>OY787637.1:6000000-7200000 GCA_963678965.1 Cruciata laevipes
AAGCCGCACATACGTACGGAGCTCACGCATGGCCTCAACAAATTTGATATGATATAGTTAAGTCCTGTTTTCTCATCAGTTTTTTTGTTTTGTTTGTTTAACTTAATTTAAATGAAAATTAAGTATTGAGAAAAGAATGGGCACATTAGGAATAAAAGGCTTAATTGAGTAATTCCAACATACACTACCAATGAACTAAGCAAAAGAGTCATGGTAAATGTCATTGCAATATAGAACCAAGAACATCAATAACAAAGAAGACAAAGCATGGTCAAGAATATCATCCAAGTATAAATAAAGATAATTACCATCAAGCAAACTAGATACTTGGCCGAAATTAGTGTCCAATCATGACCCGTATTGGCAAAGTAATGATTATGTATTGTGTGGAGCTTTTCGACCACTACAAGAATCATTAGCCATCACCAAAGTATTGCCATTTGAAGATGATGAGGAAAGTTGAAGAACAAAAAACCTACTCTCTTTAAAATATTTTGGTATTTTTATTTATAGTTTTGTAATGTGTAAGAGGAAAAGACGTTAAAATTGTATTCCTGAATCTTGAATATCCTAATTTATTTTAGATTTATAAATAAAGGAAATTCTGGCTATGTTTAAAATATTATTGTCTAGAATGTTATTTGAACTTCCAAATTATCATAACAGTAGATTTGGAGGTTTATACATATTACCTAATGTGACCTAATGGTTGACCGTTATACATATTACCTGATGACTAGGTTTTGCTGCAAGTTGAGCTAGCAAGAAGCGGCTGCTTTCCATGTGAGGATGTTATATACGTATCGGCAGGCAACCAAAAATTAAGGATATTTATTTTCAAAAAAAAAATTTAAGGATATTTATGTCATTTTTCCAGCTAAAAAGTCATGGTCCATGGCTCCATGCCGATCATATAACTTAAGGATAGTCCATGGCTCCATGCTCTCAAAATCTCTCATCTCAATTATGCTGATGATACTGTGATATTTCTTAACTCTGATAGACTTACTCTTACTAGACTTAAGTCTTTCCTAGTAAAATTTGAAGAATCCTCTGGTCAAAAGATCAATTTTGACAAGAGTAATTTATTCATTAGTAAGCATGTTTCTTTACCTCATATTCATAACATCAAAAGATCTCTGGGTATGAAACTAGGAAGTTTTCCTATGAAATATCTAGGGGTCCCTATCTATAGAGGTAAATCCGAGAACATCTATTTTCAACCTCTCTTTGAGCAAATTGACAAAAGGCTTAATAATTGGAAAAATAGATGGTTGTCTACTCGTGGTATGATAACTCTGATTAAATCATGCATCTTTTCCATCCCACAGCATGTATGGTCTGTTATTTCTCCTCCAAAACATGTCATTAAGAAAATAGAAAGAATAATGAGCATATTTTTCTAGGGAGAAAATGACTTAAAACCCAAAAAATCTTGGAAAATGTGGGATGAACTCTGCTTCCCTCTGAACCAAAATGGTTTGGGTTTAAGGTCAATCTCTTCTATCATTCATGCATGCTCTACCAAGTTGTGGTGGAAATTTCAAAACTCTAAGCCTTTGTGGACACACTTTATTGCTTCCCTGCCTGAGTCATATAAAAACTCTCCAAATTGGAGAAGAATTTGCTCAGTTAATGCTTGGTGTGAGAGTCAGACTAGAGTGATTGTTGGAAATGGCTTGTATAATTTTTGGACATCTAACTGGTTAGATGCTGGACCTTTATGTGATCTTCTTCACTGTCCTCTATTCCTAGTGACACCTCTGTCTCTGATTTTCAAGCCTAACAAACATGCTTATCTGACTCAACTTATTCCTCTCCTCTCTCATGAAGTATTTCTTCTTTTGCAGGATTCTAAGCTAGTTAAGCACAGAGAGGATAGACTGATCTGGAAATCCAACAAAACTGGAGTTTTCTCTTTCAAATCTTCATACAACCAGATCAGAGAACACAGAGGTACTATTGCCTCCATATATCATGGCAATTTCTATATGTAGGTACATTTTTCTTTTGCAGATCCACATTTTACCATAATACCCCTGATGGAACCCTATGATTTCAACCCCATTTTTTACCTTAACAATGTTAGGGGTATTATGGTAAAAATATGGACCTGGACGAGAAATATGTACATGCATCTAGCAAACCCCTACATCATCCGTGGAATTCAAAAATTGAGAAAAAGTTTAAGTGTTTATGTGGAGGTTGACCAATTCCTTGTTGCCTTTTGATGATATTCTCAAAAAATGAAAATTTAATCTTCCATCTAAATGCCCTGTGTATATGCATCGGGATTCTCTTGATCAATTCTTCAACTCCTGTGTTTTTTCTTTATCTGTGTGGAAAATTGTGCATCAATTCATGGGCATCTCAGATAGACATTTTCTTTCAATCTGGGAAAGGCTCTCATTCTACCTCACTTTCCCTGGCTTATCCCCTCTGCATAACTCTATCATTAGTTATCCACATCCATAACCTGTTGGAATCTGTGGAAAGTCAGAAATATGTGGCTTTTTGCGAACAGCAAAATGCATGCTCCCTCTGTTATTCATAGCATTAGGGATCAGGTCTTTTACATGTTCTCTACTAAGCCATTCTATATTTCTTCTCAGATGGATGCAGATATTGTTGTCCACTCTTTTCTCCCTCTATGTACCAAACCTCTCAAGCCTAAAATTACCAGAATCTGTTGAACCAAACATGTTAGAGGTGTTAAAATCAATGTTGATGCCTCTTGGTTTGCACCAAATGCTCTTGCTGGTATCTGTTATGTGATTAGAAATAACATGGGTGCTCTTGTATTCAGCTTTAGAAGCAGAGCTTTGTACCATTAAATCTGCTCTTCATGATGCTTGCATTTATTCTGATAGTATAATCACAGAGTCGGACTGTTTAAATGTCATCGAATCTGTTTTTAACCATGTAACTGCTCATTGGAAGCTTTTCCAACTTGTTGATAAGATACATCTTTTAGTCAAAAAATGTCCCATTCTTCATATCCATAGAGAAGGAAATCAAGTAGCTGATGCTATAGCTAAACTTGCATTGGCTAACAAGAGCAGTTCAATTTTTGACTCATTTTCTTCTCCCTCAGCAAATGTGCAAGGTCTTATTAGGCTTGATCAGCTGAAGACACCTTCACTCAAAATATCAAAGAATGGATATTGCTGATGATTTTTCCTCTTTTACAGGTACTGCTTGGAGGAATTGGTAGATCAAGAATTCCTGGTGCTCTTCTACCTTAAAGTTTACAAGGATGGAGCATGCTCTCTTCCTCATAACTCATTTACCTCTTGACTTGTATCATTTCTGATCTTCTAGGTCTTATCTCTTGTAGCATTTATATATAGACTTCCGGACACACAAGTGTTTCGCCTAAAAACGACTCACTAACATGTATGGAAGGTTTATCTAGATTACCTCATAGAAGCTTTTGTTTCAAACTGAGTTTTCAAGCTCTGAATGTATCTCTTTCAATTTTATTTGTTGGCTTGGTGAGGCCTAATTGAATTCCCCCATCATGGATGGTTTGCCTTAAAAAATAATAATTAAGGATAGTCTTTTCTGATTATTAATTTATGGTTATATTAACATTTTTAAGTAATTTACAATTATAATAATTTATATTTAGGGTTTAGGGTTAAAATTTAGAGAATATGATTAGTCTGATATTGCATTTGTAAATGGTTATTTGTATTGTACTCATGCTACTATATATTTTAAAGAATATATAATGGTTTAGTACCTTGGTCAAATGTGTAAAACTAAATTATTCTGACCACATTTAATTAGAACTGGAAGCATTTTGCTTTTACATTTTGCTCTCAAGATTTGAATACATTTATTCACAAAACACGCATGGAAATGTCATCATGATGCGAGAATCGAAAGAAGTTTCAGAGATTTTAGAGTTAATCAACTTTTATTTAGTTATATATTTTGCACACTTGATATTTTCCTCATTTATTTAAACAAAATGAATAGAATGTTGATTCAAAACAAAATAAATTTCTAATGGAGCAAAATGTTATAGATGTGTGCATGCAGACATCTGGAGTCAAATCAGTACATAAGATTTTAATTCAATAAAAATTCGTTGATATATATTAGAAGGGAAAGTTTTGGGAGTGACCGTCACTATATAGTGACCGGACTAAATTATAAATAGTGCAATAAAGAAAATTAATGAGGGACCAATTTGCAATTTTTTAAAATTAAAAAAATCACGCGCTACAGTGTTTCCGCGTGTGTACAGTGTTTTTCTACAGTGCGCTACAATGTTTGCTACAGTATACTTCAATGTTTCAAGTTAAAATGTTCATGTTTTATGTTTCAAGTTAAAGTGTTCATGTTTCACGTTAAAACGTCCATGTTTTATGTTTTAAGTTAAAATGTTTATGTTTTATATTTCAAGTTAAAATGTTCATGTTTCAAGTTAAAGTGTTCATGTTTCACGTTAAAACGTCCATGTTTTATGTTTTAAGTTAAAATATTTATATTTTATGTTTCAAGTTAAAATGTTCATGTTTTATGTTTCAAGTTAAAGTGTTCATGTTTCACGTTAAAACGTCCATGTTTTATGTTTTAAGTTAAAATATTTATGTTTTATGTTTTAAGTTAAAATATTTATGTTTTATGTTTCAAGTCAAAGTGTTCATGTTTCACGTTAAAACGTCCATGTTTTTTATTTTAAGTTAAAATATTTATATTTTATGTTTCAAGTTAAAATGTTCATGTTTTATGTTTCAAGTTAAAGTGTCCATGTTTCACGTTAAAACGTCCATGATTTATGTTTTAAGTTAAAATATTTATGTTTCAAATTAAAGTGTTCATATTTCACTTTAAAACATCCATGTTTTATGTTTTAAGTTAAAATATTTATGTTTTATGTTTCAAGTTAAAGTGTTCACGTTAAAACGTGCATGTTTTATGTTTTAAGTTAAAATATTTATGTTTTATGTTTCAAGTTAAAATGTTCATATTTCAACTTAAAATGTTCATCTACATGTTTTAAGTCAAAATGTTCATGTTTTAAGTCAAAATGTTCATGTTTTAAGTTAAACTGTTCATGTTTTATGTTTTACTGTAGCAACTCGATGCTGTAGCAAATCGGTACTGTAGCGGCTCAGCACCGTAGCGCGTGGCTTGACACTGTAGCGCGTGGCTTGACACTGTAGCGCGTGATTTTTAAAAAAATTCTGAAATTGCAAATTGGTCCCTCCGTATTTTTTAAACTTATATCCTATTTGCAATTTAATCTAGTCACTATATAGTGACGGTCACCCAAGAGACCAACTCTTATTAGAATTTCAAATTATTGGATTCATCATTGTTTTTAAATTTAGTTCAATTTAATATTAACTACATGAAATTATCCGACTAGTTAGAGTACTAGTTTAACTTGAGCCAACAATGACCATGTCATACACTCTCAATATTAAACCAAATTTTCTTCTCAACTTTGGCCAAAGTTGTAGCCTATCGATTAATTATTCTATAATCGATCCCAATTATTTATTTCTTAGAATTAATTATTCCCCGCCCGCTTGAGAATTTGTCGACATCGTGTTAACGGCGCCATTGCCAGTTTGGAGCTCGTCGGAACTTGACGTCATCATATCCCCGGGTCTTCGTCTCGGTTGTGATTGAGAGTTTTAATACGTCATTCAGTCGATTTGAACTTTGGTGTGATTTGTGCAAATTTGGTGTTTTCATTTGTTGGTTTGATCTCTCAAATGTGTTGTAGTAGTGTTTATCAGATTATATGGATGTTTATTTGTGAGGAAAAAAAATAAAAATTTAATGGGAAAATTTCTATATATTAAGGACGAGAGAAATCTACTGTAAAGGCGTAACATTAATGTATTTATTATTAAGGACATCCTAACATTTTTACTCATTAGTTAATTATGAGAAGACATTCGTACCCTTTATTATTAATATTAATATCACAAATGTAAAATATCTCTTGTATAACATGTCCCTTTATTTATTATTGATTATTTGTGAAATTATTTGTGTCTTATTTCAATTCCGTTCAACAAGAATAATAAAATGGTAAAATGTCATTCAATTCATAGGCAATCCTCCCTCAAGTGGTAAATTAATGTCCACGTTTCAAAAGAACTGCATGCACAACACGTGGCAGTTTCAACTCAACTTACCTGCAAATGAATTTATACATGTTTCGCGAACACGGAACATCCTTCGTGCTTTCACATATTTTTCATGACTTTTCATATTGTTTTAATGCACACTTTGTATATATCTCGTTTGAAAGAAAACTTTGTTTAAGGGAATCTTTATACCTAGCTACCAAATTGGATTATAAATAAATGAATAGTACACAAAGTCTTGAATATATAATTCCCAAAAATAATACATTACAAAATTATAAAATTAGATACATCGTTTGCACCGAATATTAAATAATTTAATGTGCCTTTTTGTAATCATTCACTTTTCTCGTTTGCTCTTTTTTGCGGTTATGGATTTAAATTCTCAACAATTGGATTTATTAGCTAATTATTTGGACACTAACAATTTTAGATGTTCCGAATTTTAATACTCCCACTAACTCAAATGTTAAAAAACTACGTATTTAGAAGAGTCACTAGTGCAGGAACATAGAGTTTAAGGCAGTTATTTTGAGAATGCAAGGCGGTTTTGAACCGCCGTCTCTGGTTGAGCCGTGCATTGTTGCACGGCGGTTTGTTTCTATTTAAACCGCCGTGTAAATCTAACGAGCTCGTTAGCAGATTAAGTCCAAATGACGAATTCGTTATACAACAAAACCGTAAGCCTGACGAACTCGGCCGATTACAAAAGTAATGACATCGTACATTATTTAAAAAGGGGTTAAGATGTTGAAATTCGTTAACTGTAATATGGACATTTACGAAATCGTCTTTAAAACCTAGAGGCTTTCGTCAGCTAAAAATTTTAAACGAGTTCGTTTGTTGGAACGAGTTCGTTTGTTGGAGAATGGGAGACGAGTTCGCCTAATCTAGCGAAACCGTTAACATGATAAATGAAAGAACGAAATCGCTTACATAAACTACATCGTTACATGGAGATTTATAAAGACGATATCGTAGACCATAAAATCTAACGCTATCCTTATTTGAATATTTAATGAGACGATATCTTAAATCCAAATATCTGGTGATATCGTTGGGTCGAAAACAAAGTGACGACATCGTAAATTCAGAAATCTGATGATGTCATTAGGTCGAGAATAAAATGACATAAGTTACGAGTTCTTTAAATTGATGGACGTTGTGGGTGTAATTTACGAATTCGTAACCCTTGTTTTAGGTTACGAACCGGGAAGTAACCCGGGATCCCCACTGTCTTGGATGTGTTAAAAGGTAACGAATTCGTCATGTGTTAAGATGTTTCACGAATTCGTTAGCAAAACTAAACCTGTTTTCCAAAACAAAATCGGGCAGGGTTACGAATTCGTATAAATTCATGAATTTCATTGCAATATTGAATTTGAATATAAATCCAAAATTTGTATACTCAAACCAAAATTGATATGTAATTGTCATTAATAATCAAAATGAACAATATTTGTCTCAAGAAATACTCGAAAAACTATAATTGTTTAATATAAACTTCATTCGAAATGCCAAACACACAAAGCAAGACATAAGCTACATCAAAGCTTGAGATATGGCGCCTCCTCTTTCATTGAGAACATAGCTAGCAAAGTTATTGGTAATAGCCTTCAAATCTTCTTCGGTGTATGGACATACCGGTAATAGCCTCTTCTAAGGACATACCGGCATCAACTTTCTCTTGTCTTCTACGCTTGATATCATCCTTGTTATACCTCTCTGTGGCAAGAATATGTCTGGCTCGACTACATCGGTGTGGTAGTTTATTCAACTGTGCAATGTCACTCTTCTTTTGATGAGTACCCTTGATTGAAGCGAAAAATAAAGAAAGTTGTCAACATCATTTTATAGTATACTGAACTAGTCATCAAACGGGCATATGAAAGGGTTACTTACATCATCAAAGTAACTTTGAGCATAAGCTTTGAAGAAATCCCAACTTTCTGGAAGGATATCTGGATATATGAGATTAGGATACATGTGCTTGTTTACCCCAAACACAAACTCTCGAGCCAACATTTATCTATAATCTCTTGCAATTTTCCCCAATTTTTGTAAGGTCATGTCATCAACTTTTGCCAGGTTTGGGGCATCAATTTTGAATGGTCTCTTCAAAAGTCAAAAAGTAAAATGTTAGATTTGAACTAGGAATTACCTTGTATTTAAGAATAAAATACACAATAATGATTGAACTTTACCTTGCATTCATCTAAAAGCTCGGTCTTTATATCATTAGGTACCCGACGCCAATCGGTATACTTTATGTCATGCCTTGTTCTAGCGGTTTTGGAAACCCAACTTGACCAAAAGTGCCTCTCTTTACCAATTGCCACGCCAAGCTTGTTGAAGGAAATGAGAGTTATTTTCTCATCTTTGATTCGTTGGTGTATAATTCGACTATGGGTCCTAGGTTTAATAACTCTCCTACATGCCTCGGTGTTGTTGGAGCCATCACCCTCAGTCCCATCATTTGTATGCGTCTTTTGTTTTCTTTTTGCGGGTGCCATCGTAGGCAGTCTAGATGAGATGATTAAGATAATAAGTGTTAAAACAAGCCGGGTGCTCATGAGTAATCCACCATCATACTATAATGGTGGAAGTATTGTAGCAAGAAACACAAAAAACGAATTAAGCAACTTTGATAATCATTATAGTCAAAATAATCTACCTTTTAGAGCAAAAAGGTGAGATAGGAACTCTCTTCAATTATATCCCTGTTTGAGATGAACCTATTGTTGATGAACTAATAGGATCTCTCAGCATGTATGTTGATGAACGAATAGAAGTGACTGAGCAAGGCTATAAGGTGTAGAAGACTGAATTTTTTATCTAGGATTGACGTGTGATGGATAGAAGTAGAAGGGGTAGGGTTTTTGGAGCACAATAAGTTAGTGGGAATGCATTAATAATGGGAATCCTCGAAATCATCCATAATTATTGATCGAATTATTATAACTGAATTAAAAATAGGCTAATCGGGGATATATTCCCTTCAGAATATTTCATTACTTTGTATATCTAACGAATTCGTAACCCTTACAAAATAATAGTTAACTATTTAGTATCTTGTACAAAAGGATGCTTAACGAGCTCGTTAATTTAACTAAACAAGCAAAAAAATGTAGTTTCCGCACGAATTCAATGCATTAATAATGGAAATCCTCGAAATCATCCGTAATTATTGATCGAATTATTATAACTGAATTAAAAATAGGCTTGAATCGGGGATATATTCTCTTCAGAATATTTCATTACTTTGTATATCTAACGAATTCGTAACCCTTACAAAATAATAGTTAACTATTTAGTATCTTGTACAAAAGGATGCTTAACGAACGAGCTCGTTAATTTAACTAAAGAAACAAAAAAATGTAGTTTCAGCACGAATTCGGGCGATTTCATGTCAAATACAGCTAAAACATGCAATTAAGATAAAAGGCATTCACAAGTTCATAAGAATTAATGAAACCATCCAATTCACAACTTTTGTCCCGAAATTAAAACAAAAAACAAACCTAAGGAGTGGGAGTGGAGATGTCATCATTGTGAGGATTTTCATCTTCATCTTCAATCCTATCATCTTCAGGAACGGCATATTCGGCTCCAAAGTCATACTCAACATCATCTTCACTCTCAACGACTACAAGCCCTTGTGCCGAAATAATTTCATCTTGATACGCTTCAATTCTAGCAACATGTTTCTCATGGGCATCTATATGCCCTGTCAAACATTCCCACATTTTGGAAATCCGGGCCATGACTCCTTTTGCACCTATAAAAGTATCAATTTATATTAACACATTGATGATTTCAAAATAAAGCTAAACCAATAAAAACAGATTACTCAATAAAAGATATATTCATAAATTGTGGTAGTCAGGTAGTTTTCATTGGAATAAAAAATTAAATAGAGTTTTGCCAATACAATTTTAATATTATTTTATTCAACCCTAAACCACCTGATTACGATTTATGCAGATATTGTTTAGCCTAAACCCATGACTATTTATTCGAATAAAAGACTGAACTTAACAAAAAAGAGTTGAGAAGCATGACATAATAAAACATCATTGCCATTGTTGTTAGTTGGTTCGGACTGGATCCTCATATTAAATGTTTCACACTCGAATAGAAGATTGAACATAAACAAGAGTTTGTGATATATAATTCCCAAATATAATTCATACGAGTAAAACCCTATTATCTTCGTCATCCCCTTTCCGCGCCGCCCTAACTTCGTGAACGGAGATATGCCGCCTAGGGGAAAAGGTAAAGGAAAAGCACCAATAGCTACGCAGAGGAAGAAACGGGCTCCTCCGAAAAAGAAAAGAAAAACCGTGCTTAGTCTCCTTGAAAAGAAAAACCGTGGTTAGGTAACAAATTGTCGGACGGGAGAATCTCCTTGAACAACGTAAGCACTTCTGTCATTGCTTTGTCTGAAAAACAGTGCTTAGCTTTCAAATTCATCATCATCAACGTGGCACTTAATACAGTATGGATCGAACCTTCATATAACGGTGTCTTCTTGTCATTGTACATCGCTTCCAAGATCTCGAGTTTCCCAACAAAATGTCTAGCAACATCGTCAACTAAGTCATTGAGTCTCTCATCATAATCCATATCATCTTCTATCCTTCCCACAAAAGATGCATCATCACTCTCGTTATTTTTCTTCTGAACCTCACCATGCCACACCCAAGTTCTATAACTTCTATCAAAACCACGTATAATCAGGTGTTCTTTAATTCCACGAGCACCCAAATAAACATCATTTTTGCAATCTTTACAAGGACACCGTATTGCCGACCTTTTCTCAACTCTAGCATGTTCGATAGCCACTTCTAGGAAATGATCAACCAAACTCATATACTCAGCTGATGTTCGTAAATCTTGCTCCATTATACGACGTCTATCGTCCATCGTCAAACTAACTTAAATACCTACAATATTATAAAGAAAATTCATCACTACACTGCATTATTTTCAAGTTTTTTAACACAAATATACATGAAATCCATGAACCCATTAAAATGCAATGAAAATAAGTTTAAAACCCCAATAAAGATATGAAGTTCACGGACAAAACTAATTTTTTTGTAGAGATCATTATTCTTACGGATTTGAACGAAATAAGGAATTCGACAGATTAGAACTCCATAATATCGTACCTCTAACACCTGATTGGTATGATGGATGAGAGCTATTACAATCTCAGAGAACTATGAATGCCAAAAGTCTTGTACGTTGTTCGAAAAACTTGTTCGACAAATAGGTTTATTTTAACTTTATAAATTGTATTATACCGCAAAACCTAAAACCTAAAGAACTCGTCATCATCCCAATTAACAAAACCAACTTCGTTAACTATAAATAGACTGGGTTCAGATTTCGTTAAGGCTAATGGATGCTTCACTTTTAATTCATATTTTTAATAAATATTACTAATGGTTTGTTAGCTAATTAATTTAATTCATGACTATTGTGGCCAACGATATCATCGATTTGGTACCAATCTTCAACGAGTTCGTTTTTGTCAACAATTTTTGTCTTTCCCTTCAAAGTAACCAAGCTAACTATATCGTTGGTAATATATTAAAAGTAACGCGTTCGTTTCGTTCACCCATTGTTGGTCTTTACCTATGAAGTAACCAATCTAACTATTTCGTTATTAATATATTGAATCTAACGATATCGTGTTTGTCAATAATGCTGCTCGACAATGTTTGTCTTCACCTTCAGATTAACTAATATAACTAATTCGTTATGAATATATCAAAAATAACGACTTCGTTTTTGTCAACAATGTTGGTCTTTACCTACGTGGTAAACCTTGTAACTCTATCGTTTGTAAAAACATGAACCTAACTATATCGTTATTCACGTCAACATTCGTATTTACCTTTAAAGTAAACCGGTTTACGAAATCGTTGATAAAAACATGACATTAACGATATCGTTAGTGTAATTGCACGGCGGTTTTGAAAAGAATGGCATAACCGCCGTGCATCGGCGCCTTGTATTGGCAACTTTGCACTAGTGAGTATTTTAATTGAAAAAATTCCAATGTCATTGGTTTTAATTTGAATTAGCTAGTGATTAATAGAACTTCAACATGATTTATATTTTTGAAAAACTGACTTTTAGTAAGTTTAAATAAATTATACGATATATCTGGGTATTTACTCGGACATCTCAATGAATTCATTTGCATTTTGATACACGTTCTTCTGATGATGCTTGAACTATGGTCGAAAAGTGAGGATGATGTTTCTCAAGTGTACCGCATAATTTTCTAGTCTACACTTGTTAGGGTTCGTATTGCACTTGTACGCCATGGGTTTTTATATCAAAAGAAATCAAATGATAAAGTTGTAACGTAATTTAGCGCTAAAACTAATTACAAAATAACTTTTGCCGATCTAAAATAAGAAAGGAAAAAAACATATTAATGATTAACGGTACACTATTAACTAAATCGATCCTTGAAATATCTTATATGTAAGTTGGTAATCCTTTCGTCTCCGCTACAAAAAAACAAAATGAGATGGATTGATACGTTAATATGATACATAATGTTGAAGTAGTATTGAAGTTTTTAATGTATCATTATGTATCATATTAATTATGTATCATTATGTATCATATTAATTATGTATCATATTTCAATATGATATTGAATATCAAATGTATCATATTGAAGTGGTATTGAAGTTTTTCAATATCATTATGTATTTTATTGAAGTGGTATTTCGCCTTGATGAGATGGATTGATACATTAATATGATACACTAGTATTAATGTCCGCCGTGCCAAAGCACGGCAATTTTTATTTTATAAATTTAATTCTTGAGGAAATTTTAATTTTGACATGGAAAATGAAAATTATGCAGTTATAATACTACCGAAACAGATTAGTGTGTTTTTGATATTTAAATACGATGTTTTTGACACTTTACGATTTTCAAATTATAAACGAAAATGTATATTATTTTCCTCTTACTTATTGATATATTGTGAAATTAAAAATATAACTTGAACTTCTATTTTTACCGTTCAATGTATATTAATTATGACTTAGGATCGTGTACAAAATTTTGGTGACGAAAGACATCCACAGTGAAAATAAGTGTACCAAATGTAGTAACCGACTAAAGTCTAAATACGATATGATTTATTTTGTCAACATAAGGATGTGAGTTTCCAAGGGTGACAGCGTGATGCATATCTTCGAAGAACGTCGGATCGGGATCCCCCACCAAATTGTGAACAAAACCAAACCTGACCAAATAAATATCTTAGAAAAAATATATACATCCAAAACCAAACATGATTCTAAAGATATATACATCCAAACTAAAATTTGCTTTGATAGAAAAAAGCACTTGGCAAGATTCTATATATATATATATATATATATAATCATCAGCTAATGTTAGGGATCCAAACCATATTTCTCAACATATTACCAAAGTGATATCCTTTTCGAATAAATAAATGAAAATGTAAGTAAGTCTAACTATCATTTAAATGAAAACAAACCCAGCTGCCTGAGAATATCAGATAAGGTTGTCTGCAAATTGAAGAAGCACAAAATTTATAATAGACTTTTCTTCTCCAGTTAGAAGCAGTTGCTTTGATAATTGTTTCTTACGCAGATTTTTCAAATGCACCATAACTAAACAGACACACATATATAAGAGCTATGCAAGGAATTGTTTTTACCTGAAGGTCATCTGTCTCACCACCTACGTACACTGATCACCAATTAATGGTCTGGAAAGAAATCATCCATTATAATAGAATTTACAAAGTATAAAGAGCCATTTTAATATAAATAAATGTACTAACAGCTTACGTACGTGTGTACGTGTGTAATATAAATAAAATTACACACGTGCATATTCGAATTATATGTTTTGTGCACCACTTAGATAGCTCGTATTTTTAACAAAACATGCATATATGCTATCAGAATAAATAAAGTGTATATGCAGTAACAAAATATTCTAATGTTCACCTATTATCATTCTTTCCACAAACAAGAAACTAAAATAAAATAAAAATTACTCTCTTTTCTGATCCATCGGCTCGCCTGCACCATTACCCAGCGTTGGCTCAGTATGAGAGCCGTCCTCCTCTCCTTCACTTCTCAACTGATCATTTCAACACAAATTAACAATGTAAAGGTAAATAACATATCAAGATAAATAACAGCTAAATTAAGAAGCAGGCTCGAGCCGAGCAAAATTCCTGGACGAACGGCTTGAGCGGAGCTGAGCAATTCTGAATTTCGTGAAACTTAATACAAATATTTCAGAAACATGTTTGAATTGCTGCTTTTGAATTTTTTCACGTTTTTAATTTAGTCCAATATTGTTGGGGTTAGAATATATGTTCAAAGGAAATTCCAAAAATTATTTCAGACGTACGTGCGCCGTCCACCTGTAAATATCCCGAGGGGCATGTAATTAATTGCCAAGAAACTTCGAGAAGGAAGAGAAAATATGGGCTGATTCACTGTCATCGTATTTTCTCATCTTTTATTTTCCGTAAAAGTAGAATTAATACTGCATGAAAACTATTTTTCGCAATAATACAATTTTTATAGTTTGGCAAATGCACTCGTGTTTTTTATGTGCACGCACGTGCACATTCGTAGTATGTACTGAATATTGAATATTGAACTTTAACCTTAATAAACGTGAAAGGATAAAGTGATAAAACAAAACGTTAGTAGTTACTATATATTGAGGTTGCATTAGTTTTGCATTTATTCGTAATTGATGAAGAAATGGACGTGCTAGCTTGCAAGTTGTTTTAGGAACGGCCTTCTTCTTTATTGATTGTTTTTAGTTTCCGTGAGTATTATAGTATAGTATATATATATATTTTTTATCGGTTTTTCTAACGAGTGCCCTAGGGCACTCGTTAACATGAGTTAGATTCCATCGATAAGTGTATTTTACTCTTGTTAAATGTGTTCATCGTAATTACACCACCCAATTGTATGGTTGTCCGTGCTAATTGCAATAAATTGTATTTTACTTAGTAAATGTGTGCCGTGTCATAATTACACGGTTCATATGCTTTTCTATTGACTTATTTAAACAACATATATTATTTCATGTGCCTTATTTTATTCTTTAAAATATACTTATAAAATTTTTATTCAACTTCAAAACCAAGCATACTCAAATTTAGATAACTAAACTTTTCAGTGTATTTAAACAATAATTTTTTTATAAAATATTCTAACTGAATAATATTTTGTCTGTTGTAATATATCAATGATCCAATAATATTCCCCATGACATTTATTTTGTCTTCACTATTTCATAAAATTAAATATTATTTAATGTATATCCATGTAAAAAATTATTTCTAGAATTTTCTAATATTCAAATTTATAAAATATTATTGACTTCATAACGATTAGAATATTATACCAATTATATAAAAAAATTACATTCCAATTTTGAGTGGTTAAATTACACTTTTGATTTAGGTACATTAGCTATTTTTATTTTCAATAAATAATCATCCATCACGTGACCAAAGAAAATGTAATTTATCATCAGTAACGCAGACAACAACGTACTTAAATGATGTAATTAAGGTTACCACACGTAACCAGAGTAAACACAGACAACGAAGCAATTCTATGAAATTATTATTATCAACACAATTAATTCGAATAAAATTACACTTATCGATGGAATCTGACTCACGTTAACGAGTGCCTAGGGCACTCGTTAGAAAAACCGATTTTTTATTGTTTTAGGAACGGCCTTCTTCTTTATTGATTTTACATTTTTTATTTTTAAATAAATTAAAGTTTATAAAAATTCTCTTTCAGGTTAAAGTGATAGTTCGAAGATTTTTATGATGGTAAGGAGTAATCAGTAATCACCTTTCTTCTTCTAACACGTCTTTAGAAGACGGATTTCTTAATCTCCATGATACGAAAACATTGGATGAGATTATTGAAGTTGGCACAGAAATGTACTGCATTACGGCCGAGATAGATACGATTTAATTTGACTAGGGTTGGTAAAAAAATGCAACCGAAAAGTGAAGGATATTAATGGGAATCTTTCATCATCATCTATGGTGTAGAGAAGGTGACTAAGTTTTTGTGTGACAAGTGTAGCAATACCATCTTTTCTGCAAGTGTTAGACCACGGTAAATAATTTTTTTTTTCATTTATCATTTTCGTAAATTTTATGCAATTTTTTCTAACACTGTAATTGTATTTTTAATATTATACTAATTCTCAATTGAGACCTGTCTCCATTTAGACCAGGGACTATAGGAGCTTTCCAGAAATTATAGGTACAAATTAAAAAATGCTCCTAAATATAGGGACTTAGTTGCAAATTTAGTTTTCTTCTTTCTCCTCTACCTTCTCTCCAGCATCTGATTTTTTATGTTTTTTGCTTGATTTTTTTCTGCCCCTACCTCTAATCTTCTATGTTTTTTACTTGATCTTATATGTTTTTTGCTTGAATTTTTTTTACTTGATCTTATAAGCTTTTTACTTGATCTTTTTCTGCCTCTACCTTCTATCACTGCGTCTGATATTCTATGCTTTTTGTTTGATCTTTTTCTGGCGCCCCTACCTCTGATCTTCTATCATTTTTACTTGATCTTATATGCTTTTTGCTTGATCTTATCTTTGATTTTTTTTCAATTATTACTTGAACTTGATCTTATTCTCTTTGATATTATCTTGATATTTTTTAGTTCTCATATGAGCTTGATCTTATTCTTTTTGATCTTTTTCGATATCACTTGAATTTGATCTTATTCTGTTTGATGATTTTGATTATTTTTTTTATCATTTTCAGTTATAATTTGAGTTTGATTTATTTCTGTTTTATTTTTTATTTTTTTCTTTATCTTTTCTTTGATTTTTTTCAGTTATCACTTGAGCTTGATAGTTTTGAAATAATGACTTGATCTTCTATGCATTTTTATCTTTTTTGCTTGATCATTTTAACCATTTCTTTGATCTTTTTCAATTATCACTTGAGTTTTATATATTTAAGTAATGATTTGATCTTATATGTTTTTTACTTACTTTTTTCTTTTTGATATTTTTTATTTATTCTTTGATTTTTTCCAGTTATCACTTGAGTTTGATCTTTTAGAAGAAATGACTTGATCTTCTATGTTTTTACTTGGATCTTTTACTGCTTGATCTTGGATGACCGAATCTGAAGATTATAAATATGAAATTTAGTGAAGAAATAAATTGTAAAACAAACATCAATAACAAACATCAAAGCAAAACAATGATCATCAATAAAATATGGAAATAATTCAAACCTGGAGCCAGAACACAGAGCTCAAAGTCATCAAATTGCACGTCTTCGCCTCCAACTGCGCTTTTTTGCCTCCACCTCCTCGAGCTGATTGCGGTTGTACTGTTTCGACGAGGCGCAAAAGATATATACGGCGTCTGATCTTCTATACTTTTTACTTGATCTTTTTCTTCCTCTACCTTTGATCTTCTATGATTTTTACTTGATGTTTTTATGTTTGATATTTCTTAGTTATCATTTGAGTTTGATCATTTTAAAGTAGTAACTTGATCTTCTATGCTTTTTACTTGATCTTTTTCTATTGATCTTTTTTTTATAGTAATGACTTGATTTTCTATGTTTTTTACTTGATTTTTTATGTTTGATCTTTTTGATAATTTCTTTGATCTTTTTCAGTTACAACTTGAGTTTGATCTTTCGAATTGTAATGGCTTGATTTTTTATGTTTGATCTTTTTGATAATTTCTTTGATCTTTTTCATATTTCACTTGAGCTTGATCTATTTTATCTTTTCTTTGAGGTTTTTCAGATATCACTTGAGCTTTTATAAGAATTTGATCATTTTGTAGTGGTGGTTTTATGCTTATGTTTAACATTTGATAATTAATCAATAACATGAATATCAAGAACAAAAATACAAGCTGGCCACCTAACAATAAACAAAAAGAAACCCAGATAATTAATGCACATAACCCTGAAAACAAGATGAGGTGAGGTAAACGGAAATTTTGCGGAAATTTCAATGAAACATGACTCCGTCACTTGACTCTGATTGATCTCACTAAAATCAAGCCCAATAATCAATTTTTGGCCGATCGTCTTCACAGGGCTATCGGCGAAAATTAATTTCCCCAGGGTTCCCGAAATTCATCGGGCTATAGAGATGTAAACCTCCAGATCGGGAAACAAGGAGATTGGGAAGAATCTGTTGCGATCAAGGAGATCGGGAAGAATGGAAATCTCAGATTGCAGAAATGGGGGCTTTTAGGTCTTAAGTCTCCGAAATTGCACAATGATCCTTAAAGTTTAGATTAATTACCAAATAGCACCGAAAATAGAATATTTGCCATTTGACCCCGTGTTTTTAAGTTGCTGCTATTATGGCAATCCTTTTACATTTGGTCTCTACAAGGACAGGTCTCACCTAAGACTTTCTCTTAATATTATGTACATGTTCAAGGTTCAAGTTCGAGTGACTGATGAGGCAGGGAGTGCATCGTTTCTATTGATTATGTGCATCGCACGTGGAATTGATTCCGTGCATCGCACGTACTTTTCTGTACGTACGTGTTGACGTTGTGGTTTATTCGCACGAAACAATCATATCATCACAAGTAACACATAAATTCTCTAAATCTTTATTTCTACTTTTTTTTCACCTCCTCTTTTATTCAGTACGTTTTTCGCTTTATAGACACGAATATTAACTTGACGTTGGTTATATTCGCGTAAATGAATATTAACCTGGTCGATCCCTCATTCAATTAGTTTATCGCAAAACTGATTGAATGATGGATCGACCAGGCTAAACTGATTGATCTTATATGTGAGACCAGCTTGTTGAAAAGGCTGAGGAATCATGGGACCGTCTGACCATACAAGACCTCGAGAATGACTATTTCTGAGAGCAATCCTTTCAGCTTCGCGCGCAAGTAGAACTTAGTCAGGAAACTATTTACAAGGAGGATAGACTCAGCTGTTGCCGATCATCTGAAGATATTCAGTGGGAGTTTTCATAGAGTTTGCGATCAACCGGTTCTTGGTTCCTACCCTGCCGCATTCAAGTGCGAGCAGGTATGATGGAAAAGTTTCACGTTCGGTGCGATTTCCGTGCAATTTTCGTGCAGTTTTTATGCTCGATTGGACTTCTCTCTTCTCCAAATTTTAAATTATATGTAAATAATAATGCATACACTGCGTACATAATTCGTATATTTTAATTTCTCGAGGGAATGGTCTTATAAGTTTAGACTTCAAAAACAAACTGAAACTTACTTAATATTAAGGTAACGTTCCAGAAAACAATTTTTAAAACTTAGAAAATTAGGGTTCCAACAAACGAATTCACAGAAATTCGAATCCAAAAATGACGTTCGAAAGCACTAAAATTAGGGTTCCAGCAAACAAAATCACATAAATTGGAATCTGCCCCAAACTCGAAAATTTTAAGGTTCACAAAACAAATAAAGAAACGTACCCAATGTGAAAAAAATGAACCTTGAATCAATGTGATACCTTCTTGCAGTGCTTCGAATCAAAGAAATCAAATCGCTCTCTTCTTGCAGTTCTTTGGATCAACAAAGTCGCTGATCGAAATGAATTGGGAACGAGGAACGAGAAATAAGGGACTTTGGAATATCAGAAAAACCGAGAGCAATGAGAAATGACAGAGAATGAGAGAGTTTGAATTGAGGAACCCTTAATTTCTGATTTGGGGAATAACAAGATAGCCTATTTATAGCCCGTTCAATGATGACGTTTGGTAACGTGCGGACAGTAGGATAACACGTGATAATTACATTAGTAACCCTCTGATACTTCATTTCTTAAGAGTAAAATAGACATTGCTCGGAGGAGTTAAGTCAAAATGTGATTATCTAAATGTGATTAATTTGAGTCTATTTGTAGTTTTTTTTTAAATTCTAAATAGTAGGCTTATACATGATGATGTATTATAACTTTCACATGTTGCATTTTTGTTATTAATTTTATAAATTCAATTTATTAAATCAGTCTTTTTTTCCATATATCAGCTCATCGTTTTATACGTTTGGAGGAGAGATTTTTGTGGCAAATATAGAGATCACGAGTAAAAGATGTTTGAAGCGAAAGGAAAAAATCCAGGTAAACAAATGTTTGACATTCTAATTATATCTATAATTTTATTGATTATTACTCGATAATCTAATTTGATGCTAGTTTAAGGTTTATCAGATTGAATTAATTAATGAAATCATTTATAATCTTGATATGTTGTGTTAGAGTATGTCCTATTGATGCTCTTAAAAGTTGAAAACCATGTCCAATCCAACCATCAATATAAGTCAATATTCTTTTTTTGAAGAGCTACAATAAAATGATTTATGGCCCCGTTTGGTGACGAGAGTTTTGAGTAGCGTTTAGCTTTTTGGGTTAAATATGGACAGTTGACTGGTCAATCAGCTCTTCTTAGTGTTTGGTGAATAGCTTTTTCTGATTAGCTGTTTTGGTGAAACCTCTCGTTTCTGAAACGCTAGAAAGAGCAGCGTTTACAAAGAATTAATTAAAACAATATTACAAAATATCTTTTTTATCCTTATTCTTACAAAATTTCCTTTTAAAAAAATCAAATTACTAAACCAAATTTTAATCATGTTAGCGTGCGTACAAATTCATATAATATTAATCAAATTTTAATAGTACAATTCATATATTCATATGTGCGTACACAAAATGTGTACGTATTTATTTATTCTAAAATATTATTTTTAATTTATATTTTAAGTATTTCATATCTTAATATTAAAATGTCCAGCTAAACATATATTACTATGAAATGTTAATCATTTTAACTTTTTTAAAAGAAAATGGGTATATTAATAAAGAATAAAATAACAAATAGCATAAAAATAAATAAATATAGGTAATAAAAATACCTATACTTCAAAACAAATAATACACTCCATAAAAGAAATTAATAATAAATTATATTAATGTCTATTTCGGTCTTTTAACGTAACAAAACAGCTATCAGCTAATTGTCATTTGCCAAACACTCAAATACAAACAGCTAATCAAACCGTTAGTCAAAACAGCTAATAGAATCAGCTAACAGCTAACAGCTAATAAAATCCGCTAACAGCTAACATCTAAACGCTGATAGCCAAACGAGGCCTATGACTTTCGTATTTATCAAAGGCTCATATCAAAACCATGCCCAGGTTCAATTTATCAAAGGAAGAGTATTGACGCTTTCGTCTGTGGGGCAAAACATACTCATAATTTGAATACAAGGCTAGAGAATCCTACTATTTAGGAGTCAAATTTTATTTGATTTAAAAATTTAAAATAAAAAATAATATACAGTTATAGTACTCATTGCTTCCATGACAATGGCCTATTTTTCATCTCCATGTATTCAATAAAAAACATGTTTTTGGTTCTCGAGACAAGGAGATTGAGCAGGCGTTGGCAAGGCAACTCGATCGGCCATAATCAGGCGATCCCAGTGGTGTTTGTCAGCAGAGACCTGGTCGGAGGAGCCGATGAGGTGATGACGCTTTCACCTCGGAGGGATTCTCCGGCGAATGCTCATGAGAGCTGGAACGCTGTGGGTTTAATAAGCATGACATGATTAAATAATGCAGTTTTGATTCAGAGATGATCATATATATTATGTAATAATGTGTACGTATATCAAGGACGGATTAATATTCTTAGGGTAATAATTAGCATGAGATAAATGAGCGTGATTAGGGCTAATTAATACAGTTTTCCGGAAAAATAATATGGAATGATGATGATGATGTATATATTAACCTTTATTTTTAAGGTTAGTGCATACATAAATTGTAATGATATTTACTTCTGTCTTGTTTTTCTTGTATGGTTCGATCGTAAATTCGTAATCATTTTGTTGAAATTACAATTTTTATTATATACATGTACTATGTTTTTAGAACGATATTGAGTATGTGTAAGTTGATTTAGCTATAAACAAATAAATACAATGTATAATGATACGTCAACCCTTTTTTATGTGTAGCTATAGCATGTTTTAATGCGCTCTCAGAACATTACTCTATTCTTTGAGGCCTCTTCGTAAGTTTTAGTCAAACATTTTTTTTTTTTTTTTGATAATAGTCACACATTTAATCTGTGACTACAATTCAAAAAGTGTGCATTTGACTAAAAATATTAGTCACGTACTTGAAACATTGGTCACAAACAATATCAATATCCATATGAGCATTGCTTAAATATTATAAAGAAACCAAATCTTCTGTAATTTCAAATTTTCACCATTTTTCTATAATAATATTCTTTTTCATCATCTTCTCCCATCTGCAACATCATACCGCAAATTCAATCATATTGAGAAATACGGTCTTCTGCAAAAATAGAAAATCTATGGCAGTTTTATGGCGAGTCAATTTGACCTTATTTGATAATATAATGAGATTGTATCATTTATAATATAAACATCATTATCATTATGTTATCAAAATATCAACTGTCAAGTAATAAAATTAGCCCATACAAGTATTGGTGGGAAAGATACGATGACACAAATAGAAGAGTAGTTTTTGGTTAAAACATGGTATTTCAAAGTCATGAAAAAGTATCATCCTTTTTAAGGCAATTTCTCTATGCAGATCCAATTTCTCTATGCAGGTCAATTTTCATCTTGCATGTCCACATTTTACCATAATACCGGAATCCTATGATTTCAAACTATATTTTGCTTAAACAATATTAGGAGTATTATGGTAAAAATACGAACCTGGAAGAGAAAAATGGACATGCATCTAGCAAATCTTTTTTTAAGAACAGCCGACCTTACGTCCCAAACAAATTAAAATATTAGACAACCCATATTTATAATTAAATTATATTTTAAAATTTTACATATCGTGAGGGCCAAGTGGTACATATTCTCGACAAGAATATTTATTGTTATTATCTAAAGAATATATCCTCTCACAATATTACACTAAATTCTAATTAATATTGACATCACACTTCATCAAAGAAGTGAAAAACCAACACTCACACACGAAATTGATCGAAAGTCGCAATCTTGATGCGATTGGGAATGAAATCCCACAAATTGGCATTTCCATTCTTTCGCAAAACGATTAAATGACGCAAATAATTATTTTCACTTTACTTTGTAAAAAAGAACGTAATATTCATAAATAGTGATGGAGAAACCATCGCAATAGTGAGATTTAACTAATGTTTTAGCATGCTAATGGAGTATTACAAAACCCTAAAACCGCTCATTTTCGTTAATTTGTACGTACCACCAAAACATGGTACTATGCAAATTACGTATACAAAAAAAGAAAGATATTTTATGATTATAATTAAAGCCATAGAGCTCCGGCGTCCTTGAGCAGCACCTTCAGGGTACCGTTTATCTGAAGAGTCATGACTCCGGTGGCCGATCCAGCAAACTTTCCTCCGATGAACACCGCCAGGAGAGTGGGATCTACGCCATTTCCGGCCAGCCGGAGGAGGGCCGACTCAATTTCCCGGCCACCGGAAAGTTGATCGAGCTCGAAGATCATGGGGCTCACACCTTGCTCGTAAAAGAGCCTCTTGATAGCATGGCACATGCTGCATGAACTCCTGCTGAAGATCACCACGGCTCTCTGTGATGCTATTTTTGCTATTTTATCCATATTTATAATTGGATAAATAATATGTGAAATTTTTGTGAGTAAGTATAGAAGGTTTAGTTTAATAAAAGTGTTGAAAAATACAATAATTTTGTTTGAGTTGGTGATGATTTATCTTACATCTGATTGGGGATTTATACTGGGAATGGAGAGACCGGGGGAATCTAGCTGATCATATCGTGAATATGCATGATTTGTTTCCATGTGGCAAACTGTAAATGGATAAAGAAATAGGGAATATTTGTTATTTTCCACTTATAAAAAAAGGTTATATCACCTTATGTCGGATTCGGAAGACAAATTAATTGGTGGCACTTGCATCTCATAATATCATCATACGCATATTTTCTATTTAAAAAAATTTTACTTCTATACTCCAAACTCTAGAGGAAACAAAAGTATAATATATATTCAACCATATTAATATTAGACAAATTCTCAACTAAAACATGTCTAAGTTGATGCCATACTTAATATACAAAATATACCAGGTTTGAAAGTGAGAATATCAGACATGAAATTGGGAACATCGGAATAACTGTGAAATAGTAGAAATGTGAAAGGTACCATGATTACATCAATTAAACATGAAGTGATAGGTACGTACCATGATTAGATAGGTAAATAGCATAATTTATACAGTGATAAAGGAGATTATTTATGCATGCATGCAATTGTAAAACGTTTATGAATTATAATCAATCATCAGGTGAATTTTTTTTTTTTATCTGCTGTAGTTTTGTTTTTGTAATTCTTTTGCACATAAATTAATTACTAATTTACAAATCAAAGCCAGTTACATGTACGCGATCTTGATATATAGGATAAATGCACGTACTTGAAATGTCATATTTTTTTCTTTCACTTAGGAATGTCAACTTCTTTTTTATATATCAAGAATGTCAATCCAAGATGCTTATTCGTTATGATCAACAAGTGATTGTCAATCACTAGTGATGTTTGGCGAGTGATTTTTTAAAATATAAATTCACGTACTAGAAAAAAAAAATATATATATATATATATATATATATATATATATATTATTTTAGTTTTTGAAACTCTTGGGTTGGACGTTGAAGTACGGTGATGAAGATTGATCTGAAAAAAGGTTGGCTTTGTGGAGGTGATGACGGAACTGAACAATACCTTGCGTAGTAAAAAAATTAAAATAAAGTGAATATAACACTGAGAAGGTATCATGTGATACCAGTCTCAGTTGAGACTAGTGCCAAATGTTGATATTCTCACTTTCAAATCAGACTTTTTATATATCTAAACATGATCATTCAGTGTATTATTACTGATATTCTCACTTTTGTGACCAATTAAAACTGATTTATTTGAGAATTTGTCTATACAACTAGGATATGGTGCGTGTATTATCATAAACGAATTTTTCCATTAATGGCCTTTGGGAAGTAGCAAAAGGCACAGATGTATATATGTTTGAAATAAGATTGTCGTTTTGAAATATCGAAGCATAAAAATGCTGAGCAGAAAGAAAAAAAGTTATGATAGGAATAAAAGTATTAAGATCATATTCCTGATTAAAGGATAAATATATGAGAAAGTCTTGGGTGAGACTAGTCCTTGTGGAGACCAAAAGCAGGGGAATGAGCATTTACTGTTTCTGCTTGATCTTTTAGTCAGTTTGTTTGATCTTTCAATCAATGTCCTTGAGTATTTTTGTTTTGCCTTGATTTTTCAGTTAATTTGATCTTTCGGTCAATTTTCTTGATCATTTCCTTGGTCAATTTCACCAACTACAAATTCAATCAAGGAAATCGGCGGGTTTAAAGCTCACCAACTACAAATTCAATCAATAGAAGTCTCATATAATCTGTCTAAATGTATATAGTTGGATTGAGTGATGCATGAATTCCGGTGGCTGTTATTGCCAGAGCTAAAATTAGCTTCCAAGCAGATTTAAATTCTATTCCAAATTTGCCCTTACTTCAACTTCCACCCTTTATAGTTGATTCAGCAACTCAGCCACCTTCCCCTTCGATATATTGTATATTTCTGCAAATTCCCTAATTAACATAAAGCTACATAATCCACTCCCATATGTCCAATCTAAATATTTTGATTCTGTAGATCAAGACATGCATGGATCATTTTGTTACATCTGTTGCTGAAACTGATGAACAGGTTGAGAAACTTGCTCGACTGGAGGCCTAGATTGAGAAACTTGCTCGACTCCAAGTAAACGTCAATTGGTTCTGAGCTGTCAAAAGAGAGATGGAGCGAGTCGGTAGTGGACAAGTAAAGCAATGCTACTGTGACTTTAATTATAAACATGACTTGGATTAAAAACCAAAGTTCTGAAGATCAAAACCACCAGAATTTATTAGAAACCATTCCAACAGATTTTGTTGTACAATGTCTCCTCGTGTTATATTCACGCCACCACCGTTCGAATCCGGTCTGCCTGAATCAACCAGCTCAGTGACGGAGCCGGAATCAGTCCGAGTCCGTTTTCTTCACTTCCTTCAAATCCGTTTTGAACCTGAATCCTAACCGCTTCTTCCCCACCCTTTCCCTTCTCCTCCACCACCTGCCACTTCATTGGAAACCAACTCCGACTCACTTCATATATATTTCCCAGATTTCTGATGTGGGTCGACCTTGCTTTCTCGAAATTCCAATCCAGCATTGCAGAATTTTTGCCGCCACTTTATTGCTCAAGCTGCATTTGTAGTCGCTTTAATACGGAGCGTGAGTGATGACCTGAGTACTGTGTGTGCGTGTACTTGTAGAACAGAGGAAGAAAGAGGGTGGAGGAAGAAGGAGTGTGGAGAATGAGTCTTTGCAGAGTATTGCTACAGAGGGTGGAAGATGAGAGGCAATTTTGGAACAAACATTTAAATCTGCTTTGGAATCTAATTTTAGTTTTGGCATTAACAACAGCCATGAATGATAATACATAATTCTCCTCCAGAATTTTCATGGACAAAAAGCAAATCTTATCATCAACGTCCATGATCGATTTTGCATATACCAAATTATCATTTCATCATGATACTTGGCCACACGATTCAATAAATATTGCGTGATAAACGTGACACAATGATATACTTCATCCTTCTCAACTGTATGTGTACACTTTTGACTTTTATCAGTTGATTTAGAAAATATTTGATCATTAATATCTTTAATTATGGGCAAACACAAGCGGTAAAAAATTGATATTTTTTTAAAATGCATGCATGTCATTATAAATAATAAAATCAAATACGATAAATTTCTAAGTTATTCATTTTAAGCTCAAAGTTAGATAATTTTGACTTTATAAATAATTATTTGCAGAAATAAGTAGGACATGAGGAGTAGTAGATTTCTGGCTGTAAATATCGATCTCTCTTGCAATTCTACATTTTACTCTAATACACTCAAGTATATATACTTGCAACTTGAGTCGCTCTTTTACCTTCATAATACTGAACTTGCAAGAGAATAACCCCTGAATATACTTTGTTTATTGCAAATTAACTCATGAGTGCTACTATATATATAAACATATAAATTATATATCACTCGTCAACTCAGTTATCATATAAGCTTAATAGAACGTGCCCATCGAATGAAACTAATTACTAGTACGGTTTCCCGTGACTTATTGACTACTGTCAGGCGATATAACTTTAGATCGACAAAGAGAATATTGCATATATGTGAATTGCGCTAATCTACACAAAATTATTATGAAAATTAATTCATCACATGTGTTTACCGAAAAACAATTTAATTATTCATATTAATTGTTAGCCTTAGCCCAAGGGTCGTTTTATAAGAGAGCATTTTGCAAATACGGCTATAGAATAAATAACCCATATATATTCACTACTTTAAGCGAATCGATTTCATTTGTTTCATAGAATATATAACACCTTTTATTACTATGTTGGCTAAAACATAGTGATGACTGTAACTTCATCACATATATCACTACTACGAACGGGTTACGTAAAAACGCAACAATGACTGTAACTTCCTAAACTTGGATCCATCTCGTGTTATATATAAACCACCTTGTGTTGTTTGTCGCGACCTGATTAAACATTCCTATTACTCTCACTCAATCTTACTAATTAATTACCAGTTAAATTAATTAATTTCATTAGTGACTCTAATTGTATACATGGGTGGCATGCAGAGGATGTTGCTTGCCGTATTTACCACACAAAAACGACGCATGCATGCGCCCACGCACGTGATACATTCAGTTAAACTTAATTTATCCATGCATGCAACGATTAGGTTTTGGTCAAATCACAGTTGGTCAACTAGTCGATCCACACTTATCAATGCTAGCTTATCATATACTAGTACTGGATATGGCTTATAAATGAAATATAACGGTAACACGTGTATATTAATTTTAGAGAGAATTTTTTAAAGGCCCCCCAACGTTATCTGAACTTTCACTTTGGCCCCCCATCGTTTTTTGCTCTCAATTTGGCCCCCCAACCATACGATTTTCCATCATTTTGGCCCCCTAGGCCTAACGTTGGCGTTAAATCAATTTTCCGTCACTTTCTCCAGGGGTAAGCTCGTCTTTTTCCGTCATCTTTGGTTGCCATCTCCTCCGTCTCTCACCTCTTCTTCTCTGATCTCCCAAATCCTCATCCCCATCTCTCACCTTTTCTTCTCTGATCTCCCAAATCCTCGTCCCCAAATCCTGGAGTTCAATCGAAGAAGGATCACAGAGCCATGATTTGCCGTTGATCTTTTCACCATCAGCTCACAGGGGTGGAAGGAGTCAACCACAACCCCAATCGATTCGTAAAGCATCCATCCTTATTTAGGAGAAAAGGTAAAACCTTACTTTCAGACTTGGGGGTTCATAGATATGATCGATTGTGCTAGCATAAACTGATGGGAATGCATGTTGTTTTAAAGTTATGATGTTAAGAATGATTAGAGAAATTATAAGAGAGGAGTAGTGAATGTAAGGAAAACTTGAAATCTGGAAATTTTCATTAAAATCTGAAGCACTAAGCTTCGGAAGATTGTAACCTGCACCCCATAGGTC
Source organism: Cruciata laevipes (assembly GCA_963678965.1). Lineage (NCBI taxonomy): Eukaryota > Viridiplantae > Streptophyta > Magnoliopsida > Gentianales > Rubiaceae > Cruciata > Cruciata laevipes. Next base: position 6,028,869 of record OY787637.1, read on the forward strand.
TATTTGGAATAAAACTGGTATCACTGGAAGCCCAAGAATCATAACTTTAATTTGAATCAAAACTCGTTCAATTTGGTTTAGAAACGAGGGAGAAAAGGAGTTTTGAAACTCTGTCCTCTTTCATCAATATTGCAGCAGTAACCTGAACTTTAAAAATCCAAAATTAATTAACCATAACTCCAATTTTGTCGATTGATGAACCTGTATAATCTTTGTAGAATAAACTTCAGTTTGGAACTTGAAATTGTTGAAAAAGAATAGGTAATGAATTATATAATCGAAGTTGAAGTCTGCTGTGACAACTTCTGCAGCACAGAATGAACATACTTAAAATCACCGTATCTTGTTAACCGTAACTCCAATTTTACTGAATTTTATACCTGTACAACCCTTGCAATATGAACTTCATAATGGAGTCTTGAGTCATCCAAGTTAACCTATAAATGAGTGATAAAATCAAATTCTAACTCTGCTGCATATTTGAGTTGGTGATTGATAATGGGAAAGTGGTGAGTTGGTGATTTGAGCTACTAGTGGTGAGTTCAATATCACCGGACACAGCTCATTTTTCCGGCTGCATTGGCCTCTCTACTAGACAGTTTAAAGAACAGTGAGTTGCATTTTCTAACTGCTGCATATTTGAGTTGGTATCTGAACTTTCTCAAAATTCTCTGAACTTTTGGTACCTGCTGCAAGATTAGATAAGTTCAACCTGTCATTTGCTTGGTTTGTCTTTCAGAAATTCTTAGCCCAGCCAGATAAGATCTATATGATCCAGATTGATTGTTGTCTTTTCTCTTAAAATCTTCAAAAGATCCACTGGATTACCTAAGGGCGTGTGATTTCTTTTATCCCGAAATACTGTTGTATGCACTATGCTCAAAAGTTGTTGGTTGCATGTTTGATAATGTATCTGGATTGGGTCTGCTTGTTTTAGTTGGTCTTGTGATATACTGATATTGAAACTTGCAGCACAATATTTTGCTTGGTACTGACTTTAGACATGTTTTGTTGTCAGATGCATAGGTTAGAGTTTGCACATTATGACAATATAAAGGCGGCTTCTGGGAAAAAATTGACAGAAAAAGACGATTCTACCCCTCCAAGAATTGACAGAAAAATGATTTAACGGCCAAGTTAGGGCTAGGGGGCCAACATGATGGAAAATCGTATGATTGGGGGGCCAAATTGAGAGCAAAAAACGATGGGGGGCCAAAGTGAAAGTTCAGATAACGTTGGGGGCCTTTGAAAAATTCTCTCTTAATTTTATAATCGAATTAGAATTGTGAAAAAAACTAGTATATATAACTATATAAGTCGTTTTACCAGAACAATGAAGTTTGCCCACGAAAGTAAATACATATAACAAATTTAAAGAACAATAAAGTCTCAAAAAAAAAATACATTACCACTATTCTAGGGTTTAAGTCTGAAATTAAGGATGATATATATAGGGTCCATTTTTCTCTTGCAGGTCCATATTTTTACCATAATACCCCTAATATTGTTAAGACAAAAAATGGGCTTGAAATCATAGGGTTCTAATGGTAAAAATACGGACCTGCAAGAGAAAAATGGACCTGCATGGAGAAATTGCTTATATATTGATATTATTCAATAATATATTTCAAAGCAACAAAAGATATTCGAAAACTTTTGGAAGCGTGAGGTCATACATTAAAATTAATTAAGCACGTCTTATTTTAACATGTATGTATGAGTAGTGAGTGGAATTAATTAATCTTATTAAGCACATTCAGATATATTTAATGCATAAATAATGTAGTTAATCTGTACATAACATGTACAATTACTAAGATCCAAACAGAGGCAAATCCAGAAAAAATATAAGGGGTAACCTCTTAATTTACCAGAGAGAGAAAATATAATATTAATTATATAAAAATATTGTTTTACAAGAATTTAGTTCTTCTTCGACATTTCTTGTCATCGATGTCTCATACTCTCAAACTCGTCTAAAACATCTTCATCATTCACATTTACAAACAGATCTCGCTCTAAAAAAAAGTAACAAACAATCATTCAACAATTGATCATCCATGCTATTACGCAACTTATTCTTAATGAAAGTAATTGCCGAAAATGATCTTAAACCCGAAATCAAAATCCCCAATTCAAATTAACCAACAAATCCCCAATTCAATTTCAAACCCAAACAATTATAGGATCAAACCCAATAATGAGGATTAAGAAGTAAGAACTCACCTGCAACAATTATAGAAGTCAATTAATCTAAAACGAGAAAGAACAAAGGTCGGCGAAGAATGGCGGCCCGGCGGCGGACGGAGGCCGCGGCGATTGGGAAGGATGGTGTGGGTTCTTGCGGCGATGGATTGGTGGTGGCCGGTGGGTGGCACCGTGGCGGCGACTGCGAGGCGATGGAGTAGAAGAGTAGAAGAGAATAAGAGGCGGCGGGAGAGATTGGTTTGACAGAGAAGAAACGGAAACAGAAAGAAAGACGAGAAGAAACATAAATAAGTTTCTTTTTCTATTATTAGTAAAAGTAAAATTTTAAACTACTCCGCCCAACATGAGTATCTGTTACTCCGCCCGCACCACCATGAGCACCAACATGAGTAAAGGTGATTGAGCTGTATTTTGTGTAACTTTATATGGTGGAATAGAAAAATGATCCACTTGTGTTTTGTGTGCTATATGATGAAACAGAAGAATGGTGTAGTTTGTAATTTGACTTTAGTTAGGCATTATTAAGGTTTTTTTTGTATATAAAACACTTGTGGTGTACTTGTTGCTGGAAAATTAGGCATTATTAAGCATTTTCATTCGTTGTTGTGGTGTACTTGTTGTATCAAGTTGGATTGTATTGTTGTGCATTGCAGATTATAAGGAGCATATGAATGAGCCTCTGTGTCGTGTGTGCTCATTTATAAGGATCATATGAATGTGCATTTTAGATTACTGTAGTGTACTTAGTAAGCATGTACCTGATCATATGAATGTGCTCATTTTTATTCGGTACTAGCATAAATTTATTTAAGTGTCTTGATGGATTCTACATCTCTATATATGATTAGCCTGTTTTTATAATTCTTGGTTTCCATCAGCATTCAGATAACACGATGAATCATTTCTCTCTTATATTATGATTCATCAAGTTCTGTCGGTGTTCCGTTTGGTTAAATAAGCTTATGTAGTTTTGCATCACAGTTTTACATCATAGGTTCCGACATGATTTCTTTAATGAAAGTCCATTTATTTCTTTCTGTATGTCTTAATTTAAGTCGCCTATATAACCCGTGAGATTTTTTGCATTATATCCTCAAGATCTAAATCGTATGAAATGTTTGAACACATATATTGTTTTTTCTTCTATGCAGCTATGAAACAAGTAAGTCCACTTCGTTTGTTTGAAAGCTTCAAAAGCATGGGTGGATCCCTTCTTAGTTTGGATGTAGGCAAAGTTGATGATGGGATTGCACGGTCCGAAGTCTTCGATGATGGCAACCTCACAATGGTCCCGATTCATCATGAAACGGAGTTAAAACATTCGTTGTTGCATTTCACTTTTATCTATCTTTTTTAAAAAAATTTATTATTTTAAAAAATGTGGGTTTGTAGTGTTCTGCGCCGGCATGTAAACATAAAATTTGTTGAATCACCGCTTTTGATGACGGAACTAGGGAATTTAGTGAGTCAATGTTTCATTCATTTCAACTACTTATAATATTTTATTTGAGAATTACACAAGACTAAGACTGGTTGTTAATTATAGGTGTCTAAGTATAATGTGTCGGCAATTGTTATTGGAGGCAATTTGGCTAGAGATGGAGACACCAGTAGCACGGTAAGTATACCACCTACGTGCAGTGTTTTTTTTTCGGAATGTAAAGTGCTTATTATCTTATTTTACGGGCTTTTGAATTTAGTTCTATTTTTACAGTTGAGTTCATTTACATCTATTAATCCGTCATATTTTTATTTTGTTGGTTTTAGGTAGGATATCACATACATTAGTTCCTTAAGAACCTTCGCAATTTTGGAGCTTTCGAATAGTTGATTTATGCATTTTGGGACGAAAATTATACTACTGCGGTAACTTTTAGACTTGAATATTTTTTTTTATTGGAATTTTTGGGAACTATTGCGGTTAATATGTTTTGATCCACAGTGCGTGAAACATTTGGAACGAGAGGGGATGACAAGTACCCGGGAGAGGAAAAGGACGGCGGACCAGTATGCAGCCACTCTTATAGGACAGGTAATGGAATAAAACTATGAGTTATGATCTGGATTTTGTTGGATTTCAATTGTATGTTGGCTGCTGACATGCTCACATTCTCTTTAATTATAGGATTTCTTGAACACCATGGAGGCTAGATTCTGTCCGGGTGCATCTGTTGAAGCACAAGGAGTTTGGCGCATGTGCCTCAACAATAAAACTCGTTGTTTCCCTTCTAGGCTCCCGGAGTCTATTTCCTTGCCCGAGTTCGCAAGTTCGGTACACAAGTTGTTTATGAAAAAGGGCATGTTGAACAGAGAGGAACTGTACAAAAAGATCTTCATGACCTCTGAATTTGATACTGAAGGTGTGTTTCAAAAGCCTTCATATGTATTTTATCTCGTATTTTATCAATTTTTTGTGTTTATGATGATTTTTGAATTTCCATTGTTAGATCAAGCGGGGGAAATTTTTGCCCAACTCAATGCACAAGCTCTGGGTTTGATTACTAAATTGGATGATGGTGATGGTTAACATCAATACATGTACGCAAATTTGATTTCTTTTGTTTTCCCATTATTGATTATGTTTGTTGAATTCTTTTGTTTTTCTGTTAATATGATGGATGCCAAGAAGATTGAGCTTGTAAAGTGAATTGCAAGCACTGGATGTAGGTAATGAGGAGTAGTAGTGTTTAAATAAAATTAATAATAAAATAACTTTGTGAACTAGGAGTCAGGCCCGGCCCAACCATGAGGTCACTGAGGTCTCTATCTCAGGGCCCAAGAAAATTTAAAACATTCGGGGCCCCTTTTTTAAAAAAATGAATAATAATTATTAAAAAAAAATCTGAAACCAAGGACCATGGGTGTGTGTTTGGGCATTTCCAAATTAGGCTCATTATGATTGAGGTCCAAAAATTTTATTTTTGGGGCTCCATTTTCACAAATTTTAAAAAGTCTAATTTTGTAGACATTTTTCCTTCGTTCGCCTCAAGCCCCAAAAAAGATAGGACCGGCACTGCTGGGAGTTGATGTGCAACTGCCATATGATGAGCTGGGAACTGCGCAAGGCATTGACCGTCAATTTTCATATAGATATATGCTGATGTTTTGTTGAGATTGATGTATTGTTGATGATTTATGTGTGTTTTTGTTGCAACTGATCTCTTTTTTCCTGAGTAGAATCTCCTGAGTTGATCTAATTCTTATTTACTTTCTTTAATTTCAGTTTTGGCTCAGTGTGCCGTTCTTGCCGTTCTTGTTAGCAGTTCTTGTTAGGTGATGGTTTGCTGCTGGTTCACTGAAGACCTTTGTTATATTTGCTTCGATTTCTAATTAGATACTGTATAATGTCTTTTGAAAATTGAATTGTATTACCATACTTTTTTTTTAAGGTACACTACAACGACCGAATCTGATACAAGGATCATATTATAGTCTATTCTAATCCTACTCTACTCTATTGATCTCGTATGTCGAGTGACCGAGGTCCTCACATGTCGCTTATAGTGGAGTGAATATCCCACTGTTACACCGTCGATGCTCCCCTGCGCTTGACACTGTTGATGCAGCTCCCGCTTCTCGAATGAGTATGCATCTGGAGACTTGACCCAGGGAGAAATGCATGAAATTTTGCTCCAGGAGAGTTTTGAACCCTGGCCTCCTCTGGGCGAGCTGAGTGCCCTGGCCACTTGAGCTAACCCAAGTGGTTATTACCATACTTGTTGCTATGGATACATTTAACAATTTCTTGCACATTATTTCACTACCTTTCATGGAGTGTTTTATATAGTTTTATTTGACACATTCCACAACAGAAATCACTAGTGCAGGAACCTGCTTTTAAAGGCGGTTTTTTTGTTAGTCGCCGTGGTTGGCTGCGCCGTAGCTGGTCATCGACCCTGCCACGGCGGTTTAACCCGCCGTAGTTGGTTCTCTATTTCCGACATCGGAACCTCTCCAGACTATGGGGTTTCCGATATCGGAACCTCTCCAGACTATAGGGTTTCCGATATCGGAATCTCATCAGGAAGTAGTAAAAAAATCGCCGACCAATTTTGGCCAGCAAAATTAATTATAATCAACGCCAAACTCAAACTGCAACATTTTTATACAAAGAACCCTTGAAATAAGCTGAGAAACGAGCGATTCCACAACACTTAAATCTTCTTCCAGAGTCACATAAAGACTGCAAATGCCTTTGCCAAACCACCATAACCATGCCTCGTCAGCTCAAGAAACTCGGCTGTAAAATGCAAGGCTGCCACATTGATGAGTCCAATAAAGTGGATAATCTATAGATGAAAAGTTCAATCATCTCAAATGATTCGGCTCCCCGAGGAAATATTCACTCTTTGAGACCAGAGGATTCTGAAATATAAGATCCATATTTTGAAGTTTTAACAATCAACCTAACATAATCAAATGATGGAATTAATAATAATAGACTGATGGTCTGACATTCTGCTTACCTTATGCAGATTGAAGCTCCTATTAGCTACCGAAACACAAATAGAAACAGGCAATCCAGTCTCTTGGCTCCTGAATCATAAACAGATATGATCCACTAGTTTACTTAGAGATTTTAAATGACTTCGCTAGAAGATTAAAGGAATGCAAAATGATATGATCACAGATGCTTCAATATTTGTGGGAAAGCAAACAACTACCTTAATTGCCGCAGCCTTAAAGTGAACATAAATCACAAATGCTTCAACAGCTTCAGATATAGCTTCTTTACCACCAAAACTGCCTCTAATAGTTGCTTGAACCTGGTTTAAAAGATTAACTCAGAAACTCACTTACCAAAATATTTTATTACACAAATATATGAAACATAAACTATAAAATCTACTTGGAAAGAAGCACTTTTAAGAAAAGAAAGAACATGAGAACGAATCATTGACAAGGCCCGAGACTGTTAAATGTAAACAAGAAAATTTAGTTTGATATTAAAAAATAAAAAGGAGGGAGCTGAAAGCCTGAAATGGCTTCCATTACAAAGTCGGCTGCAATCTGATCAAATTACAAAGTAGTGAAATATTTTACAAAACTCTATGCTTATATTTTACGAAACTAAAGTTGAAAATCGTAATGGGTAGTCATATTCTTGCAAAAAAAATCCTCCATACATAAGCAAGGGGCATTGGAGTCAGTTTGGCATGAATAGACATCAATCAATGAAAGCTACAAGTTATCTCATTCTAGCATAATTTAGCTTCATCCAGCACAAGAATATACCAATAATCTTAGATGCCAAATTCTTTAATAGTCTCAACAAACATTCCAATCACCTTTGGCTAACTTACTATCTAAGATTCTGCTGACTTAAACATATTAATAAATTCACCTAAGAGAACTTCAAGAATTGGGAAAAATGATAGACAAAATTTTCCCGATTGGAATTGGAAATAAAGTAGTGTCGGAGAAACGACATTACATACCATTGAGCAAGGCTGGGTTTCGGACGCCGGCGACGACTGGGTTTCGGAGCCGGTGAACCCACACACCACCACTAAACTGCCATCCCTCAGCTGCCGTCACCATAAAAAAAATGGCTGCTCGGAGGTGCTACTAAACGCGGCGTTTGGGTGGCGGTGATTGTGGCGAATCTAAGTTTCGTCGGCGAACTGGAAGCTGAGCATCGATTCTGTAGAAGAGCAAATTTGGATCGCGGCGGTAGAAAGAAGTTGGATAAGGGGTTGGGATTATTATATAAGGGAATTTTTTATGGATAGGATTGAATTGGTAAAAGATATCAATGGCTCAGATCAAATAAGATAAATACATTTATATTTGATATTTTCATTTGTTTTGGGTATAAAATAAACACAGCTACCGGTTTAGCTTACGAGTTCGTAAAAACAATAAATTGAGCTTTCGACACCGTAACCGATGTCGGTTGAAGTTTACAGTTATAATTACGAAATCGGAAATTATAAATTTACGGCGGTTTTTCAATAACCGCCGTTAATATTCGTACAAGCGCCTTCCTATGGACTTTACGACGTCAGAACCTCGCTTACGATGTCGGAACCTCCCAACCACGGCGGTTTTGAAAAACCGCCGTGAATCGTGCGCCGTGAATGCAGGTTTCTGCACTAGTGAATGCGTATTTATAGTTCCGGCTATATGTTCGGTGCTTCTCATATTATGATTTATGGCCACCTATCCAACCATCAGCTTTCACCTCTACTTTTTCCAATGTTTAAAGTTTGAAATCTAGATTACCATGAAACTTGAATGTAGAGAATGTTATGGTGTTAAATCTAGCTGATGCCATTTAATGGCTGGTGTTATGGTCATCTATGATCTATAGAAAGGTACTTTTATGTTCACGTGTAGTAAACGACGGCATTGGAGCATCTCAGAGCTTTCCATGTCCAAGAGACTGAAAACCCAATTCAGTTTGATTTCCTTAAATATTTAACCCAATTCAGTTTGATTTCATTAAATATTTTTGCGGGGTAACCGGTACATTATTCATCACGCAAACTCTACATTTAAATTAAAATGCACTTATGCTGTTTTGTGCATGGTTGTGCACACGTGCATATTCGAATTAGGTTGTTTTGGGCACCATTTAGATAGCTCGTAGTTTTAACAAAACATGCATAGATGCTATCAGAATAAATAAAATGTCAGCAAACAAAATATTCTAATGTTTACCTACCATCATTCTTTCCCCAAACAAGAAACTAAATTAAAAATTAGTTGCTTTTCTGATCCATCGGCTCACCCGGCCTGCACCATTACCCAGCGTTGGCTCAGTATGGGAGCCGTCCTCCTCTCCTTCACTTCTCACCTGATCATTTCAACACAAACAATGTAAAGGGAAATAACATAACAAGATAAATAGAAACTAAAGAAGCAGGCTCAAATAGAGCCGAGCCAATTCCTGGACGAGCGGCTTGAGCGGAGCTGAGCAATTCTTCCACATTGAATTCTAAATTTCGTGAAACTTAATACAAATATTTCAGAAACGTGTTTGAATTGCTGCTTTTGAATTTTTTCACGTTTTTAATTTAGTCCAATATTGTTGGGGTTAGAATATGTTCAAAGGAAATTCCAAAAATTATTTCAGACGTACGTGCACCGTGCACCGTGCACCTGTAATTAATTGCCAAGAAACTTCGAGAAAGAAGAGAAAACATGGGCTGATTCACTATCATTTCATATTTTCTCATCTTTTATTTTCGAGAAAGTCTTGGGTGAGACCTGTCCTTGTGGAGACCAAGAGCAGGGGAATGAGTATTTACTGTTTCTGCTTGATCTTTTAGTCAGTTTGTTTGATCTTTCAATCAATGTCCTTGAGTATTTTTGTTTAGCCTTGATTTTTCAGTTAATTTGATCTTTCGTTCAATTTGCTTGATCTTTCGGTCAAGTTTCTTGATCATTTCCTTGGTCAATTTCATCAATGACAAATTCAATCAAGGAAATCGGCGGGTTTAAAGCTCACCAAACGACAAATTCAATCATATAATCTTTGGTCTCATTTGAGACAGGTCTCAAATGAGAATTTGCCTTTATTTTCCGTAAAAGTAGAATTAATACTGGAAAACTAGTTTTTGCAATAATACAATTTTTATAGTTTGCAAATGAAAATGCACTCGTGTTTTTTTAGACCAAATCTATTGGCTAAGGCTGTTAATTTAGACCATCAATAATAAGCAACGTTACCAGTGCATGTATTAATTTATGTAACGAAGATTCCGATATAACGTTACCAATGTATTGGAGATTCCGATATAACGACGGGTACTGTCCCTAAAAAAAGTAGGTAAATATTATGTAACGCACGTGAACATTAGTTGTAAAGGAGAAAAAATGGTATTCTTTTCATCTCTAATGGGAACTAGAATATTTATTTGCTTCAAAAGTGTGTGGAATTTGCTCAATCATCTATTCTAAGTATTTTTAAATATGTGTACGACGGCTGTGAATATACGAAATATTTTTATACATATTGGAATACAAAATTGATGTAGTTATTGTTATAATGACATTGTCCTAACATTTCTATTACTTTTGTTAAATTTTAGTTTATCTTCAATAAACACACTCCATTTTGACGAAAATTTGTTCTTTAATCAAATTAGTTCAATTCAGTTATACCATTTTCTTTAGTTTTAGTTCATTTTCGTTAGATTCTATTATTACAATTATTTTTTCGTTGAATTAAGTTCAATTTATTTCAATTTTTCTTAGTTTAGTTTAATTTATATTTATTCAGATCATTCAAATTTGGACGAATTCGATTGAATTCAATTCATCTTTGTTCGGTTCAATTCAATACGCTTAAATAAAATCAATCAAGAATTTGGTTAAACTTCAATTCAGGTCAAATTCATGATCATATACATCTGAAAATGTAGATATTTTTTATTTAGTCAAATTCAATTCAATTTGGTTCATTTATGTTGATTTATATTAGACTATGTTCAATTAAATTAAGCTCATTTTTCTTAAAAAAATTTAAATCCTATTTAATTCAGTATATATCTCAGTATTCGGTTCAACTAAATTTCATCAAATTCATATAAATTTTTAAATCTGGTTCAATTTTAAACTGAAATAAATAATTTGATTAGAGAAAGTCTTGGGTGAGACCTGTCCTTGTGGAGACCAAGAGCAGGGGAATGAGCATTTACTGATTCTGCTTGATTTTTTAGTTAGTTTGTTTGATCTTTCAATCAATGTCCTTGAGTATTTTTGTTTTGCCTTGATTTTTCAGTTAATTTGATCTTTCGTTCAATTTGCTTGATCCTTCGGTCAATTTTCTTGATCATTTCCGTGGTCAATTTCACCAACGACAAATTCAATCAAGAAAATCGGCGGGTTTAAAGCTCACCAACAACAAATTCAATCAATAGCAGTCTCATATAATGTTTGGTCTCTCAAATGAGAAATTGCCATTTGATTATGAGAAAGTGTCAGGTAACACGGTCTCACCAATTTGGCCGTCTTCATCACGTAAGAATTGCTAGCATACAAATTTCAAAAAAAATTAAATCTAAATAATTCGTTGATGGTGCGCATATATATGCACGTTTTTGTAACCAATATATATACACCGTCCAGGAAACAAACATATCATGTTCATCACCAAAACCTTTTCCTTCCATGCATATGCATATGCATGTGCATATATATATATATATATATGTATATATATGTATTCTGGTTGACGAGTAATCTTTACTGGCATTGCTCATTGCTTTAGATTGCAATAGAATATTTTACCTCTTTTCCAGAAGCTTCACCCTTTAAATCAACATTCAGTAGCATTTTCTATTTCCGAGCAAATCACTCTCTTTCCACCAGGGTTCTGAGAGCCAAAGGTTTATATATATCATCTTGGTCAACTTTCAGTCGAGAAAAGAGAATTATTGCAACCAATATTTTTCCACTCTCATACTAAAGAAAAAGAAAATACATATTTTAAATTTTAATTGATACATTCTAATTTCTGGGGAATGGTGTACGTTTTAAGTTTATAATAATAAATTTTTTAAATAACATAATAAATAGTACTGTGATAATGACTTTTTTTTATGCGTGAAGTTTACATATATGATGCAATTTCTTTTTATGCGCGAGTGAGTGCAGTTTCCTGTGCGCAAATAACTCTTATTTTTGCCTTCTTGATAAACGCACATTAATTATAAAGTAGTATGCTCATTACAAATGTACATCTTAAATTTTAATAGAACAACGGATTAGTTTATTTTGACCAATTATAACCTTGGGATATATTGCTCTTTAATTGGTCAAGAAAATTTTGAAGTTTGATCTTCTTAAATTATGGATTGGAAAATTATATTATCAAAAAGAAAAGATTGGAAAATTATTAACGGTTTCATGGTGCGTCGCACACGTACGCATGCAAGCCGTACGTACGGAGGACAGATATAAATTTAATATTTTTGTAAAGATATATATATATATATATATATATATATCTAATACTATTGTGGTATCGACCACAACATGCAGATTAAAATTTAAGAAAACATTTCAAATCTCTATCGCATCTGATTAGTTGCGATGAAGATGGTGAGGAAAACGCTCATCCTACTAATGTTACATACCATAGCGTGCATCCTTTGACTATCATCACAATTGAAAATTTTGAAATTAAACAACAGAGTTCCAAGTTCCAACCAACGATTATATATAGTTTAGATAAATGTTTCACTCTGGATCTCTTAGCACTTATAGTTAAGATTCCAATGTTAATGATCTTAACTAATTGAGCCATAATGTTAAGAGATAAGTTTGTGACATTACAAGGGATTACATTAATCTTGGTTAATTAACATAGTACAAAACCTAGTTAGATATTTCAGCAGTAATAAAGGAAGATTAATGTGTGCATGATTCGACATGTTCTCCGTGCGATATTTGTGCTCAATTAGCCTTCTTTTCCAACTTTCAAATTATATGTAAATAATAATCAATTGTGCGTGCGTGCACTGAGTGACCGTTTAACATATTTTTCATTTCTCGAGGACACGGTGTTATAAGTTTATTATAATTTTATTAAATAAACATTACAATTTTCTCGATGGAACGGTGTGCAATGACCAAGTAATCGATTGTTTTTAGCTATTTGATGCAATATTCGTATTTGCGTGCAGTTTTTGTGAGAGCAAATAATTTTTGTTTGCAATTTTATGGAGTGTTTATGATTTATCATTTCCAGATCATTTCATTATATAAACCAAAACCCTCATCGTTTTTGGCTTATTAATGATTGTTGATGAAGTGGGAGGATTTTGATTAGCTGAGAGACTAGTTTTGGGACTATAATGGTTTGACATTATTAACAACCGATAGAAATATAAATTTGTAATTATTCGCTTTTAACCTCAAAGAGAAACTCTTGAAGCAAAGATAAAATTACTTTTAAAATGATTGAAAATGTGTTGTTGTATATACATGTTCCAAGTAGGGATGAACATTAGGGATGAGCATGGGTCTAGGACCCGACCCAGACCCGGCGGGTTTAGACCCATCGGGTCGGGTACGGATCCAATTTTTTAACACCCGACGGGTTTGGGTCGGGTCTGGATCCAAGATTAAATGAACGGGTCGGGTCCGAATCTTAATACTAAGACCCAAACCCGACCCATAGACTCGTCAAACTATATATTGTAAATAGATAATTAATAAAGTCATTCTATATTTATATTAAATAAACAACATGTTGAATGGACTAAATAAGGTATGATGCTTAATTTTTACTCATCACACGTGTGACAACCAACAAAATAAGACTAGAAAAAGTTAATCTCATATTTCCATTCATTCAGTAAAAATGAGTGCATTTTTAATTGTTATTGCATGTGCAGACCCCTAATATTATTCGGTGCCTAATATTGTAAGGCTAGAAAAAATTAATCCCATATTTCCATTCATTCAGTAAAAATGAGTGCATTTTTCATTGTTATTAAAATGTTTTATTGCATGTGCAGACCCCTAATATTGTTCGGCGCCTTAGTGTTATGTAGTTCATGTGCTTTTACATTCTACCTTTTCTAACAAAACATTATTTCTTCTTTAGTTGGATCACAATCACAGACTAGAACACTTCAAGACTGGCATTGGTACTTGGCAGCAAATTCTCGACTTCTTTAACAATATAAGATATCATTTTGGCTATACTTATTATGCTCTTTTTGGCTACCAATGATGTTTTTATTGTATATTGTTGATTGAAATTTAACAACGTTATATAGTAGACCATCTAAAAGCGTCGAATTTGTATTAACACTTTATTCTAATGTGTATTATGAATTGTTTTATTTTTATTTAACAATTTCTAATTCCAAATTTTAATTTTTTATAAAATAATTCAGGGACCCGTTTAAGACCCTAGCTTGGACCCTTAGACCCAATGGGTTCGGGTCCGGATCTTACATTTTAAGACCCAGCGGATATGGGTCGGGTTTGGATCTTACTATTTTCAACGGGTCGGGTCCGGATATCACTGGACCCGACCCAGACCCTACCCATGATCATCCCTAATGATCATGGGTCCAGGACCCGCCCAGACCCTGAGGGTTTAGACCCATCGGGTCGAGTTTGGATCTCACTTTTTTAGACACATCGGGTTTGGGTCAGGTCTGGATCTCATGTTTACTAAACGGGTCGGGTCCGGATCTTAAATATTAGTACCCAGACCCGACCTAAGACCCATCGAGTAATGATATATTATAACATATATACTGAAATATAAATGACAAGTAAATCAATTCGAGTTTTATCCCTCTTTTACCACAAACTTGGAAGTTTTGAGATTGGTCTGAACATTGCTCAACCAATTCGAGAATCTCACTTACCGCGACGATGGTTCCGATCCCTCTCCAAAACAAAGGACATTTATCCTGCAACTCACCTAGATAAATTTTACCTGATCGTTATGCAATTACTTCCTAATTTACGCATCATTGATATGTGTGAATGAGATGTTGTCTGGCCAGTACTCTGTTTCTAATCTGATGGAATCTATCCCAATAATATATTCTGAATTTGTGTTCTTGGAATGATATGAACATTCGATTGACTTGGTATATTATTTATTTTTTTTATTTTCTTCATTCGGACCACGAACTAGAAAACTAGCAAAAGTGGCGTTGCAAGCGAAGTGTTCGGATTCTTGAAGAAATCATTTTGCCTACACTTATTATATCCTTGTTGTGGTTATTAAGTATGATATTGTTGTCTTTTTTGATTGAAAATTAACCATGTTATAACGTAGACCATCTAAAACTATTAATTTTATTACAATTATTTTAGATGTGTATTAAATATCATAAAAAACGTCGGTAAAAAGATTGATTATGAATTTTATTATTTTTATTTCAAAATTTTTATATCCATTAAGGACCCATTTAAGACCCTTGGACCCACCAGACCCATCGGGTTTGGGTCCGGATCTCATTTTTTCAGACCCAACGAGTATGGGTCGGGTTTGGGTCTTACTAATTTTTAACGGGTCGGGTCCGGATATCACTGACCCGACCCAGACCCGACCCATGATCATCCCTAGTTCCAAGTAATAAAAAAAATTAAAAAAAAACTTCATTCCACGCGTTGATATTTTTCTCATCCAACAGCTTGATCCCACACACCATACTTATATAATTGTCCACGAACCTACACAAAAATATAATTTTTTCTAGTCTATTTCTCCCGCAGTTCCGAAACTTACCATAATACTCTTAATTGTAACTTTGCATTTCGAGTTGTTCTTTTACCTTAACAGGCATTCTAGTAAAAAAACGGATATACATATAATGACATACGGGTTTATCCAATTATAACAATGTGTAAAATTTTAGTATTGGAAATCATCTAAACTGGTCTACCAAGGTTTGAGATCTTTCGCACTACCGGCAGTCCAGTTCAAGATCTTCTCACCAGGCTTCACATAGACACTTCTATCATGCGGCATCTTACGAGCAAGCCCGTTCAAAATCTGGTGAAAAGCATCTCGAGATCTCGCCGGCTGAGGAAACAACATAGCCAGTTTCATGGACGGATTGGCAAGCAATCTCTGCTTCTCCAATATCACATCTATCGGGATTGAGGTCAGTATTGTGTCCAATTTCGGCACATCTTTCTCCGCAACGAAAACTCCGATTTCTCGCCACGGAATTGCATCTTCAAACGGCAGCACGATTTCATCTGCTATGATCACAGGGATGCACCCGAATACAACCGCCTCAACCAGCCTTGGACTCCATGGGGCCCACCCCAATGGGCACAGGCAGAAGATGGCTCGTTGCATGTCTTCGTAATAGGTTTCTGGGCGGTTCGTTGAAATATCAAACATCGGATTGCTTCTAAAGTTCTCCCACACTGATGCTCTAGCACCTCTGCAATGATTACCAAAGAGTTTTTTCAAAAAATAAAATAAATTAACTCATAGTGAATTTGTATTAAGTATGTATCAGTTGATGAAATTCAATTTAATTTAGTCAAACTGATTATATCATAAATACGTAACTTTTTACTAGAGTTCAATTTATATCAGATCAATATAAGAAACCATCAGTAAGAAATCAGTTTATGACAATATTTTCTATAGGTGATTTTTACTGTTCAATTGATTAGAAATGGTATTCCAGTAAGAATATCAGTAATATAAGGGGGTTTTGCTCATGTTACCCAAAAAATGTTGTTAAAAGACAAAAATGCCCCAGTTTTTAGTTTATGGGAAACTATAAGGCTACTTCTAGGGGCATTATAGTCATTTAACAATATTTTTGAACTATCAATTCAGTAATATAAGTCTCAAATGTATGGTACCTTGCATAGTAGGCACCTTTGGGATCAGACTCCTTTCCGTAAAACAAACCTCGAAAGTAAACAAAAATGGAACGAGGCGTGCTGGGAGAAATCAGGTGGGCTTGTATCTTCTGCCATGGTGCATATGGTGGTATTGTGATCGAGCCTTCCTTCATACACACATGATTTCGTTGCCCGAATGTTTGAACCAATGTGGCTCGTTCGAGCAATGCAGGGATGCCTCGTTCGATGGCTTTCTCTTCCTATACAGTTCATTAATTAGGACAACTATCAAACCATGATCAGATCGATCATGCGAGAAATGAAAGAATCAGCGGATTCGAACCTGGTAGTGAAAACAGGAACCGAAATCATGGGGAACGATGAAGAAATGATCAGCGCCCTGAGTTCTGTTCCAGTAAGGCCATTTAGAGGATATGAACTCAATGGAGCTCCTCATCATCCTTCCCATTTTGAAGGTAAGTGGAAATCCCGATGAAGTGAGGTGGCAGGTTGTGTACACAGGTGTGTAGAACCAGTGTGCTTCATCGGGATTTCGTGTCCGAACAGGGCTTGTCAGAAGAAACCTGTGCAAGTAAATCTCTGCGGCGAACATGTGTGTCAGACATCTTTCATCCTTCTGAAGAAGCTTCTTGTTGTATTTGCTGGGCAGTTCATACACAAAAACCTTGAATTTCCCATTTGGATCATCGTCCAGGATATTCCCACCTGATGGTAAAAGTTATCAGTAAATTTTAATATTGAGATATAAATTCAATCACTTGAGTAAAAAATTAGTGTGTTTGTATATTTACTTGAAGTATCTTGAGTTTGATCTTGGTGGGATTTGATGAACTCCCAAGCTGCAATTCTAGACACCAAAACAAGAACAAGAAAACCAACAAAAACCCATCTTAAGGCCCTCATTTTTCTTTCTTTAGAGCTAAGAAATGGCAAATAAAGGTCACGGTTTTGAAAGTTAGAACGCATGAAATCAATCTGTTGGCTGCGTTGTTTTTTATTTTCTCGTTTGGAAGATTGGTATTAACACATACACGAATGCATATTTTCTTGCATATTCACGTGACAGATTAAGAAGAATGTGTGTAAGGAAATAATGAGATGAACATTCCTAAGAATTACATTAAAAATATCAACTGTGCAATGAATACATGAGTAGTGATTGTGAAGAGTTCATTGAAAACGTGCACTATTTCATTTCGGAATGGAAATGTCAAGGCGCAAGCTTCACATTTGTACAAACTCTGAAAGGACAAATCATGTAAAAATTGTTGTAAATTTGGTTTGCGTGATATATAGAACATTAGAACGTTCTTTTGTCCATGTTTCTATGGTTATAAAAAGCACATTAGAATATTAAGTTTGAAATAAATGTGCTATTTAAGATACTATTCTCTATGTGTGTTTGGAAAATTGCCATAATGATAATCTTGCACCTCTTAATTTAAAGTTTAGATACATTTAGTTTGGATATCTATTTTTTGAGCCTAATGTTGAAATTTTTTGCTCAAATTCACGAGAGAAGAAGAATTAGGCTGGTATAAAATTATTCCCACTCAATTATTTTTATTTTTATTTATATTTTAAATTCAATGTTACTACTCCCTCTGTCTCACCTCACCTCAAGCTGCACAGTTGACTTTTCAGAGTCAAACTTAGAAAACTTTGACTGTAATTATAGGCCAATTTATAAATGATAAAAATATATATGAGATATCATTAGATTCATTATAACATCTATTTTCCGAAAAGTAAATTTTTATAAATTGTTTCGATATGTATTTAAAGATATTAACAGTCAAACACGATCATTGAAGACCGTGAAAAGTTAACTGTGCAGCTTTGGGTGAGACGGAGGGAGTACTCAAATTTCTCCAAAAAAACCATCACTTATTTCATACTCGTTTCTGGTGGACAAATGGGGAAAATGGAGCTTTCAATCGAAGAAGGAAAAGGAAGAATGGAGAAGGTTAGAGAGAGGGCAAAAGTGTCAAGTAGGGGCACTTGTGTGGGAGTATGGCAGCCACGCTTCATTCCCCACATTACAACAATTTTTCTTTTTTCTTTTTCCTAAGCCTTTGCCAATTGTCTATGCCACCACTCACTTATCACCCGATCATCTCATCAGCTTCATCTTCCTCCTACCAAACATTAGCTCAGGCTGTCACCATGGCGCTGCAGGCACCCTCAGTCACCAGCTCCATCCCCTCTTCGCTAGCTCCGTCCGGCAATGCCGGGCTACGTAGAAACTCCGATGCTTTTGCGCTCAAGTCGTCTTTTTTCTCCCCTTCCGTCCACCTCCTGCTCTCTCCCGGCTCCCCCGGCACCACGGTCAGAACCGCCCCAAAGTTCTCCATGCGGGTCGCCTCCAAACAAGCCTACATATGCCGAGATTGCGGGTAAGCTTCTCTCACAATAAGCTTATACAGTGTTAAATGATAAGTGTGAAATGTGATCCCTAAGGTTTTGATGCTTCAGGTATATATACAATGATAAAAAGCCATTTGACAAGCAACCTGATAGCTACTTCTGTCCAGGTACATTTCTAACTCTGTACTTCTACTCTACATGCTAAAATACACAGAGATGGATGGCACATGTAATTTTAATTGATACGAGTACCTTGCATTGAGACCAGTAAAAGATAAAAGATCTTCAAAATGAACACAAAGTATCTCAATTTCCCAACTATCTTATGTATCATTCTCTATAAATTGACATATTGTTCTCCTGATACGCTCCTTCATAAGCATACATGAAGTCTTTCTTACACTTAATTTAGACAATAAACATAATATCACATAAAGCCAGGAAATGCCATATGGAGATTCCATATAACGAGTGCTTTTATTGCAGTGTGTGGTGCCCCAAAAAGAAGGTTCAAAACCTATGAGCCTAAGGTGACCAAAAACGCTAATGATTTAGATGTTCGAAAAGCCAGAAAGGCAGAGCTTAAAAGGGATGAAGCTGTTGGGTATGGTTTTCTTCTTTTCTGTTTCTTGCTACCACCTTAAGGTACTTTCAGTAAATTTGGCATTGACGGTATCATCATATTATTTGATATGCAGGAAAGCTTTGCCAATAGGGATTGCCGTAGGAATTGTGGTTTTGGCTGCACTATATTTCTACCTAAACAGCACCTATTAGGCATTAGCATTACAAGAAGAAGAGAAAATTATCAATTACTATTAGCTGGGTTCCAGAGGCTGCTAGATGATGATTTACCACTTGTTGCTTTCCATTTTATTTGTTCTAATCCAGAAGAAAATAATGAATTCGTTCTCTTATGAAAATATCCAAGAACATGACACTTATACCATGTAATATTTATACTATTCTCAATGAAAGCTAGTAGTTTAGTTAAAATGCAATTTCAGAAACACTAAACAGTAAGATTCTACCATCAGAGACGACATTATCGATGTAGCATCACAGAAGCAACAACCAAATCACTTGAGAGAGGTGTGCAGTGAAAAATATGTGCCATGACTGACCAAAAAATCTATTCATGTACTTGAATGAGTAACATCTACTTATTTTATAGACTCTATCACTATATGCATAATCTACTAAAGAGAATGGAAAAGAAACTTTTTATAGATTGGATTCAAGTAAAATTTACAATAACTCGATCTGGAATTACCTATCACTCTTGAATTACAAATGAGCCTTGTATCCTTTTATCAAGGGGCTCAGGTGGAAAATTTAGCGGAGATAAAACATCACTAAAACATGAAGCTGGAGCCGATTTGAACTCGTATGGACCTCCTTTTGCCCCCCAGACCTACGATAACACAAAAATTGGGCACTCAGAGAAGAAACAGGAAGGCCGTGTAAGAAAATATGTGACGTTTCCATCTTGGTTTCCAGGGAAGATATGTGACGTGTAAGGCACTCAGGAATAAAACTAACCTGGTTTCCATCTTCATCATAACCTCTATCCCAGGTATGAACCTCATTGTTCTTGAGGACAGATAGCTCTGAGGTACAGTAAGTTGCACCATTCTGCTATAATTTAATGAGTTAAACAGACTGGAGAGTGGAGACACATAGCATGAAAAAATAAAGTTGTTGAAAAAGCCAGCTATACCCATGTATTAGGGAATCCATCAGGTGGAGTTGATCCTTCATACAAGCAGCGCTTCCCCCGGTCACAACGTTTTAAGTAAATGGTGGTTAAATGTTCGGCAATGTCCTGCATAGTACATTTAAGCCACAAACTTTTTATATCGAACAATCACTATATGGAATTCTACAGTTCTACTTAAATTCAATGTTTCACTGTAAGTATACAGATCCTCTTCTGTCATCTATAGATTTTTAACTGGAAGTTTTTTAACGAAGTGGAACTACAAAACACAGGCATACGAGTTAAACATATGAACATGAAGAACTTTTCCATTTAGAACATACCCCAATTACTTCTTCAGGTTGTGGACGCTGGTCCTTGGGGCGATCACAGAAGTTCTTATACTCATCAGCATCTCTTATGGCATATGTACTAAGCTGCACATAGATATTTAAGCAAATCATGTTACTATTGAAGGCCTAAAAAATGAAAAAGAGTAATGCACTGGTAGTGTATTTCACTCATACTATCCAGCCACCCCTTCCAATCCAAGATTTGTCAGATACACAAGATGCATACATGATACACCTTAGTATTCCCATCAGTACGGGGGAATTTCTAAAACAAGCATCATTTACAACGTTCACCATATACTATTTAGCCACTGAATGTCAATTCCTATTAAGAAAGAAAAAATTAACAAATTCCTACTTTTCTCTAGAGAGATCAATTACATAGCAAAAATCAAAAAGAAATTTGCATTAGGATCAATACATTGAATAGTATGTAAACTTTAAATTAGTAGCAATTACAAAACAGAAACTCTGTAGTTTACCATGAGAAGATACATATTTAATGGTTCAAGCATCATATACTACTAGAGCAGCTTAGCAGTTGAGTAAGCAGGAGTTCAATAGGAAAGAAATATATGCACCTCAACATCACATTTCATCTCCTTTGGACAAGGCTTGACCATGCAGAATCTCTGCATAAAAAATACCCTGGTCACAATTCAAAGACAGGGTGCTAATTAACTGATATGAAAGCACACTGCAGAACATGGTCTAGAGAAGATTTAATGCCAAAGAAAAGGAGCCATAGGATACAAACTAAGACTATTTAGAAGAAACCTGGATATTTTAAATAAAAGTCACATTACAAAACCCTAAACTAGGTGCTCGACAAAAGGTATAAGCCACACTCTTGCAAAGATGAATGAAGGTAAGCTACCAACCTGGCGATATGGTTTACGAGGAGTCCTCCAAAACGCCTGCAAAAGAGTATAGGTTTTAGACTAAATTCTAGAAGAACAAATCGAATAAAAAACCAAGAACCAACATAACAATCCTCAAAGCTCACCTGTTCAAAATACAAAACCCTGGAGCCATCAACCATTTCAGCGGCAGGGCATGATAACCATCTACAGAAGAAGAAGAAAAAAATTTGAACAAAATAAACAAAATCAGGAATCTATCTCAATGTCCTTCACAACCATAAACAGGAAATGATCTTAACTCCTCATATTACAGCCTACAAAGTTCATATTATGCAACAAATTCAATCTACGTGGGATTGGCTACATGGATCATATATCTTCATAAACAGCTCATATATACCTCAAATTGAAGTAATTGTCAGGGTCTCTAGCCGCCTGCTCCTTGGAAAACTAACAAAATTAAATAAATCAGAAACGAACCCAATAATCAACCTCGCACACAGCTAAAACGAATGCGAATTACCTTCTCGCCGGCGAGGGATTGAGCGACGAGGCGAGCATGGTCCCACCGAGTGGTGGACTTAGTGAGCCTTTTCAGTAAGAGGGCCCCGCCAAGCAGCACCAGCGACTTGAGCACCACTCCTCTAGCTTTTCCCCAACCGCCGGAATTGGGAGATGAGTTGAACTCCGATTCCGGTAACTTCGGCTCCGGCACTGAACCCGAATTCGACCCAGTACTCATACTCGGAATTCGGATATCAAATGTTGAAACCAACCATGCTTAAACCTCCGAGTTTTTTTTTTTTTTCCTATTTCAGTTGTTATTGCCTATCGGTACTCGGTAGTGATAGAATTTGGATTAATGGGAGTTTTTGGCCAAAATAACTTTATTTTTAAAACTAATTCCCAAAATAATACTATTGTGAAACTAATTCCATAACTAATACTCTTGGACTAAAATTTAATTAGTATTAAATTTCCCAAGTTTTCTGATATTTTAATTTAACCCACATATTTACCATATTTTCCTCAAATCCATCTCATATCAGTTATAATCCATTTTTTCGTGTCTACAGCAATATTAAGGTCGATCGGCTACTCCGTGAGCTTCAAACTAAGCAACAATCACACATTTGAATGAGCAAAAACAACTATAACCCAGAACCATATTAAGGAATCATCCAAATTACAAGTGGAGAAATCATATTCGAACAATGAAAACAAACGTAAAGCATGTGACATAAAATTGCATCAGGCCTTCTTCTTGTTGGAAGCAGAAATGATCATCAACAAACGACAATATGATCACCCAGAGCGTATAGTACACGTGAAAACGGACAAGCTGATGATAGACATCGGCAATCCAACTGTCATGTGACTCTTGTCGCACTCGCAATATCCATGTTTCTGATTCTGTTTTTAAGTTGTTTTACCAGAAGGCAACAGAGGATTATCAGACACGCACTAAGTCGGAGAATTCTGGGAAGTGAGTTAAGACGTCGGCGACTGTATCGGAGAAATAATTAGGGGGAACGCCGATTGGTATCCGGTTGGCTTTGGTCGAAACTGAAATCGGATGAACTGGCTGGACTAGAGATGCAGGGACATCCGCGAGAGATTACCGTATTCATATAGCCCAAGGGTGTATCAAATATTTGTTAATCGTAATTTGTGGGTCTAATCGAAAGCTACGGAATTGTGTGGGTTTTAATGCTAATTAACGTTTAGTGTAATGGAATTAGTTCCCAAAGAGTGTTATTTTGTAAATTAGTTTCAGAAACAATGTTATTTAAGCAAAAAAAACTCGATTAATGGCTTTTATTTTTCTTTTTTGGAATTAAATTTCTTGGTAATATCAAATAAATACCAGATTACAGTGTTACCATAACACTCGACTGACTCACAAGCCTGTCAAAACAACACATGGTTGATTTTAAAATTCTTTTAAAATTCTATTATGCGTTCCTACAGTGATGTCAAAATTATTTTCCTAATTAATCACATCACAACACATCGGCAATGAAAAACACACAAATCTAATCTTTAACATATTAAACATGATCATTCAGTGTATTATTGTTGACCTTCTCACTTTCATACCTAATCATTACATGTTCCGTGTTGATCTTCTCACTTTTCAATCCCGATCTTTTACGTATTACACTTTCAAGAGAAATTGAGACAAGTTTTAATTGAGAATTTGTATTGTTTTCTAAAGGGAATTTTACCTTTTCCCTTTGAAATATGAATGGACTACTGTAATCTTATACTCATATAATTTTTTACCAGATAATTATCAACTTTAACTCATATGAGTTTTGTTGTTTTGTATGGTTTGTATGCAAAAGCAGTCGACATCAATAATATACATCTGTCCGGATAAATTTGAAGTACAATTATTGTGTTCTATCCTTACATTCAATAGAATTGTCCAAACTCATTACACACATGCATTAATCCACTCATCTTCGACCCTAAAATATATAACTTTGTTACATATATATATAGAACACAATGTGAGAGCAAATTTAAAACATAATGTCTACGTATTATATAGTACTCTTGCTCAAAACAACAGACATCGCGATTCGCTCATAGGTCCGGCGAATTCACCAACGTTTTTGTCGTCAGCTTGAACAGAGTCTTCACTGGCTTACTTGGTACAAGGAACATTGTCATCGGCTCACTGTGAGTCAGAATTAAACCGATGAACCCGACTCATCGTAAACCGACTCACGGCCAAGCCAACCCTACCGTTAACCAATGTGAGTGCTTTGCCAGTGCAGGATCAAACTCACTTATGCTACTCTTCAAACAGATTTAATTAACTGGAGTAATTTTCATCTTCCCATTGATTGTAAAAATTTCAACCCGATAAAAATTAAATCCAACTCTTATCAAAAAAAATACAAATAAATAAATATCCAATTAATCGGCCACCTAGTAAAAGCCAGAATCTTTGAAGTGTGTTGTGTAGTATGCATGCATTAACAGGAGTTAGATATCTATTGAATCTAGAGATGGCCGAATGGGGCAATGCCACCAAACTGTGTTAAATAAAATGATGAAAATGATGCCAAAATGAGTCCACCACAATAATATAAAGTACAATTACTGAAATTGATGGGCATTTATTGGAATCTGGGGTCACAAATCTTATTTAATTAATTCCTCGCGAACATTCAATGATATTATTGTCCAATCTCACATCTTCGATACATAAACTTTTCTTCCATAGAACAGTATCACACCGAATACGTACGCACCAACTAATGAGGCCGTGTTTATGTCTAAATTTACAGTTTTGACACTTATACTTTTGAAACTATCTCCTAAAGATATAATTACATGTATACTCTAGCTAGTCACAAGTTCATATAATTGAAGTAGTAGTTAATTAATTCAGGAAGACAAATACGTACATTTCTTTTTTTGAAGAAGACAAATAGGTAGTGGTGGCAATTCGGGTTGGCGTGTCGGGTTACGTGTTGGGTGTGATACGGGTCGGGTTTCTTCTGGTCAGCACTTATTTATCGGGTCGTGTCGGGTCGCGTTCGTGTCGGGTTAAATTCGTGTTAGCACTGATTGTCAGGTCAGGTCGGGTTAGACTTCTTTGTCAACTTGAGTCGGATTAAGTAAAACTATAATCCACAAAATTGACATGGGAAGAACAAAATTTTGATGTTGGATCATTATTATTAGCTGTATTAATTCAGATAGAGTTGATTTCAAAATTTTAGTTCGGGTAAATATTTCAGTCATTATCACTATTATCTTATTGTTAAAAATATATAATAAATTATTAACAAGTTAACTTTATGAGAAAACTAATGATTGAACCGGCTAAGTTGACAATAACTCAGATTTTTACATATACTAACTAAAATAAGTATAAAAAATTAAATCTTACTTAATTTTTTATGAAGACAAATTCTCAATCGGTCTCACTGAGTAGTCATGCTTAATACGTAAAAGTTTAGTGTTGATATATGAAAGCGAGAAGATCAACAATAATACACTAAATGATCACACTTAATATGTAAAAGATCATGTTTGAAAGTGAGAAGATCAACATTTGTCTTACTCTCAAAAGAATAGTAATGCTTAATATGTAAAAGATCAGTGTTGAATTATTGATATATGAAAGCAAGAAGATCAGCAATAATACACTAAATGACAACACTTAATACGTAAAAGATCATGTTTGAAAGTGAGAAGATCAATATTTGTCCTAATCTCAAATGAGACGAGTCTTAAAAAATAATAACTAAATATAGTTTAATTACTTAACTTCATATAATTAACAACTAAGTTTAAATAATCAAACATAAATTTTAGTTGGGTTTGGGTTCGGGTCATTTTCGGGTCAGGTTAGGTCGGGTTCAAGTTTAGCTCGTGTTCGAGTCAGAATTTATCGGGTCAAAATTATTTTTCGGGTTGAGGTCAGGTCGTGTTGGGTCGGGTTCAACATAAAAAATTTCGGGTTACAATCGGGTTACGTGTCAAATCGGGTTGAGTTGGTCATGTCGGGTTTGTCGGGTTCGTGTCAGGATTGACAGCACTACAAATATGTACATATATAGCTGAATAGCACCGAAATATGGTTGATATATTAATGGGAAGGGATTTAATATCCTGTTCTCTAGAGATTATTTGAACTTATCTGAACTCATCTGAACTTAAAAAACTTTATCTTAACTAAAAAAACTTTATCTGAACTTAAAAAACTTTATCTGAACTCATCTGAACTTAAAAAATTTTATCTGAACTCATCCGAACTTAAAAAACTTTATCTGAACTGAACTCATTTGTACTTAAAAAATTTAGCTGAACTCATTTGAACTTAAAAATTGAGCTGAATTGAAATATATAGATAAATTGAACTGAACTAAATTGAAACTAACTAAAATATATGATCATTTCCAATATATTTGAAATTGATTAATCTAAATATAACATAATACATTTAATATTAAAGTATACTGAACTGAGTTGCACTGATGTAGATTAACTGAATTGAATTGGTATAACTAAATTAACCTTAATTTCCTCAAATTATATTTTACAGAACTAAACTGAATTAAACTAAATTGAACTGAATCGAAGTAAAAATTAATGCGTTGAAAAAACGGTATGAATAAATTAACCTTAATTCATTGCATAAAATTATATTGTTGTTGAACTAAACTGATCTGAACTGAAGTGAAGTGAAACTAATGTTTTGAAAAAAAAAATTGGTATGACTAAATTAATCTAAATTTCATCAAATCATATTGAAACTGAACTAAACTTAATGGAATAGACTTGAACTGATATGAACAATTAAGCTCAAAGAAGAGGGTTGACGCATGATAGTAAAATCACAAAATATTTTTAGCATTATTTAAATTATTATAATATACAATATTGAACAAAACTGAACTGAATTGACATGAAAAAATATAAAAATATTGAACTGATTTAAACTGAAATGAACTTAAATACAAATAAGTTTACTGAAAACTAAATAAGTTTACTGAACTTAACTCATCTGAAGTTAAAAAACTTTATCTGAACTAAAAAAACTTTATCTGACTCATTTGAACTAAAAAAATATTCAAATAATCTCTAGAGAACATGATCTAAATGTATTGAAGGATTTGTCGGCAGGTAGGGCTCCAGCTCCCATATTTCTTCACTTTAAAATAATATTTTTACTTTAATTATATATCAATTGAATTGTCTAATATGAAATTTAGATAAGCTTCTGCCTTTTCATTTTTATTTATTAATAAGCTTATTCTATTTTTTAAAGGTTAATTAAAACCACCATTGGTGGAAAACAAATTAGACATTTCAAGTCATGAAATGACAAAAAAATGAAATACATGTATCTATAGAAAAGAGTCGATTAGTGAAATTACGGAGAAGTGTATATATTTATATAAATATCAAACATTATTCGTAGGCTAGAATAACCTATCTAAACCTAGGATTAATATAATTAGAAAGGCTTTTCTAAGAAAAATTTGAAAGGAGAGATAAGTGTATGATGGACATTGCACACTTTCAACTAATTCGCCTCAAATTAGCTGATTAAATGTATGTAGTGATATAGAACTAACATAGTAAATCATTCGTCACTCTCTGATCAATCTCATTATATAATATTCGAATCTCCCCTCTATTTCAATAAGAGAATTTCTACCGATGTTCCATGTTTCTACCAAAATATAAGCGCACTTAGCATTTTATATAACACGAACCAGACAAAACAAAATCAAAAAATATATAAGAGAATGTTAGGTGAAACCTATGTTTGTGGAGACCAAGGGACAAGAGATTGAACATTTACCGTTTTTGCTTGATTTTTTAGTCAGTTTAATTGATATTTCAGTCAGTTCCCTTAAGCATTCTTGTTTTGCCTTGATCTTTCAGTTCATTTGATCTTTCATTCAATTCTCTTGATTTCAGTCAATTTCTTTGATCATTCCTAATCCTTGGTACATTACTGTTATTCCGTACAAATTCATACCGAATCTCAGTCTCGAGTCAGTCCATGTGAGTCGGTTGTGCACTAGCGACACCAACATCCTAAAATCTAACAGCGGCAGTTCGCCAATGGCAACTTCAACCTATAGCGGTCTCTTATATTACTTGATCTCTGTAGAGACAGGTGTCAAATGAGAATTTATATATATGTGTGTGTCTGAGTACAAATTCGATATAAAAAAATTGAAAAAAAAGAAGATATGAGTACAAATTAGATATAAAAACAAAATCAAACTTATTTTTCATCAGATCATCCATTTTTCTAGGAAAAACAGAATACATCGTTGTTGTATTGGACCTGGTTTGATCTTTTAGGTTTGTGCCACCGTTGCTGCTGTATGATATTAATAGCTAACACATATTAGTACCATCGAAATACAGTATATTGATTGTATAATCGGCAAGTTGGCAGCCTACTTTTTGAGTTTGTTTACTTTTCAAACTCATTTAAGAAATATATGATTGTTGCAAGAGTGAAATATGATGTAAATATTATACATGTGGATACATAAGATATTCACAAATTTTAAATTAAGACATGTTTTCAATCGTACACAAAAAATGATCATTACTCAAAAGGTAAAAAATTAATTTTAAAAGTGAGAAAATCATGAATGAAGTAAGAAAATCAGCAATAATTCATTGAATTTTCATGGTATATATATATATATATATATATATATATATATATATATATATATAATTGTATATACGCACGTACAATTCAAATGTTAGGTCCGCATCTATGGCATCTCCGGTGGGTTTAATTTGTGTTGTAACTAAAATTATGTTATAGTTTACATGATCAGATATTAAGGTTTTGTGTTGTCTATTGCCTCTATAAGATTGATATATATTGTCATTTTGTTGTTTTACCAATTCAAACTCAATAAACAAAAGTTGAATATTCTTCAAATCCCGTCAAAACAACGGGCTAACTTTTCGAAAAAGAGGATAATCAAATGAAGTAAGTTAAAAACCATTGAGATCAGTGATTTCAAAAATACAAAATCCATGATCATATAATTTTTATTTTATTTTTTGTAATAGTGATCATAAATCAAAACACTATATGGTTGTAACATCTAACTATAACCTACACCAATAAAATAAATCCAGCGCCGTCAACCTCAAATTAAATGCAGATGAGCTAGCAGTAGCACCAATAATATAAGTACGTGGCATATATTTATTTCATCTTCCTGTGCTTTCTCTAAGCTGCATCGACAATGGAGCCAAAAATTCAAGAAAATGGCGCCGACGACTCTGAAGAACACAGCAAAGTTCTCCTCCTGAGATCACTAGTCGAAAAACAAGATCCCTCTGTCAAGGTAATCAAAAAACCATCACATATATATACATACATACATACATACATATATATATATATATATATATAAGTTAACCTGATTTTGGAGATCAGGCGATGGATGATCCGGGCATCAGGAGGTTCCTCCGGGCGCGCGATTTGGATGTGGAAAAGGCGGCGGCGATGCTGCTGAAATACCTGAAATGGAGGAAGGAATTTGCTCCGAACGGTTGCATTTCGCCGGCGGAAATACAGAACGAGATCGCGCAGAAGAAACAGTTCGCGCAAGGCGTGGACAAGCAGGGACGGCCGATCACCGTTCTGCTCGCCGCTAGACATTTCGCCAACAAGAAGGGAGGTGCCGATGAGTTTAAACGTAAGTATTTTGTACAAATTATGGGTTAATTATTATTTAATTTAATTTAATTAGCATCTGTTATATAATTTTATGTTTTCTAGAAAGAGAAAACAGATGACTTTAATGAAGCTTTGTTTAACCGAATTTCAGGTTTTGTAGTTTTTGCTCTGGACAAATTATGCGCAAGGTACGAAATATCTCAACTTAATTACTTATTACTGCCTAATTTAGTGATTTGGACATTTGAAGTACATATATACGAACCAATTCCTGAATTTTCTAGTAATTATTACATCAAATACAGGTCATTTAAAAAGAGGTAGGCAGACACTTCTTATGTAGCAAAGAAATGATAGAAAAAATTACCAAAAAATTGTATATTTTTTCTATATATACAAATTCATAGTTACTATTTTTGGTTATTTTAAGCCATTAAATATAATATATTATAATAGGATGGCGGAAGGAGAAGAGAAGTTTGTGGTGATCGGGGATCTTCAAGGATATGGATATGCTAACAGTGACATCCAAGCTTGCATCGGATCTTTATCCATCTTGCAGGTTCAGCATTTAATATTGTTGTGTGTTTTCATTTATTATTATATTCAATAGTAATGAAAGTTCAGAAGAAAATGAGGGTTAAATTAATTAATGTTTGTGGTAATTTTGAAATGCAGGATTATTACCCGGAGAGACTTGGGAAGTTATTCCTGGTGCACGTACCCTACGTTTTCATGACGGCATGGAAAATAATTTACCCCTTCATCGACAAAAAGACCAAGAAAAAGGTGACTTTGACTCGTTGACTTTGACTATTCTACCATGCACATATTTTATGACTTGTAATGTTCGTTGAGGCCGTCAATTCTGAAACAGATAATTATTTTTTTTGCATGTTTCGAATTTGTAGATTATTTTCGTGGAGAAGAAAAAAATGAAGCAGACACTTTTGGAGGATATTGACGAGAGTCAAATTCCAGAAATCTATGGAGGCAAAATGGCCTTGGTTCCAATTGAAGATGCTTGACTTTCATAAATATGTATTTACCATATAATTATTATATAATATTATTTGAATACGTATGTATATTGAGTTAGGGAGTAATTATGTATAACTGGATGCGCACTATTTTAATATGAAAGATCACGCATTGCATTTATATGACTTTATTTTTAAACTAGTAAATTCTTTTGTTTTAAGGTTGATGATCCCAAACTTTGACCAGTAAATTGAAAACTAGTCAATTCTTTTGTTTTGACTTTTATTTGTGACAAATTAGTTATCCTGCGCGCTCACAAACATGATATTAACTGATAAATCACCAGATCCATCATCTTTGGGAAGCAAGATTCACATGTTCAACAAGACAAGAAAGTCTAGAAGAATAGTAGGATTAATTAACTAATGGAATTTCTAAAATAAACTGTACAAATACCCTTCATTTCTATTAGAATTCTAATGTCAAACTACCCTTTTAAGGTTTTGAAACATTTAAATAATCAATTAATCTAACAAACTTTATTTTTATTGTAATATACATGAGCCCTAAATTTTTTTAAACCCTAATATCTTTCATTAATATAAATCTATGTATGATTTTCCTTTTTCTCATAGTACTCGCTCATGTGCGTGCGCATGTGCAATTTGATAGCTAAAGATAATAATTGGCTCAAATCGATTTATTAGCTTTGTATAAAAAATAAAGGATACCTCCAACTACTTAAGATGCTAAACACGTAACGTCACTATGCAATTAACCAATATTTTACAATCTTCCTTAAATTCGCACAGCAATGCATTTCCATCAATTAAGCTTTGCGGAAATCGAAGAAAGCAAAAATCATGGAGCAAAAGGAAGAAAAACCAGTGATCAAAGAAGAAGAAGAAGAAGAAAATGGTTTTTCGGAAAGCATTAATCCAGTAGAGAAGAGCAAATCCCTTCTCATGAGAGCCATAGTTGAAAATCAAGATCCTTCTTCCAAGGTTTTTGATGAATTTCTTCACTATATTGATTTCCAGCAAAAATATTTGCATTTTTTTTTTCACTTCTCTAAATTTTCCTACATTTTTTTTGTTTGTAGGAGGTTGATGATTCGACTATAAGAAGGTTCCTTCGAGCTCGAGGTCTTGACGTGGAAAAGGGCGCGTCGATGTTACTGAGATGTCTGAAATGGAGGCGTGATTTTGTCCCGAATGGTCACTTTTCGCCGCCAGAGATCCCAAATGAACTTGCTCAGAACAAGATGTTTGTGCAAGGAAGGGATAAGCAAGGACGTCCGATTTGTGTTTGCGTCGGAGGTAAGCATTATGTCAACAAAATTGGAGGGATCGAAGAATTCAAACGTAAGAAGAATCATTTTATTACTATGATATGCAAACTGAAAAATGTCAAAATTTTCTTTCATCAAAGCTAACATATAATCCTTTTCAGGTTTTGTAGTGTTTGCTGTGGACAAAATATGTGCAAGGTGGCGTTTTGAGTATAAGTTATAATCAGCGACACAACAATTGTACATTAATATAAGTGTTACAAAAAAATGACACTTTTATGTTGTTTTTGTTGTTACAGGATGCCAGTAGGCCAGGAGAAGTTTGTGATAATAGGAGATATGGAAGGATGGGGGTATGCGAACTGTGATATCAGGGCTTACCTTGCAGCTATGCCAATCCTCCAGGTTCAACATTCTTTCGTGTTTCGATTCAACACAGTATTTGGTGTAATACTGTTTGGGATCACGATAACGTGTATTTTTCAGGATTACTACCCGGAAAGAGTCGGAAAAATATACCTCATCAATGTGCCTTATTTCTTCATGACAGCGTGGAAGATCGTTCATCCATTCATCGACATCACCACCAAGAAGAAGGTTCAAACGTCAACCCATGGTTTCCAGGTTTGGATCTTTTATGGTGGCTCATTTCTTCTGGCTGTGATTTCCAGGTTGTCTTTGTTGAGAAGAAAACGCTGAAAGAGACCCTTCTTGAAGACATCGATGAAAGCCAGCTCCCTCAAGTTTATGGAGGCAATTTGCCCTTGGTTCCGGTTCAAGATGCTTAGCCATTTCACCTAGAAAACAATGTAAATTAGCCTATGCCGGATGTTTTCAATATGCAGTTGCTCAGATAGGGATTCAGAAAGACGAGTGGTTGACCTAAAGTTACACAGATGACACGTAAAACTCACGCCTAATGTCTGTTTCGGATTCTGACATTTCCTTCCTCAAAAGGCTACTGAAATGATGAACTTTTCAGAGGATCAACAAGTTTCTTGATGCATTTCTGTTTGAAGTTGTAATCGCAGAGTACTAATAGTTAAATCGTTATCTCAAGTATAAACCAGCCAAAGTCTTCGGATTTCAAGAGTTACAAGCTGTTAACAACATCTCGAATTTCCCTATTTTCAGCTAAATTTACAAAACTATCACCAGTCCTATCCTCACATCTCAGAGGAGAGCTAAAATCTCCTGCTCATGGCTCAATAATTGGCCAAGTTTGAGCAACTCCTTCCATAATAACTGCTCAAGTCCTTAATAAACAAGATACATTAATGGATCCAAAGGTAACCATTTGAAAGTACTTGGATTCCATAAAAATCCTTCCTCCACCCCTGTAAGTTCCTACCAGAATCTTCACAATCATTGTTTTTGACAAATTCCCATTGATTCTCTTTTTTGTGTGTAATGTTTTACTCAATTAAGCCTAGTAACCAACACTCTGCTAAAACCAATGATCCTAAACCATCTTATGTTTTAAAAGAACAATTTTCCCTTAAGTCCAGTGTGGCAGTTCATTTCTTTCCTAGACTTTCACTAAGGACCTAAGTTATTTTCCCTTAAATCTCCCCTGGGTGCCTTTCAGTCTTGGCTGAACATAAATACTGTTATTTTCCAACTGTCAACTTGGTCTCGGCTGAACATAAATACTGATTATTTACTCAACAATCTTTTTTAAATCTGTTAAGGTCATATTGTTTAACAGCAAAGAAGGAAAGATTATAGACAAGTTGCAAAGAGAAGATACTAATTTTATTTATCATAAATGCCTGAAGCATTTAAGTTATAAAGTCATCTCATAGGTAGATCATCTTGATGAATATAGACAGCACCAAGTGCATATTATTGTATGATGAATGTAAAATGAGTCCCCTAATTTCTTAACCAGGTCAAAAGTGGATAAGAAATTACTGTATACCATAGCAGTAAAGATGCTCTTCCCAAATCTCCAGATGCAGGATGGAGGAGAGGAAACCAACAAGCATCCATATTTTGTGCTCTTCCCATCTCCATTAAGTCCTTCTAGATTTGAAACAACATCCAATTTAAAAAGCCATACATCTGGAAACAAAATATGAGGAAAATCAAAATCTTCAATAATATGGCTAAGCAATTAGCACAACAATACGATGACTAGCAGAAGATGGGTAATCCTAACTATTCCAACTCATAGAAGGAAAAGGCCAACTCTCCAAAAAGTATATAAATAAGTAGACGAACAGGCCCTGTGTGATGCTAATATACATACTATATGTACAGGGATCAAGGAAAATATCTTTGCCATCCATGTGATGGCCCAGAAGTTTACTGGAATCAAGGGTCAATTCTTCAGGCAGCTAAATGGCTTCCCTTACCAGATATTACTTATTTAAAAAATACACAGTAACAGCGTCGAGGAATGGCAAAAGGCCTGTACCAATATGATTGTTGGAGAATAAAAGTTATAAAATTATACACAAGCAAGCAGTAATTGATAGTCAACACCCACACCCACACCCACACAGTAAACTAACATGCTCTTTTTGCTACTGCTGTCTCGACATAAGTTATGCCAGCATTGAAGCCCTCAACTTTCACCAAAACAAGCAATTCGCAAAGACTGTAAGTCGCCTTTTTTATAAGCAAA
The DNA here is from genome assembly GCA_963678965.1 of Cruciata laevipes. NCBI lineage: Eukaryota > Viridiplantae > Streptophyta > Magnoliopsida > Gentianales > Rubiaceae > Cruciata > Cruciata laevipes. Next base: position 6,063,770 of record OY787637.1, read on the forward strand.
GCAGTCAATAATAGAGTTTATAAGCAGAACATATTGTTTAGTACTTTAGTTGTACTTTCAATATATTCATGATGTTGCTCACTGGATTTTGAATCCTATTACTGCTCACTGGATTTTGAATCCTATTACTGCTCACTGGAAAGTTTTCATTTGTCCATTTGGTTGACTATTGTCAAATATTAAGAAAGCAGACACAAACAAGCCTAATCACAGATGATTTCTAGGAGACCCCATGGAACTACCATGAATGATTAAACGATTTGAGCAAGCTGATTACACAGTAAGGAAACCAAAGTGCACAATCTGTAAGCCATCAATAAACCAAATTACTACATAGTAGAAACCTAAAGGGAAAAATAGTATGACATCAATAAGGTAAATTATTCTTCATTGTTTCTTCATAATATCACACTGTCACAGATAAGGAGAAGTGCTTTGAATTGACCACAACTATCAGGGTGCACACTGCTAGGTGACAGGTATTATTAGGCTATGGTAATCAATAGCAAATACTTCTAGCTTTTCTCACTAACAATACTCGCTGGGAAGCATTTTTAAGAGTACCCATCCTAAGTAAGGTTACCCAATGCAAACACTATGCTGCATACATACAGGATGTGCAACACTACTTAGAGCTAGTGAGCTATATGAACTGATAATAACATAACATCTATGTCTTGATTAGTCCAAGTATAGAGTATTACTGACTTAATTAACATCCTGATCCAGACAACACCACTCATCATTCTGCCTATTAAAGCAAACTATAATTCAATGAAGTGACAAAAGATGCATTCTGTCCAAGTACACTGAAGAATTCCAAAACAAGATAAACACTTTAGCCATGAGACCCTTAATCAAAACTTCTCAATTAAGGAGTTCAAAAAAATTACAAAACAAACTGTGATTGAAAGTTGCACAAGAAAGCAAAAATAATTTTACAATTTAAAATAACTCAAGAGCATCCAGCACATAAAACTATTTTTATCGGGGATGATTTTGTCATTTCATAATCAGTTTTAAACTAAAAGTACCAAATCCCTGTTCCCTTTCGTTTTTCATGAATGCCTCCGTTTTAATCAACACCACCAATTTTAATTAGTTTTGCCCATCCTTTATTTCTTTCCACAAACTGAAAATTGGACCCGGGAGGCTATCATCAGGAAGAATGCATAAGCACATTGACGAGTATCAGTCAAAGTAAAAAAAACAACAGACTGCTGTATGCACAAGAAGAGAAACTAGAATAAGGATGTTAAAGGAATATAGTAATGTTCCTGAGGATGAAGAACTAGCATCGGGTATCATCTGTTACATCTCTAAGCCCACTAATCAATTGAGCAAAGATGAGCAAAAATGCTTGTAATTTGTTCTTTTGAAAATACAGTGATAAATTAACACCAATACCATGCTTGTGGTGGTTTACAAATTCAAATACCTAATACTGGTTCCGGTTCAATATGCTTAACCATGCATAAAAATTAAAAAAAAACAAAAAAAAAAACGCTTAATCATGCATAGGGCCAAACTGTACTTTATTATGTCAATCTAGTTTGTAGCTATGCCAGATTTCACGAGGATTGGAATCACTCGGATGCTCTTAATCTTTGCAAATAGGATTATAAAAACACAAGGTGACTGCATAAAATTTCCACGGCTAGTCAGCTTATATAGTACAACCTTTGAGTACAGAAGGTACATTTTCGGGTGTACCGATTAAACTATTATCTGTTTAAGAACTTGGCATTTCCTTTCTTAAAAGGCTAATAAAATACATCGTTTATGAACCTATTTTGATCATACATATTTGACAGATGGAAGAAATATTCATTAAATCATGAAAAGAACTAACATCGATCCAAAGTCTACAGCAGCAAAAGTTCTCCAACCTCTTAGTAATAACCTTGGTGAAATCCCGGAACATACTGCTCTGAAATACTACACCAGTATTATTTCGATTTTGCAAATCAAGATCTGAAAACGCCTTCAGGGGAGAATCCACACCTATGCTAACCAGAGAAACGCCATCATGAGTTAATGGTTCCTTACCAGGTCTGAGCATCGTTGCTGCCTCATTCTGCACATTTGAAGATTGTTTAGGAACATATTCTGAGAAACAAGATTAACCACAGACTTATGTATAAATATGGGATGATAGAACACTGTATGTGCAGGTTTAAATGCCTTTATTCAGGCTAAATATTAGAAAATGTTTTTCAACTACTAAACAAATACTATGTCATTATGATGAACAGAGAGACATAATCCTGTAACAACACAGGGCCCACAATGACACCATTAACTAACATATTCTGGATAGACATGAAACACCATAACAAAACCTCAATACAAAGTCTTGGGTGAGACCGTCCTACCATAAGCTGTAGGACGAATGATAGTTCATGTGTTTAATAGATTTGTTCATGTGTTTCACAGTTTTGTTTGTTATAAGCTGGGTTCATGTGTTTGACAGATTTGTTCTTGTGTTTCACAATTTTGTTTGTTATAATCTGTAACAATATGTAAATGAATTAACAAAGCTGTGAAACACATGAACAAATCCATTAAACACATGAACTATCATTCGTCCTACCATAAGTCTCACCCAAAACCTTCTCTTACCTCAATTATCAGTATGTTTAGTGTTTAATAATGAACAAAAGACTCTAAAGTACGTTCACAGATATGAGATATGCATATTTATCATCTGCGGCTTCAAAAAGGACACACAGTAAATTACATTCTTAAAGTCCTTGAGTTCTAGCGAATAGCTCAAGATACTCTCGAACAGTGACTAAGTCCAGTAGAGAGCTTCAATTGAGGGCCATAACCAATCTGATAAATCAAGAAAAAGAGCTTCAGGAGTCAACAACAAATACTTAGATAAATCTATTAATAGGCTAGTGTCAAATAAGTGCAGGAGATATCAAGACTCACTCTACAGGGTTTGAAATTATATCTTTTCAAACTTTATCTATAGTAACCTGGAGTCCTAATTCATCACCAATATATTACAAAATGCGTCCAGATCAAATTCATTAATTTCTTCTAAGGGACCAAAAATATTAGTGGGTTACAAGCATAAATTCCACAAGAATCTAAGAATCAACCTTCCAAAGATAGCTCCACATGACAAAAAGGTCAAATATAGTTTAATGCCAAGGTTTACTTAATAGCAGCAGTCTCATTCAAACTACCCTGAAACAAGTAACAAGGAGATTTTGCTTTTCATTGACACGCAGCTTTAGGTAAATTTCATCCTTATTACTAAATTCTTTCCCTTGATAAAACATTTTATTAACCCCCAAAGTGACCCTTTAAGAGCTCTATCAGGATATAATTAGGCCGTATCCCCACAAATAATCCGAGAAGTTCACTGTTTGAGCAAATTAGACTGTATCCTCGGTGTACAGAATAGCACCGTACCACCAGTGTAAATACAATTTTACTACCCATTATTTAAGGATTTATCTTAAATCCATATTATAAGAAGCAGTAATTAAAACCTGGGGATACGATGCAGAAGGTATCCCCGGTGTACAGTATAAAGATTGCACTGTTTGCATCAACTAGCTGCAACTTTCGTAATGTAGTAATTTAAGTGAAAACAACTCAGGATAGTTTCTCACAGTTAACTCCGAGAAAAGAATGTCATAATGTGGACAGATGCCCAAAACTTTCCGTATCTCATCCTGCAAGACCAACAGAAGTAGAACATTAGGGAGAACCAAAATATTATCAATCAGGCGTTAAATAAGTGATTGAGTTAGACAGGGCAGGTCCTATTTGATCAAGAAAACTGGAAATGAGCACAAGAAATAACAGCACACTTCCAAATGAGGTATTACGGAAAATTACCAGGAGCCAATGATAAAAAGAAGAATCACGTGTCTATCAGTAGTCAGTACTAAACTATACAATCCTTTCAGGAGAAAAGAAAGGAAGATTATAGGCATGTTGCAAAGAAAAATATGTCGACGCTAATAGCAAGATAGCAAGATATTGCAAACAGCAAGACACACAAACAGGAGTTAGAAGAATGTCTCTGATCTGATCACCAACTATTAAGATGGGTTTGAAAGAGAAGAATTTCCTAGAAGTAGTCCATTGGATGCCATTGGCTAGCACACGTTAGAAGCGTGAAAGCAATCACATACATACACACAAAACACACACACACAATGAGATAGTATACCCCACAGTTACTAAATTCCAATCTTCAAATCTGACAGACTTCTAACATAAATTTGGCAACTTAATTCCATCAATGGAATAACCTCCATATGAACCAACGAACAATTGACTCCAATCCCTTGTCCACAAGATAAAGCAAACTGAACTCAAAACAAACACATTGATAGAAAATCAAGTTTTGAATAAGGTATCACTCTAATAACAAATGCCAGCATAGAAGCCCAGTGTGAGTGTGAGTCTCAAACTGAAATTTTGATAAGAAACACAGTCACTGGATGAAAATATAGAGTTTATAAGCGGAGCATATTTTTTAGTTGTACTCTTAGATATACTACAATGGTATCCACGCTGTCCACATCTCAAAATGCACTGATATAGCATTATGGGCTTCAATCTGCAAAGCCGAATCAACGACATTCTGGAGTCATTTCATCAATATAGAGTTCTGCCGTCTCATAATGACATGACAAACGAGACAACGGTATCGACACAATAGGGATGGTGCAGGAAAGCTTTTACTTATTTTATTTTGTTTATAAAAGGCTGTGACCTAGATTAATGATATGTTATCAGATGTACTGACAGATAACCAAAGTTGCATAAAAAATCAAAGGTTTTGTTTTGTCTTCATCAACTAGATTAACTGAGATTAAACATGAGATAAAAACATGCATCCGTTGCAGCAGAATCACCCTATCCCAATATTACCTAGTGAAAACATATCAAATAAGACAAGTATGCATGTCCATGCATGAGCCAAGGCTGGACAAAATAGCATTCTCTTTCATGCAGAAAAAGACTTCAGCTTTTCATCAACCCCACATAAAAGAAGCAATGTAAATGAGATCTCATCATTGATACAAAAATGTTTGACTGTGGATGTGAGTTTTTGTGTGGACCTAAACTAGCACCATCGACCAGCCTGTATGAGAATGAGACATCCAATCCCTTAGAGAAAAAAATTAGCCACCACTTCATACGCTACTGTTGGTTCTTAAGAATAGGAAATGCAGTCACGTCAGAAATACAGGCAGAGTCGGTCAGAAGCATTAGTAGCCAAACCCCAGATAAATAATGGCATTTCACTTAAACAAGATGGAGTAAAGCACCAAATATTTACATGCATATTATTTTTCAATTTCTCAAAACCTGCCTATCAGGACAAATTGTTCTTGATGCACAGTAGTTTAAAAGATAATTTTGCACAGTTCGATGTGCATACATAGTTACATACCAGTCACATCATACCAGGTTGGTTTTTACTTTTAAAAGTTAAGTTCACCAACTCAATAGTAATCACATGCATAATAATATAAAACCCTACAGCACTTCAGATACTAGGTACCTTGAACTGTACATTATAAAGTCTTTGCCAGGATTAAGGGTATTTGAGTTAACAAAATCAACAGTTTTTAGTTCTTGAAATTTCTAAGTTTCTCCTTATCAATTTCTAAGTTTCTCCTCATTGAAACACGAACTGCTATTCTTGACTTAATTATATCCTAATTCCATACAACACCACTCATAATTCTGCCTATAAATAAACTATAGTTCAATGAAGTGACATAAGATGACTTCTGTACAAGTACACTGAAGAATTCCAAAACAAGATAAACACTTCAGCCATGATATGGAGACCCTTAATCGAAACCTTTCACAATTAAATACATGCAAAAAATTACAAAATAAACTGTGATCAAATGTTGCACAAGAAAGCAAAATTAATTTTACAATTTGAAATAACTCAAGAGCATCCAGCACATACAACTAAGATACTTATTACACAAAGTGCAATTTAAGGTGTATGGCAAACACCACACAGTGTTACTATATATATCATCCAATAACTAATACCAAAACCTTTTAATCCACCAATCTTCCAAAGTTTTTAGTTCTTGAAAATTCTAAGTTTCTCCTCATTGAAACACGAACTGCTATACTTGACTTAATTATATCCTGATTCCATACAACACCACTCATAATTCTGCCTATGAAAATAAACTATAGTTCAATGAAGTGACATAAGATGACTTCTGTACAAGTACACTGAAGAATACCAAAACAAGATAAACACTTCAGCCATGATATGGAGACCCTTAATCGAAACCTTTCACAATTAAATACACGCAAAAAATTACAAAATAAACTGTGATCAAATGTTGCACAAGAAAGCAAAATTAATTTTACAATTTGAAATAACTCAAGAGCATCCAGCACATACAACTAAGATACTTATTACACAAAGTGCAATTTAAGGTGTATGGCAAACACCACACAGTGTTACTATATATATCATCCAATAACTAATACCAAAACCTTTTAATCCATCAATCTTCCAAAGTTTTTAGTTCTTGAAAATTCTAAGTTTCTCCTCATTGAAACACGAACTGCTATACTTGACTTAATTATATCGTGATTCCATACAACACCACTCATAATTCTGCCTATGAAAATAAACTATAGTTCAATGAAGTGACATAAGATGACTTCTATACAAGTACACTGAAGAATTCCAAAACAATATAAACACTTCAGCCATGATATGGAGACCCTTAATCGAAATCTTTCACAATTAAATACACGCAAAAAATTACAAAATAAACTGTGATCAAATGTTGCACAAGAAAGCAATTTTACAATTTGAAATAATTCAAGAGCATCCAGCACATACAACTATTTTTATTAGGGATAAATTTGTCATTTCGTAATCAATTAAACTAAAATAACCAAAATCCCTGTTCACATTAGCTCTACCCATCCTTAATTTCTTTCCACAGACTGAAAACTGGAAAACATTATCAGTCACGCTAACGAGTATCAGTCACGGTAAATAGTACAGCAGACTGCTGTATGCTACACGCAGAGAATATGGAAGGAAAACATCCTGGACAACAAAACAAAATCAAAATGGCTTTTATCATTTCAGTACTGAGATAATAAATAAATGAATTACTGTAAGAATTTATTTTTGAAGAATATGGAATGAAGGGAAAAGTGGAGTTTGTAAAGAATCGAAGTAAGACTTCGTGTGTTCTTTCCAATGCTGAAAATCTATACATTCATTTTGGGACAAACAACACACAATCAGAAAGAGAAATTCAGAGTAATCATGTGTGAACCTAAATACTAGTAAACACGTCAGATATCAAGGGTAATATGTCTACTGGAGAGAGAAACTGGAATTTATCGGAAAAGGCAAAACCCAAAGGCAGCAGCAGCAGGCAAGGCAGAAGAGACTGAAATAAAATAAGCACCCAAGTAGAATATGGCATTTTTACCCCTTTAATATGGATAGAAAGATGATCTTAATAGAGGATTTTAGCAGAGTGGTACATACTGAATTGAAAGTGAAGTCTGGCAATGCATTTTGGCATATTTAAAGTAATGCTCGTATGGGTAATGTGTTTTGGCATTATCCAAAAGGATGGTGATGTCTTATAAACACACTCATATTTTCCTAGTTAAAATATTCCTCAAAATCATGAGGCTGATGCATTTGAACACTTGAGAATATCAAATTTGTTGATAATAATAACACAAAAATGATAAAATAACAATGATAACAGGACAGAATGTAAAATATCATGTTGGAGAAAAACAGGAATCCAGGATATGGTTTCAACATTCCTCCAATAATTTTGAAGAAAAAAAAAACATATTGATTTTAACACAACATGATGAAAGAGATTATAAAAACCATATTATCCTAGAGGTGCATTATATCCACCTTCCTAGGATTCAGGACAAATTGCAAATTCATGAGTAACTCCTCTCGTGATTAAGTTGTAGTCCAGAACAGAGTACTGTCTGACAACTATAACCTTGATGTCAATAAATTAGCGCAAAATTTCATTTTCCATTTTACATTCACTAATATTCTATGGTCGTATGACTTATTTGGATGTCGCCAGAGTAATATTAAGATAGGTAAGATGAATCTAGAAACCATACCAACAAAAACCATACAAAAAAACTAAGCATCTTTAATTTTATCAGATGGCGATAGCCCCTGTAATAAATAGTTACAGTTTATCATGAGTTCTTTAAGTTTAAACAATTAAGCATCTTTAATTTTATCTTAGCTTTTCTTACTGTAAATATCGAGTATAATCTATAAGCTACTAAAATTTAAACAGAATCAAAGACATACCTTTCTGACCTGGAACTGGGAGTGAATGAGAACAACTTTCTTGCCGAGTATTGGCGAGTAATGTTTGCAAAATTATAAATGGTCTCAAGTCTCAACCACCCCAAGAGCACCCTGGCAGCCTCTCCCAAGATCAATCATTATAGAAAAAATATTGAATACCTAGAACGCATTTATACATGAATCAAATTCCAGTGGCAAAAGCAACTAGAGTAGAAGAATTTATATTCAAAAGAAGAGCATGTATAGAGGTAACTTTGATGAACCCAAAATAAAATGAAGCATAAGTAGTAAGTCTTAGAAAGTTCAATTTTGTAACTACACAATATTATACTCAGGTTTTCCAGAGCCAATAAAAATATGCCATGGAAAGAAGAAATTAGCACCACACTGCTAATTGTATTACTGGGAACATAATAATGAGAGTTTCAGGAACTACAAGGGCTTCAGCCATATCCACCATCCCTTGAGGGTCTGAATATGCTTCAGCTTCTAACATCCAAATTACCGTTCATAGTTTACACCGAGTATTTATTAAACTTTATGCTTGAGCCAGTAAAACTCCAGAAGGAGATATAGGTTGACCGATGAAAAGTGGAAACGGGATATCAAAATATAGCATGTACACACAACATACTTGTTCCATGAAAGGTAAACATAAACATACAATACAACAATATCAAATGGGATCTATTATAGAAGGTTTAACTTCTTCCTGACAAGAAAGCTAGTTATCAGATTTGCCAAACAAGAGATTAAAAGGAACAGAAAACTCACGAAGATTCTTCAAATGAATCTCTGTTGCAATTCTAAGTTACAGATCTCTTCCAAGAGATTCATGACATGTAACAAAAGGACGAGACTGCCCCTCCAGCTGCTCCCTAATAGATGAAGCAATTAAAGCCAAATTACAAATGCGTTAAAATGTATATGGAAAAATTAAAAAGTTTTATCTTATCAATTTTAAGAGTAGATGCATTAAATAAGAGGTGATAACCTGAAGAACTTGTGTTTCAAAAGATTTGAGTTACGTATCGCTGACTCTACATAATAACTCCACCTTGAGACTCCACTGAGTTGCATGCATATCAATGAGACAATCCACAGAACTAAGTAACATTAGCACCGCAGTGCTGTTATCAAATACGCTCTTTAATGGCCAAAAAAGTGAACTACGCAATGAACGCACACAAGAACCACAGCATTCACATCCAAACATGAAGTGTCAAAATGTCCCATTAGTTTACTTGTTATAAATAATTGGTCAGAACAACACCCTTTTGCTCTTTTCTGGATTATACCAGCACCATGAAGATAGCTGTTAAATGGGCTAGCTTTCCAAAAAGTGTGAAATCCTTTTGGTGACCACATTACCAATAGTCTCCACAGGAGCACCTACCACCCTCAAACCTGTGAAATCTAACTCTGTCCCTCACTGATATCACCCGATTCAAGAGTTTCGATATGGTCTTCATCCAGGTATGGCAATCCAAACAAGTCCTAAGGTTCTTAGATATCAGTATTTCAGATCCAGGACTTGTTTTCAGTATCCCGTATGCTAAAGCTAATCTCTCACTGTGATAGCTCAAGTTCTCCTCCTTTTCTTCCTCAGTCACATCCATCAAAACTAAATCCGTGTCAGCGACATAACCCTCCATTTTCACTCTATACGTCAATGCTTCCAAGACCTTATATATCTGATTAACTTCACGATGTGACTTGCTAGCAGCACCGAACTGGTGAACTACACCACTGATTTCTAGCCAACTTTTCCCACTACTTTTACGAACTCTTTTATCCTTCATCATATGCCTAACTGCCTCAGAATTGTCCCAGTCCTTAGCTGAGCAGTACACATTCGATAGCAAAGTATAATCTCCGCTTGACAGATTTTTTATCTTTGAGATTGCAACCTCAGCCAACTCATAGTTCTTATGTGTTCTGCAAGCACTAAGTAGCGCTCGCCATGTGATGATGTCAGGCTCAACCGTCATTTCCTTAATGACTCCATAGGCTTCTTCAACCATCCCGGCTCTGCTTAAAAGGTCAACCATTGCCCCGTAGTGCTCAAGTTCAGGATCTAAGAAGTAATCAGTGCTCATCATATTAAACAGTTCACGAGCCTGCTCAACTAATCCACAGTGACTACATGCAGTTAAAATCCCAACAAAAGTAATCGCATCAGGAGAAATGCTCTCCTCTTTCATCATTCCAAATATTTGAATAGCATCAAAACCAAAGCCATGAGCTGCATATGCATTAATCATCGCATTCCATACAGAAACATTATTCCGCTCAACAGCATCAAAAACTTCCCTTGCAATGCTAATATTTCCACATTTCCCATACATATTGATCAGTGCAGAAGCTAATATATAATTCAACTCGATACTTTTCTCAATCATCAGACCGTGTACCCATTTGGCTTGACAGATTGCTCCAAGTCTAGCACACGCAGAAAAGGCAGATGCAAATGTGTATGCATCTGGTTCGATTTCTGTTTTCAACATCTCTCTAAAAGTGGCTAATGCATCCTCATATCTTGCATTTTTAACAAACCCCGCAATCAGTGAGTTCCATGTGACCACATCCTGAAAAGATAATTTGTGAAAAATCCTCTTGGCAAGGCTAATCTCACCGCCCTTCATGAAATCCGAGATCATCGAATTACCAGAGACCACTTCAACACTCTTGTTACAAATTTCTTCCAGCATTTTATATGCAGAATCTTTACATTTACTCACGGAATATACACACACCAACAAAGATAACAATGATGCATGATTCTCATATCCATTCTTAATAATTGCAGCATGTGAAGCACCTGCAGTTCCTAAGTTCGGAGTGGTTTTGCACGCTTCCAGAACTTGTAAAAACCTTTCATAACCTAATGATCAAACATGCTAGATATGAGAAAAACTAGCACAAAATCATGAGAATGCTCACAAAGTTACGGGGGGAAAAACAGACAAGGGGAATTGAAAGCTGGTGGAAATTAAGCAGCTGCAACAAAGCTATCTACTGAAATCCAAACAGAAATTGAGAACAAAAACAACTTCTTTGGACAGTGGGCATATAAATTACAACTATTTCATTCAAACACAATAACACGCAATAGGAAGCATAAATCATCACAAATTCACAATCCCATATCAAAAACTATAACGGATACAAGAAGCAACGGAAACAAACGGATACAAACCTGTAAATAAATTATGGGAATTTGAGGTGAAAGATGCAGAATAGGAAGATAGATGAAATGGAAGTGCCATACTTCTAAACACCGGTCTTTTCATTGTTACTCCAACTTCCAACTCTAAACAACAATGGTTTCCCGAGTAACTGTAATCTGTATGTTGCTTGCTCCCATTCCCAGTCCCTCATTTCGATTTACGGGCATAAGAAATGGGCTTTCCATTGCTTTCTTGGGCTCAATAACAAGTTAATTATTGCCTTCTACACTCATAAGCCCTGTCATCTCGAATTTAATTTTGGGTGTTTCTATTTCACGCCATGTATTTTAACTATTATTTAATTATATTTTAAAATAATATGATGTTGAAAAATCAAGAAATGTATTTAGATCGTGTTTAATTTTCTTCAACCGAAGTATAAATTTAGTTTGAAAAACTTAACAAAATTAAATATTTTAGGGCGTATTTACACTATTTCAGGGCGTGTTTAAGCAAAATACAGGGCGTGGTATAGCAATTCTGTTAATTTTTTATCAAACTAAAATAAAGTAAAGTAAAAAATTAATAATTTAAAAAATGTGAAAATTAATTAATTTAAAAAATAATTATTATGACAGAATTAACTTGAATTTCATTAAATAGCTAACATCATTTTTCCAAATTTGGATAGTGTCGCTCTCTAAAATGTATGTACAAAGAATTTTTTAATATCTCCAAAAATAAAGTAGTTACATTTTGGGCGTTCAAAACTTTATACGTATAGATGTGTTTTAGCTAATACAATACTTACTATTTTCATTTTGTTAGTTAATAGCTTTTGATTTTAAATTAAAACCACCATTGGTGAAGGGATCTTCATCGACTACCAGACCTTTATTAGTAACAACAAATTTGTTTTCAGTTTGTAAAAAAAAACCATATGTGGTTCATGAAGCTGATTGAGCTTCCAAAAGAATGACGAATGGGTCTAAGTTAAATCATGTTCATATACTTACATAAAAATGAAAATGGTGTTTAGAATACTTTATCTTCAATGCATATCTCGGAGAGCAATTTAGTGATGGATAAATCAAAGTACAACTCTGTCACCCGAGGGATTGATGGTAAAAGTATTCCATAACTCTAATCTATTTTGACGAAAGAATGGTAAAAAATCAAAAATGTTCCAAGTGTTGCTTTCTCCAAAAGTACTAATCAGAGGAGTTTTAGTGAAATTTCTTTCCGGTAGAAATCTTAAGGAAGCAAATCTCCCAGAACAGGTTCAATCTTCCAAATAGCAACAATGCATAAGTGCTTCATTGGTAACACCAAAGCTTCCAGATCATTTTCTTACGCACCCATGTTCTATATGAGTTCTCATGTTCTTGCCACTAAATTTAAACGTGTATAGCTCAAACAGTAGGTTCCTAGTCAGCATATCTAGATGAAGAATTCCTTTCAACTTCCTAGGAGCAAGGGTAAAGGGGAGAATTTGCAAAGAGGTGCATTTCCCTGCTCTATTTTGCTAGAAAATCAACAACAACATCAACTTCCCTTAAACCATGACATGTGACATGTGTATTTCGTTAGTTATAAGTTACTTCTAGTTATTTATTAATCAAAAGATGCCCAATCCTAAGTAAATAGAACGAAAAGTATACTTTGAATTTTCCATACTCAAACTCTCAGATGAGACAACCTAAAGTTTGGGCAATTTTCTATATATTAATTATTTAATTACAAATGTCATCAAATGAAGTCAATATGACCAACGACAATATCAACTGATAACTATCGAAAATAAGGTAAAATTTAACAAATTAATGCACAACATCAAATTATAGTACAAAATTAACATCAAGAGATTGTGAGGAAACATCAATATAAAATTAAATGAACATCAACTACCTAACAGTTGGGTTGCCTCACACAAAACTTTCTCTTTTCCATAAATGGATATCCTTAATTAACCCAAATAAAAATGATACATATCCAGTTTGTTCTAAATTATATATAGGCCTCGTTTGTTCAAGAGCGTTTAGAGATTTGGTCTATATATAGATATTTGACTAGTCAAACAGCTAATTCATATGTTTGGCGAAGAGTTTTTTCTAACCGCTATTTGGGATGAAAACTCTGATTTCTGAAACGGTAGAAAGAGCCGTGTTTGTCAAATTTTAATAGGTAAAATATTATAAAATTTCCTTTTTATCCTATTCCTAATAAAAATTCATCTTTCTTAAGAAATTTGTCTACGTCAAATTATTCCTATTCCTATTGCTTCTCTTATTCATCTACGTAGAGCTAAATAAGTTTTATTTTATTTTTCTCTTTTTTTATTTTTATTTTAAAAATAAATTATTATATTTTCTCCTTTATTTTCAGTTCTAAGACTAAATTACCTTTTATAAATTAATTAATAATGATGAATAATACCTTAAGTAACATATAAATAAATATATATATATATAACTAATAAAAATACATTTCAATAAATCAAAACAAATAATTACATATTACAAAAGAAATAAATAATAATTTGTACTAATTAATATCCTTTTCAGTCATTTAACATCATGAAACTACTACCAGCTATTTGTTATTTACCAAACACTCATATTCAAACAGGTTATCAAACATCTAGTAAAAACAGATAATAAAATCCGCTAACAGCTAACAGTTGGTCAAATCATGTAACAACTAACAGTTAAATACTGATTTCCAAAGGAGGCCATGGTTCCATCTTTTCATTGTAGGGCACATAGAATACAATCACTTTTTTCCGGTGTATCTTCACATTTGTACACGTTAATGGTGTTTTTTTATTTGAATGTTAGGTTTTCCAAAAAAAAAAAACAACTATTGGAGATGAATGTTAGGTTATCTTGGATTTGCTCTAATTAGTTAGACCAGGATCACTCTTAATATATGCATACATAGACACCTAATGCATTTTAAAAAACACGCCAACGCTTAAATAATCAATTAATCTTTATAAATCACCAATAGTTGACCGGAAAATTAATCTTTATTGACCGAAAAATTCACCAACATTTGGTCATGGTGGCGACTAGCAATGGCCTGGTGGGATTAAAATGGGAGAAAAATGAAAATTGCAATTGAAATATAAAGTTCTTCAAAGATGGAGTAATTTGAGTGGGGATGCGTTAATTAGATAGACTGGTATACTATAGACTGCAACGCGCAAGATCGATATAGTATCTCATAAAATAATTATTAATTAAAGATAAAGAAAACAAGACTCGATGTGATAGTCCAGAGTGCAGAGTCCAGACAGATAAAGGACAAAAACTGTACGTGCGTGTCGATTTTTGATTGGCTCAAAAGCCGTCTCGGTTGACCGTATTCACGCAAGACAAACCATGCAATTTCTTCTTTTGATGCTTTCGCTACCTATTATTTCCATTTCCCAATTCGGTATATTTCCATTTTCTTTTCCTATATTTCTTCCAAACACACCTCTCTTAAATCCTTGTTCCAGACCCCTACCCAGGGCCTCTTGCATATTTGGGACTTTCATTTTGAGTATTTAGGATTTTGTTCGGTATTTAAGATTTTGGAGTGATTTTTAATTTTATTTATAAAATAATTTAACTTGAGTTAAGTTTTGAGGATCAAAGAATCAAAGCGTTGAGAAAATTCGAATCCTAATCACAAATATTTAATGTACAGTACTTAATTAGTAGTAGATAATTTTCTCAAGTAAACTACACTCATATAGTCTTGATCCCGAAGACGCCTCAGCCTGAACTTATAACCCAGTTTCGCCCCATTAGCCTCTGCAATGTGGTGTACAGGATTGCCTCAAAGGTAATGGCGAATAGGCTCAGAACCATTATCCCAGAGATTATATCAGAATCACAGTCAGCTTTTATTCCGGGTAGGCTGATCACGGACAATGTCTTAATAGCTCAAGAATTCCACCATAGTATGAAGAAGAGGAAGTCGGGAAAGCTAGGCCACATGAGTGTTAAATTAGACATGAGTAAAGCCTTTGACCGGATAGAATGGAATTTCGTGTGCCAAACCCTAGAGCAAATGGGTTTTCCGGAAGACTTTGTCCGTCGTATCAAGCTCTGCATGTCATCAGTGGCCTTCTCGTTCATCTTGAATGGTGGTGAGATGGGAAACCTCGTCCCAAAACGGGGCTTGCAACAAGGGGACCCTCTATCACCATATTTATTTATCATCTGCTCGGAAATCTTCTCAAGATTACTCACGGATTTGATGATAGCTGGGAAAATCAAAGGCCTAGGAGCATCACCACACGGCCCTAGAATCTCCCACTTGTTTTTCGCAGATGATACACTCCTGTTTGGGGAAGCAACGGAGCAGGAGGCGACGAACCTGCAATGGGCAATCACCACGTTCGAGTCCATCTCAGGCCAACGGATCAACACAGACAAATCAGGTATCCTTTTTAGCCCGAATACATCCCAACTTCAAAGATCGAATGTCTGTTCGATATTGAAAATGCCTGAAGTGGAATCACACGGAAAGTACTTGGGGCTCCCATCTGAGATTGGCAGAAACAAGACGGAGGTATTTCAGAACCTGAAGGAAAGGATCCGACAGAAGATAGATGGCTGGAGTGAGAGAAATCTGTCGAAAGCAGGAAAGGAGACTCTTATCAAGTCAGTCCTACATGCCATACCGAGTTACTCTATGAGCTGTTTTAGCATCCCAGATAACATCCTGGAGGATATAAGGGCCATCATCAGTAGCTTTTGGTGGGGAGACACGGATACTGCAAGAAAGATTCACTGGATGTCTTGGTCGAAAATGGCTAGATCAAAGGCGAACGGCGGATTGGGATTCCGAAATCTTCGTGCGGCTAACCTAGCCCTATTGGGCAAACAGGCTTGGAGGTTTCTCACGAACCCGAATGCACTAGTAACTAGAGTGTTTAAAGATAAGTACTTCTCGGGCTCATCTATCTTCGCTGCTAGTGCTGGTTATAATGCCTCGTGGAGCTGGAGAAGTATTCTCAAAGGAGTAGAGGTCTTGAGGCTGGGCTGCAGAAAACACATAGGTACCGGCCGACACACGAGTATTTGCCACGACCCTTGGATCCCTAGGGACGAGGATTTCTATATCAAAGACCCGGACAAGACCCCGCCTGAGCTTTCCAAGGTGGAGGATCTAATAGACCCGGATACACGATGGTGGCGCCTGGACGTGCTGTCGGATTACTTCCACCCCGAAGACGTAGCACTGATCAAGACTATTCAGATCAAAGACCAGGAGACCGCGGACCGGTGGCGATGGCACTTCAATCAGTCTGGAAAGTTCACGGTGAGCTCAACCTATCATTTGCTTGTTGAATCAGGAAACTCGTCGATGCACCATCATCTCCCGAACGCTGCTGGGGAAAGACCTTTTTGGAGGAAGCTTTGGAACCTCAGAATACCCGGCCGAGCGAAACACTTCGCCTGGCGGCTGTGCACCGATTCATTGCCAACGTCGGAAAATCTACGCCAGAAAACCGTGCAAGTCTCTACCGCCTGCCCGTTTTGCCAAGAAGATAATGGATCCACGAGCTATTTGTTCTTCGAATGTTCGTACGCAGTAGCTATGTGGAGCGCAGTAAAGCTGAATGATAATGTCGAAACGTCGCACCGGGGAAGAGGAGACGTGTGGTTCCGGGAACTGCTAAGGACGAATGATGAAGAAACGGGAGAGCCGATATGGTTTCAGCGGAACCAGGAAATCTTTGAGAACAAGCATTCTGAGGCTAACCTGTGTGCGACTATGGTGAATGTTAACCCGGAAAGATTTCACGAGGCAAATCAATGGCCGGAGCGGTTCTCCCCGGCACTGAGTATCCGGGCGATGTTGCGACCACCTGAAGATGGGACTCGGATCCATTTCTACGCAGGCCTACATGCAGGTAATGCAGCCGTTGGAGTTGCAATCCTGGACGAGCAGGGCAGATTTGTTAAAGGCTATTCAAAACGGTTCCCGGGAATTGTCGACCCTACTTACGCGGAAGGATTAGCGCTGCGAGAAGCCATTCAGCTAGCCTTAGATTCGGGTATCGCGGCTCCGGTGCTGATCGGAGATGCGCTGGCATTAATATGCATGACGAGGGACGAGCAGGAGCCATCACAGATTTGCAGTGCACTGGTGCTTAGCTTGCGGAACTTACTTGTAAACAATAATTTTAGCATGCCGTTCTGGACCCCTAGAGATCAGAATGTGATTGCCCATTCACTAGCTAGTTATGCGAAAACAAGTTCTCCCGAAGTTGAGGTGTGGGATATAGCCCCTCCTTTCCTTTTGTCAAACGATACTGGACGTTTTCCAGTAACCTGATATGATATAATACAATACCTCTTCAAAAAAAGTAGATAATTTTTTCACGATGTTTTAGACACGTGTTTAACGGTTAACTATGTATATTATCAATATATATATATAAAATTTGATGTAAATAAACTACATGCTATAACTATTTCGGTAATATTAAATATAATAATATTTTTATTTAAAAATCTAGTCAAAATTTAATTAGCATATTTGACTGAAAAAAAGATTGTGTACATATATAGCGGGTATTACAAATTTTCAATAAAGACATGTGTCAATAGTTCTCACTGAATAATCATGATTAATAACAGTTTTAAAAGTGAAAATTTTAACGTGAAAGTGAGTTCTCACACATGAGAACTTCTCTAGTTATCATACAAAATATCAAGACAAGGAAATACCAGGAATACCCTTGCTTCCATATTTCAAAAAACAAAAGCAAAACACGTAAGAGTACAGAAGCTACTGAAGAATAAAGATTTAGAACTTTTGTGTGCATCCTGACATTCGAGAGGTCTCATGCATGCATGCGTCGACACGTGACAAGAGCTGAAGCATGGGTTGAGAGGCGTCAAATAAAAATGATGCCAATTAAATACTGTGTTCAGTTCAGGCGACCGGGCCGGAGCTGCTGCTTTAATTAAACCGTGTTTGTGTGGGCTACTGACACCGGAGCTCTCCTGCACCGACACGTGGCTTCTGAAGCGTGGTTTCAAATATTATTCAGCAAGTTCGTACGGCGAGTTTTAAGATAATCGAATTCGTACGTACTAGTCGTCTGCGACTGTGTTTGGGTTTGTGATGCTGCAGCGATGTTGGACATCATCCATAGGCTTGTAGGTTAGGTTTTGGAATTGATCGGAGGCCGACAAGTCTCCATCAATGTTAATTTATCTGATTTCAAATTGCAATTTAATATACCATCATTTTCGTGTTTTTTTTTAAAATGATGACGACGGACAAGTGAATTGAAAAAAATGTTATCCTTTTATTTTTGCACCGTTTGACAGAGTTTATTTTTTTTGCTGAACTAAACTGAACTGGATTAAATTGACCGGAACTGAAGTGAAAATTAATGTATTGAAAAAAGAATCAGCATGATTGAATTAACCTAAATTTCATCAAATTACACTTTTCACTGAACTGAACTAATATATAGATAAAGCTCTGACAAAGTTAGTCTCGTTTAAGGAAAAAAATAAAGAGAAAAAGGGACCTGGAAGTAGTACCTTGAGTTCTTTCCTAAATGCTCATGTACCCTGAATTTTTTTAAAACTGTTTTGGTACCCTGAATCAGCACTACTGAGTTATTTATCACAATAATACCTTATTATGTGGTATATATTGTGGGGAGGCAACATTATATTTGAACAAAAAAATTGAAAACTTTTTTAGTGTTTTCACAAAACGAGCATTGCATTTTGCATGACGTGTGTTTTATGTAAGATCGATTATAAATGATAGACAATCTCTTGCGCCTTACAAATTGGCTATTTCGGAAGCCTGTCCACTCTGGCTCAAGATGGTAAATCAACCGTGCATAAGCTGATCAAAAGAAATGAGGATGTAATATCGAAACGAATTATCATGAGTTGTGATGAAAGTGTGGCTCCAAAATTTATTTTCCAAGGAATCTCAATCAATGCCTAACACGTAAGAGTACATATTATAGATTAGATAATAGACTATATAACCAAAAATATTATTAAAGTAAACTTTTACCCAAAGTCAAGAAGAAATGCAACATCAATTAAAAATGTGAAGTTCAATTAATAAATTCAAAACATCAATTATAGTACATAATAATCATCAACACATTATTAAGAAATATCAAAACAAAATTCTAATATATTAGCTGCTAAAATTTCAGACCGTCTCACATAATAATTTCTCATGTATTTATATTTTTCAATAATACACTCTATTGCTTAATGAGATAATAAAACACCAGCTGCTAAATTTTTAGATTGTCTCACATACTACTTTGTCATGTATCTATATCTTTCAATAAAATATGACACTAAGGACCTCGGCCTTTCGACGACGGAATCAATAGAGTAGGGTTAGATTATGATAGGTCGTTGTAACGGATCAAAAATAAATAATAAAATAAAATATGACACTCTATTACCTAGTGAGATGATAAAAAATTTCAGCTCTTTTCTCTCATTTTGTAACACATAGTTGACCATATCATGTCTAGAGAAATCTTTCTAACGTTTTCCATTTTCCAAAGAGGAAATTAGGGAATCATTGGAAAATGGGAAAAAACATTCTAGCTAGTTAGATCCGAACCATATCTTAGTTACTTGTTCCTATCATCTAGACAAAAACCCTGCAAATTATATGTTGTCTGTATCCATTCTCTTCCAGTTATATTACCCTAATATCGATTAGGGGTATATCCGTAATCTCATATCATCCGAGCTCTTTTAATACCTCCCAACAGGGTACTCTGTCTCTGTGTGTGTTCGTGTTCGTGTTTTTTTTCGTTCAATCATTTCAAAACTTTCCCCAAACGAGCTCAGCAAAAAAGCGTGATGGATCCGGACGCTTTCTCAGCTAACCTCTTCAAGTGGGATCCCAGAAGCAGCCTCATGCAGCCACCGCAGACGGGGCGGTTCTACGACGGAGTGACGACGGTGCTGCCTCCTCCGCCGCAGATGGCGTACTCCGTGCGGCCGCGGGAGGTGGGGCTGGGTGGCCTAGAGGAGCTGTTTCAGGCGTACGGAATACGGTACTACACGGCGACCAAGATCGCAGAACTCGGGTTCACCATGAACACGCTTTTGCATATGAAGGATGATGAGCTTGATGACATGATGAACAGCCTCTCCCAGATTTTCCGGTGGGACTTGCTCGTCGGAGAGAGGTACGGCATCAAGGCCGCCGTCAGAGCCGAGCGGCACCGCATTGACGAGGAGTGTTCTCGCCGGCGCCACCTCCTCTCCGGTGACACTACTAATACACTTGATGCACTCTCCCAAGAAGGTTCTGTGGTCAAAATATCTAATCTTCTCGTGTTTTGTTTTTTTTTTTAAATCTCATTTTTCATACAAATTGCTTTTTCGACCTAAATATTATTTAGATCCAATTTCATTTTCTTTGTTCCAATAACATTCTGTTTGAATTTCGGCAAAAAGAAAACAGTTGGTTTGAAATTGGTCATTACTATTATGATTGCATGCAAGATGCATAACGCCTGATTCACTCAAACAAGACAAATTATTCTATGTCAGTTATATATCTATATTATCACACAGAAAGAGTACTAAAACTTTCACTTTTATCTGTTCACGTTTTATTTATTTATTAAGCCTTGCATCATTTTCTTTCTTTATTTATTTTAAAGATCAGTATATTGCTCCGATCGATACACTAATAGCATTTGAGAAACAACCCTAGCTAGTAATTTATTTTATATTATTATATAATGTAGATCTAATGTATTTTACTATGAAACATGTAATGCAGGGTTGTCTGAGGAAATGGTGCAGCAGGAGAAGATGGGAAGTGGCAGCGGCGAGGCGGGGCGGAAGAAGCAGCGGCGGAAGAAGGGCAGATCCGCCAGCAGAATGGCGTCGATGGACGATGACGACGATGACAGCGATGACGGCCCCGAGGAAGACGACAATAGGAGCGGCGGCGGCGAGCGGCAGAGGGAGCATCCCTTCATCGTGACGGAGCCCGGAGAGGTGGCGCGTGGGAAGAAAAATGGGCTGGACTATCTGTTCCATCTCTATGAGCAGTGCAGGGAGTTCCTGATCCAGGTTCAGAATCTTGCTAAGGAAAACGGTGAAAAATGCCCCACCAAGGTTAGTATGAATTAATCCCTGTAATAATGACTAAGCATTTTGCATTTTGCATTCTTTATTTTTCTTTTAATAAATTAATTAGTGCTTCGTTCTTGAATATTTATAAATTAATTATCAAACCAACTTTTAGTTGGTCACTTAAATATAAGGATGATAATTATATACTTTTAAGAAAACTTAAAATGAGTTTTTTGGTCAAACTAAATGGAGTTGTCTCATGTTGCTTTATGTCATTCAACTTATTTGGCCGACTCTTAATTAATATCCAACTAATCAAGTGAAAAGTTCTAATATTAATCATTTTAACTCACTTATAAGTTATAATTTGTGAATGAAAGGACCAAAACTTGGTTTTAGATACAAGATTCCATTAAAACGTTGAACTAAAGTTTGTGCTGAATTCAAACTATGTCAAAGTAATGTAACTTTTTCTATTTTTATTTTTGCAATTTCATCACATTTTTGGAGCAACAAATGATCTTTGTCTCTTTTAACATTTATAGTAGTTGGAGGTATTTATTTGTCTGATTTGTGGGCGCCCTGAATCTCATACAATGTTTGGATGATGTCGGTTGTTTTTCCAACATATTCTTAATTTTTTATTTTCTATTTCTGAATTTACATTTTTAAAACATTGTTTGTACAAAAAAAACACAGGTGACGAATCAGGTGTTCAGGTTCGCGAAGAAGGCAGGGGCGAGCTACATCAACAAGCCTAAGATGCGGCACTACGTCCACTGCTACGCCCTCCACTGCCTCGACGAGGACGCCTCCAACACGCTCCGCCGCGCCTTCAAGGAGCGCGGCGAGAACGTCGGCGCGTGGAGGCAGGCCTGCTACAAGCCCCTCGTGGCCATGGCGGCGCGTCAGGGCTGGGATATCGACGCCATCTTCAACGCCCACCCTCGCCTCTCCATATGGTACGTGCCCACCAGGCTCCGCCAGCTCTGTCACGCCGAGCGGAGCAGCAGTGGCGCCGCCGCCGCTTCCGGGCCGGTCAACGGTGGCGTTCATGTCCCTGCTCTTATGCCTTTCTAGTGCTTTCATTCATGCTTAACTTCTGAAATGTAATAATTTTTTTCCAATGAAGTATGGTAACTTGAGAAGTTTTAACCATATCTATCAGAGTTCTTATCCGGCAATATATTTTAACGTACACAATTCTATGATTCTATTTTACTATATGCATATTTCGATCTTGATCCAGAATCGAATAAAATGTATAGGGGCTATGATATATATGATTCTACTAAAAAAGAATGCAAAATCCTATCAAACTCAACGCACGGATTATCCTGGAAAAAGCTAAATGTGGGGAATTATTGGAACACATGTACCCGAGTAGGTGTTACTTTGTTTTTTAATTAGAGGTAACACACACTCACTTATTTTTACTTAGATCTACACTTAAAAGAGAAAGTCTTAGGTGAGACCTATCCTTGTGGAGACCAAGAGCAGGGGAATGAGCATTTATTGTTTCTGCTTGATCTTTTAGTCAGTTTGTTTGATCTTTCAATCAATGTGCTTGAGTATTTTTGTTTTGCCTTGATTTTTCAGTTAATTTGATCTTTCGTTCAATTTGCTTGATCTTTCGGTCAAATTTCCTTGATCATTTCCTTGGTCAATTTCACCAACGACAAATTCAATTAAGGAAATCGGCGGGTGAGCTTAATTCAATCAATAGCAGTCTCATATAATCTTTGGTCTCAATGGAGACAGGTCTCAATTGAGAATTAGTACACTTAAAATTATACTCTATTTAGATATTGGTTCGGATCTGTTTACAGATATTCACAAAACAATTTTAATTCAAAATAACTTATCTTCTCCCAATACTCCAACTCCAATAACCACCGCGGGTGGGGGTGTAGATTGGCTTCCCAAGCCATCAAATGAGCATGAAAAATATAGTTACATAGATGCAAAATATAAAAACAGTAGGCCCTAATGGCATAGACTAATGAAAATACTTAACCTCCTAATGAGTAGTTTTGTGGTGTAGAAAGGAACTACATCGGGGCCAATATTGTTCCTCAAAAAGAATGAGTTAGTAGTTAGTACGTAGTTAGTAATACTCATTTTGTGTCAAAAAGGTGAAAATGAGATAGAGATAGAGAGTTCCACTTGCTTATTAGTGAATCATAATAAGACACAAGTCAGCCTATGGAACATCATTATCACCCAGTCTTAAGTTCACAAAACACTGTGCTCAATGTGCATGGTGCAACTCAGAGCTACTTTCAGACGGGTATATAGTATAAAGGTCATTTGTGTGTGTAGAGTGCAGTAGTCCATTGTGAGACCCCATATTTTGGATATTAGAATTACATTATTTTAATATATAGGCCCTGTTTACCAGAGCTTATCTGTTAATCAGTTCAGTTCAGTTCAATTCAGTTCAGTTCAGTTCAGTTCGGTTCAGTGAAAATGTAATTTGATTAAATTCAGGTTAATTCAGTCATGCTGATTCCATTTTTCAATACATCATTTTTACTTCAGTTCAGTTCAGTTCAATTCAGTTCAATTCAGTTCAATTCAGTTCAGTTCAGTTCAGTTCAGTTCAGTACATCAAGAAATAAGCTCTAGTAAACAGGGCCATATTGTAGAAAAATGATAAGGTTAAGCTCTAAAAAAATGATAACATAATAATAAATACTGAATTATGATGAGGGAATATGACCAGCCATTGAATGTTGTAGTTATGACCTTAATTGGAGAGTTTTAGAAGAGAAATCAAAGGGAGTGATCGTGGATATTATTATAATTAGGTAAGTTTTAAGAATATCAATTGCAAGAGATTTGTGAGGTATATGATAAGTTGGAAAGTTTTCTTTCCAAACAAATTTTAGACAAGAGAATAAAAATTAAATAAACAGCATGGATAAGAATATTGATAGAATTTCTATGGTACTAAATGTGTGTAATTTTAGCATAGTTAGACTTTTTGAATGTTTTTCTAAGAAATTATCTTTACTTTTATTTATATTTTTTTACAAATTCCATTTACTAATGTGATGAAATTGTAGAATTTTGATAGTATACAAATAAAATGAAACAAATATTCAATTATGGTGGATATAAATTATATAATCAAGTAAAGAAATGGAGAGTCATGATAAAGATGCTAGTGAACAGACTATTTAAGCAAGTTATAATTATAAGAGTTATACAAAATATTAAAACAATGCCATAAATATAGAAGATGAAATGAAATGGAACATTATTGCATAATTACTTCCTTATGAATATCACGGCTATAAAAGGCTGGCTGAACTATCTTGAACGACCATTTTTAGTCTCTACTACATTTGTTTTAGAGAAGAAAATTTTCTTTACCATAATATTTGTTCCAATCTCTATGGTGTTTCAAATTTTCAAGATTTCAGTAATGAGAACTATACTATCTATATCGGAAAAGGTGAGAGTTTTATCATTTTCTTGATTTTTTTTCATGAAGCATTTTTATAATTAATCATGGATGTTTTTGTGTGTGAGCTCGATTGAATGCATGCTTTATTGACTAATTGTTCACCATGTATGTTTGATTGTAAATTTTCCGATTGTTAAGGTTTTGGGGAAATGTGAAATTCTCACGAGTTAGTTGTATCTCACCCTCTTTTCAAATCACTTTTCTTTCAGATTTCAAAATTCGGAAGTTTGTGGATGTATTTGACCATTCGAAGAACGTGGAGATAGTGTCTTCAAATTGTATTTTGTAGTTGAATATATAAAATTGTAATATAATGTAGCCGTTTTGAAACAGTCTATATTGTAATTTTAGGGGGTTGCTCCATCCAGGTCCATTTTTCTCTTGCATGTCCATATTTTTACCATAATACCCCTAATATTGTTAAGACAAAAAATGGGTTTGAAATCATAGGGTTCCATCAGGAGGCATTATGGTAAAAATACGGACATGCAAGAGAAAAATGGACCTGCATGGAGAAATTGCTTAATTTTATAATAACATCCCGATTGGATTTTTTAATGAATATTTTATTTCGGTAAAATGTGGGTTTAGGAGGGATGTTACATCCACACTGAATAAACCACCATAGGCCACATAGATGCATATGCCCCCAAAATCACTCAAACCGGCCTTCCTTGTTTTTCCTCTCATACACATGAGCCAAGAAAGTGCAGAACATCCCCAACGCCATCATCATCAAGAAACAGCCAACCAAGCAGGGTTTTTTTCACCCAGTAAAGCCAAAGCCCAGCTCGCTGATAGAACAGTCTCGGCGGAACTCTTCACGTACTTTATCCGCCCGTCTCCGGAGAATCTCTTCGGGACTTCTTCATCCTTCTCTAGCTTGAGTAGCTCTCCTCTGAACAAAACCCGAAAAAACCAATTATAACCAAAAACAAAATCAACCAATTCAACACATACGAATTCCCATAATCTATACCAGCCTTTTGGAGTCATCATTGTTCCGCTCCCTTTTCTATCTAGTGTTCTTCAAGATCCCGAGTCAGTTGACTTCCTATATATGTTGCACACATGAACGAATTCAATTATAACCAATTGAATTAACGAATTCATATATAACAAAGCAAACAAAGAATCTGTACCATGACCGTTCTTCTCCCCATCCATTCTCACAATCTCCTCAGCCGGGATATGCATGCTATCCATTCGGGAAATCCTCATCTTCCTAAACAAGTGAAATTATGAATATGTTAAAGAAAAAATGGAAAATTTAAAAGCAAGGAAATTGTTAAAGCAAGGAAATTTGAGCTGGGATTTGGTAAAAATGGAAGAGAGAGAGTTTGGGGCTGGAAATCTATAATATGGGCTAAGGATGTCATCACAGAGAATTTGGGATGGAAAATTGCAAATGGAAGGAAAGTAAGGATCGATGAACAATGGATTCCCACAGTTAACAATCCTCTAGATGCTTTCAATGTCACCACTCATCACACTAATTTGAGGGTGGAGCATCTAATTCAAGGACCTAGTTAAGGGCTATCTTTCCAAGGAGCATTATTCCCCATATCCAGGCTATGCAAGTGAGTGCTGATCCCAATTCTGAAGATGTACCCATATGGCTTCATAACAAGAATGGAATTTACACAGTGAAAAAAGGATATCACATTGTTAAGACAGAAAGAGGGTGTGTGGATCTGAGGAGAAAGAAATTATGGGACAAAGTGTGGAATCTCAAGGTCCCTTACAAGCTGAATGTTTTCTTGTGGAAAATTCTTTCCAAGGCCCTCCTTACTATGATAAACCGCAAGAAACGGAAAATTTTTGACCAAGTTCTTTGCCCAAGATGTAGTACAGAAGAGGAAGATGAGTATCACCTGTTTGTAGGATGCACAAAAAGTATCAATTTCTGGGCAAATTCTCCATTAGGCCTGAAAGTTTCTAATCTGAGTCGACCTCAGTCTAAAGCATGGCTCCACTAATGGTTGATCAGTGGTAGCCCGGAGGATGACACAAGACTCTTAGTCTTCTCCTTATGAGAAATATGGCTACAAAGGAACAAAAAAGCCATGGAAGATATAATTGTTGAATCCAGAATTTCTTCTGAGTTGGCCATTGCTAAATATACCTTGTACAAGAAGCAGGACATTGTAGAAAACCATTCTACTGCTCATCTTCCACAGGAAACAATCTCATTCTCAGAAGATCACATGTTAAATCAGGCTCAAGAACAGAAAGATGGCTGCATTCTAATCAAGGTGGATGGATCATATCATAGATCCAGCAGCCTTGGCACTGCAGGTTAGACAATAGCCTCCGGAGGGAATACAGTAGGGCACATACTTCTTTGTATCTACATCTCCTCTACAGGCAGAAGCAGAAGCATGTTGGAGGGCCATCAAAGCAGCAACCAGAGATCAATCTCAAGGGTTGTGTTTGTTCACAGATTCGGTGCAACTAGTGGTGGCACTCAAAGATTTGGAGTCAGCGCCATGGGAGATCAAGAACATCGCAGAGAGCATTGTTGCTCTTATGAGGAACTCTTTCTCCTTCTTTGATGTTAATAAAGTTAGTAGAAGTGTATCAGGTACTGATAATGATATGGCCGTTACCTTAGGCCAGACTATTTGTAATCATTTTTCTCGTTAATTTAATATTAAGCTAGCTTTCAAAAAAAAAAACTATGGATTGCAGTTTTGTTAAACTAGTATGACAAATAATATGACGGTCTCTGCTCCCAGTACTAAGAAATATATCAATATTATGCTACTAAAACAACAAGTTTTGTGCCACGTGACATTCACAAAGAAATCCACCTCACTTCCAAAAATAGTTCTAAAAGAAAGTATTTTTTCTAAATATTCCCCAACACACCTTCTTTAGTAGTCTCATAACTTTATTTTTCTAGATTATTTTTCATCTTCTTTTTTCCTTCTTATAAACTATTCTTCTTAATTACTTCTTTCTTCCAATTTTTTTTACCATTTTTATAATTATTTTTCCATAATTAATATATGGAAAATTCTTGGAAGAGATCGTCCCTATATAGAGACTGGACTCAATTGCAAATTAAAAATGGGCGGCTCCTCATATTGCAATTTTCAGACTTCACCACACGCGCGGCGCGTGTGAAATTCGTTTCATATATATATTGAATTTCCTCCTCTGTCGCGGCTCATAATTTCCTCCGTCGCAGCTCATAATTTCCCTGCCGCTTCAGATTCGTAATTTCCCTCGCGGTGGTTTCCTCGCGGTTTGGCGAACCCTAGCTCTATCGTGGCGCTCCAGCGAGGATTTATGGATTCAGTCCGGTGAGAATTGACCGATTCAGTCTAATTTACGGTTTTATCAGTAGCGCTCTGCTCTTCGGAAACCCTAGTTCGTCGCGGCGATTCAGGCTTCTCTCTGACGGTTTTCGCAATCCGCGCAGGTTAGTTGTGTTTGTTGTTTTCGGTTTTCATCTGACGCGAGCTGCATGACTCTATTTAATTCGTTCAATTTTTTCGGTTTTGCTAGGTTTTGAAGCAGTGCAATCATGGTGAAATCGAGGGGAGGGAGAGGGAGACTGACAGGGACAGGGAGAGGTACTGTACCGTGGGGGAATGATGGTTCCAGTAAAGCCTCTGCTGAATCTTCTAATCCGAAAGGTCAGTGTTGTTGTTTTGTTGTGTCATTAGGCTTTTGTTGTGATTTTGAATTCATTCCCGCGCTTAATTGTTGTTGTTATGTCTTTTCTGAAAAATGTTATGGTATCCAGAAGTGAAAAGTTGATGTTTACCACTAAAAGGTTTATATTTAACACTAAAAGGTAGTTGGACTTTTTGAGAGTAAAAGGTTTACTGTTTATACTAAAAGGTTGCTTGTTTATACTAAAAGGTTTTACTGTTTCTACTTTTTATTTTTATTGCAGCTGATGTGCGTGTGACGTTTGAGCAACCACGGTCAGATAAAAGTGAAAGTCAGGAGTTTGTCGATGTCATTCTTTCTGGAATGGGTGAGGCTATGGCGGCTGATGCGAAGAAGGATACTGCTAAGAGAGGTGTATCAAAGGATGACAGCTCCTCTACTTGTCTGCTAGGAGATGTGGGAGGTGATGTCACTAATTCTGTTTTGTTCCAGGTTTTAAATTACAAGTGACATGTTTTAATATATAAGTTACATGTTTTAACCTCCATTTTTTAAGTTATAAGTCTCATGTTTTTATATATAAGTTCCAGGTTTTATTTTTTCAGTTTCATGTTTTAATTGTTTGTGGTCTGCTCGTATAGGTAAGCGTTTGTGTATTGTTCATAAAAAGTACAACACGTGCCCTCCTTCTGATGAGAAAATTGCCCGTGTTGCTGATAAGAAAGGAAAATCTCCACGTAAGGAGAAGGGTGCTGCTAAGAAGAAAGAGGCTGCGAAGAATGCTCTTGAGAAGAAGGCTGGCAATGAGGATGATGATTTTGAGGAAGAAGAAGAGGAGGAACAGTTAAGGAAGAGAAAACGCAGCAATAAGAATGAGGAGGGGGGTGATAATAATGGCGTTGTTGATGGGAAGGACAAGAATGTCGCTGTTGATGGGAAGGACAAGAATGTCGCTGTTGATGGGAATGACAAGAATGTCGTTGTTGATGTTGAACCGAAAAAAGTGCCAAAACTTGTGATAAAGTGTGATCAAAGAAGAGGGCGTCCAGCTAGTAAGTCCAACAAGGCTGATCTTGCTCAGATGAACGTTGCTGCTGAGAATGAGAACCCAGTAGCTGAGCCTCAGAAGCCTCTTGAGAATCCCGATGCTGAGAATGATGTTAACAAGGCTAACCCTGCTCAGAAGAACGTTGCTGCTGAGAATGTTGGTCAGCCTCAGAAGCCTCTTGAGAATGATGTTGACAAAGCTGGTCTTGCTCGGAACGTTGCTGAAAAGTCGAATTTTGAGGGTGAGAACCCAGTAGGTCAGCCTGAGGAGCCTCGCGAGAATCCCAATGCTGAGAATGTTGCTGACAAGGCTGACTCTGCTCAGAATGTTGCTGACCAGCCGGAATCTGAGAGGCCAGTTGCTCAACCTGAGAAGCCACTTGAGAATCCATTGGTTGATGATCGAGTTCTGGCTAGAGCCCCTATTGATGCTGAGCCATTGCGGTCCGTTAAACAGGACGTAGTTGCTGATGACAACCGGAAGAGAAAAGGGAAGGATCTAGTTGTTGCTGAGGGTAAGAGAGGAAGAAAAAAGTTTCAGCATGTGACTATTAAGGACAAAGATGTTGAGTAAGTGTTTGCCTTCATGAGCTTCATGTTTTAAATTATATCTCTTAGGTTTTAAGTTAAAAGTTACATGTTTTAAGTTTAGGTGTTATTTTTAATTAATAGGACATTAGTAGTTATGGCTTTAATGTTTTAGGTTGAAAGCACCATGTTTTAAGTTAGAAGTCTACCAGTTTTTAATATAAAACCACCATGTTTTAAGTCAGAAGTCTGCCAGGTTTTAATTTAAAGCTCCATGTTTTAAGTCATAAGTCCCATGTTTTCAAGATTCCAGTTTGTGCATTAAAAGCATCATGTTTTAGATTTGATGCACCATCTGTTAGTTTATATGCCCCATGTATTGCAATGATATTGATTTTTTGTGTTGATTTTTTTGGTGGTGCAGCTTGGATAAAGATGTGAAGACCTCTTCTACCCTTACCTTTTGCTTTCAGCTAGTGAATAGTTTGAGTGAAAGTCAGAAAGCAGCGGTCGAGCGCATTGGTTTTGGTGGCCTGTTGAAGTTTTCAATGACTAGGTTTCCTCTTGGTCTTGTTCCTTTTTGGTGTCAAATTTCGAATCCAGTTATGGAAGTCAGAGAGTGGGTAAGCGTGAGTATAATGTCACTGTGGATGATGTCTTTGATGTGTTGGGGCTGCCTATTGGTGGTGTTGATGTGAATAAGAAAAAAGATGTATTGATGGGAAAAGTTAAAGATGACAAGAAGAGGAAGGCAGAAGAAATGAGGGGCCAGTGGAGGAGTCGTTTTGGTATTAAAGGTGAACACATACCTCTGGAAGCTCTAGTTGAAGAGATGAAAAATGATGTGGAGGGGGGATGATTTTGTGAGGTTATTTTTGTTGTATGCACTAGGTAGAATTCTTAGACCACTGCAGAACAGTTATGTTGATATGACGATGCTCAGGGCAGTGGATGATGTGGCTGCCATTAGGGGAATGAACTGGTGCAAGTACATTCTCGAGTAGCTTTTGAAGGCAGTGGATAAGTACCATAAAACCTCATACAAAACTGTAAGTGGTTGTGTGTTGATCCTGGTTATTCAGTACCTGCAGCGAGTACCATATCTGGGAAATGAAGATCCGATGGATGGGCCTCTGTTGTAGCACTGGGATCAGGACAAGGTGAATGCGAGATTTGATTGGATTTATAAGAGCGGGTTAGACAAAGCTCCAGTTGATACCACTTCGTATCCACTGTCAAAGAATGGTACGTGGTTGCCTCGTCTTAAGGTTGATGAGGCTGTAAAGAAAGATGAGGGACTGAAGTTTGGCGGCTTGAGCATACCAGTTGGTGCTAACATTAGAACAGATGAGCAAACATTAGAACAGATGCCGCGCTTGGTCTCAACGTAAGTTTTATATTCCATTAGTTCTGATGTTTTATGTTCTAAGTTTCAGGTTTTATATTTCATTCCTCGTCTTTTAATTTTTATAATTTCTATGTGTGTTTAGCCTGCTGCTGAAGCTATGGAGGTATTTCGAAATGACATGGGAATTTGCTTTGGGAAGTTAACAGCAAGGCTGTCACAATGTGCTGCACCTGGAGCTGAAAGTGATGATGGGAAGGGAGCTGAAGGTCCGGGCGAAGAAGGCCATCGTTCTGAGGAAATTGATAACAGTCAAGAGTGGTGGGCTGAGAACGTCGGCAATCTACAGAAGATAGCTGATGAAGCCTATAATGCTATGGCGATGAAGATGAAGGATGTTATGCCTAGTTTTGATCTAGGGATTGAGGGCTTATATGATTAGGATGTTTCCATCTATGGTTTTGATTTAGACTTGTGCCTCTTTTTTGCAGTTGTGTATGCTGCTTGTGATGCCTGGAATGCTTTTGTAGAACAAGTTTTCGTGAATGCTTATGAATGGCTTTTTGTAGAAATTTCCAGGTTGTTGACTAAAAGTATCATGTTTTGGATTATAATGTCCATGTTTATAATTCCAATGTTTTAGATTATAATGTCCATGTTTTATAAGTCCAATGTTTTAGACTACAATATCCATGTTTATGTCATGTGTTTACTGCTCTATTTTTTTAAAAAAAATGTTGATTTAAAACATTTCAGGTTTTAGAGTAAAAGCATCATCTTTTAAATTATATGCCTCAGATTTTTACTCATAAGAACCATGTTTCAAGACATCTTTTAAGTTATAAACCCCATGTTTTAGTATATACCCTTCATGTTCTAGTTTATACACTTCATAGTTCACGTTTTATAAGCCCATGTGTTTATGTTACTGGTCTATTTTTAACAAGTGTTGATTTACATCATTTTAGGTTTTCGATAAAAAGCCATCTTTTAAGTAGTATGATCCAGGTTTTTACTTATAGGCCCAATGTTTCAAGTGTGTTTAGAGATAGTGTATAAGCCCAATATTTAAAAGACATGTGTTTAGATTTATCATACACATTGTTTAGATTAAACGTATCATGTTTTAAGCTATATACCCCATGTTTATAATCCCAATGTTTTAGATTATAATGTCCATGCTTTATAAGTCCAATGTTTAGCCTACAATGTCCATGTTTTATATCATGTGTTTACTGCGCTATTTTTTTAAAAAATTATTCCAATTTATTCTGAAACACAATATTAATCTATTGGTTTACCAACATTTTCAACACAAACTTAACCATAAAGCCCTTTAAAGAAGAAAACAGATTTAACACAAGGCAACTTTATCTAAGTGCAACATAAGCTTGTTAAAGTTTAAGCATTTTTGCACAGCCAATCCAACTGAACTGAAAGATAGTTTACAATGAAAGATAGTTTAAAAGAATCATGAACAATGAAAAATCAATGACCTCAAAATAGTTGCGGCTTCGGTGTGAATGATCCAAATTCATCCTTAGATCGTTTTTTCGGCTGCTCAATTGATGACTTGATTCTTGCTCGCCGACCTTTAGTCCTTGCTGGGACTGGATCTTGAACTTTTGGTGCACAATCTGCAACTGAACTGGATGCGCTGTGTGGATCGGTGCATTTAGTGACACTTGTCTCCATGTCCAACACCTGCTGAACTGCGATTCTCTCTCTTTTTAGTGCATCCTCCATGATCTTTCTTGCATCTGTATTATCTGAGCTTTGAACAATGAGACTGTAGAAGTTTCTTTCCATTTCATGGCGCCACGGAATGGTGTCCTTCAATTTGTTGGCTGCCAGACTTGGATCTGCCTCGAGATACTTGTCCCAGACTTCATTCTTCACGTTTTTTGTCCAACGCTTGGCAATATACTGATCTAGAATTCTGGAAACAGACAGAAGATGTAAAATTCAAATGCAGTGAAAGCATAACAGTCCTGTCTCCTCGAACATGCTGCAAGAGCACTTAAGGTCTATAGTCTTGTCTGCAGCCGTCGTCAGCATTACTGAGTGGCTTTTGTCTTTCTCGCCTTCTGGTGCAACCTCAAAAAACCTAATGTAGTTGCTGTTATTCTTCCCTTCTACTACTCTTATTGCCATTGCTCTATTGAACTCCATTTTGAAATCTCCAAAGATATTCATTGTGTAAACCTCTGTTGCGTGTCTTAGAAGCCCGGCTTTGGCAGATTTAGGGATGAAGCGAATGCAGTCACTTTCATCGTTTTGTTCAATCGACCTCCAGTTTTTAACCATTTTCTCAAATATAGTTAAAAACTCAGTCAAAGAAGTAGTCTTACTAGATTACAGCAGAACAATTTAGTTATTAATACTTAATACTAAAAGTTGCACTGTAAAACATGTACTAGTTACTGTAAAACATGTGCTAGTTACTGTAAAAGATGACATGTTCAAAGTACATCATACAAAAACATGTGCATTCCAAATAGAAACATGTAATCAGCTAAACTATAACTTAGCATTTAAAAAAGTAACATTCAGCCACAGACAAATACATCTCCACAGAACTACTCCTAAAGGGTGCACTGTATAATTTAAAACATGTGCATTTTAATGTATAATAGGGAACCACGGAAAAATACATCTCACGGACTAGGTTATAAAAGGTTGAATGTTTAATTTAAAACATGTACAGTTTGTACTAGAAACTGGGGGGCAGTGAAGTAATCTTACTTGACTTGCATGTGATTGTATGGTTTGTGCTCTCACTCCTTTGTGTTGCAAGAATGCCGGCAGAGAAGAAATATTTGCTAAATGATGGGCACCATTTTCTCCGCAAACCATACACCCTATTAAACCAACTGCTATCCTGTAAATTAAACTCCTCTATCATGCTATTCCAGCTATCCTCAAAATCCAACTCATTAGAACAACCCGTCAAGCAGTGGTCAAAAGCCGTCTTGAATGGGCCATTTTTCTTCAGCTCACCATAATGCTTGATAGCATTTTGCTTAAGGTGCCAGATGCACAGTCTGTGTTTTGTTTCAGGAAATACCTGATTTCAGCAAAGCATCAGTTTTGAATAGTGGATTCTAAAAGTTGCAATGTTTACTGTAAAACATGTACTAGTTATTGTAAAAGATGGACTATTTATAAAGAATGGCAGGTTCAAAGTCATGCCATTTTAAAAGGTTATAAAAAAAATGTCCACAAAACTACTCCTAAAAGGTGCACTGTTTAATTTAAAACATATACATTTTAAAGGCACTATGGTATAAAAGATGCACTGTTTAATTTAAAACATGTACAATTTATACTAGAAACTGGGGACAGTGGTACCTCTTCTATAGCTACTGCTATTGCTTGATCTTGATCAGTAAATATTGTTGTCGGTGCCTTGTCCCCCATGCTTTTCCTGAATGTTTCCAATAGCCACTCGAATGTTTCAATTTTCTCATCAGAGATAAAGGCACACCCAAAAATCACATTCTTTCCATGGTTGTTTACTCCTACGAATAGTGCACAAATGAGATTGTACCTATTCGTTCTAAATGTTGTGTTAAACACCACTACATCCCCATATAGCTTAAAGTCCTCCATCATCATTGAGTCCCTCCAAAAAAGTGCTTGCAATGTCTTCTCTGGACATGTTGTATAAGCACGGTAAAAGAAGCCCTCTTCTTGTTTCTCCCTCATCTCAAGTCTCTCAATAACTGTATTTGCATCTCCACCTTTAATTTGCTTCATCCTTAGTCGTCCAACAAAATTTATTTGATCTCTCACCTGGTGGCCTACAGCTTCTTCTGACCCTGTCTCGTACGTGAGGTAATTGTAACCTTGTGTTGGCCTTAAGCCTGCTTTGTCCATTCCAATAATCACTTTAGCCATTGCAGGAGTAATCCTTCGCCCGCTCCTCATAAATTGCTGCCAGGCTGGCCTATTCAGTGGGTGATTGTGCTCTACTATGTGGTGCTTCACTGTGTACAGTCCATGAACCAACTTGATACGTATGGCAGCTTTGCAGTCTGTCTTTGTTATACGGAATTGCTTCCTCCTTCTCTTTCTTGAAGTCGAAACTTCTTCGGTTTTTGGAACTGGTGTAGGTGGTGTGGCTGTGTCAGCTTTCCCTGCACATGAGCATACCAGATAATTCTCATATAGAACACCTTGCTGGTTTGTACGACTCGTTGCTCTTCGGTAACAAAAATCGATGGCATTAGAATGCAGCTTATAAACATTCTCTATTTCTTCTATGGTTCTACTTTTGTGTCCTGTGAAACACTCTCTTACATCAACGTCTGAAAGATCACTTGGCTCATTTTCTGAACTAACCACTGTCAATGACACATAAAGAATCTAGGTTAAATCTGGACAAGAAAGATAATTTGGTGGCAGGGGTGGGATTTGAACCCACGACTTCAAGGCTATGAACCTTACGAGCTACCAAACTGCTCTACCCCACAACAACCACGTGTGAACAGAAAAATATATACCTTGAAAGGTTGATAGTTTACATTAAAAAGTTGGTAGTTTACCTTAAAACTGATCAAAGGTTTACCTTAAAACAGATCAGAGTTGGTAGTTTACCTTAAAACATATCAAAGTTTATACCATAACATCAAAGGTTTCAGTAAAGGTGGGATGCTTAGACTAAAACATGAAGGATTTACTGGAAAACATGCATACATCAAAAACAAAGGGGCTAAATTAATACATTGACTGATTAGGCTTCAAAGGTGGGCAGTTTATACCATAACATCAAAGGTTTCAGTAAAGGTGGGATGCTTAGACTAAAACATGAAGGATTTACTGAAAAACATAAAAGGTGAAAGCATGTGTACCTTTTTTTCTTTTTTTTTTTGAATTTGGTATCAACAGCTGTTGATTTAGCTTCTGATTCTCCATTCATTGGAACCTGGATAAAAATTAATGAACCGATCAAACAGAATCGAAACATAATGCAACTAAACTCGATTGAACATGAAAAATGAAAAAACCGTACCATTTTTCCGGTACCCGTCGCGATCTCGCTCTCCATCGTAAGCTGCTCGGATTTTCACAGTTTCTGAAACGTGCGCAATCAAAATCAAATTCCGATCCCGACGAACCTAGATCAAAACTTTATGATGAAAGGGCCGTGATTTTACGGTTTAGGGAATTTGGGAATTTGGGGTTCAGAATCACGCGGTTTGTTTTCATTGATTTTCAGCTGGGTTTTAATATATATATACAACGCGTATCAGTCAGACGTGGGTCGAAAAATGGGTCGGGTCAACCCACGGAAATTGGCTCCTATTTCCTATATTTACAATCTAGTCCCTAATTATATATAGAGACCCCTGGTCTCTATATAGAGACCGTCTCCTCAGAGACGGACTTAATATATACTACTAACCAAGATTTATTATTTTTTATTATTTTATTTATTTTCTTACCTATTACTTTCACAATTCAACATGTTGCATATACTTTATTTCTATTTTAAAATTAAGTAGTATATTAATCACAATTAATTGCAGGCTGGACCACTGAGGGTGCTACCTTTTGCCTGCAATTAATTGTGATTAATATACTACTTAATTTTAAAATAGAAATAAAGTATATGCAACATGTTGAATTGTGAAAGTAATAGGTAAGAAAATAAATAATAATAAATTTTGGTTAGTAGTATATATTTAGTCCGTCTCTGAGGAGACGGTCTCTATATATCGCAAGGTTATTATCTAGTTGATCATATATGCCAACCAAAGCCAAATCACTTTTCCATATCATAAACTTCCTCTAAATTTTAACTAGCGTCATTTTTGTACCCTTATTATATTGGTGTTATGGGCTCCAAAATAAATCAGGTTGTTCAAAACTAAAATAAAAACTAAGCATAGAAGCAGATGCTCATTTTCCCGCGGGAACAGAAACCCTCCAACCACTCACTCCTCCGCCACTGTCGCCGCCGCTGATCTCCGATTGAGGCTATTTAATGCTGAATTTCCGTCCATAATCACAATGCATCTATCCGCCACCGATTCCGAGCTTCGCCTGAAGGTTTCTCGCGTCGCTAACCGGCAAAAGGAGCTCAAAATCGCCTTCAACACGCTCAAATCTCAAATCGGGGCCGGCTTGCTCGAGGTACGCTCGATCGATTCCATTTCTAAGCTCGAATTCTAGACTTTTGCTTTCGGTAATTGCAGAATTTGTTTCTGAATTTTGTTTTGTTTAAAGGCGGAGGACGTGTTCGCTTCGCTGGCTATTCCTCTGATGAAGCTCGTCGGATTGAAGACGGTTGAGATGTCAAAAGAAGGAAGATTCAGTTCGATTATTATGAATAACAATTGCGGAGCTCATCCAATTTTTGATGTATATTATCGTTTCTAAATATGTATATTCTCTCTAAAATTGGCAACACGCAATTGGAAGAATGTCCTGTGACTGTGAGCTTGTGCCTTTTTGAAATGTTTTACAGGATTGTCAGCGGAGTAGAGGTACTAGCGAGGAAGCCTCAGGGCGATCGGCGTTGACAAAGTTTCGAGCAGATAGTCATCAAAGAACTGGGGAATTCGAGGTGAATTATAAATTACAATTTATTTAATTACTTATTGGAATGTGTTGAATTTTTAGTGGTTTCACATGTGCAGTTGTGGAGTGGTAGTGTTTGTTTAAGCCTATGAGTCATATACCTTTTACATTCTTCTGTTATCATTTACCTATAAATTGCTGAGTAGATTATTCTTTGATTGATCAAAGACTAATTTTGCTGTGTTATGATTGTGGTTGCATATTACGCTGTGTAGACGAGAATTGAGAAATAATTTCTTTTTCACTTTATTTTTATATTCTGAAATCTTAATTCGCTTTGTTTTCACTTTTCAATAAAAGACAACATGTTGTGAGGGAAAATGGCGTGTAAATAGCCCTGCCTTCCTTCTTGACAATCTGGAAGGAAGTGTGGTATTAGGTTTTCAATCTGCTGCTTGTCCTGGTTAAGTGGTTCTGGGGTTAAGTGATTCTATATGCAGTCATTTCTTGTGGTTTGAATGTTTTTGTCATCTTGAACAAGGATTTTGGAAGTCTTTCATTGGTTTCTTGTCATTTTGACTCTTTAGACGAGTTATTGTTTACTGAAAGGCTGCATGTTCTGAGAGAAAGACTGTTTAATAGGTAGAGTTTCTTTGACAATCTGGTAGGCTTTGTGTCATTAGATGCCATCTGCTTTGGTCACACTAGTGATCTTTCCTGGCCTGGATGTTCATCGTTAACGAAAATAGCATTCCATGTCTTTTTTTTTATGAGCAGAATGTCATAGCTAAAGCGACTCAAGCGTGCAATGAGTTGATGCATAAGCAGAAGCTACAGCTAATGCAGTTAGTGCAACTTCTTCAACAAATCGAGTTCCAAGTTAATGCTAGCAAAGATGACATACTCGACACCATTGCTGATCATCGAGCATCACTCCAGAAAATGTTTCAGAAAGCTGTGTCCTATGTTTACACAGCTCATAAATCACAACCAAGTAACAACATGTCTCCTCATACATTAAAGCTTCTCAAATTCACTTTTGAGCATTTTGGTTCAGCCCTTGGCTCAGTGGAGATTGGAGTGGAAAACCTGATCAGTGATCTTGCTGATAAAATGTGCCATCCAATGGTTAAATATGTCAAATGTCTAAAGGCTGATTTGGTTGCTGGAAGCTGCCAAAGTCTTCAGGGCATGTTAAAAGATATGGAAGGAGCAATAAGGCTCCGAAGCCTGGAGCTGGACGAAGCAAGAAAGAAGCTGAAAGCAGTTGAAAACAGTAGACTCGATGCCTTGAGTAAGTTGAAGGTTTTAGAAGAAAAGTTTAATGAAATGAAGGAGCACCAGAGATTCACCTTTGAAGCTCAGATGCGGTCAAGGGGATGCCATGTTCCTGAGAAGGTATCATCTGGCCTCACCTTTTTTTATCAAAGCATGTATTATTTAAATGAGTTCTTTGATGAATTGGATACAGCTCCCCAGTTCGTGACTCTCGTTTCCTTTAGGATTTTTTGGTCTAGTTTGGAAGGATCTAGTGAAAAGGATACAATTTCTTTTCTCTTATTTTCTCTTCTGCATTCCCTACTTGCTTTTCTTGTTCTCAAATATCACTTAAATGAAGGTTCAGTATGTAAAGACTGAGAGCTGTTGATTTCCATGATTCACTAGGCTGTTACTGTATCATATGTTCCCGTTAATTAGTATATGCTCATCTAAGATATGTTATATTACTTCGTTACTGCTACTAATTGCTAAGCATCCCTTAACAACAAAATACTGTCTGTGAAGCTCTCACGTGAAGAGGTGAATCCAGCCAAGGACGAGGCTCTGTTATGGGAGTTGCTGAGAAAGAAAAGGAAGGTACAGGGATCAGGAAGTCCAAATGGAGCGAATATGCTTCAAGGAACTGCAAGCAATTCGAGATACATTATGTCTCCAAGCGGCATGCCAACTCCTTGTTCAAAGAACATGTCTCTGGGGCTCAGTCCAAGAATGCCGAAAACAAAAACTGAGTTTTGGGTACCTCAGAAATCTTTTCCTTCAACCACAATCACAAGTCCTCAACTAATGTGCCTTCTGCCTTCCAAGCGCATCAGAACATGACTACAGTTGGCCGGTATGTTTTCCGAGCAGTTTACTGGTTATCACAGCCACCTCTTATTGTAAATATACCATGCGTGTTAACAGCTGGTTATCAAATGCATCTGTTCATAACTTTCACCATTACCGTGTGTCTGATACACTGGTTACATTCTGCAAGTTATTTTTCATTTGCTTAAAGTCATCTTGCTTGCGAATTATTCATTAGCCATTTAAGCCTGATGGATTATTGGGTGTTCTTACTTAGTTGGATAAACACTAGCGTCCATACTGTAACTAGACAACTTCAGAGAGTTCGAATGATTGATTTTTTTTTTGGGGAGTTCCGACAGAATAGTTGGAAGCATGCCAGCAAGAAGACATTTGTTTTTGCAGTTCTTGATTTCAATGCATTTTGTATTATAAGCAATATTAGAATGAATGCTACTTAGTATATCCAGTACAGTAAATCACACCTTAAGTCAACTGGTAATTAGTACATCTAAGCATCGTTAGGGATTTTGGATCATGTATTACACAGTTCTTTTATGCTCCCAAAAATTCAATGACAAATAATGTCACATTTCCTCACGGCTTCATCTTTTTATTATATTTTTAAAAAATTCATCTTACTCTTACTCCAATTTTTCCAATCACCCAGCAAAATAGCAGCTTCAAGCTTTCCAAAAAAAAATAAAAATCAAAAGATTATTTTCACACATTAAAGCAATGAAAGTTTATGTAACACACATTAAGTCGGGAATCTGAATATGTAATGATCATTTCTCAATCCATCTCATTGGACATTATTTGGATCCGAAGCCAATTGGAACTTTTCCAATTCATAAAAGATTTTTGTAGTTGGAGATCTCCCTCAAACTAGTGATTTTTTTTACATAGTTGCAAGGAAAATTATTGGACATGAATTTTTTTCAACCCAAACAAGAATTTGTACAATATTTTAATGCAAGTTTTTTTAATGGAATATATAAAGATACTCTATATCACTAGTTTGTTTTTTTTTATTGATGGATTACAAGTTTATATTTCAAACAGAATTTGAATTAAAATCTATAATCTGATATATCCTACTTCAAAATTCTATTTCCAAAACTTTGCGAATCTATGATCTTGAAATCAATCTAGTAATTCGAAAATAAAAAATTCCAAGATCCTTGATATCAATTAATTTTCCAAACCCACCTAGTATTATTCACTTAACAACATTCCGAAACCTCTTAATATTCGGATTCCTAATATTCCGAAACGGGATATATTCTGAAACTAAAAGATAAAAATTTAACCTGGTAACGTTTATAAAAGGGGAAGAAAGAAACTTCTCCGAATTCGCAATCCTTAAACCTTTCTTGGAGAGAGAACTATCAGTTCCTCATAAATCTTTTATCGGAATCTCGGAGAGAAATCTATCAATTCCTTGGGTCCTTAATCTCATCGGTAAGTCTCTTCCGCTAGTGTTTAATTTCCTTTGTATATGTTTTTCTGGCTTGCTTGTTGTTTTCTGTTGTCCTTTTGATGATTGGGTCATAAATTGTGTTTTGCTTTCCTTTTCAGATCATTGTTTTCGATTGGGTGGTTCACCTGGAAAAGGCTGGAGCTGAATCATTAAAAACAAACCTCCAAGATGGTAAGTACACAATTTGCTGGTTTTCGATGACTATTATACCTTTGTTGCATGACTTATGAGCGCAGATTCATGTTTGTAATTGATTATTTGGATGGATTTGTAAATGTGGATAGTAAAGATGAAAAAGGAGATACAGATACAAAGTGTTGGTTGTGGAAGTTTTATTTCTGTTGTTAAAATGATGTTTTAGATTGGGGAACTTGATGTTATAATAGGTTCTGGGGTTTAACTGCTAGAAAATGTACTGTCATTACTTTAGCCAATTTTTCATCACATTCCGAATACCTTATTTTATTGGATTAAATTTTGTTTCTGGGATTTGAGCTGGTATTTATATTATTTGGCAATTGGCATGATAATTGATAAACTTCACTCTTCCTCATGGAGTAAATGAAGACATGGCTAGACCAAGGGTATTGTGAATTGTTTTAGAACTTCTGTATCATCTTAACGAGAAAGGATATGATAAAGAATTCTGGTTATGATAACCAAAATTTGACTTAATGCTTGTTTAATTTGATACATGTGAAACTTGATTGAAAGGCCCCCCTTTTTCACTTCTGCGAGTGTCTTTGATTAAGATTGTCCAAAGTTTTTTTGTGAAGTCACACAATTTCACTAAGGCATTAAATACATATGCTATTTTCAAATTTTTTGTGGTGCTTATATGCAGTGTTTTTGTACAAATATTGCTCTGTTTAGCCTCTGTTTAGAATCAACTTTTCAAATCGTTTGTGTTGATTGATCTTGTGGTGACCAATGAACTTGTTTCCTGGCCTTTTTAATGTCTGCTTAGTCAAAAATCTGCACTTGTCTAAAGTACTTGTTATTTTGTTTACCTCGTCTTGCAGGCGGCAAGAATTTTTGCGCAAGTGCTTGTATTGGGCTCTGGTGTGGTGGTGCGTGCAGTGTCCCAAGCATATCGTCAGGCAATTTCAAGTGTGTAATTTGGTTCCTTTTTCTTTTTGTATTTTGTGTGTTTTTGTCTTCTTGATATCATGTGTTAAACTTTCATGGCACGTTATATTTTACCTGAGTTGTAAACTAGGTGTCCTCATATTCTTCTTTTGATTTAGTCATTTTTCGTCTTTAGTGTGTGTGCTTTTGCTGCTTTAAACGTTATTTTGGGCTGTGAAATGTTTCAGTTCAGCTATTAATAATGTATCTAATGTTAGATGCTGCAAAAAATGGTGTTGCTCAAGAAGCGGTACAGACAATGAGAAAATCAATGAAAACCTTAAATGTAGCCGAGGCTAGACAAATTCTTGGTGTGTCGGAGAAGGCTTCTTGGCAAGACATCTTGCAGGTTAGTAAAGCTCTTAGATTCACAATATTTACAGTTGCCTGCTCTTGTAGCTTTAACATTCGACCTTGTTTAACTTGCAGAAATACGACAAGTTATTTGAAAGCAACGCAAAGAATGGTAGCTTTTATCTCCAATCAAAGGTCCACCGAGCGAAAGAATGTCTAGAAACAATTGAGCAAGCGAAAGTGTCAGCAGCAACTCTATAAGCTTGCCTTTGTCTTTGTCTAGGTAGTCTCGGGTATTGATTTTCTGTACACTTTCCTTACATGATTCTTACAATGGTTGCCCACACAAATTCCTTCATTCGGAATTTTGCGAGGCCTTATGCTCCAGCAGCAACGAACCCAAGCTCGAGTTGATAAAAACCAAGCTCGCCTTGAGCTCGTTGTTGCGGGAGTTTATGGCTGGCTCAATATGGAATGAAGAAATTTGTGGGAAGTAATCAATGTAAATTATGCAATGAAAGTAA
Organism: Cruciata laevipes; assembly: GCA_963678965.1. NCBI lineage: Eukaryota > Viridiplantae > Streptophyta > Magnoliopsida > Gentianales > Rubiaceae > Cruciata > Cruciata laevipes. The sequence continues at coordinate 6,107,424 of OY787637.1, forward strand.
ATATCAAATCTTAGTCTGTATGTAAAGTGAATCTTGAATTTTCTAAGAAACAGATGTACTAAGTTTTTATTTTTGGGTCAAAATGTACAAAGTATCCCTTTAGTTTAGCCTTCTTATCTCCATAATATTTTGAAGGAACATTAGTTATTTATTAAATGCTACGAGCATTTTCTTTACATTAAGCATTGCAGAAATCAAGATTGATTGGATATCATATATAGGCTTGTAACACTGAGAACATCCTAAATGTCAAGTATAACAAGCCATCCACGTTATTTGTAGTTACCAGAAAAATGTATGTCTCCGCGATATGTAAAAGAAAATGAAAGAGATTTTTTAGGTAAAATCATGCCTTAAACAAGGAAGCAATTCATGCAATTTAATGCTGAGTAGAGTTGATTGAAATGAAAATGATGATTTATATCTTCAATATTTTAAGATCAAATTACAATCAATAATACCATATATTACAATTTACATACAATCAAATAGCGTATAACTTCCATTAACAGAACTTTTGATTCTTATTTTCATCAAGGAAACTTAGTAAAATAAATTTATTGAGTATCGAGTCTATTTATTGCGTCCAACTAATAGGAAAAGAAAGCAATTAGTTACCCGGTTTGAAGTTACATATTTTGACTAGATGTTTATGTGTATGACAATTTATTAGCTATCCCGGGGTACGTAGAGCACGTTATTCCCAGGGTTAAATTATATTTAGTAAACTTTAGCTATTTTTAAGTATCAGTAAAGATAACTTTCACACTAGGGCCCTGTGTGGTTCGCTTGGTTTTGGGTTTTGGTTTTGGTTTTTGGGTTTTGGGTTTTGACCAAAATCTGGTTTTAGAATTGGTTTTGATCAAAATCAGTTTTGGGTAAAACCTTGTATGGTTGGAAGGTTTGGGTTTTGGGTTTTGAATTAACTATTATTATATATATTTTTAATTATTTTAGTTTTGGATTAAAAATTTGACATGCCATTTGATTTTACTTAGTCATTCTTAATATTTTATTAAATAAAAATTTGGTATGTTAGACCGGGCCAGATAATATTTTATAAAGCATTTTATATCAGGTTGGATTATGAAATTATGATCAAATAAAAATGTTGGAATTTTTTTGACCCAACCTCATTTTACATTGTTTGCACCAAAATTTTAATTTTAATTTTGGATGGGGTCAAAATTTTTAATTTGACTCAAATAATTCAAATAATGCATAGATTTAAGTTCAATATAATATTAAAATAATAAATCATCAATTTTTGAGTAAAAAGTATAAACCCAACCCAAGACTTATTCTCTAAATGAGTGATATTTAAATTTTTGATTAAGAAGGGTCAGATGTTAATTTTTGAAAAAAAGAAAAGAAACACAATTCTAACTTGACTAAATTTTATTATTTTAAAATTAGAATGAGATTATAAAATTTGACCCAACCGTTCAGGGTATACAATTTTAACTCGACTAAATACAAAAGACAAAATCAAGTGTGTAGTTACTAAACTATTTGTAATGTTCTTTTAAGTGGTCAATTTTGGGTCAAAACACGATTTTTACAAATTTAATTTTTCATGTTAGAAAATGTAAATTTTAATTATAAAACATTTAATTTTAGCGGATTTTACATGTTCATAATATTTTTAGAATAAAATGATCAACTATCAATCATATGTTTATTACCTATGTAATATAATAATTTATTAAAAACTTATTTTATTATATAATTTATTAATAAAAATTACTATTTATCTTATTTTATAAAATATATTTAGTTTACTATATATTTGTCCTAATTTTATACAAAAAATTGAAGAAAAAAAAAGAAAAATATAATTTAAAATAAAAAGTCAAAACTTGGTTTTGAACCAAATCAAAACCTTCTGCGAAACAAACAAGGTTTTGGGTTTTGGGCAAAACCAAAACCAAAACTCAAAACTAAAACCTGAACCACACAGGGCCTAGATGTCTAAGGCCCAGTTTACTAGAGATTATTTTTTGCTGTACTGAACTGAACTAAACTGAACTGAACTGAAATAAATTTAAATTTACTGAACTGAACTGAATTGAATTGAAATAATTTTAAATTTACTGAACTGAACTGAAATAATTTTAAATATATTGAACTGGACTGAAATAAATATAAATACATTTTTATATTTTTTAAATATAAAAACACGTTGAGGTGATATAATTTGAACTGAATTGAGTTAAATATCATCAAATTATAGTGCAGATGATATGAACTTATCTAAACTGAACTGAATTGTTCTGAACTGAATTAAACTAATCTAAACTGAACTAATTCCAAATTGTCATGTAATGAAGACATTACATTTGGTTGAATCGATTTAAATGAATCGCGATTCAAATAATTATATTGGATGTATAAAAAGTAAAGGTTATGGTATATTAAAGAAATATATTGAGTTGAATATCATAGGCTCATAGCCATGTATTTTTCAGGGGATCTGAGTCATTGAGTTGTATATCATAATATTAATATATTAAAGAGGATATGAGTCATTGAGTTGTGTATCATAAAATTATATTTAAGAGGATATTAACTGAACTGAACTGAATTGTTCTGAACTGAACTGAACTAATTCCAAATTGTCATATAATGAAGACATATTATATTTGGTTGAGTCGATTTAAATAAATCACGATTCAAATAATTATATTGGATGTATAAAAGGCACAAGTTATGGTATATTAAAGAAATATATTGAGTTGAATATCATAGGATCATAGCCATGTATTTTTCAGGGGATCTGAGTCATTGAGTTGTATATCATAATATTATTATATTAAAGAGGATATGAGTCATTGAGTTGTGTATCATAAAATTATATTTAAGAGGATATTAACTGAACTGAACTGAACTGAACTGAATTGTTCTGAACTGAACTGAACTAATTCCAAATTGTCATATAATGAAGACATATTATATTTGGTTGAGTCGATTTAAATGAATCACGATTCAAATAATTATATTGGATGTATAAAAGGCACAAGTTATGGTATATTAAAGAAATATATTGAGTTGAATATCATAGGATCATAGCCATGTATTTTTCAGGGATCTGAGTCATTGAGTTGTATATCATAATATTATTATATTAAAGAGGATATGAGTCATTGAGTTGTGTATCAAAAAATTATATTTAAGAGGATATTAACTGAACTGAACTGAATTGTTCTGAACTAAACTGAACTGAAACGTACTGAACTGAACTAATTCCAAATTGTCATATAATGAAGACATATTATATATGGTTGAGTCGATTTAAATAAATCACGATTCAAATAATTATATTGGATGTATAAAAAGTAAATGTTATGGTATATTAAAGAAATATATTGAGTTGAATATCATAGCCATGTATTTTTCAGGGGATCTAAACTAAATTGGACTGAACTGATATGAATTGAACTAAAATAAAAATTATATATTTTCATTTGTTATTAATGAATGCTCATCATCATATAAAAGGAAATTTGATGAACTGAACTGAACTTAATTAAATTTAAATTTATTTAACTGAATTGAACTGAAATAATTTTAAATAAACTGAATTGAACTGAAATAAATTTAAATTTACTGAACTGAACTGAAATAAATTTATATTTACTGAGCTGAACTAAAAAAAATCTAAATTACTGAACTGAACTGAACTGATCTACAGATAAGATCTAGTAAACAGGGTCTAAGTCAAATAGAACTGCACGTAAGAAAGTAATGTGCAATATAATTCTTTAACTGGTGCATTTTGTTTTTGTTGACACTGCATTCTAACACTAATTCATATATTTTTCAATTACTATTTTTTCTACATATTGTGCGTACTAATTCTATTAAATGTACATACCAATAAGACAAATTCTTGGGTGAGGCAGTCTCACCCATGAGACAGGATCAAGTAACCCTCTTTTTTAGTGAGGTTTGATGGACTGACGCTGAACTTTTGATGATGTGATATGTTTGATGAACTGGCACCGAAATTTGATGAGGTGGCGTCGATGTATGATGAGGTGGTAGTGATGTATAATGAGGTGACAGTAATTGAATTTTTCATATTTGGCCTTGCCTCATAGGTGAGGCTGCCTCATAGGAGAATTACTCTACCAATAATTATTAAAGTGCATTGTTAAAAAATAATATTTAGTTTCTACTAAATTGACTAATGAGTACATTGTAAAATATTAAGAATTTTTAAATTATTATTATTTTTTCTATAATAATCGTGGAAGTGCATTCCTCCAACTAGTTGAGGATTATTATTTTATTCGTAATTAGGCCCTGTTTGCTAGAGCTTATTTCCACCATGTACTGAACTGAAGTGAATTGAATTGAATTGAACTGAACTGAATTGAACTGAACTGAAGTAAAAATGATGTATTGAAAAATGGAATCAGCATAACTGAATTAACCTAAATTTCATCAGTTACATTTTCACTGAACTGAACTAAACTAAACTGAACTGAACTGAATTGAACTGAACTGATCTACAGATAAGCTCTGGCAAACAGGTCCTTAATGTGCATACTAAATCCATAATTTGTGCATCTTATAAATACTGCATCTATTAATAGTAAAAAGTTATAATGTTATTCCTATAAAAAAGGCATATGCTAAGTAACTATTGGGAGAAATTATACTGTGGGGGTACGGTGAGGAGTGTACCCCGGGACACCATATACTAATTGTATGTGTATTAACTATTTGGGAATTATCGCTTTTAAGTTATTGGCGGATTTTATTGAAAAAAAGTAAAAAAAAAATAATCGCAGACTTTTCTCTCTCCTAGCGTAGAACCAAGGTTTAAGAGGGATCGTACCTTTCAGACGGCAACACCAACTCAGAATCGATCGGAATTTGATCGCAACAAGCAGCAGACCATGGAGAACACGACGACGCTAGAGAAGATAGAGAAATTGTCCCTGACGGCGGCTGAAAAAGACGAGCCAGAAGTTTTTGGCGAGGCAACAGAGAACGAGGAAGACATAGAGCGAATATTGGTGGGGAAGCTGATCGCCCCACGACGTATTTCGCCAGAAGGTATTCATAGTTTGTTTTCGAATGTTTGGAGTCTTCGTGATGGGTTTTCCTGTAAAACCCTCGGTAGCAATATCTACCAATTTGAGTTTGGTAATACTAGTGACAGAGCTAGGGTTTTTGGAGGCCAGTTATGGATCTTTGACCGGAATATGCTCGTCCTTATGAAACCGGTTGTAGGCATGGTGGCGGAGGACATGGACTTTAATGCGACCATGTTTCGGGTACACGTAAGGACGGTTCCAAGAGATAAACCGAACCTGGCAGTTGTTGAAACCATAAGGAACTCAATCGGGAGATTTGTATCAGTGGAAAAATACATTGATGGTCGCGTAGTTGGCGATTTCTTGAGGATTCGGTTGAGATTGATATCCGGAAACCATTGAAACGAGTTCAGAAACTCAAAGGAGTACCGCACGAGATGCCTTTGGTGTATGAAAAGCTCCATGCATTCTACGATTTCTGTGGGATCATCGGGCATGGAAGGAATTCATGTGGTTCTTGATTCATAGCTCCTCCAGAGGAACAAGAAGACATACGCTATGAGCCAGGTTTAAGTGTTGAGCCAAACCAATCTCCGTTTCGGGGCGGATGGAATAGGGAGAAGCTCGGACTGGTCGGGGGCTTTAATCCAAGGGATAATGCAAGTGGGGAAATAGAGCCAACCGCGTCGGTGTTGAAAAAGCCGGGGCCGGTGAAGATGAGGGATCTTCCCACTCCGGACCCGGACTGGGCCTTCAAACTGGCTGAAGAAAAGCGACGGGGAAAGATGAAAGTGGCTGAAGTGGAGGGACAGGACGCTGAAGCCATGGATGTGACTAGTACAGGTATGCCGATGGGTCAGGAGTTATAAATAAACGTGGAAGCAAACGAAGCGGAAACTGTTATGGTGGAAGAGAGCGCTTAAGTGCACCAGGAACGGGGTCGGGAGCAGCTCGCAGTCGCTACGGAGCAGCTCCACGATGGTGTAAGAGGAAGCGGTCTGGTGGAGAAAATTGGCAAGGAGCAAGAGAAGGCCATGATTTTCACGGCGAGGGCAGCCGCGGAGGAGACAACTACAACAGTCCAATCTCCGACGAAGACCATGACAGCAAAAGAACCTTTAAGCCCTTTTCTGGTCCCAACACCAGTAAATTATGAGTCACCACTAAACAGGATTTTGAAGCATACGGAAGCGATTCGTCGGAAGAAGACATGCTTATCCCCGGAAAAGAAAACAACAAAAAAAAGATGCAGGCCTACAGGAACAATAGGGGCAACAAAGAGGAAGCTGAGATTGAATGATGTTATTGTACAGGATGTTCACTCTGGATGGGACGGCAAACGTGCAAGGGTTAGCAAGGATGTTTCCCGTGCACATGCTACCACCACCACTCTATTGGAGACTGGCATGAAGTCCCAGTCCTGCCAAGACCCATGAGTCGTCCCAGATGAAACCGTCTGGATGCCCTTCAAGCTGAGTGGAAAGATCTCCAGACGGTTCAGGAAAGGCGCACTAGTATGTGCCTAAGCTTTTTATTTTGTTTTGCAGTTTGTTTACCTCTTGAGTTCTTTATTTTGATACAAATAACCAGCGAGGAGTTACATCTCGTCAAGGTAGGAGCTGATGCCCGAGGGTCTTCCGGAGGCATCTCATGGGAGAAAAAGGAAGAGGAACCCTTTAGGAAGCCCTTCGCTGTAAGGAAAGTTTGTCCGGATGTTGCGACAATGCTAATGGAGAAGTCCTCATCTAAGTTAGGGATTAGTACATTTATGGGGCCATGTTGGTCGTCTTGCTCTTCAACATTCTATTTAGCTCATTCCCTAGCGATACTCACAGAGTCGAGCACCCTACTAGAGGGGTAGTCTTAACCATGTTCAACCACTGCTGGACGATTTCCAGTAATCTACGAATGATATAAATATTTTTATTTTCAAAAAAAAAAAATAGGAAAAGAAAACTTATAAATTAGCTATAAATCCATTAGACAAAATATTGATTAGCGAATAGCGAGTAAAAGTTTCCACACCATGACCACGAGGTATATTTTCAACGTTATATTGATCAAAAACAATTACCGTTTCTAATGGTTTTCAGTGGGTTATCGATTTCACCTAAGAATTTCTTTTGTTTCCTTTATTCTCACAGATTTAAATTGTATTTTTAGGGATTTTTCAGAAATTTACTCTATGTAACTTTTGCAGGATGTCAATCGCACAATGGAATGTGTTATATCATGTTCTGGTAAATGTGTTGATGTTAAAGGGCGAGGATGAAATTTTGGTTAGAGATTTGTACTCCAAAATGCTTTCAGCAATGTCACTGTTTGCCCATTTAGTTGATGATCGGGTCGGGCATAAAATAGTGCAAGGCTGGCAATGGCTGATGGTGGATGCTTTTCGGGCCCCTTGCCTAAAGCAGAGGAAAGTTGTAATAGAGTACTCTTGGAATCATAAATTGATCGACATTGTACATTACCTCAATGAGATCGAGCCAAGTGTTGATGAAGAGAAGGAATATCTTAAGATATGTGGTATGATTATGACACATCTTCTTGATCAAATGAAGCTCGTGGGGGAGAAGCTAAAATTACAAGATCTATAGTCCTGATCTCTTGATCGTATCTGGTGATCTGTTCTGTTACTTTTAAAGATTTGATGAAATTTAAGTTATTTTGAATTTTTTTTTAATAATTTTATTTTTCTAATTCGGTTTAATTTAATTCAAAGTAATCTAATTCAATTGAGCAAAAAATCAAAGAAAACATGCCTAAATAATATCTAAAAATATCTCTCTTTTTTTACAATTCTAAAAATATCTTCAATCTTTCGGTATGATTTTTTTCTCTCTGTCGTGTGTTCGGTTACAAATTCAAGGGGTTTATAATCAAAACCAAAAAATTAGGTGAGAAAATGAACTATGTGGCCGGAGAGTTTGACTATCAGAAGAAATAAGTTGGTGGCCGGTGCCGACCCGGCCGTCACACATCGCCCAAAATCGGTGTGTTTTGATTGTTCATTTTTTAAAAAAAAATTATTTATGCATATGACCGTTATTTGACATTTTTAGAAAAGAAAATAATAATTCAAACAGGCACTAAGGACATGTTTACTAGAGTTTATTTTTTGCTGTACTGAACTGAACTAAACTGAAATAATTTTAAATTTACTGAACTGAACTGAAATAAATTTAAATTTACTGAACTGAACTGAACTGAATTGAAATAATTTTAAATTTACTGAACTGGACTGAACTGAATTGAAATAATTTTAAATTTACTGAACTGAACTGAACTGAACTGAAATAATTTTTAATATATTGAACTGAACTGAAATAAATATAAATACATTTTTATATTATTTAAATATAAAAACACGTTGATGTGATATAATTTGAACTGAATTGAGTTAAATATCATCAAATTATAGTGCAGATGATATGAACTTATCTAAACTAAACTGAATTGTTCTGAACTAAATTAAACTAATCTAAACTGAACTAATTCCAAATTGTCATGTAATGAAGACATATTACATTTGGTTGAATCGATTTAAATGAATCACGATTCAAATAATTATATTGGATGTATAAAAAGTAAAGGTTATGGTATATTAAAGAAATATATTAAGTTGAATATCATAGCCATGTGTTTTTCAGGAGATTTGAGTCATTGAGTTGTATATCATAATATTATTATATTAAAGAGGATATGAGTCATTGAGTTGTATATCATAAAATTATATTTAAGAGGATATGGTCTGAACTGAACTGAACTGAACTGAACTGAACTTAATTATTCTGAACTGAATTGAACTGAAACGAACTGAACTGAACTAATTCCAAATTGTCATATAATGAAGACATATTATATTTGGTTGAGTCGATTTAAATGAATCATGATTCAAATAATTATATTGGATGTATAAAAAGTAAAGGTATATTAAAGAAATTTATTAAGTTGAATATCATAGCCATGTATTTTTCAGGGAATCTGAGTCATTGAGTTGTATATCATTATATTATTATATTAAAGAGGATATGAGTCATTGAGTTGTATATCATAAAATTATATTTAAGAGGAACTGAACTGAACTGAACTGAATTGTTCTGAACTGAACTGAACTGAACTAATTCCAAATTGTCATATAATGAAGACATATTATATTTGGTTGAGTCGATTTAAATGAATCACGATTCAAATAATTATATTGGATGTATAAAAGGTAAAGGTTATGGTATATTAAAGAAATATATTAAGTTGAATATCATAGCCATGTATTTTTCAGGGGATGAGTCATTGAGTTGTATATCAAAATATTATGAATAAGTCTTGGAATAGACGGTCTATATTCTATCAGAATATAGACCAGGGGCTATATTCTGATAACCCAGAAACTCGGGGGTTGATTTGCAATTTTGATTACTTTAATGCACGCGCGCGTGTCTTATTCCCCAGTATATATTGATTTTGCCCTCACCCTAAATCTTCACTTTCCCCTTTTCATTCCGATTTTTCGTTTCGCTCTGCAACTCTTCGAATCCTTCTGGTTTTGCTACTCATCCCGCTCTATTACTCATCCCGCTCTGCTACTTATCGAATCCGGCGACGTGCTCACGCTCAATCCTGTGGACGAATCCGGCGAGGTAATTTTGTGATTTTTGATTCAATAGTTCGTTTTCAAATTTTCCGGTTCGTCTTTTTGATTCGTTCGATTGTGTTTTGCAATTTTCTGATACAGGTGAAGAAACTGAGTTCATCTACAAGTTTTGTTTCTGAAGGTAATGATTTTTTGTTGCTGTGTGTTTGATTATATAGTTGTTTACAGATTTGTGCCTGATTGTGTTGTTGCGAATGATTCTGTATATGCGCGCATATTTGAGGACTCTCTTTGATTTTGTTAAATCTTTTTGTTTCAAAATGTTTGGCTTTTGCTCCAAAAGGTCGTAGTTTAACGCTATAACATGTTGCTGCTTGATGTTGAAATTGTTTCTGTTTTTGGTTTCCCGTGTTGTTTTTGTTGTTTTTTTATTTTGAATGTTTTTGTCCTATTTCTGCGTGGTAGGTTGGCATTTTAGAAAGTAAGGTTGATATTTTAGTCTTAAAGGTTCGCTGCCTTTGTATGTGTGTCATGTTGAGTTTGTTTTATACATGAAGGTTGGCATTTTAGAGAATAAGGTAGATGTTTTAGTCTTAAAGGTTCACTACTTTTGTATATGCTCATGTTGAGTTTGTTTGATACAGGAAGGTTGGCATTTTAGAGAGTAAGGTTGATATTTTAGCTTAAAGGTTCACTGGCTTTGTTTGTGTGTCATGTTGAGTTTGTTTTATACATGAAGGTTGGCATTTTAGAGAATAAGGTAGATGTTTTAGTCTTAAAGGTTCACTGCTTTTGTATATGCTCATGATGAGTTTGTTTGATACTAGAAGGTTGGCATTTTAGAGAGTAAGGTTGATATTTTAGTCTTAAAGGTTCACTGCCTTTGTTTGTGTGTCATGTTGAGTTTGTTTTATACATGAAGGTTGGCATTTTAGAGAATAAGGTTGATGTTTTAGTCTTAAAGGTTCACTGCTTTTGTATATGCTCATGTTGAGTTTGTTTGATACTGGAAGGTTGGCATTTTAGAGAGTAAGGTTGATATTTTAGTCTTAAAGGTTCACTGTCTTTGTTTGTGTGTCATGTTGAGTTTGTTTTATACATGAAGGTTGGCATTTTAGAGAATAAGGTAGATATTTTGGTTGTTGAGAAGAGATTTGGGTGTTTCCTTTTCCAAGCTTAGGGAGCGGCTTGCAAAATTGCAATTAACTAAGAATGTTGATCGCCAAACTACTGTTTCAGCCGAAGGCACTGCTGCTACAGACCCAGCTGCCGAAGTCCCTGCGGTTGCAGATTCAAGAGGGCCAGCTAATGCTAGTGAGGCTACTGGAAGTCAAGATATGTGGGGAAGCCAAGGGATTTGGGATGACCACAGTTTCCTCGATGATCTAGAAGCTTGTTACATTGAGGTCATGAAGGTGGCTGAAAAGATGGCTGACAAGTCTAGAAATATGCTCCCTACATTTGATTTGGGGATTGATCTTAGTTGAATCATCTAAATTGTTAGACATTCAGTTTCAATGCCTTGACATTTTAGGTTGCTTTTGTATCTTCATTTCTTATTTTTGACATTTTTTAGGATGCTTTTGAATGACTTGATGAATGGTACTGTATTTTGGAATGATTTTCTGCTTGTGCTGGTTTTAGTTGTTTTCAGACCATTTTTAGTATTTAAGTATGGTGTTTTTTTAGTATTAAGTATGTTTGTTATTATAACCTTCATGTTTTGAGTTACAGCTTTATTTGTCAGGTTATGTGTTAAAATATGCTTGTTAGTAGATAAAATCTACAGGTTCAAAGGTATTGTGTTAAAACTAGCATGTTCAGAGATAAAAGTTACATGTTCCTGTGACAGTTTTCATGTATTAGAATAATAACTGTAGGATGTGTATCAAAAAGCTCATGTTTGCTTTTATAACCTTCATGTTTTGAGTTACAGTTTTAATTGTCAGGTTATGTGTTAAAATATGCATGTTAGTAGATAAAATCTACAAGTTCAAAGGTATTGTGTTAAAACTAGCATGTTTAGAGATAAAAGTCACATGTTCATGTGACAGTTTTCATGTATTAGAATAATAACTATAGGCTGTGTATCAAAATGCTCATGTTTACTTTTATAACCTTCATGTTTTGAGTTACAGTTTAAATTGTCAGGTTATGTGTTAAAATATGCATGTTAGTAGATAAAATTTACAGGTTCAAAGGTATTGTGTTAAAACTAGCATGTTCTTTTTCCATGAGATTTATCTTATAACATAAACAATGTGACATAAGCATTGCAAACAATAGTTTAAGATAATTTATATTTGATAAAAGCTGCATGTTCTAGCTCAAAATATTCATGCTCTAACATAACTCTAAGATAAAACCATAATGTTATGTGTTAAAGTATAAAACATGCAGGTTCTAAGATATAACTTGCATGTTGTGATACAAAGCTAGCAGGTTCTGTCTCAAACAAATATAAGGCAAATGAACTTATCAAATCAAAGTTGTTTTTATAAACAATCACAATGAATACCAATACTCTAATGCACTTGTCTAATTTCACTCAAAACATTTGCTGTTTCGGTGTCTTTGATCCAAACTCAACTTTAGATTTTTTGTTGGGCTTCTCCAAGGCTGACTTGATTCTTTTACGCCTTCCTTTCGTCACTGCTTGCTTTGGATCATTTAAAGTTGTTTCTCCATCAATAACTGAACTGGATGTGCTGGCATCGTTCCCCCAATCTGTCTGAACAGCCATAATCTGATCAATCAAGATAGTCTCTCTATCAAGAGCATTTTCCAAACTGCTTCTAGCATCTGGGTTGTCCTGACTCTTGATGATCAGGTTGTAGAACTTCCTTGCCATTGCATGACGCCATTCAATAGCGTCCTTCAACCTATTGACAGTCAAATCCTTTTTCGGCACAAGGTACTTGTCCCAGACCTGCTTCTTTACATTTTTAGTCCACCTGCTAACCAATTGTCAAAGGTTCATGTTTTATCTAAAAACTTGCAACTTGTAAACTAAAACCTAGTTTACAACTTGCAGTTTTATTTTAGCCGAAGTAAACTGCTTGTTATACGTTAAAGCATGCATGTTCTGTTTTAAAACATGCATGTTAAACTGTAAAACACAGGTCACCTTCATCAGTGGCTAACACTTTTTGTTTTCCAGATTTCAAAAGTGACTGATGATCCCCAGCTTCTCCAGCTTCTGTAAAACAAAATGAAGTTTTTGATACATGTTATGTATTAAAACCAGCATCTTCAATGACAAAACATGCAGGTTTTATTACAGAAACTGCCTAGGCTAAATTAAGGGGGGAATAACATGTCTAGTTTTTTACCCTGCAGGTTTTGCATTAAAACCAGTATGTTTTCTGTTCTAGGATAAAACATGCAAGTTCTAACTTAAAACTTGCAAGTTTTATCGTAGAACTGCATAGGCTAAAATAAGGGGGGAACAACATGTCTAATTTTAAAACTTCCAGGTTTTGCATTAAAACCAGTATGTTTTATGTTCTATGATAAAACATGCAGGTTCTAACTTAAAACTTGAAGGTTTTATCACAGCACTACCTAGCTAAATAAGGGGGGAATAACATGTCTAGTTTTAAAACCTGCAGGTTTTGAGGTATAACCTACATGTCATATGTTCTGAGGTAAAACTTTCAGGTTCTAACTCAAAACCTACATGTTATTTTATATTTTATAAAAATCACCACAAAACAAAAACAGTGCATAAAGCATCTTATTGAAGACAGAACTCATACCTTCACCAATGCCTAGCTGTTTTTCATGTCCATTATTCAGAAGATCCTGATCAGATAATAGTGTATAGCTCATGAAATCTGGATATTGTTGTTGTATAGTTTTTGCACTTGTAGATAATAGTGTATAGCTACATGTCATATGTTCTAAAGTAAAACCTACAGGTTCTATTTGAAAACCTACACGTTCTATTCAAAATAGTAAACAAAGATTTTATACCTTCACGAATGCCTGGTTGTTGTTGGTGTCCACAATTCAGAAGCTCCTGATCAGATAATAGTGTACAACTCATGAAATCGTCGAATTTTAGTAACAGAAACTGAATAATTAGTACAGAATCAAATCGGAGCTTTTTGTTTAAAATCGACTGAAACTAACCATTTTTGCAGCTTTCTGGAACTGCTAATTCGATCGGAGAACCTTTCTGCAACAATATATTCGATCGGCGAAGCTTTCCAGAGTTGTTGTTCGTGGGGATCAGCGAAGAAAAATTGTGAAGAAGAGAGGAGAAGAGAGCAGCACGGAAATCGTGAAGGGAAAGTGATCAAATATGGGCAAAAAAGGGTAATATATAAGGCGCGTGGGATTCAATCGCGGGTCAAAATCTGGATCGGGTCGGCCCGCGAATTTTGGCTCCCAAATTCTATATTTGCTATATAGTCCCTGGTCTACATTCTACCCGAATATAGACGGTCTCCTCAGAGACCGACTCAAATATTATTATATTAAAGAGAATATGAGTTATTGAGTTGTATATCATAAAATTATATTTAAGAGGATATGAACTGAACTGAGCTGAACTGAACTTAATTGTTCTGGACTGAGCTGAACTGAAACGTACTGAACTGAACTAATTCCAAATTGTCATATAATGAAGACATATTATATATAATTGAGTCGATTTAAATGAATCACGATTCAAATAATTATATTGGATGTATAAAAAGTAAATGTTATGGTATATTAAAGAAATATATTAAGTTGAATATCATAGTCGTGTATTTTTCAGGGGATCTGAACTAAATTGGACTGAACTGATATGAATTGAACTAAAATAAAAATAGTATATTTTCATTTGTTATTAATGAATGCTCATCATCATATAAAAGGAAATTTGATAAACTGAACTGAACTTAATTAAATTTAAATTTATTTAACTGAGCTGAACTGAACTGAAATAATTTTAAATATACTGAATTGAACTGAACTGAACTGAAATAAATTTAAATTTACTGAACTGAACTGAAATAAATTTAAATTTACTGAACTGAACTGAACTGAAATAAATTTAAATTTACTGAACTGAACTGAACTGAAATAAATTTAAATTTACTGAACTGAACTGAACTGAACTGATCTACAGATAAGCTCTGGTAAACATGGCCTTAATATATCAGCTTAAAATTTAAAAATATAGTAATAGCAGTGAATGTTTCTATTCAGTTTATTTTATCTAAAACTACACGGAATAAGTTTTAGCACATTATATTTTCTTAGAGAAAGTTATTCTTTGCTAGAACTTATTTCTTGATATATTGAAAATTGGAATCAGCATGACTGAATTGACTTGAATTTCATCAAATTGCATTTTCACTAAACTGAACTGAATTGAACTGATTTGAACCGAATTAAATTGAATTGTACTGAACTGAATTGATCTACATATAAAGGAGTGTTCAAAAATACCCGACCCGCACTACCCGGCCCGTTGACCCGCCGACCCGAGATAAAATAACCGGGTAATTTATTATTTTTCAGGGTCGGGTACCCGACCCGAGTATTATACAATTTTTCGGGTCCGGGTCCGGGTCACACAAATGCATTTTCCGGGTACCCGGGAACCCGGTATTATATTTGTTTATTTATTTAAAATTAATGTTAAATATCATTTATACTTGTAATTTTGGATATGAGAAATGAATTTACCCTATTAAACTTCTCAACTCAATACAAGTGTCTTGTTTATTTCCTCAATTATAAGAGAGACTTAACATTATACATAATTTGTAGGTAATATCGAGAGTATCAAGTTTACTTCATATATAATATATAAAATTTACTCTTTTCAAATAAGCCTTTAACTCAAACTGTAAATTGTGTGATTTTTTCCGCACAAATAGATCTTTAATGAAAATTTTGAAGTAAATACACATTATTCTTTTCTACATTCTTTCTTACACTTTTTTTAATGTTTGAAATTAATTTCTCAACTTTTCTTTGTTTGAAAACTTAATACGTGGGTTAATTATGACGATTTGTTATGATGAAATTCTTCAAAAATAATTAATGTATTGTATCAAGCGGGTCGGCGGGTACCCTGAAACCTGACCCGGTATTTCGGGTACCCCCACTTCCGGGTACCCTGTTCTTCCGGGTCGGGCCACGGGCCGCATTTTGAACTACCCGCATATACGGGTACCCTGATGTGCGGGTACCCGTAAGTCCGGGTACCCGGTTTTGAATACCCCTACTGATATAAACTCTAGCAAACAGGACCAAAATTATGTCTAGGTAGTCTCGGGTATTGATTTTCTGTACACTTTCCTTACATGATTCTTACAATGGTTGCCCACACAATTCCTTCATTCGGTATTGTGCGAGGCCTTATGCTCCAGCAGCAACGAACCCAAGCTCGAGTTGATAAAAATCAAGCTCGCCTTGAGCTCGTTGTTGCGGGAGTTTATGGCTGGCTCAATATGAAATGAAGAAATTTGTGGGAAGTAATCAATGTAAATTATGCAATGAAAGTAAATATCAAATCTTAGTCTGTATGTAAAGTGAATCTTGTATTTTCTAAGAAACAGATGTACTAAATTTTTAGTTTTGGGTCAAAACGTACAAAGTATCCCTTTATTTTAGCCTTCTTATCTCCATAATATTTTGAAGGAACATTAGTTGTTTATTAAATGCTACGAGCTTTTTCTTTACATTAAGCATTGCAGAAATCAAGATTGATTTGATTTGCAATATCTTCAATATTTTAAAATAAAGTTACAATCAATAATACCATATATTGCATACAATCAAATAGCATATAACTTCCATTAACAGAACTTTTGATTCTTATTTTCATCAAGGAAACTTAATAAAATAAATTTATTGAGTATCGAGTCTATTTATAGCGTCCAACTATTAGGAAAAGAAAGCAATTAGTTACCCAGTTTGAAGGTACATATTTTGACTTGATGTTTATGTGTATTAAGTATTTGGGAATTATCGCTTTTATGTTTTAACTATTGGCTGATTTTATTGTAAAAAAAAAGAAGTAAATAATCGCAGACCTTTCTCTCTCCTAGCGCAGAACTTGGCAGTTGCTGAAACCATAAGGAACTCAATCGGGAGATTTGTATTAGTGGAAAAAGACATTGATGGTCGCGTAGTCAGTGATTTCTTGAGGATTCAGGTTGAGATTGATATTCGGAAACCATTGAAACGAGTTTAGAAATTCAAAGGAGTACCGCACGAGATGCCTTTGGTGTATGAAAAGCTCCATGCATTCTGTGATTTCTGTGAGATCATTGGGCATGGAAGGAATTCATGTGGTTCCAGATTCATAACTCCTCCAGAGGAACAAGAAGACATACGCTATGAGCCGGGTTTAAGTGTTGAGCCAAAACAATCTCCGTTTAGGGGCGGATGGAATAGAAGAAGAAGCTCGGAATGGTCCGGGGGCTTTATTCCAAGGGATGAGGTGGAGGTGAGAGGATCAGAAGTCTACAAGAGGGAGACGGGATATGGACTGGTCCGCCATTATGCAAGTGGGGAAATAGAGCCAATCGTGTCGGTGTTGAAAAGGCCGGGGCCGGTGAAGATGAGGGATCTTCCCACTCCGGACCCGGACTGGGCCTTCAAACTGGCTGAAGAAAAGCGACGGGGAAAGATGAAAGTGGCTGAGGTGGAGGGACAGGACGCTGAAGCCATGGATGTGACTAGGACAGGTATGCCGACGGGTCAGGAGTTACAAATAAATGTGGAAACAAACGAAGTGGAAACTATTATGGTAGAGGAGAGCGCTTCAGTGCACCAGGAACAGGGTCAGGAGTAGCTTGCAGTCGCTACGGAGCAGCTCCACGATGGTGTAAGAGGAAGCGGTCTGGTGGAGAAAATCGGCAAGGAGCAAGAGAATGCCATGATTTTCACGGCGAGGGCGGCCGCGGAGGAGACAACTACAACAGTCCAATCTCCGACGAAGACCATGACAACAAGAGAACCTTTAAGCCCTTTTCTGGTCCCAACACCAGTAAATTATGAGTCACCACTAAAGAGGATTTTGAAGCATATGGAAGCGGCTCGCCGGAAGAAGACATGCTTATCCCCGGGAAAGAAAACAACAAAAAAGAGAGGCAGGCCTACAGGACAGTAGGGGCAACAAAGAGGAAGCTGAGATTGAATTATGTTATTGAACAGGATGTTCACTCTGGATGGGACGGCAAACGTGCAATGGCTAGCAAGGATGTTTCCCGTGCACATGCTACCACCACCACCAGGCAGAGACTGGCATGGAGTCCCAGTCCTGCCAAGATCCATGAGTCGTCCCAGATGGAACCGTCTGGATGTCCTTCAAGCTGAGTAGAAAGATCTCCAGACGATTCAGGAAAGACGCACTAGTATGTGCCTAAACTTTTTATTTTGTTTTGCAGTTTGTTTACCACTTGAGTTCTTTATTTTGATACAAATAACCGGCAAGGAGCTACATCTCGTTGAGGTAGGAGCTGATGCCCGAGGGTCTTCCGGAGGCATCTCATGGGAGAAAAAGGATGAGGAACCCCTTTGGAAGCCCTTCGCTGTAAGGAAAGTTTGTCCGGATGTTACGACAATACCAATGGAGAAGTCATCATCTGAGTTAGAGATTAGTACATTTAGGGGTTTGCTACATGCAGGACCATTTTTCTCATGCAGGACCGGTTTTTTACCAAAATGCCCCTTTTATTGTGAAGGCAAAAAAACTACTCAAAATGCAATGGTACACTTGAGGGTATTATGATAAAAAATTGGCCCTGCATGAGAAAATCGGTCCTGCATATAGCAATTGGGTACATTTATGGGGCCATGTTGGTCGCCTTACTCTTCAACTATCTATTTAGCTCATTCCCTAGCGACACAGAGGCGAGCACCCTACTAGAAGGGGTAGTTTTAACCATGTTCAACCACTGCTGGACGATTTCCAGTAATCTACGAATGATATAAATATTTTTATTTTCAAAAAAAAAAACTAATAGGAAAAGAAAACTTATAAATTAGCTGACAAAATATTGATTAGCGAATAGCGAGTAAAATTTTCCACACCATGACCACGAGGTATATTTTCAATGTTATATTGTTCAAAAACAATTACCGTTTCTAATGGTTTTCAGTGGGTTATCGATTTTGCCTAAGAATTTCTTTTGTTTCCTTTATTCTCACAGGTTTAAATTGTATTTTTAGGGATTTTTCAGAAATTTACTCTATGTAACTTTTGCAGGATGTCAGTCGCACAATGGAATGTGTTATCTCATGTTCTGGAAAATGTGTTGATGTTAAAGGGCGATGATGAAATTTCGGTTAGACATTTGTACTCCAAAATGCTTTCAACAATGTCACTGTTTGCCCATTTAGTTGATGATGGGGTCGGGCATGAAATAGTGCAAGGTTGGCAATGGCTGATGGTGGATGCTTTTCGGGCCCATTGCCTAAAGCAGAGGAAAGTTGTAATGGAGTACTCTTGGAATCATAAATTGATCGACATTGTACATTACCTCGATGAGATCGAGCCAGTTGTTGATGAAGAGAAGGAATATCTTAAGATATGTGGTATGATTATGACTAGAGCTGTCAATTCAGACCCGAACACGAAAAACCCGACCCGACTGACCCGACACGAATGACCTTTTGACCCGATTAAAACCCGAGAATATAAGGTCAAATCTGACCCGACACGAACCCGGATGAATTTTAACCCGACACGAACCCGACACGAACCCGAGAATGACCTGAAACCAAAAGTGACCCGAACCCGAACCCGATTTGACACAAACCCGAAAGTGACCCGAAGTCTAAAATTAAGTTAATGAACCCGATTTAACAAAAAATTTATGCATTTCAAAAGTTATATATTATTTTTATTACAAGAGCATGTTTTCTCTAGTAGAGTTGATATTTATTTATATATATTTCAGTTTAGTCCAATTTGTATCTTACTTTTTATAATTATGATAGATTAAAAATAAATACTCTCTGTTCTAACTGTTTCTGCATAAATAAATAAAAATATTATCGTATCTAATATTGTTGAAATCGTGATAACATATAATTTATTAATATCAAATTTATATATGTTCATAATATATCTGGTTAAATATATTAGCTAGTAGTCAAACACGTGTATTGAAAACCGTTAAAAGTCAGATGTGCAAATCCAGTTTGTACGGATGGAGTATAAAAATATCAATTCAGTATATTGTGTATATTAATATTTATTTCAATTCAGTTTTGTTTTACGAAGATCATGTCGTCATAATGCCTTGAGATAAATTGAATAATCTCTGGCGATGATACAATTTTTAACTCATCTAGTATAAAATTGGATTGAACTATAAAGAAATGTAGTGAAACTCAATTTAGTTCCAGTGTTTATAGAAAGTCAAGTAAGATTTGATATCTTTTATTATTTAATTTTAATTTACTTGTTAGTGTTTTTAGAAAATCAAGTAAGTTTGACCTAACACTAGTTAAACTCAATTTATCCAGTATTTATAGATAATCAAAGAATATTTGATCTTTCACTACTTAAATACAATATACTACTTAATTAATTTTTGTATAAAGTTGAGTAATAGTTGATATTTGGTTAGTTAAACACAATTAAGTCAATGTGTTAACACTAAAACTCAGTTACATATGGAAAGTCAAGTAAGGTTTGACACTTGATTAGTTAAATTCAATATAAATTTTTCATAGTGTTTATAAAAAAATAAATTAAATATAATATTTGGAAGTAACTAAATTAATTTTTAAGTGTTTATTGAAACTAAATTACGGATTAATTTTTGATAATTTGCTTCAATTTAGTTATCGTTGTTAGTTAAGCAGGTTTCCAATTCGATTAATTACATCAATTTAGTGGGTTTAGGTTTTAGTGGGTTTAGTGGGTATAGTGGGCTTAGTGGGTTTTGAGTTTTGGGGTTTGGGGCCTTAATACAAAAGTAAGCCCAACAAATATACCCAATTCTAATATCAAAATCAACCCAATAATTATTTCATTTCATGTTATTTTAGTGTTAATATAAAGTAGAGTACTTGTTGATATCGTATTTGATAATTTAATTTATTACTAACATCGTGATTATTGACATTTTAATATCCATATTTAAAACTAGAGTTTCTTTCGAATCGAAGTGTTAATAATTATTAAATTTAATATAGTTACGAGTATTTGTCAAAATATTATATTTTGACCCGAACCCGACACGAAAATAAAACTGATCCGATACCAACCCGACCCTATAAAACCCGACACGAACCCGACCCGACACGATGAATAGTCCCAACCCGACATCAACCCGACACAAACCCGACCCGACCCAACCCGACAAGACCCGAAAAGACATTCTCGACCCGTTTGAACCCGACCCGTTTGACCCGAACCTTTTTAGACCCGAACCCGAGGTCGACCTTTAGACCCGAATCGACAGCTCTAATTATGACACATCTTCTTGATCAAATGAAGCTCGTGGGGGAGAAGCTGAAATTACAAGATCTATAATTCTGATCTCTTGATCGTATCTAGTGATATGTTCTGTTTCTTTTAAAGATTTGATGAAATTCAAGTCATTTTGAATTTTTTTCTAATAATTTTGTTTTTCCAATTCGGTTTAATTTAATTCAATGTAATCTAGTTCAATTGAGCAAAAAATCAAAGAAAACATGCCTAAATAATATCTAAAAATATCTCTTTTTTTTTTACAATTCTAAAAATATCTTCAATCTTTCGGTATGATTTGTCTCTCTCTCGTGTGTTCGGTTACAAATTCAAGGGGTTTATCTCAGTTGCATAAACAACTGAAAATTAGATAATTTATAATCAAAACCAAAAAATGGTGAGAAAATGAACTATGTGGCCGGAGAGTTTGACTATTGATAATACTGGCCCAAAATTCGGCTGGGCCAGGAAGGTCCGCGGCCCATAACTATCAAAGCAGTACCTTTCCCGCTGGAAGGTACATCCGGATAAGGAAGAGGACATATGATGACAAAGGAAGTGGTCCTGCACCTTATCCCCAAAGCAGGTAGAGCTCGGCTATAAATACTAGTCTCAAACAGTAAACAAGGTATGTGACATATATCTCTCTACTTTATATTGAGAGCACTTTCCGTACGTTTTCCTTCTCCGCTATCCCCATCTCATCATCACACCGGAGCTTCTTCCCCGGGACACCTCCCGGGGATTGTTTTGCAGGACTAAAGCAGGCTGATCTAGGAGGAGACCCGGACAGCATCCACCCCCGGGAGACGGACGGAAATTGGTAGCATCAATTGGCACGCCCAGTGGGACTTCTCCACCTTCGCATGATGGAGTCGCCAAGGAGAGGGCGCGGGCGCCCGAAGAAGAACGCGGCACCCTTAGGGGGAGGTTCTCTTCCACCCCCGGGGGATGAGGTGACCTTGAGGCAGTTGCAGGAGGAGGCTAGACACCAGCGAGAGCTAGGGGTACCGCAGGATGGCCATGTGGAAACTGCCTCCGACGAAGCCGACTCGGAAAGAGAGTACCAGGAGGAGCAAGAACCAAGACCCGCCGGGGGAGGAAGTCCCCGGACCCAGGGACCTGAAGCCCGGGAAGAGGGGCAATCCTTAGCCGAGGCGGAAGAATTGGCGGCGTTGGAATTCATGAGAGCCAACAAGGAGTTGTACCGCCAGTGGGTACTCTCTACCCGGGAAAATCGTAGGCGGAGGGAGCCTGGGGGAGACCAGGCAGGACCTCTTCGGGGATACCAAAGAGAGGTTATCGACCTGGACGGAGTCGTTCAGCCACCAAGGATACAGGGGCGTGTGAACTCTTCCACCGTCCCACCTTCATTCCCTCCAAGTCTTGGGGTCGGAGGGGGAATGGCTACGGGACAACAATCGAATTTGGTTCCACACGCTCCACCCTATTACCCACGTTCCAGCTGGGGGGCGGGACAAGTTGGGTATGGCCTGCCAGCCATGCCGGTGGAGTCGTTGGGTTATCAGGCCCCTGGAACCCAGGGGAACCCGATCCAGTATTCATTACCCATGCACGGATCGATGGGGATGAACTATGGTTACCAAGAGAAATACTATCGGGAGGACGATAGGATGCGGGGCTATCAGGTGGCTCAGCAGGACCCCAACTCTTTGGAGGCTCGACTAGACAAACTAGTGGGAAGAAACGGAGCTAAACCTACCTCCCCTTGGGTACCTCGAGTGCTTGCGTACCCATGGCCGCCGGGCCTTCGGACCCCGGAGGGAATCCCGACATACAATGGAGAGACAGACCCGGAAGAGTTTGTCAGGACGTACCAGAACCTGATGGTGTCACGGGACTTCCCGGAGGAATTAAGATGCAAGTTGGTGGGCTGTTACCTGAGAGGAAACTGTCTTTCATGGTTCGATTCCTTGCCTCGAGAAAGTCTCAGAGATTACTACGATTTCTCTAAGGCCTTGCTGTTCAGATACGCTGGATTAAAGAAGGAAGGGAAGCAGTTGACCGAGCTTTTGGCTACCCGGCAGAAGGCCGCAGAAGGGTCAATGGAGTACTATCGAAGGTACATGGACGATAGCATGAAGGTTGTCGACAGGCAGCAGCAGGAGAAGGCGGTGATTAGCGGGTTTATAAACGGCTTGAGGGATATGGCGTTGTTCCAGAAGTTGATGGAAAATATCCCGGAAACCTTTCACAACTTGCAAATGGCGGTGCAACTATACTGCGCGGTTAATGATGCCACGCGAAAGAGAAAGGAAGAATCTGGGGGATTTCTTCCGGACAAAATAGAAAGAAGGAGAGCGGCAGACCCAAGTAGGAGGGACCCCGCTCCCGCAACAGCAAATCGGGCAAGGGCGGACAGTTTCACCCCGCTCAGCAAATCCCGAACGGAGATTCATGCTATTCACAAGGATCTGTTCCCGGATCCGTTGCCTATCCATGGGACCCCGTCTAGGGAAAACGCGGACAAGTGGTGCGCCTACCACAAGTCTTACGGGCATGCGACAGAGGGGTGTAGGATGCTGAGGAACGAGATAGAAAAACTGATAGAGCGGGGACAGCTGAGAGATTGCGTGGCAGCGGAGGCAAAAAAGGAGAATCCCCGGGACCAACCTCAGGAGCCGCCCCGCAGGAGGTGGAGGCCTAACCCGGGGAGAGGAAACGGGAGAAACCAAGGCAACCAAGGCAACCAAGGCAACAGGGCCCCAGGGAGGCCTGCCATAGCCGCTGCACCGGTCCAAGCAGTGGACCCGGCCCCAATACCCAACAGGATGATCAACGTGATCAGTGGGGAAGTTGGAGAAGCATGCCAGTCAGTTTCCGCTATCCGGGCCCGCACCCGGTATGTTCCCCCGGGGGAGATTCAGGGGAAAAGGTTTCGCCCCGATGAGGTTCTCACCTTCTCTGAAGCGGATGCAGCCCCGCCACAGATACCCCATTCTGACCCAATGGTGGTAACGGCGGAGATCGAAGGCTTCTTGGTCAAAAGGGTGTTTGTGGACGATGGAAGCAGCGTGGAGATCATGTTCCCTTCTTGCTTCGATCAGTTGGGAATTGGGAGACAGAACCTGAAACCCCCCTCGTCTCCCTTGTCAGGGTTCACGGGTAAACCCGAAGTTCCACTAGGTGTTATTCCCCTCGCAGTGTGCATGGTGGATGAGAAGGACCGGAGCAAGAGGATTTCGGTGACATGCAACTTTGCGGTTATTGATGCACCCTCACCGTACAACGTAATCATAGGAAGACCATGGCTAACCCAAGCCCGGGCAGCGAGTTGTCCGTATTTGCTGACGATGAAGTTCCCCACTGCGCAGGGTGTGGCGGTCGTGCGGGGTAGCCAAGCAGTCGCAAGAAGTTGTATGATGACGGCGGTCTTGGACGCAAAGAAAGCAATAGGGGCGGTACACGGAGAAACTCCCCGCCAAGAGTTGGAGGAGATGCAGGTGGCAGACAAAGGGACGGTCACGGTGGGAAAGGATCTCCCGGAAGAAGTAAAAAGCGCACTGAAGGAACTCTTGGCTAGGTACCAAGGAGTGTTCTCATGGAGCCCGGAGGATATGGTAGGAGTATTGCCAGAATTGGGGGTACACAAGCTGAACATAAGCCCGGCAACTAAACCAATCAGGCAGAAGAAAAGACCTGTAGCCCCGGAAAGAGCGGAATTTATAAAGAGTGAAGTTAAGAAGCTGGAGAGAGCCGGGGTGGTTGAGGAAATTATTTACCCGGAATGGATAGCTAACCCAGTCTTAGTAAAGAAGCATGATGGAAACTGGCGCATGTGTATCGACTTTACAGATCTGAATAAATGTTGCCCCAAAGACAGCTATCCTCTCCCGAACTTGGATCGACTGGCGGAGGCCATCGCGGGGTATTCAGTGCTGGCCTTCTTTGATGCACATAAAGGCTATCACCAGGTGCAGATGGACGAGGCGGACAAGGCAAAGACTTCTTTTATCACTGATTTCGGGACCTTCTGCTACAAGAAAATGCCCTTCGGGCTGAAGAACGCGGGGGCCACATATCAGAGAATGGTGGACAAACTATTCAAGGACCAAGTGGGAAGAAACATGGAGGTGTATGTCGATGACATGGTGGTCAAAAGCAAGGCTTACGGGGTTTTCTTGAATGACCTGGAGGAGATGTTCGAAAAGCTAGAGCGGAGCAATCTAAAACTGAACCCCTCCAAAAGTACCATTGGAGTGGGTGCGGGGAAGTTCTTGGGGTTTATGGTGTCAAGCCGGGGCATCGATGTCAACCCGGAGAAGGTGGAGGCCATAGCTAAGATGACCTCTCCCAGGTCAGTGAAAGAAGTACAGCGGTTGACAGGGTCTCTCGCGGCTCTCAGTCGATTCCTATCAAAGGGGGCAGATAGGCAGTTGCCTTTCTTCAACATACTCAGGAGGGCCAAGGCGTTTGAGTGGTCCGAGGAATGTGAGAAGGCGTTTCAAAGCCTGAAAGAGCATCTTCAACAGCTGCCAACTTTAAAGAAGCCACTCCCGGGGGAGGAGCTTTTCCTGTACATAGCGGCGTCCCGGGAGGCGGTAAGTGCCGTGCTAATCAAAGAAGAGGAGGGAAGGCAGCACCCAGTCTATTTTGTTAGCCGGGCACTTCGGGGGGCAGAAACCCGGTACACCGAGTTGGAACAGTTGGTTCTGGCTCTGGTGCATGCTTCAAGGAGGCTTAAGCCCTACTTCCAGGGCCACCCCATAGTGGTCCTTACCAATTACCCGCTAAGACAGGTTATGTTCAAGCCGGAGGCATCAGGGAGAATGATGAAATGGGCCATAGAGCTGGGAGAATATGAAATCCGGTATGAGCCAAGGAGGGCGATCAAGGGCCAGGCCCTAGCGGACTTCTTGTTGGAATCAGAAGCTAGGATCAGTGAAGAACAGGAGATGCCTGAATCTCCGGAGAATACAACGAAGGCCGGGACAGACCTGACTTGGAAGTTGTATGTGGATGGATCGGCGCACTCCGGGGGCAGTGGAGCGGGAGTATTGTTGGTCAGCCCGGAGGGGAAGGAGTATCCCTATGCAGTCCAATTCGCTTTCAAAACAACCAACAATGAAGCTGAGTATGAAGCCTTGATCGCGGGGTTAAGGTTGGCAAAGGAGATGGAAATCAAAACCCTCACGGCACACAGTGATTCCCAGATTGTGGTGCAGCAAGTAAAAGGAGAGTATGAAGCCCGGGAAAAGAGCCTGCAAAGGTACTTGGAAACGGTAAAACCTCTGATAGCCGGGTTTAAAGCCTTCAACTTGGTTCAAGTTCCCCGGGAGCAGAACAGTAAGGCAGACGTTTTAAGCAAGTTAGCTTCTTCGGAATTAAAACCTGAGCCCGACCAAAAGCTGTACATGGAGGTACTGGGAAGAAGAAGCTACCAGGAGAGCGATCAAGTAATGCTGGTGAACGAGGAAGGGTCCTGGATCACGCCTATGCGGGCGTACCTAGAAGAAGGAACTACCCCGGAGGATAAGGCTCAGGCTCGGAAGCTAAGAGTGAAGGCGCCTAAGTATGTGATTCAGGAAGGGGAGCTGTACAAAAGGGGGTATCTCCAGCCGTTGCTAAAGTGTGTAGAAAGGTTGGAAGGCCAACACCTCATCCGGGAGGTGCACGAAGGATCTAATGGGAGCCACCAAGGGGCTCGCACCGTGGCCAGAAAGATCCTAAGGCTGGGGTATTACTGGCCGACGTTGTTCAAAGACGCGGAAGAACATATACAGAGGTGCTTGGCATGCCAGGCATTTGCCCCGCTAATCCACGTTCCCCGGGAAGAATTAGTCGGAGTCACAGGAGCTTGGCCGTTCAGCAGATGGGGAGTTGACTTGGTCGGACCATTCCCGACTGCCCCGGGAGGAGCCAAATACTTGATTGTGGCGATCGACTACTTCAGCAAATGGGTGGAGGCAGAACCGCTCACCAACATTCGGGGACTAACTTGCGTCAAGTTTTGCTGGAAGAACATCATCTGTCGATTCGGCATCCCGAAGATCATAGTCACAGATAACGGGGCGCAGTTCGAAAACGATCCTTTCAAATCATGGTGTGTCAAGTATGGCATAGAGCAGAAGTTGACGTCGGTTTACCACCCCCAGGCGAACGGGCAAGTAGAGGTCACCAACCGCACCATCATCAAGGGACTAAAAACCCGCTTGGAAGGTGCGCGGGGAAATTGGATCTGGGAGCTACCCAGCGTTCTTTGGGCCCATAGGACTACAGAAAGCTCGGCTACCGGGGAATCCCCGTATGGCTTGGTGTACGGGTCAGAGGCAGTAATACCCGCAGAGATTGGGATCCCAAGCCCTCGAACTCAATACCAGCGCCCGGAAGAAGAAAACGATGGACGACGCCTTGACTTGGATCTCCTGGAAGAGAAGCGAGAGAATGCGGCACTTCAGGAAGCCAAGGTGAAGGAGCGAGTAAAGAGGTATCATGACAGAAGGATGCGGAAAGAAGTTTTCATCCCAGGAGACTGGGTAATGAGGAGAAATGATAAGAGCCACCAAGCCCCGGAGGGCAAACTTGCGCCCAACTGGGAAGGGCCATACAAGATCAAGGAAGCATACCCGGGAGGGAGCTATGTGCTGGAGGACAAGCAGGGAAAGGAGATCCCCAGAAGGTGGAACGTAGCTAACCTGAGAAGGTTTTACGGGAAGTAGAGCGCCCCGCATCGTACCACAGCTACTGAAGCATGAATATGCTAGGCATGAATATGCCAGGCATGGATATGCCCCCCGGGAAGCGTGAATACGCTAGGCATGAATATGCCAGGCATGGATATGCCCCCCGGGAAGCGTGAATACGCTAAGCATGAATATGCTAGGCATGAATATACCCCTTCCGGACGCATAAATATGCCCGGAGAGATAACCCAACGTCTGACCTCGTTCCGGGTTTAGAGAAGATTTGTAAAAAGGGACCCATGGGTAGCTCCCATTTGGGTGCCCCGCTAGAGTGGACCCGGAGCTCGAACGAAAGCCCGGGGACCAAGAGATGTAGTGTTGTAAGGAAGAGTTAACGAGAAGGGTTCTTTCGAAAGGCAATTTTATTCAATCTTTAAATTACATAAGAAATTTATACATCGCATGAACATGTGGACAAATTGCAAAGGAACAATTACATAGAATTTTATATACAGGTTTTCTTATCTACGCGTCCTTAAACCCATTTAGGGCCCGACCCGGAAGCACCCTCAGGGTTACCCGGGCGGAAACCTCCTCCGAAGAATTGAGAAGACAGGAGATCTTCGGCAAAGCGGGCATCCGGGGCTTGATTCCACGCAAGCTCCTCTTCCAATTGAGCAGCGTCCTCTTCGTTTAATTCGGGGATGGGCACAACCACGGATCCCTCTGGAAGAGGCTCCGCCAGGCGCATTCTTCTCACCCCGGCAGAAGTAACAAACCTGTACTTAGGAAACATGACTGCTGCACTTTTACCCTTCTCTTCCCGGCTAATACGAGTACCCTCGGCGGTCTTTATCCCCTTCGTGGTGACTCCAGAGTCGGCAATTTCCCGGATGCGTCTTATCCGGCGGGCCACCTCTTCCGGGTCAATGGATACAGTCATGTCCTCATACCTTTCGTATGCCACGTCCACCTCCACCCGGGCAGGAACTCGGCGAAGGCTAGAGGGATAGGGCTCAACTTCTCCCGCGGCTATCTTATTATGCCATTCAACGACATCCAGATAAGCCTTATGATGAGGAGCTCCCTCACCAAACCTCTTCGGGTTAGCCTCCATACGTTCTATCGTCCTGCGAACCCCGGCTGGAATATCGGTAAGAGGAGATACCCCAACTAAGCCATTCTTGAGACCCAACAGGTGGTAGGATAATCGGGTGATTAATAGAGCATCCTGGAGGACCCTATTCCTATGAGTAAGGGACCGATTCTCCTTCTCAAAGTCACAGAGAAGCTTGTTCTGAGCGGAGCGGGTCTCCAATGTCCTCAGTTTCTCCTGCGCCCGCTCTAGTTCACCCCACACCATGCCTAACTCCTTGGTAGTACGATGCTGGGAGTCATCGTGAAGGGCTTGCAGCTCAGCTATGGTCCTATGAGAGTTCAGGGCCTCCCGCATATGGTCAGAAGCAAGGTCGAAGCACTGGTTCAACGACCCGAACTTGGCATCAACTGCCTTAAGAAATGCCACCAACACCCGGATCGACCCAAACTCTTGAAGGAAGCATTCCAACCCCGCCTCAGCTAATGCCCGGTTAGCCTGGTCGCCTCCAAACCGCCAATGGGCTAGCTTCCTTTGAAGAAAAGAGCATTGGAGGCACCCAGCGCGGGGGAGAGAGAAGTAGGTGCCGGAAGAACTACTAGGATGAGGAAAAACATAAGGCATGGGCCCGCACGGGAGAATCTCCTCTAAGGGACGCTCAGACTACAAAAAAAAACGGTCATATCATTAAAAGGCAGAACTTGTCATTAATCAAAATAGGCACCAAGGCCAAAGTTCTACATGCGCTTCCCCGGAGGGAAGGAAAGCTACAAAATGCTTAAAAAAGGAAGATTACAAGGGAAAAGGCAGGCTAAAGTCTAGAGTTATACATGGTCTTCAGTAGAGTGCCCCTCTCCTGGAATAGCGTGAGCTCTTTCGAACCTCCTCTCCAGCTCCACCAGATCCTCGGTGGTCCACTCAGGGCCGGCATAAGCAGGGGCGTCCACGGCGGGCTCATCAGCGGACCGTTCAGGGTACCCCACCTTCCGCGTAGCCTTCCGGGTTTGGTAAAGAAGGTCGTCTTGACCCGCAGCAAGGCCAACCCGGTAGTCCCCCCTTGGACTTGAACTGCTTGGTACCCGAAATTGTCAGGCACCGCGCAGTATTCGAGATAATTCTCTGCCCAGTGGGGTGTCTCTGGGACGACCCCATAAACATTGAAGTCCTCGAAGCCAGGGTCGGGGCAGGAGGCCTCACCGATCGCAGGGAGCTTCATCTTCCTGATGTCCGAAGCAGAAGAAGCCCGGGAGGACATCTCCAGTGATCGCCACAGCTGGGGCACCAAACTTTCCAGACTCGCTTCCTGAAGATCCCGGAAGCGATGGTTTAATAGGTCATTGGCCTTGGGCCGATAGTAGGACGCCTGGGCATCAAGACGCGCGGGCCCGGGCAACCAACCCCGCAAACTCCGATACATTTCATGACAGGCGTCCGCGCTGGCCGCAGCGGCAATCCCCTCCAGCTTTTTCTCGAACGCCTCAGAGCGAAGGAGCTTCTGTGTGACGGCATTGAAGGCCTCGAGCTGAGAACTCTTCTTGTCCTTCTTCAGGGCGGAGTACTTCTTTTCCACCTCCGCCAACTTTTTCTCTTTGTCAGCAAGCCGCTTCTCCTTATCAGCCAGCTTCCTTTTGGCCTCTTCTAGCTGGGTCGCGAGGCCATCTTGCCCGGCTAGCTTCTCCCTGGTCTCGCGGAGTTCCTTCTCCATCTTGGCAAACAGCCCCGCGCTGTATTTGGAGTAGGTCCGATTCAATGCCTCGGCAAACTGAGAGTCCGCCAGGATGGCGTCGGCAAAGGCAATGCTCTGCACAACAAAGAAGCAAGAAAGTAAGGAAAACGGAGGGATTACCTTAGACAAAAGACAGATCTAGAATAGCGGTTACCTCTTCTTTTTCTTCCGGGATAGCTTCGGAAGCAGTGGCCCGCGGAGGAGGAGGAGGAGGAAGGAAGTCCTGGGTCCTCTGACGAGAGGGAGGGGGCGACCCGGATAGCTCGCTAGGAGGCGGCCGTTTGAACCGCGAGCTTGCCCCACCGCTGTAAGTAGGGTGTTGGATGAAAGATCGACGCCCGGGGGTAGGCGCCGAGCCGGGGGTAGCACGGACCTCAGAAGAAGGCCCGGAGGGTGTCTGCTGGCGAGACTTGGGAGGCGCACGAGGCCTCTGAGGGACAAGAGCAGGGTTCTCGGGGGGAGGCGGCCCAGGTTGGGAAGCTACTGGCGGTGTTGAAGGAGTCTGTCGATCTGGGTGAGCGTCCCCCGCTAGAGCATCACCTCCGGAAGACTTGTCGGTGAGGGCCATGACGTCTGCGTACAAAGAAGGTTGTACTGAGGCCAAAGAAAACAAGGAAGTTAGCAAGCAAAAAAAAAAGAAAAAAAAGAGAAGTTCATAAAAACAAGATAAGAAATAAAATCTTAACGGGCACCTCCATCCGGCCACACCGCAGAGATACGCGGGAGCGTGAAGAGGTCGCTGGGGTAAATCCCGCGAGGCCAGAAATAACCCGCGTTCCCACTCTTGTAAAAAACCTCCATATCTAAGGGGGAAAGACGGAGGAAGCTGTGGTCACTAGCAACGACCGCAGGGAGGTTGGACAGAGGCTTCTTGTCCTCTGGAAGAATGGAATCATTCCAGGCAGGCATGGGATAAGCCAGGGAGTCGCACAGGAAGAAGCCCTTGGAAAGATACCCCTTGGCTGATCGGGGTTTGCTCAGGAGGAAGTCCTTTATCCCCGAACGGATGTTGAAGGAGAAGACGCCCGGGAAAGAAGCGTGCGCCTTCCGTAGAGCGTAAAAAGAGCGAAAGAGGAGAAGAGTAGGGGAAATGGCGCATCTAGCGCAGTTGAGAAGGAAAGCCAAGATCAGAGCCACCCCGTTAGGATGCATCTGGGCCGGGGCTATCTTATAGAAAGTGAGTATCTCGAGGAAGAGAGGAGGGAAGGGAAGGCTAAGCCCGTATTGAAAGTGTATACGCGGGATGCACGCGGCCTCTCGCTCGGAGGCCCCCGGGGGAAGCTTGGATAAGGAGGCATTAAGGGGAAGAGGAATGAAGGAGCGCTTGGCTAGATCCAAGACGTCCCTATCTACGGGAGGAGAGTCCACGGAAACATCGAAATACTTAAGCCCTAATGGGCGCACCCCGTGAGTAGGCCCCCGGGGAACATCGTCGCCGAGCCCTTCGTCAAAAGCCTCCTCCCCCAAATCCTCCCGGGCATGACCAGGAGAACTACCCTGGCGGGAACTCATTTCTTCCAGGGCGAATGGGCCAGGGGCGTCTCGTTCCAGGGGAATATCGGAATCCTCGGAACGAGCGTCCAGGGAAGGATTCGGAGAGGAGACAGGGCTATCGGCAGTCCTAAAATGGATCTCGTACGGGCTCTGGAACTCTTCGGTATCTAGAGAGGAGTTGGAGTGAAGAGGGGAACCCATAGAAAAGAAGAGAATAAGGAGATAGGGCTTACTTGGCTGAAAGGGCGAGGGAGCGAATGAGCAGAGCGTCTGAAGAAATTTTGCAGAAAGTAAACTAGTGAGAAAGAGGTTAGGCCCCTTATATAGACGGAGGAATAAGAACCGCCACCTCAAAAGGTGGAAAAGCAATAATGACACGATGAACGAGACACTGATCAATGCAGAAGAGGAAAAGGCGGCGTCGTCAGAAACCCATTGTAGCACGGATGGGTCCTACCAGGAGAGTGGCAGCCAAAGAGGGAGCGTTTAAGACCAGTTCCCCGCGTCATGAAAACCCGGATGACTGGTCTGGGGGGCTAGTGATAATACTGGCCCAAAATCCGGCTGGGCCAGGAAGGTCCGCGGCCCATAACTATCAAAGCAGTACCTTTCCCGCTGGAAGGTACATCCGGATAAGGAAGAGGACATATGATGACAAAGGAAGTGGTCCTGCACCTTATCCCCAAAGCAGGTAGAGCTCGGCTATAAATACTAGTCTCAAACAGTAAACAAGGTATGTGACATATATCTCTCTACTTTATATTGAGAGCACTTTCCGTACGTTTTCCTTCTCCGCTATCCCCATCTCATCATCACACCGGAGCTTCTTCCCCGGGACACCTCCCGGGGATTGTTTTGCAGGACTAAAGCAGGCTGATCTAGGAGGAGACCCGGACAACATCCACCCCCGGGAGACGGACGGAAATTGGTAGCATCAACTATCAGAAGAAATAAGTTGGTGGCCGGTGCCGACCCGGCCGTCACACATCGCCCAAACTCGGTGTGTTTTGACTGTTCATTAAAAAAAATAAAAAATTTATGCATATGACCGTTATTTGACATTTTTAGAAAAGAAAATAATAATTCAAACAGGCATCTAATATATCAGCTTAAAATTTAAAAATATAGTAATAGCAGTGAATGTTTCTATTCAGTTTATTTTATCTAAAACTACACGGAATAATTAGTTTTAGCACATTATATTTTCTTAGAGAAAGGTCTTGTTTGCTAGAGATTAGTTCTTGATGTATTGAAAATTGGAATCAGCATGACTGAATTAACTTGAATTTCATCAAATTGCATTTTCACTAAACTGAACTGAACGAATTTGAATTGAACTGAACTAAATTGAACTGAACTGAATTGATCTATATATAAGCTCGGGCAAACAAGGCCAAAATCATGTCATTATGTCTATTATTTTTGAAAGATAATAAAAATTCGCATTCATGTCATTACAAATTACAAAACGTGCCAAATTGTTTGACAATATACCTTTAGTATCCCAAATACTTTCTAAACCATTTTTAATTAATAATCACACTAGTGCAGACAGGTACCAGCCACGGCGGTTTTTTGGACGATTTGCGGCGGTTTTGAACCGCCGTGGGTGGGTGAGCCGTGGCTGGTAAATCGCCAGCCACGGCGTTTTTTTCCGCCGTGAATCGAGGTTCCGATATCGGAAGGGTATAGATGCGTGCCAGAGTCGGACACGATATCGTAAAGGCATAGATTATGTGTAGAAACTGATTACGATATCGGAACGGGCTAAAATTACACTGAGGTCAGTACATGTTTACGACCACGGAACATAGGTAGATAGTCATGGCACCGGCGTTTATTACGACATCGGAACAACCATATTGTGTGTTGCTACGTGCATTTCGACTTCGGAAGTCCAATAGAACATAGCTATAAAGTCATGGCACCGGCGTGATTACGCTATCGTAAAGGCCGTAGATCGAAGACTATCGGTCCATCCACCGGTATCGTAAGCAACCCCGTAAATTTGAGGACGATCAGATACCGATATCGGAAACCAGTAGGAGGTAATAAGTTTTCGGTTACGATTGCGGAACCTGTTCAGATTCGGTATATTCCGATTGTAGTTCCGATATCGGTTATGGGGTAGATTGTGAATTCGTGTCATCGGAAGCCTTTACGACGGTGTAAATGTGAAAGTTATGCACTTGCTAATGGGCTTACGAGATCGGAACATTGACAGACTAATAAGGAAACTCAATTTTGTTTGCATTAATACTAGGATTTCAAATCCCACTAGTCAGACATTAACGCTAACACAGCTACAAGGCATCATACACACATGGTGGGCACACTCATCAACGAGAGCCAACAAAATCTAGTTCAAAACATGATGCACAAAAATCCTATTCTACTAGGACATAAATCAAACAACATTTTGAAGTTCGTTACCCAAAATGCTCAAACCACGGACATTGACAATGTAGTTAGCCAAATTGTTTCTTGATGCCTTAATGTCTTCTTGGGTATAAGGAGTGATATCCTTATCGAAGATCTAAAAAACAAGAATGTCATGGAACTTAGGTTATTGTGAATTTGGTAACAAAAAAACTAATCTATACATAAGGATACTTACCGCTTTTAGATCCATGTTTTTTAAACTCATCATCAACACGCAACGGCTAGCGTGCAACATTGTATAATAACCGCACTCCCAATCACTCTCTTGTTTCTTGTACTTCAACAAAAAAACAATAAAAAGGTTACCATTGGGATACACTTTAGAACAATGTTGCATGGAAATGAAAAATGTAAGATAGAGAGCGAACCTTAATCTCGACTAATTTAAAAGGAGTTTTCGTATTTGGATTTACGTAATTCAAGCATCCCTTAGTAAATCTACGAAATAGCGTATCGGCGGCCTATGCAATGGATCAATCCAATAAACATGCTTGTTTGTCTTGTTAATTGCTACAAACCGCCAATGACCCCTACCAAATAAAGTACATGTATTAATCAAATTAATATCACAATACTTTTATGTACATGAAAACTAATAGAGGAATTGCAAGGAAGAGTAAAACATACCCTTCAATGAACGGGCATATAAAAAAAACTTGTCGGGATTGGCAAGAGCGAGTTTTACATAAACTAGCATTTTCTCAACATCATGTGACGCTTTTTGGATAGAAAATGGGCATAGAAAGCCAATCCAAATCACATTCCTCTCAACAATAGAAATTCAATCGCAAAGACAAATGCATAGAGAATAGAAAATACATACCTTTATAACAAGCTCCGACTTGATGGTGATGTTTTGTTGCTTAGCAAAACCTCATACCCACTCAACCCAAACCCTTATCCCACAATTTCTTACTTCACTCACACAAAACCTAAGAGAAATGTATAATATCCTCAAAAATTTCACAACTTTGGAAATTTGTATTCTAAGTTGGATTAGAATACAGATTTCAAAGGTTGAATTTGTTATGTTAAGGAGATTGAATGTGATTGGATCTAGGTGAAATTCAAGAAGAGAGAGACAAAAATAGAGGGAAAAAGATAGACAAATAATGACAAATCCCGCTTTCCCAAGTGTTAAATGTGTCTGGACAGTCCACTATCTATACGCCTTCCGACGTCGTACCCTTATAGAGAGAAAAAGATAGTCAAATAAACCCTAATTCCACTATTCTAGTCTTAAATGCTTCAACACCGTCCCCAATCGGTTGTGTTCCGACGTCGTACCCAGTTGGACTTCAGATCCTGTTGACCCTTCCGATATTGTAAAGGCCCATCTAATTCAAGTACCTACTATCTTCCGATATCGTAAGCACATACGATAGTCTTTTTTTTTATGGCTTACGACACCGGTACCTAAATCGAACATCCCTCGGCCAAAATAATTAAAATGTCATTAATCGATTTAGATACAAGTTACGATATCGGAATCCAATAGAGCTATGTATATTACATGGTTACGATATCGGGGTGCAATCGGTCGTGGTTGCTAAGGACCCTACGATATCGTAATAGAATCGATTGGGTTTTCTTGAACCCTTACGATATCGGAAAGCCTTAGTTACCAATAATTGTATTGTAGTTTCATTTTTAAATTCCACATTTCTTCAATGGTTAATTAGCAAACATTCAAATACATAAACATTAAAATACATTAATTTTATTATTATATTCTTGGCTTATATGTTTACATTGGTTAGTATTGTTATTAATTTAGATGGCTTATATGTTTATACTGGTTAGTATTGTTATTAATTTAGATGACTTATATTACGTAGTATTAATATTAGTGAGATCATCTTAGCTTATGGTAGGCCGAATAATAGTTCATTTATTTAATGACATGTTATTACATGTGTTTGAATGCTTTTCTATGTTCATTTACACATGAACATAGATTATATCAATCAAAGTTCGTGTAAAACATGAATATCTTGTATAGTAGGATATGACAGTCTCACCAAAAGACTAATGGTAGGATATTCTCCCCAATAGACTTATCATTGGACGGTCTCACCTCAACACACAAACATCTATAAAAGCCACATGAACTATTATCCGTCCTACCATTAGTCCAACTGGGAGAGCGCCAATGGATGAAGAATATGTTGGTGGGAGTGGCTTGGTGCATGGGGTGTCTAGTTCACAAGCCCCGGATGATGACTGTGGAAAGGATGAGATCCGAGCACACATGTTCATTTGAATTGTCTATTTCTATTTACTATGTATTGTACTTCGATACACTTGTTTTAGTGAATTTTCAAGTGAATTTTCCTAGTTAATGAACACGGTTTCTATTTTATATCATGTTTGGCATTGTAGACATATTTCAATAGTTCAGTTGTTGATGCTGAAGCTCTTTTTTTAAGCCTACAACTAAGTGAAATGTAGTGCTTGTTTTGGTTAGAGAACCATACCATTTATGTTACTTTCGTCACGGTTTCCGATATCGGAAGCACAATAGCATATACATAAAGAATCACTTCCGATATCGGAAGGTATTCCGGGTAACAGGTAACTATAACTGTACGACATCGGACGATGTGTAGTAAACGCATACAATCCATCTTCCGATATCGGAATCTCTATTGCTTAGAAATTTACGACACCGATTCCTTAATCGAGAAGCTCTCGTCAAAAAAATGTCATGTCTATATTTGAATCGGTTGGCCTCACGAAGGCGTAAAGCGTTCAATACTTGAAGTCTGTTGCGCTTCCGATATCGTAAGGTATCGTAGACCTTAATTGGCACAATTCTAAACGTGTTACGACATCGGAGGTATCCCAGTAGGAAGAATTTGGTTTGATTCCGATGTCGTAAACGTACCGATGTCAGTAACGACGTAGTGTTCCGATATCGTACTGTTATTAAACACGGCGGGCTTACAAAAACCGCCGCAAAAATTTAAAAGCGCCTCATTAACACCCTCCTGAGGAGCTTCCGATATCGGAAGGACCCAGCCACGGCGGTTTTTCAAAACCGCCGTGAAACAGCGCCTGGGATGCATTACTTTGCACTAGTGTCAGGCTTAATAATAATAAAATTTGATGACAAAGTTTGAAAAGATGAAATAAATTACCGAATAATTAAATAGCCACAAAAAAAAGGAAGAAACTAGTCCGCAAAGTCTCCAGTTTCCATTCCTACTGTTACGCATTATTACACCTCTCCCCAAAACGCTCTAGTACTCTTGCATTCTTCTACTCAATTTTGGCGTCACAATTTTTTTTATTTTCATTTTGCTCACCACGCTCGATCGGAATCGGAACAAAAACTGGTAATTGTTATCACTTGTTTCATTCGCACTTTAATATTTAAGGTTAATGTTATAGTTTAATGGTGATCAGTTAGTATTGCATACATACGATTTTAAATACAATGAAACTATTGTGCATTGTTTGTCATATATATTACTCTGATTGTGTAATTTTCCGGCAGGAATTAACAAGCAGCGCGGCGAAGAAATACAGAAGAAAGCATGAATTAGACTCCATTTGATGTATGGCTTTCCGACTAATTATATTTGCATTTATATTTTCTGTTATTCATTCAAGAGTAATGTTCATATTAGTTTGTCATTTTTTTGAAGAATTTGAATCAAAACTTTGATGAATCTTCCATTTTTGTTAAGTACTTGCAAAGCATGCTTTAATTTTGCTGCAGTATTTGAAAGGAAGTGAGAATCATGTCTTCGGAATCAGCTCCATATGAGCCTAAGAAGATCCTGATAACCGGAGCAGCGGGGTTCATCGCCTCCCACGTCACCAACAGGATCGTCAGGCATTACCCTCATTGCAGCGTCGTCGCGCTGGACAAGCTCGATTACTGCTCCAGCATCAACAACCTGAGCCCCAGCATCGCCTCGCCGAATTTCAAGTTCGTCAAGGCAGACATAATGAGCCATGACCTCATCACTGACCTTCTCGTCACCGAAAACATCGACACCATAATGCACTTTGCAGCTCAGACGCACGTCGACAACTCGTTCGGGAACTCGTTCGAGTTCACCAACAACAACATCTACGGGACTCACGTCCTTCTAGAAGCCTGCAAGGTCACGGCGAAGGTCAAGAGGTTCATCCACGTCAGCACTGATGAGGTGTATGGTGAAACGGACCTTGAAACCGACGTTGGGAATCCTGAGGCTTCGCGGCTTCTCCCCACGAACCCGTACTCTGCAACGAAAGCCGGTGCTGAGATGCTCGTGATGGCGTATCACCGGTCCTACGGCCTCCCTACCATCACCACGAGAGGTAACAATGTGTACGGACCTAACCAGTTCCCTGAGAAGCTCATCCCGAAGCTCATCCTCCACGCGATGCGAGGCATGGATTTACCCATCCATGGCGATGGGACTAATGTGAGGAGCTACCTCTACTGCGAAGATGTTGCAGAGGCCTTTGATGTCATCCTCCACAAGGGGGTGATTGGACATGTTTACAACATTGGTACGAGGAAGGAGAGGAGTGTCCTGGATGTGGCTGGAGATGTGTGCAGGCTGTTCGGACAGAGTCCTGATGATGTCATCAAGTTTGTTCATGACAGGCCTTTCAATGACAAGAGATATTTCCTGGATGACCAGAAGCTGAAGAAG
Organism: Cruciata laevipes; assembly: GCA_963678965.1. Classification (NCBI taxonomy): domain Eukaryota; kingdom Viridiplantae; phylum Streptophyta; class Magnoliopsida; order Gentianales; family Rubiaceae; genus Cruciata; species Cruciata laevipes. The sequence goes on from OY787637.1 coordinate 6,146,554, forward strand.
CTGGGCTGGAAGGAGAGCACATCCTGGGAAGAAGGCCTGAAGAGGACAATGGAGTGGTACAGCCAAAATCCTGACTGGTGGGGAGATGTTTCTGCAGCGCTTCATCCGCACCCAATCGTTACTTATCCTGTCGATGATGACAAAGTGTGGAAACTGGCAATGAAGGAAAAGAGAAGCTCGGATATCAAGTTCCTGATCTACGGAAAGACGGGGTGGATCGGGGGCTTGCTGGGAGAGCTGTGCGGAGATCAAGGGATCAAGTTTGAGTACGGATTGGGCAGGCTGCAAGATAGGGAGTCTTTAAGGAAAGACATAATAAGAGTTGAGCCTACTCATGTGTTCAATGCAGCAGGAGTTACTGGAAGACCAAATGTAGATTGGTGTGAGTCTCACAAGGTTGAGACGATTAGGTCAAACGTTGTCGGAACCCTAACCCTAGCTGATGTCTGTAAGGAAAATAATCTCATGATGATGAACTTTGCAACTGGATGTATATTTGAGTATGATGATGAGCACAAAGAGGGATCAGGAATTGGATTCACCCCTAATTTCACAGGGTCCTACTACTCCAAGACCAAAGCTATGGTAAATTTTCTTGATTTTTTACTAATTTTTACTATGCATTTTGTGTACATTTGTACAACTAACTAAAGCTGAATTTTACAAAACTATTTTTTAGCTGAACTGAACTGATATACTGAGAAGTTCAAGAGAACATGGCCTAACGCTATATATTCTAGTTGTTTGAGAGCTTGTTTATATGGTTTGCAGGTAGAGGACCTGCTGAGAAACTATGACAATGTCTGCACTCTAAGGGTTCGAATGCCAATATCATCAGATCTCAGCAATCCGAGGAATTTTATAACGAAGATCGCTAGATACGATAAAGTGGTGAACATACCAAACAGCATGACAGTGCTGGACGAGCTTCTTCCGATTTCGATTGAAATGGCAAAGAGAAAGTGCAGTGGTGTGTGGAACTTCACGAATCCAGGAGTCGTCAGCAACAACGAGATCTTGGAGATGTACAGAGAGTACATTGATCCGGAGTTCAAGTGGGAAAACTTTAACCTAGAAGAACAAGCTAAAGTAATTGTTGCACCTAGGAGTAACAATGAACTTGATGCTACCAAGCTGGAAAAGGAGTTTCCAAATTTACTGTCCATTAAGGATTCAATCATTAAGTTTATTTTCGAACCCAACAAAAAGGTTTGATATTGAACAGGTAGATTCAGGAGTACTAGAAATGACTTAATATCCCCCGGAATATTAATTTTTTTGCATTACTTCCATTAACGTAATTTGATAATGTTTGAATTGGTGAATCTTAACGTATTTAGGGTTTTAGTATATAAGTTTTAAAATATTTATAAAGCATGTGCGAATTAATATCCAAGATTTAGTACTGTCAGTCTCACATGCACGAATCCTAAAAACTGACCAGAGCCAAGCAATATATGCTCGATTATAACCCAATGAACCGATCCAAATCAAACTCAATCCAAAAGTTAATCTGACCCTAGAATCTAGATTCGAACCTGTCTAGTATCAGAATTTGCACGTGTGAAAAACTCGATTTGAACTGACCAAAAATCCATGAAAGATTGACCTTTGACTAGTGAAACTCAATTTAGTTGATGTATAAAGAATAGAATAGTAAATAATGTAAATAGAATAATATTGTGGCGCGACGTCCGTGCGCTCTAAACACTTTTTGGTTACAAAACAAAAATAATGTGTTTGATCAAATTCTCATCAGCTTCATTCTTCATTTATTTTGTGTCATAATCAAAGCCTCCAAATTGAGTAAGACTTTCTCAACAATAAAACTAGAATTTAATTACATGTACATGTATATATTAGTCGACCAAAGTAATTGATTACCATTACGGTGTCGTGCGTGCATGGACAAATTCTTAACATTTCTCCGCTTACTAAATAATAGATAAAAGATCAATCTTAAAAGTGTAAAGATCATGCAATAATAATCTGAATGATTATGTTGAATAGATTGAAGATCAACTTCTCTCAGCATTATTTTGAAAGACCATATATGTTTAATAGGATGAATATCGACTTCTCTTAGCATTATTTTGAAAGCCCGTATATATTGAAGGGCAACTGGGTGGTGAAAATCAATTGAAAAGTGATGTTTAATCAGCACTACTACAAAAACCTCTATTAGAACCGGTATTTAAAGGTCATTGCACCGGTATTTTGTTTTTTTGATACCGGTTCGGATAGGGGGGAGTGCAACGTTTCTGAGTATTTGCACCGGTTATTGTTGTCGTGGGGCCGCATACATGAGTGAGTGGACTTTTGACCAGGCCTACCAGCCATGTAGGATTTTTATTGTTTCACCGGTAGAGACAACTGATGCGAGACAACTAATGCAACTTGTATTTTTTATTGGCCAAATTAATTGTTTTTAATAAATCTAATAATTATTGCACCAACCCGTTGCACCGGAATAAATGGATGATCGCTGGCAATAATAGTTGCGTTTAATGATAAGACGCAATATACGTAGGTTGCGTTTAACGTATAAGTGCAATGGTTTTAGGTTGCGTTGTTACTGTTTTATTGCATCACTTTTACCGGTGTAACATTAGTATTGAAAATTTCATAAATTTTAGGTGAACCTGGCCGGCATATATTATGCAGTTTCCAATTCACCCCAGATATATCGAATCAACCTCAGTACAACATCCATGAATTAAAACTACAAACATCTACAAATTTATGAACTAGCAGTGCAAAATATTTTGAATATCGATTTTCATTATAAAAAAAACCAGACCAAATGTACACAAAAAACAATAATGATGTACTTAAACTACCATTCGGGAACACTCCGATAACAGAATGAAGGTGAGGAAACCATTTGTCGATGTCGATGCACGATGCTATAAGAAAGTGACCACAGTCCTTAAAATGTCTTCCTTTTGATAATCAGTTGTATACCTGTGATTTAAAATGGTAGGTGTGAGTTTCAAGTTCCAACAAACTGTAAACAAATATAATACTTTATATCTAAGTCAAAGCTAGATCACCCAAATAAAAAGTTATGTGGCTGTTGCTTAATGTTTTGTTCCAAAAAACAAGCATGTATCTTCCTTCTTCAGGTAAGAAATCATATAAGAGATAACAAGTAATATTCTCTAAAATTATGTCATCTGCCACTACAAAGCACTTCAGAACCAATGCTATGTCTAAGCAGTAAAACATCTATACTCATCAAAGTAAGTACTGAATATTTAGGAAAACATATATGCCTGGTGTGATGGTATGGCTGAGCAAAACCAAACAAGACCAGCTGAGCAAAACCAAACAAGACCAGCTAAGCAACAGAGCAGATAGCCTAGGTGAAATTAAACCAGTTCAACTAGCAAATCTCTCAATTACGGGATGCATAGTAAATAACACCTATAAACATAAACACCAAACTAAACAACCAGAGAATTCATAAGCAGAACTAAATTAAAAGGAAGAATTGAGGTGAATGTACCTGACCAAATTCCAGTACTAATTATCCATGGCAAGCGCCAACAACTGCCAGACGGAAACCCCTGTCTAGCGGTTTCCTTTCCAAGTACATGGAATTCAAAATTGATAATCTAAAGACAACAACTCAAACCTACAAAAGGCGCTTTCGAAGATTTGTCAGCCATAAGCCCTAGACCCACAAAAAAGTCAATTCGCACTGAAATCCAAGCCAATACTTTATAATGAAAACCTCAATTCACAAAATAGATCACAAATTTCATACACTGAATTCACACGCAGTCACACTCCTCTTTAAAACAAAAGATTGTACCTTTTCGAATGTCCCAAGTCAGCTACCTCAGTTAAATGGTGGAGCCGTGGGTACTTGGTGATCCTCTGCCACATCTCCTCCGCATTATTATCGGCGCGCTCAGCTCCGCCGTCGTGTCGTCGTGCCGCCGCACCACTTGGGCATCGGAAAGAGGTGTGTTTGTGAGGAAAACCGATCGTATTTAGGTTAGATAAGGCAACGCTAGCGGTGGAGGCACATGCACCGAATCGCCGAAGCAGATAGACCGCCAAAGAAGATGGGGCAGAATGAATCTGATCTGAGATCTGAAAAGTAAAGAGTAGGGTTTAAATTGCAGGGCAGGAGAGTTATTGATGGGTGAGATTCAATTGGTACAAATAATTGACAGTTAAGATTGACTGGATGTAGATAAACTTTCTATTATTTTATAGAAATATTATTAGTAAACATAAATAAAACATTTTTTCCTTTTATTAATATTAATTACGGTAGAATTTTCTTTCATTAAGGTAGAGTTTTCCTAATTAAAGAAGCATTGCTTTATTATGAAAGTTTCCCTGCTTTCTTATTTTCTTTCTTTATAATTCAATTATTAAAAAATATAATATGATTTAGATAATTTGGTGTAATAAGTATTTTCACTGTAATTAAAATAATTCTTATTCATATTTCATATCGTATAATAATAATTAAAAGTATCTATAAGAGGTACAATCAATTTAGTTTATGCCAATTATTTGATTACTTAACTCAATTTACTTCATGCTTATAGAAAAATAAAGTAAAATATTGTTAAGTCATTGGGTGGATAGGGTTGAAAATGGAACAATAACTATTAAGGATATGTATTTTTTTATTGAAGAATTCCAATAATATTTAATGTTGAAGAATTTTAATTTCAACAACATAGTAGTTACGTTTAAATAATGAAGTAATGTATAAGTAGTGAGCACTCATTCAGAAATTAACATTCTTACTAAACATACACTCGAATGTTCGTTTTTTGTTATGAAAGTTACATGAAAATATCTCATATATAATAAAATGAATATTATGATCTAGAATTTTGATTATGTGGTTTAAATTGTGAAATTTTCTCCAATTTTTTCAAGTTCATACGTTTCACCGGTAATGAGTAACCGGTGAAATACTCGCAAAACGCAACTATATCATCTTGCTTTTCATAATGTAGATGATGTGGGCTTTCTTGCGACTGACACGTTCTATACATGGACTTTTGACAAATAGTAATGCTCCCTATTTTGACGACGTGGTTATATTTAGATACCGACACGTGTTTTCATTGCACCTCTATTGAAATTCTACCGCTGCAAGACTTAATCACCTAATTTTTAATAATATATAATTATATGTGCTATATATATATATTTTTTCTAAATTATTACACTTATAAATATAAATTAAACATTTACTGAATCTAAAATATAACTACTTAATATATATCATGTGGTTACTTTGCAATTGTATGTAATACACATAGATCACTTAAGTAACTACTTATAAGTACATAACTATATATCCACGTATGTGACAAGCATATATGTTGTATTTGTTGGTGAAATAATATATTTAATAACAAGTTTAATTCTAAACATTATGATATTATAAGTTAAGATTGGCACAATTAGTTATTTTATTTTTAGATTGTTAAGTTAAACTTGATATACCCTAAAATTTGCATCGGAAAAAATCCTAAACCAGTGCAATATAATTTTGGGCCAAAATATTTTTCCCTCCTCGTTTGCTTTGCATTGGGCTTGACCCAATTAGCGGACCGACCCACACAAAGTCAAATTTTGTTTTTGGTCAACCTTCCCATTGCACCTGTAGGGAAAACAACTGATGCAATAAAAATGTGGGTTCCACATCAACGTCGGATTTTTGGACGTGGAAAATTCAACGATTTTTCGTATTGCACCGGATTTCACTTCAAACCGGTGTATTAATTTTTTGCAACCATGCCATGTCAGTTTTTTCAACGCTATCTCAGTCAATATTTTATGTTGCATCGGTCGTAAATTTTGTACCGGTGCTATATCTTTTCCAATCAACGATATTTGTTCTTTGACCAGGGTGAATACCGGTGCAAATTTTAGTTTCACCGGTATTTGAGTTTCGTTGCACCACATTTTCACTGTTCCCGGTGTAATATAACTGGTGCAACTCCAAAATTTTCTAGTAGTGCAGCTTGGTCAATTTTTGGCACGTTAATTTTCGACTTATACTAAAAGTAGTATAAACTTATTCTCCACTATTCCTGCATACCTGCTTTCTCTTTCTACTTAATATATAAGTCTGTTTTACGTCAAAAAAAAAAATTTCTCCACTATTCCATTTTCGACTTTAAATATTGCATGAATTCTTTAACTTTTAGACTGTGCGTTTATAAACACGAACCTTTTTTTAATCCATCAAAAGAAACACTATTTTCCAGCAGCATATATAATGGAATTTAATACAAAAACTAATTGTAGAACAGTGAAGTCAAAGAATCAGATTAAAATAAGAAAAGAGATGGAGATGACACGTGTGGGTAGGAACTGGAAGTAATAGTCGTGTGTGACATTACTAAGCGTGCAGGATTTTGCTTCTTAATTATACACTTTATTTGAATGAGTAAATGAACCAAAAAACAAAGCCGATTTTCATGACTTGAAATCCTTTCTACACTTGACTAAAAGTCAAAAACCTTGCACGAATTTTCACACACACCTCTTCTTTCTATAATATATTTACTAAAAATTTGTTTAATACGAAAAGATCAGGTAAGAAAGTGAGCAAAAGTTATAATAGGTAAAAAATTAGACTTTTTGAAACTGAAAAATCAACCTAACACAAATAATTATCAGGTATAAAAATGAAAAAATCTTTATATTTTTTTACCAATTATTGTTAGAGAATGGTGAAAATCCATTCAGGCTTATATATATTTTGTATGTTATCTTTTGGGAGCTTTTCAAGAATCTCACACATGCATACACATTGAAATTTCATGACAAACTCCAACACTTTCAAACTTGGAATGCTAAAAGGTGGCGCATAAGTATCAAGTTGTATGCTTTCAAGTGAAGTAATGCGACCGGATAAGTGAAACGATCAAAATATATCTAAAATAAGATATATATGATAATATATTTGAAGAGCGAAAATTGTTGAGTTTTTAATAGTGAATCATGTGTATCCTTCTAGTAGAAGACATGCTTGTTTATTTTTATCTTTTAAAAGTTCTAAACGAATGGATTACATTTGATAACGTGTCTTGTAGGGAGATAGAAGGAGAATGTTGATTTTTTTTAATTTAATGGCTAATTTTTTAAAGCATAATCATGATCTCACTTTCATACTTGATCATTATATATTATCCGTCCCAGCCAAAGTGTCTTAGTTTGACTTTTCAAAGTCAAACAGAGACAACTTTGACTGCTAATATCTTTACTTAAGTATGTAAATTATTTTTGAAAAATACATTATTTAAAATATATGTTATTATGAATCCAACAATATATTACATGATACTAATCTAGCATATAAACTAATAGATATTAATGGTCAAAGTTGTATCTGTTTGACTTTGAAAAGTCAAACTAAGACACTTTGGCTGGGACGGAGGGAGTATGTGTTTATTTTCTCACTTGCATGCCTTATCATTACTTGTTCTGTGTGTTGATATTCTCAATTTTCAAGTCTGATCTTTTCCATATTAAACATGATTATTCACTGTTGTGCTGTTAATCTTCTTACTTTAATGGCTGACCATTATCTATTCTGAAACTTTGTATACTTTAAATTTTCAGTTGAAAATTAATTTGTACTAATTTCCCAAATGCCAAAACCTCTTGGATCGTGCTAATTAAGTTTAGAATGATTCGTTTGGAAAAATGAGTCGTGAAAACCCCGTTCTAGTTCCAAAGTATACAAAGTTGCGGCAGGATCTTGTACGTTGGATCTCTAAATACTAAAACGATAGTTTTGACTCTTAATATGATGTTCAAATCTTCTTTAGTTTCATCACTTTCTACGTTCATGCGTTCTTTAACACTTTTTGGTTACAAAATAAAAAATTTGTTTGAATAATTTACTCTCGATCGTCGGATTTGTGTCATAATCAAAGCATGCAAATTAAGTAGGACTTTCAATTACCAGTAAAACATGAATATATTTACACGCACGTGTATATATAGTAAATTTACACGTACGCCCAAAGTAATTAACTAACACTATATTCCATCGGCTTGCATTCTTACTGTGTCGTGTGTGCATGGAACCATGCATATCAAATTCCGCATGATTCTCAAAGAAAATAAAACAAAATAGAGAAGGTCTTGGGTGAGACCGTCCTGCCATAAGCTTATGGTAGGACGAATGATAGTTCATATGTTTAATGGATTTCTTCATGTGTTTCACAACTTTGTTAATTCATTTACATATTGTTACAGATTATAACAAACAAAATTGTGAAACACAAGAACAAATCTGTCAAACACATGAACCCAGCTTATAACAAACAAAACTGTGAAATACATGAACAAAACTGTGAAACACATGAACAAATCTATTAAACACATGAACTATCATTCGTCCTACCATAAGCTTATGGTAGGACGGTCTCACCCAAGACTTTGTAAACAAAATAAATCCCCATGAGCTTTGACAGACCGTGTATATATAATAGGTAAAAGATCAAGTTTGAAAGTGAGAAGATCAACCCATAACAGGTAATAATCAGACGTGAAAGTAAGAAAATTAACACAGAACATATAATAAACAGACATGAAAGTGAGAAGAGCAACAGTAGCATGTTACACTGAATGATCATACTTAATATGTAAAAGATTTTTTTTTTAAGAGGGAAGATCAATACAGGTAACGAGAAGATCTTCGCCCAATGTCTCAATTAGGAGGGTAATGAAGGGAACGCAATGCACGAATTTGGAGGAAATTGACGTTTTCGTCTATTTTGTTTGGTCTAGCGGTAGTAGGTTTGAGTTGTTTTCAGATTTAGTGCGTGGCAAATATGTAATGTTCTTTTTTAATATAAGTGGCAAAAACATCGTTTCTAATCAATTGCATGCGACAATCCAAACAGTTTGATCCAAAATTAAATAATCAAAATGTATGTGAACGTATAAAAATTAGGCTGACAATTAAACATTGAGTGATAATTATGTTTTGTGACGGTATATCGACACAACGACAATAACTTTGCTCAAAACATGTTAATTTGTTTGATCCTAATTGATAGCGTGTACCACTTTTTCGAAACAAAAGAGCTGGTCAAACGAGCGATCGATGAAGATTTATTAAATGTTTGTTGATCAAAAATTACTATAGCAGCATTTCGATGCAGTGAAATCAGTGAAGTTTTAAACATTCGAATGTTTGTTGAGCATAAACATTGGTTGGTTTTCAAGTACATCAAAATTAACGATCAAACATTGATCAAGAAGATGAATATTGTATAGTAAATTAAGTTATGCATGTCCTATATAAAAGAGTGATATGAGAACGTGTCTGAAACGTATGATAAATGTTAATAGTGTCTTGATCATTACTGATTTTCTCACTTTTAAAGTTTAATTTACCGTTGATCTTCTCACTTTCATGCCAGATCATCATCTGTTATGTGTTGATCTTCAAACTTAGAACACTTTCAAATCTAATGTTTTAGCTACTAAACTTAACTTTTGAGATCAAAATTCAATTGAGAATTTGTAAAAAAGAAAAAAAATAGATCATTAATTTAAAGTCAAAAAGTTTATAAATGAGAAGCAATTACACTAAATTCACAAGTATATGTAATTAAGTGCCGTCAAAACCCCGACACGAAGCTATATCATGTGGGAGAAGCTTCTAAATGAATGAAGTAATCAAAGCAGGCATTCAAAGAAGCTACTCCCTCCGTCCCCCAAAGGTTGTCCCAGTTGTTCAGTCAAACATTTTTATACTATGTTTGACCATTAATAACTTTCATTATACTTAATATTAGAGTAAATGATTTTGATTTTTTAAAAGTACATCATACGAGGATTCTAACGATATCTCATGTAAAAATATATCATTTATATATTATAAGTTATTAATGGTCAAACATGGTGTGAAAAAAATTTACTATTTCAGTAGGACATTTATAAGGGGACGGAGGGAGTATATATCTATAGAGCCGGCTGAAATTATTGAACTGGGATGTTTCAATTTCAAAGTACGTTCGTCAAATTAAATGCCTGGTCTTGCTCTCAATAATTTTACTATAGCTTCTAACAAATTTAATGTTTTGCCGCCTAGAACCACCTTCTATATATTATCCATCCTAGCTAGCTAGCTAGCTTTAAATGTCATCAATAATTCATATTAGTTAGTGTTTAATATGAGTTCACCCTATTTTTCGAGCTTATTTTCTGATGAACTGATGTAAAGATGGATGTACTGAAGAAAAAAAAATCAGTATGAATGAATTAATTTAAATTTTATCACATTATAATTTGGCTAAACGGAAGTAAATGATATAATTTACGGATAAATTCAAGATACCTGCCCTTCTCCCAAAATCATCCGAAAATATTCTTAATAAATAGATTAATTTAAGAACCTCAAAAGAGAAGTGAAAAAAAAACATCATCTCGCAAGAGATGGAAACAAACACACAAAATCAATTAAAAAAACAAAAGTTTATGATCATCCCAAAGAGACCATTTGTTGAAGGAACTTAATTATTCTAGGAGTACAAAAAACGGTCACCTTCTTCTATGACCATAATCGAACTGATGATCACTGTTCCATGATCTCCCCGACTGATCAGGACCCGAATTCGACGAATTCCTCCCAGCAACATTACTGTTATTGTACGGATCATCATCAGTCTGAAACTGAAAATTCTCCTGAAACGACAGCGTAGAGCCCGAACCGGAGCCCGAGGAAGACTGTGGAACAAACGGCACCCCACTGAAGAGGAAATTATTAGACTGTGGAGCTTCTGCAGAAGTATTCCTGAGAAGCTCAGCATAGTGAAGAACATGGGGATTATAGCTCATCATATCTTGAGCGTTGATTTGTTGCTGCTGCTGCTGCTGCATTTGAGGAACCTGGGGATTTGGATTTGTTGTGAGATAGTTGCTGTGAGGGAAGTGAGGATGAGCTGTGGATTGAACTCTTTCTGGGAAATTGAGCTTGGCTTTGTTTCCTTTGAATCTGAGAGCGGCTTCATCATAAGCAAGAGCTGCAGATTCAGCGGTGTCAAATGTCCCCAGCCAAACCCTAGCTGCCTTCTTTGGATCTCTTATTTCTGCTGCCCATTTTCCCCATGGCCTCTGCCGAACTCCTCTATAGTGCCTTCTTCTTTGGCTCCCTATACATTATACATACACAGATTATTAATTTCCCCTCATTTCCAATATATATATATATCAACACGCACACACATGTAATGTAATGCTCGTAGTTTATCCATGTATATGAACACTATGATATGCTCGTAGTCTCATTCGTACAACTAAAAACATTATTACTGATGCAAAACATTAGGTCTAAACTTTTGAGAGGTAAACATTCTTTTTACATTAGAAAGAAAAAATAAGAGTGCTACCGTATATCAAATTAGCTAATATATATATATATATATATATATATATATATATATATATATATGCATATTGTGACAAAAACTTATTCAATTTTGTTATAATTAAAATCCAAGAAACAAAAAGTTGGTGAACAAATGTGAAATCAGACTAATTCTATAATCCACACGTGTTTAAATTTTTTGATTAGCCCACCAATTAATTTGCAGCTGAAAAGAACAAATGCCGCATCCATACATAAATCCAAAAATAATTTTTTTTTCAAAAATTTATTGATCTGAAAACTTTCTAATAGCTTAATTGCTACTTACGGTAAGATGTATATAAATAAACAAAATTAATTGCAAAACCTTCTTCTTGGGTGGGTTGAGATGGGTTTCCTACAGTTGAACGCGACTCGGCAGGAACAGCAAAATTATAACCGGTAACTGGCACCTGACCGGATCCGGAGCTACTATTCGTACTTCCGATCACCTGAGAAAGAGCAGAAACCATGGCGGTCATATCCTGCTGCGATCTTTCTGAGTAGAAAGGAAACATGTTTTGATGCTGAAATGGCTGCTCCTCCTTCTCTTCCGATTCATTCGATGAAAAGGGCCTCTTCCCATGCCGTCGATCCACTGTGAAATCTTTGTAGTGATATTTGTCTGATTTTTCAGTTGATATTTCCGACCCAATCGATTCGATGTCAATTTGATGTTGTTTTTGTGGGTGAGAACAAGATTAAAAAACCTATGAATGTCTAACGGATGTTTTGGTAGTATAGGTGAGAGAAATTGGGATAAATATTATGTGGAGTTGCAATATTATGTGGAATTGAGATGTGGTTGAAGTTTTAATAGAATAGTTGAAGGATGGGCAAGCAAAGACTTTAATGTTAGGGTTCTGAAATTGGATTTGTGTGGTATGAAAGATGTGTGAAAAGAATAATGGAGATATAGACTTCATCAATATATATTATTTTCATCAATGCTAGGACGAATTATTATTTTTAATTAACTTATAGTACATCAAATTTAAATATTCATTTTTTTAACTTTTTTGACTCAAGCAAAATAGCTGCTAAAGTTTGATCCTGATGTGATCATATATTATACAATGATGGTAAACATGAAATTTTATATTTTCTTTATCCTCATATTATAATTTTATATTTTCTTTTGATTTATTTTTCTAACTTTATCCTCATGTTATAATTTTATATATATATATATTTTTTTTTCTAATTTTGAGCTTTTTTTGAGTGATAGTGTGGTCGTAATTATAAATTTGATATATAATGAAAGCATTGAGTACTCTAATCTTCATATGGTACTGAAACATAAATAAACTAGTTTTATTTATTACATTCAGTTGTTAATAATGCAGTCGATGTGGTAGAAAAAATGGCTAGTTTCTACCCAAAATTAAGTGTCGGGGGTGAAATTTTATTTAAGCCAGTTAATGTGAAATCGGCCTCCTCTCTTCTTAAATTTTAAATCAATAAACGGCGCAGTTGGTTAATTTATTTTTTATGTGTTTTTGTTTCCATTACTTTGTCAGGATTTATATTTGTTTGTTTACGGACTAAAAGTCGTTAATGAAAATTCAGCATCAAGAATATTGGTTTTATCAATCTTTTGTAAATTAATCATGCCTACCGGCACTGACAAAAAACGAAAAATATACCTATGACCAGAAAAAGTCTTTTAATTTATAAAAATATAAAAACAACCTAATTACGTGACAATAGACAGATGATATAAATTATCTTTGGTCACAAAAATATATAGAATGGTTCTTATTTAAATTCGTCATTGATTAATGGTTTCTTATTTTGCAATAACTGTTCATATTTGATAGCAATTTGCTCACGGTAATTGTTTTTTAAAAAATAATAAAAAAAATAAGTGGGACAGTGAGATCAATTCGAAAAGTAATTAATACTTTCAATACTCGAGTCGATATTACTTTGTATTGTTAGATGAGCAACGTTTTGATTTTAGTTGTTTAGTTTATTTGATTTTTTTTTTCAATTTTACCTTTAATTTCTTCTCAGTTACCATAGTCGCAATAGCTAATATCTCCAAGAGGCGTGTTTTACCTATTAAATCTTTTAATTTGTAATATTATAAATATTTTTAGTTTGCCTAGTTTTTGTTGACATGGTTTAATTACTCTGGTAATAATTTAATCAAATTAAATGTCTATTTCAATCATTATAATCATTACTCGGTTACCATACATTTATGACCATTTTTTCAATTGAGACATGATCTCACCAAATAATCATGCTTAATATGTAAAGTAATATTGGTTTTGAAAGTGTGAGAAAATCAAACATGAAAGTGAGAACATGAAAAATAATACATTGAATGATCAGGTATAAAAGGTCGGGTTTGAATTGACACGGTCTTACATAAAATCTTCTCTAAATTTATATGAATGGATTTCAAACCTTCTCTAAAAATAAATGTTTTAAATTATTTGACCCATTTTATAATGTGAGTTGATACGGTGATTTTTTAATCGCAACAACTTAGCAAATCTTATTTTATTTTTATTTTTTAAGTTATAAATCATATTCTAAGAAATTATCTGGTGAGATTAAAGTTTGTACATTTATGAAATCCAACGTGATGACTTTCAAAAAAAAAAAAACTCCAACGTGATCAGTGCATGATGAGCTCAAATTTATTATATCAAACATAATTACAAACAAAAAGTTTCAACCGCTTCCAATTCAATTCTAAAACACATATCCAGATAACAAATAAAATCTCTAATTAAAGTCAACGTATAAGGGGAATACAAGTTGATCCGTTTTTGGTTGACCTCTCTGCAAGTTGATCCGCTTTCGGTTCAAGCAAAAACATATGGAGTTGTTTTGTGGCTCCCGTTCTTCCATAACATTTATTGTTTATGATATGATTCTAACAAATAAAAATATATTTTCACAATTTTCATTATATTTGATTTATTTATTTCCACAAAATGATATGGAGTGTACATAATAAGAGAAGATCTTGGATGAGATTATCCATAGTAGAACGAATGATATTTCATATGTTTATTAGATTTATTTGTTTTTTTAACCTTTGTTTGTTTGTGTGTTCATTTACACAACTTATGTCAAATAAAATTACAAACACACAAAAATTAAATAAGCATATAAACTATCATTTGTCCTCACCAAGACTTTGTACATAATTGTTGGCATGGGTTCATGTGTTGTCCTACTAAAATATTTATAGCTTCTTATCAAATATTTTCCTAATTAATAGAAAATTAAGGCTATATTTTTCAGAGCTTATCTTTAGCTGGATTAAATTAAGAGAAAGTCTTGGGTGAGACCTGTCCTTGTGGAGACCAAGAGCAGGGGAATGAGCATTTACTGTTTCTGCTTGATCTTTTAGTCAGTTTGTTTGATCTTTCAATCAATGTCCTTGAGTATTTTTGTTTTCCCTTGATTTTTCAGTTAATTTGATCTTTCGTTCAATTTGCTTGATCTTTCGGTCAATTTTCTTGATCATTTCCTTGGTCAATTTCACCAACGACAAATTCAATCAAGGAAATCGGCGTGTTAAAAGCTCACCAACGACAAATTCAATCAATAACAGTCTCATGTAATCTTTGGTCTCATTTGAGACAGGTCTCAAATGAGAATTTGCCATAAATTAAATTAAACAAAATTGAATTAAATTAAAAATTAATGTATTAAAAAAAATAGCATAACTGAACTAAACTGAATTTCAGTCCTGTTTACCAGAGCTTATCAGTAGATCATTTCAGTTCAGTTCAGTTCAATTCAGTTCAGTTCAGTGAAAATGCAATTTGATGAAATTCAGGTTAATTCAGTCATGCTGATTCCATTTTTCAATACATCAATTTTCACTTCAGTCCAGTTCAGTTCAGTTCAGTTTAGTTCAGTTCAAATCAGTTCAGTACATCAAGAAATAAGCTCTAGTAAACAGGGCCTTCATCAGATTAAAAATTCACTAAACTAGACAAAATTTAATTAAATTGAATTAAGTTCAAGATTAGATGCCTAAATCCCGTGTAGCGAAACACTTGAAAATCTTGCTGCACAAATATTTTGAGTAGGTAAACCACAAGTTATAGGTTATCTAGAAAAATAAGAACTTCTGTTTGTTTAGCGGCATGCTTGATCCGTAGGTTTGATCGAGTCCAAGTCAATTCGGTCACCGATTTAGGAAGAAAGACCAAGTCACACTCAAATCATTAGGGATGGGCTAGGAGCAGAGTATCATCATTTTTGACGAGATTTTTGTTATTCACGCCCATCTTCTTTGAACCCGCCGAAAGCTCAGGGTTCTGATGATCTATATCATCGATTTTTTTCCCATTCAAATGAGTATAAATTAGTTTAACTCAGTTAATGGTTGATAATATCTTACTTATAGTACTATATTTTAATACATTAAATTTTATTTCGATCTAATTTACTAAATCAGTTCGGTTCAAATAAGTTGGTGAATCATAATGCAAATTGAAAGGGAAAATAGAAAAGGAACTAAGAGCATCTCCAATGGTGAGAGTGTCAAGAGTAAAAATATGTGCCAAATGTTTAAATTTTATTGGGTGTCAATATGATGTAGGATTGAAAGTTTTCATTTTGAAGTTTGGTTCTCCAATGCAACCATCAAATTGTTACAAAATATTATTAAATTAAATATTACATTTATGTTTCAAATTTAAAAATGGAAGGATGCAATTATTAAAACTCTATATTTGTTAAGTTGTCAAATTGAAAGCTTCAAAGTGAGCATCAATATATAAAGGGTGTAATTGACACCTTCAATCCACATCATATGCCACCTATGATTGACTTCTACATTGATGTCTGGGTTGGAGATGGTTTTTGCAATTTCTCACTCTCAATCCTACATGTCAATTGGTATTTTTGAAAGTGAAGGTAGTATTGGAGATGCTCTAAGGATGAGTATGCTGAGACGGAGATCTTCCATAATTACTGGAACTATGTTAATGTCAACACAAGCCATGTAGAAAGCCGTGGATTCAAAGGTTTATCACAAGAGGACGGATGAATGTACTAAATTGGGATATTTAGATAACTCTCTAAAATAAATAGTTTTCACATTAAAACCATCATATAAATATACTATTTTAAAGAAAATATATTACTTGTTTTAATACATGTTCTATATGAAATTGTATTAATTCAAAATAATATTTATGATGATTCTGTTTAAATTTTTAAATCTTAATTATTAATCCCACTTACTATTTTAGACTGCAAATAGTAAGCCCTTCATTTTTCAACGTGCCATCAAATCCATGTGTTGACTTATGTGTTGTGGACTTGTGGGCGTATACCAAGTCAAACGAAACTGACAGAGTCATTTAAATTAAAATTTCCAAAAGCTACGAGTCTATAACCATCGTACATATCAATGTAACCTTATTATGAGTTTATGACAAATGATGCTGATGCCTCTTAAAAGTCAGATGACTAGCATTCCGAAGAACAGACTTGACACTAATTTCAAACCAGCTTGAAAATGAAATTTCGAAGGGTAAATTTTACCTTAAAACGATTAATGGGATGCAAAAATTGGTTTAGTATTGTTGGCCTGTTGGGTGGTGCCACTGACCCGATGTTTTTAATTGACAGAAAAACTGAAAATTATCTAGTTGTCTGTACAATTTAATGTATATCAACTATTGGGTAACATATTTCTGGCTCGCACATATGTCAAAAACTGAGTCGGCAACTCGGCTAGAAGTGACTGAACAACCGATATCTGTCCACCTGCAATCAGTGTCACAACATCAAAAACGCGCAATTATCTTAAGTCATTAACCTGAGAAACTTTACCAAGAAAGAGTTTCGATAGTGAAACTCACTTTGTACATCACGGAAGGGAACAAATTGGACTATATCGCGAGATGCCACGCGCCCAGTAGTACTTTCGAGCCTTTCTTTATCTCCATCCAGTATCTATGATAAACGACAAATGGAGAAAGTGTAGATTAAATTCAGGTGCTATCGATGAATCTTTGAAGATTGAGTTCTCTACTCCTCTAAAGAAGATATAACTACATTACCTCCATCTCTTTGAAGTCAGCTCCTCCAACCCCAACAATAAGGATAGACAAGGGCAGATCAGAAGCATTGACAAAAGCATCTTTTGTTTCTTGAAGATCTGTTATCACTCCATCCTGAAAATTGGTATTCAGATAAAATATGATAACATGCTTAACCCAACCATCATCATATGCAAGATACCTGTTTTAAAGATATTTTAAAGGTACAAGTTTCCAACTACTCTGTTAATCATAATAACAAGAAAAGAACAAACTGCTGATAATGATGATGCAGATGACAATTGGTATGATTTCCGGATCCAACTTACCGTAATTATCAGCAAAACAAAGTACTTCCGTTGATTATTTGCAACGGCTTGGCTAGCAATATTAGCTGCAGAAGTAACAATTGGGCCAAATAAAGTCGGCCCAGCAAGGGATACATTATGCAGTGCACTCACGTAAGCTGACAGGATCCCTTGAACTCCTTCAACCTGGCAAAACAAAGACAACACCTAGGTCAAATTGAGCTCATGACATGGACTATATCACAATCCAGCCAATAGCTGACTAGTAGCTCTTTCAATTCTTATAAGACAGACCTCACAATAAGTACTGCTACCATTTAAGTTGAAGCAGTGAGAGACAGGGCCATCAATAGGCCGGGCACCAAAGCCCCATGCAGGGAAGCGTTTGTCCGAGTCATAGAACTGCAGCACTTCCCCAACATCCAAGATTGCCTGAAATGACAGAGCATGAATCAAAAGCTCATGGAAAAGTCTTACAAACATATCAACAGTAACAAATTTCTCACTCTCTGATATGCATTTGGCCTTCCTGAAGGGTCAATATAATGCAATGAATCAGGTAGGCGGGGATTCCCATTTGAAGCTGAACATGAAGACCAAGAAATCATTACATAACCAACAAAATAAGATCATCAAACATCCCTTTTTCACTATCTTTTCCTTTCATAGATGTTCATTATTTTCCCATAGCTTTAGTGTAAAATCTCATATAGTTCAACATTTGAAGAGTAACAAGAGTATTGAAAATATCATTGAGCAAGAGACAATTTGAAAAACTTTTAAGTTTTAATCATTCATGCCGGTCTGTGAGCTCCCAGAGAAAATGGAAGAATAGACAAACACCAAAGCTTGTTTTTTTTTTAATGTAAAATACATATCGAAGCCTAGGACCACACAAGTTTAAACTGAAAACATCATTTAGTGAAAACCCAATTGTTTGTAAAGGAATGCAAATTACCAGACCTGTGAAATCAACTGCCACCATGAAGTTCAATTCATAGCCACCGCCAAGATAATCAAGAAATGTATGATGGATTTTCTCAGAGAAGTTATCAACAAAGATTTGGCTCTTTAAAACCTGGTAAAGACTAGTAGATTAGAAACCTCTAAGTCAGAATACAGTGGCAACTCTCAGATTATTCAAAAGATCCTCTACCTTGTTGGGATGGTTATGGCTGACAGCTGTTGGAATGAACAAATTTGCTCCTGTCCCTGAAGTATGTAATTTCTCCATTTCTGCTAAAGAGATCTGAACCTTTCTGAAAGACGATATAGTCATCAGGCACAATAAAGGACATCCAAGAAAATATAGGATATGGAATATTGGTACCAATAATCAGCGACTTACCCAAGTAAATCATGTTTCCCATTGCCATTGAAGTTAAAGCACTCTATAATCAATGGGCTGTCCTGCATCAGTCAATAAATTAGTGAAAATGTGACATTCCATTCCAGTTCACAAAACAAACTTCAACAGGTCATGTGAGTTTCAATTTTTAAAATCAGCTAGCAATAAAGGCCCACATGCTTACTTGCCATAGATCATACAAGCAAGTGGAAATGTTTCCAAGAATACTACTTCAGATGATTTCTCACTTAAAGTTTTGTAGTTTAGGACCAAAAGATACAGCTAAAGCCTTTATGTATGACAGTGTTAAAATTGATAAGGTAATTTACAGCATGAGATGAAAGTAGCAAACGTCTTCGGTTGGGAACTGAAATGCAGCATGGGATGAAAGAAACAAACATCTTCAGTGATGTGGCAGCAGAGTTCATTTCCCTATTCCAGCTCTATATGATGGTTAATAACTTTGGTTTTCAAGCACAAGCATGGAAATAGTAGCCCACACAATGAATATCATTTTTTTAATCGAAGATACATAAGCAACCTACTTAAATGTGGCATCCACTATGCTGAAACCTAGTATTTTAATATTTTTATTCACACACGATTCCCATCGTGAATAGGGAAAAACAATAGCAACACACAAGGAAGAGGTATATTCAGTCAAAGATTCTGACTGTACTACCTTGCTTCCTGCTTGTTGAATACCAAGAAAAAATGGCTTCCATTTTGGATTATGATCATTTTTAAGAACTTCAGTTTTGCAAATGGGAATGTTGCCTCCACCTTCTGTAACTTTTGAAATCACCAGAAAAGGGTCCTGAAAGAAGCAACAGAAATTGAACTCGGTTAGAGATATACTTCAAATGGAAGAACAATAAAAAAAAAAAATTTAAGGGCATACACTTTTTGAGAATAAATCTTTTCCTTCCAAATCTGAACATCTCAGAACCAATTCAGTTGTAGTCTTTGATGCAAAAGTCTCTTCGCCATAAACAGTCAACTGACCAAGCTTACTGGGAACTGCCGAAGCTGAGGATTCTTGAGCATATGCAAGATTTAGAGTCAAACACTTACTAGACTTCGTGACAACCTACAGCAATAATAAAAATAAAATGGTTACTAAGGAAATACGGAGAAGGGTGTATGGATAAAGGACATTTAACTTAATTGACTGTGTAAAGCCATAGTAGGACCAAAGAGAATCAGGACATGAAAACAGATGTACAAATCAACATTAGAAGAGTTGGGCAGTAAGTGAAGAGCTGCATATCTGGTATGAAAAATTGCAGGGACAGGGAAGTCAAACAGAAATAATTCTAGTGGATTTATAAAATAAATAAGAAAAAAAATGACATCTCTAACTGAAAGTATTCCAATCACCACGATATATCAAGACACGCATCACCCGTAACCCAACACACACACCCACACACATACACACACCCACAGAAAAACCAACACCGCCACCAAGGTCTAAAAAGGTAAGTGTAAGACCTCCGATAGTGTGCAGTAAGCCTCCCCTAGGAACTGCTGATCCTCCACCTTAAGCATCTGTATGAGAAAAAGTGCACCATGAATGAGTAGATATCCTACCCTTGCTTGAGGAGTGATTCATACCTCGGAAATGTCATAAAATACCAAAGAATTGCAACATTGTATCTATACTCATATATTACACATTAAAATATGTACTATAGGAAGGACTCGTTTGTTCTCTTTAGAAGACAAAATACAGCATACCTTGACATCTACATTGTGAAACTGAGTATCAACATCATACACACGAAAACTGCAAGGAAGGCATTCTCAGTGTCAATCAACAAGGAAAACCAGCTCTTACATCGCAGATAACATATGGGGTGAAAGATTCATACTCACACTAAATGCTGCACCATCTCAAATTGATAGGTAATGTTGAACTTTCGAATCCACTTGGGACTTAATGAATTCAAAATGACTTCAGTTCGGCCAACCTCTTGTAGTGACCCATCCATTCTTTTTGTATAAATGACCGCCATAGGATCACTCTGGAAACAAATAAACATAACAAATCAGACTTAATTCTATTCCTGATAACTAGCAATTTCTTTGTCAGATAAGATGAGAAGTCAGAGTGAACAATAAAAAAATTAACAAACCTTGGATAGGACATCCCTGTCCCGTAAGCTTGCAGCAGAAAGAGATAACTGCACAAAAGAGGATTGTTCATAAGGTTTCTACAGTATATACCAAAGTAAAACAGCATTACAACCAATTATTTGACTTATTCATATCCTCCAATGTCAACTATATAAGTTAAATTCTGTTAATTAAATGACTACCGAAAGCTCCAAACAATAGAGATTGAAAAATAAATCCCAAATGTGATGATCACAACAAACTTAGTTTGGACTATCCTGAGTTGGTTATGCTGATGGTAAATATTTGCAACTGAAATAAAGTGTGTATGAGAAACAGAATGTTACAATCAACAGCAACTTCAACAAGATGAAAAGGAGTTTAAAGTGAGAGAAATTGCATCTTAGGCTTCAAACCTCATAATGAACCAGAATTAAATGATATGAAATCAAAGACTTGCTAGAAAGTTTAAATTTAAGTAAGTAATAGATACTTTTTAATGATAACAGGGCAATTATTTCCTTATCTTTATTTATGTGTAGTGAGGCACAAATAATTTTCCTAACTTGCTGAAACACAAGAACAGATAACATATTTTAGAATGTAACTGTCAGAGGCATCAGTGCACCATATTTCTAATTGAAAGTAATGGCAATCATCTCTGAATTTTCTTGCAAGGACTTGCAAGGAATCACTACTTGACTATAACAAACAGTTTAGGGTTACAAGAAGGAAAATAGAAATGAGAAAACCTTTATTAAGGATTACTAGAAAGCATTTTTCTGAAGAAAAAAAAAAGCACACATGAAATTTGACCCATCTTAGCATGAGGTTATAATGGAATCGGAAATTATATTTATAGCAAATATCTCAACGTCATGTTCAATTAAGGAAAGTTTTCTGTAGTAGTTTTATATATATTGCACATCTTACTGGGGAATCTAAGGGTCTAAGATTCTCTCATCCTCTCAATCATTAAAGCTACTCCTACATTTTTTTAAACAGTTTCAGTCACCCCCTTTTCATGATACAGCATGTCAAAACATTATTCTCAACATTCCTAGTCATGTTTAATCATCCAACAGTTAAAATGTCTTAGGTTTTACTGAAAAATCCGAATGCTATTTTCACATCACAAAGTATAACTGTTTGGGTAGAAATGTGAAATCCATTTCTATTTAAGCCAATCAGTATCTGTTTGGCTTCATTATGTAGATTTTATTACTACTTGAACAGAAAGATTGTAGAAATTGATTATAACAAACAATTTAGCATTACAAGTAGGACAAAAGAAATGAGAAAACCCTTATCAAACAGTACTGAAGGTAGAAGAAAGTAAAAAAGCACATATGAGCATTTGACTCAACGTGTGATATAATTGAGGTAAGGGATATTAGGGAGTCAGAAAACTACACAAATACTTAGCACCTATCACACTGTGATTTATAGACCATCATGCTCGATCAAGGAAAGTTTATTTTAGTAGTTCTCTTTATTCTACTGGGGAATGTAAGGGTCTCAAACCGTCAGCAACCTTCTCTCCTCATTTCATTCATTAAAGCCCTACTCCCATAATTTTGAACAGTTTCAGTTACATTTGTCTCAATCATTCTACACTCATTATTTTGTTCATGCTCATCCAACATTTACAGTATATGGTTGATTTTATTGAAAAATCCTTCTAATTCCAGATACAAATACAATACTTCCCTCACAAAGTATAAAGCAAAAGGTAAGGGGAATAAAGCCAAAAATGTAAGTTGCAGAACTTTATACAAGAAAAGATAATGAGGGAGAGAAAATAAACGTGATCATAAAATGACAATGATGACTTAGACAAAATTGGAATAATTTTCTTATTCATATAAATAAGTAAATGATACTTATACTATCTTTTTAATAAAGTCAATGATAACTAATTAAAAACATGCACTAAAGATAGTCGGATCCAAAAATATATATTTTATAAGAAAACAGATATATACAGACTGTCGCCTGACATGCATAGCCTTCCATTATATTTGATGTCACTTCAGGTCAGATATCAAAAATGTAAACAATGTAAATAGAAAATTTATATGTGCAATCCTTATCTTTTAAGGTAAGCAAGATACCTCATGTAAAGATACTGAACTAAAAGCACTACACAAACTAGAAAAATAAAACATAAAGTCTGTGATCTACTGAAATTTCAGCTCAATGATTTGCTTTTTACAATACACAATGGTTAAGAGTGTCCAGAAGTCAGATAAAAACAGAATGCATCTCCAAATTTTCCACAGTGTCAAATTGTAAGTTAATTTGGTGATGAAATTCTACCACATTGACATAAACTTATATAAGATACAAGTAACTCCATAACTAAATAATCAACAAAAGAAAAAGAAACTAGTATTACTTGTATTTTGACATTGTGGGTTTACTTGTATTTTGCTTTTATTTGTGGGGACAATCATCACAATATAAAGCAAAAGATAAGGGGAATAAATATACAAACATAATTTACAGAACTTTATACAAGAATGGGCACTGAGGGAAGGACGTGATAATAAAATGACTAAGATGAAATTGGAATGAATTTTCATTGATATAGTCTGATAAAAAAATTAATAAATATATATTACACTAAAGAGCAGGCTATTCATTTGCCTGTCATGCATAGCTAGCCTTCCTTTACATCTTTTGTTACTTCAGGTCAGGTCACATATAAACAATTTAACCTAATGCAAATAGAAATTTTATTTCTGCAATGTACCTTTTATTTAACATATGCAAAAGATACCTAGCATACTGAAACTGAAACTATACCTGAAAAGAAAATCGAAAAAAATGTAAAAGCTGTGATTTACAGAGACTACAAACTATAAAGACCATATGCTTCTCAATAAAACAATGATGACAAGATCGTTAATATCTCCTACATTTCTCAAGTAGGATAAAAGAAATGAGAAACCCCTTATTAAACAGTATTGAAGGTAGAAGAAAAAATTAAAAAAGCACATGTGAGAATTTGACTCATTGTGTGATTTAATTGAGGTAAGGGATATATTAGGAAGTCAGAAAACTATACAAATACTTAGCACCTATCCCACTGAGATTTATAGACCATCATGCTCGATCAATAAAAGTTTCTTTTAGTAGTTCTCTTTATTCTACACATCTTACTGGGGAATGTAAGGGTCTCAAACCCGTTTCAGTGACCTCTCCTCATTTCATTTAATAAAGCTACTCCGATATTTTTTTACAGTTTCAGTAACCCCCACTTCTTAACCTAGCATGTCCAAATATTGATCTCAACCATTCTATTCTACACTCATTATTTTGTTCATGCTCATAAATAATCATCCAACATTTACAGTATATGCTTGATTTTATTAATCCAGACCTATTTTTTCCTCACAAAGTATAAAGCAAAAGGTGAGGGGAATAAAGCCAAATATGTAAGTTACAGAATTTTATACAAGAAAAATACTGAGGGAGAGAAAATAAACAACGTGATCATATAATGACAATGATGACTTAGACAAAATTGGAATAATTTTTTTTTTCTTGAATAAGTAAATGAAAAAAAGAAGGGGTACTTTCATTATCTATTTAATAAAGTCAATGATAACTAATTCAAATCATGCACTACATATAGTCAGATCAAAATAGAAACAATTTACACTAAAGAGCAAGCTATATATATATATATATATATATATATATATATATATATATATATATATATATATATATATATATATATATATATATTATGACTGTCGGCTGACATGCAGAGTCTTCCAATATATTTGATGTCACTCCAGGTCAGATATAAAAAATGTGAACAATGTAAATAGAGAATTTATACTGGAACTGAATACCCCATGTAAACAATGTAAATAGCTCATGTAAATATACAGGACCTTAAACTGATAAGGACTACACAACCCAGAAAAATAAAACATAGAAGCTGTGACCTACTGAAACTTCAAACTCAATGACCATCTGCCTTTTACAATACACAAACCAAGAAGGCAGATATAGTACTTCCAATCACAATCGTTACAATGCCCAGAGCATTTAAGCCAGATAAAAACAGATAGTCTGATCAAAAACATAATAATTAGATGTTACACTAAAGAGCAGGCTATTCATTTTATACCTGCCATAGATAACCTTCCTTTATATCTGTTGTTACTTCAAGTCACGTATCAACAATTTGAACTAACGTAAATAGAAATTGTATTCGTGCAATGTACCTTTTATTTAAGATATGCAAACTAGATACCTAGCATACTGAAACTGAAACTATACCTGAATACATAAACTCTGAAAAAAAAAATGTAAAAGCTGTGATCTATTAAGACTACAAACTTGAAAGACCATATGCTTCTCAATTAGAACAATGATGACAAGAATGATGACAAGATTGTAAGTTTCGCTGACATTTCTCAGGTACAACAATCCTAGCCTCGTAATTTTATCTCAACTCTTCACGTGACACTAGAAAGCACTCAAATGATCAACTACACTCACTTCCATGGCTCATGTCCACACATTCCAGATAGTTAACAATTAGCAGCAAAAGCATCACTGCAAATTTACAGAAAAAACAAAAACGCATATGAGAATAAGAACAAAAATCGAACCTCGATCTGAGAATATAGACCGGTGTAGCCGCGAGATTTAAGAAAAGCGTCCACCGCTTCGTTGGCGTTGGAAGTGTTGCCTTGAAATGAGGCAGGGCCGCCGCCGCCGACGGCGGAACGCCCACCGGCCATGTCTGAGAAGCAATTTCCCATTGGAGACTCCGCGCCGCCGCCTTAGATACAGCCGTCAACACTCCCCCGTCTACTTCTAGTCTAGTCCTAGAGCGGTTACGTCGCACGGGAAAAGAAAGGGGAAAAAAAGGACAACGCGGTATTTATATAACGCCGATAGACAAGGAGAAAAAAATGGAAAAAGGTAAATTGCAGAGAGAAAGAGAAAGTAAAGATATTAAATTGCATGACGGTTTTCGAAACTTTAAATGGAATTAAGATAAAAGTAATCGACAAAGAAACAACGAGGGAAGATTAGTTACAAAGATCGCGGGCCCCGCTGGAATTGCTGTCTGGCTATATCCTTGTTAGATTTACCTTCTGCTGAACAAATTTACCTTCTGAGATTTGTTTTACTTAAAATACAAATTTGCCTTTTCATGCGTAATAAAGTTGAATGTTATTTTTCCAAAAAAACAAAAAGTTGATAAATATTTTTCCCTTCTTCTCAAAATATGTAAGAATTTTAGAAACTAACTAAATATCCAAAAACAGTTTCACGTGAGCATCTGCTTCGTATGAATTAAAGAAAATAAATAATTCAAAGTTGAGTTTCCTTGATTGTCAAATAAATCAGTTGTCTTGTTTAGATTTTTTTTAAAAAATAGTAAAAACCTACAAAATTAGAAATGTGAGCTGGAGAAAAGTAAGGTAATAATATAATCATTGATGATGGATCAAGCTCGATTTGTCTTGATTCAAATGTAACGTGCTTTCAGCTAATAATTGTGGCGGTCTTCTCGTCTACTAACCCAAACTATGGAATTATTTGACAGATAAATAAAGCTCATCACATATTTTCTGGTCACAAGAACTAGAGCTCATATGACAAATGCAGATAACATCAAAAACAAATTAAAAATTATAATACAAGGTTACGTTTGCTTAGCAATTCTTGTTCATTTCTCTTAGAGCAAGTCCAACAGATTTGCTATAATAGAGATTTTGTCAATTTTTAGAGATTTTGTGTATTTTTCCACTCCAACAGATTTGCTATCTCATTTGCTATTATAGCAAAATTGATGAGAGAGAAGATTTGCTTTGCTAAATATGCAGAATGACAAATAAGTTTTGAGGAACGGAATTCATGCGCATTGCAAAAAACTATTTTTGGCAAATTTCTTAATGCAAAAAAAAAAAAAAAAAAAGGAAAAAAGGTTATTAATAAAATCTCTAAAGTAGAGATACCGTTGGATTTGAGTAAAAAATATTTGAAGAATATAGGGTTTCCATTCTCTATTTTTGAAAAACTTTTGGAGAATCTGTTGGACATGCTCTTATCATGATATTGATATACTTTTGATGAGGGAAAAATGTGAGTATAACTCATCATTCACATCAAAAAAGAAAAAACAATTCAAACGCATATTTGCTTAGCACTTTTTTTAACTAGAAAAAAAAAGGTGAATACAACTCATACTTTCTAGTTTCGACATTATTCAAATCAATGATGCTACATTTTGCATCCCTCAATTTCTTTCCTCATAATAGAATGGTGTTGGATCCTCTATATTCATCTCAAAGAATGTACCAAAGCATCTGAAATCATCTTACCAAATTTAGTTGAACTAGTTAAATTGAAGAACACATACATACTTTTCACATATTTAAATATGATTATGAACGTTTAATTATTTGTGTTTATACATAATCAAATCGGTTAAAGCATTTTTTTCATTTGTTCCCTGATTTAGCTCAAAGTTTGCAAAATGAAAAAACCATTACTGTACATCAATGAGATGGTGACAAACATGCAGAGTATGATTTGTGGGACTTAAAATCTGTGTCTTCCTTTTGTTGTCTAAAAAGCGTTGGTGGTCAATTCACCACAAAGGTCAACGCGGTCAAGGTCAACCACTAAAGAACCTGTTCAATGGTAGTGGTGGATAATGAAAGTGGAACGAATAATATAGGCAGTGCACTTCACCATTCCATTCCATTCCAACAGTCAGAAAATTGTGCATACTACTGAGTGAGGACACCGACTTCAGACTGACTCTATTGTTCGGTCGATTAGACCTCGACTAACATTCAAAAGTTTAATAGGTTTTTAAGCAAAAGGACTAGCAGCATTGGTGGTCATGTATATCTCTGTTTCTAGCCATTTCATTATATATGTGCAGTAATAAGTCAGCTTTTCTGCTCGCCATTGTTCTTAACTGTGACCATAAGCTGGGTAAGATGGATATTCAGAAGCATGTGCTTGATACCAGCCTTGTGGCTGCACAGTTGAATAAGCGTACCCAGCTGGGGCCACTTGCTGGTAGTAGTTTGCAGCCATGGTTGTCCCGTTCAAACTTCCTCCTTGCATGGATGATCCTTCATGGTTGTAGGCAGGGGTTACTACTTGGTGTGATGCAGTTTCTCCCGAGCCTTGATATGCTGCTCCATACCTGCCCATCCAGTAACTTCCATGTGTTACAATGTCCACAGTATAGAATTACTACTAATATCTAACATGTTTGGTGGGGCATAAGGAAGCATGAAATGATTGTAGCTTGTAAGCCACACTAGCTCCCAGCACTAATGTTTCTCAAAAAATAAAACATTTCCTCAATGAGTTAGTAGCACCGTAGCACTACAACAAACCAAATGCACTTACAAGAAAACAAAGTCATGCAGTTGTAAAAACGAAAAGTAAATGAAACACTGGTTTTGCCTTAACTGATTCCCCAATCATCTTTGACAAGTGGAAGACGAGATGGTGTTGACCCATATAACTGCATCACCAAACTAGGTTTCATGATTTCTAAGTAAAAATGGAGAGAGCACCCGTATGTTTTCAGTCCAACTAATAAACTGTTATTAAATGTCAGACATTCTAGACTAGCAATCACAGTTCATTACAAATACAAACTAGCAAAGTAGTGCTATGTGTGTAATCACTCTGTCAGCATGCAGTAGAATTCATATAATCAAAGCATGCAACTTCCCTAGGTAAAGATATACAAAAGGAAAGAAACAACTACCAGGCATGCTGCATGTTAGGCGCTTGTTGAGAATCTGCATACTGATATGAAATAGTTGAAGCTGAGGGATGTCCAGTGATTTGGTATGCCTGTTGAGGATCTGTATACTGATACGAGTTAGCCAAAGATGAGGGATCTGTATGGTAAGCTTGGTAAGCTTGCTGAGAATCTGTATGGATATATGAAGTAGTCTGGGC
Organism: Cruciata laevipes; assembly: GCA_963678965.1. Lineage (NCBI taxonomy): Eukaryota > Viridiplantae > Streptophyta > Magnoliopsida > Gentianales > Rubiaceae > Cruciata > Cruciata laevipes. The sequence continues at coordinate 6,175,738 of OY787637.1, forward strand.
TGGGGCTTGTCCAGTGATGCATGAATAAGTCGAAGCTGAATAATATCCATTCTGCATTGCTTGGAGGGATTGTTGGACAGTTGCAGAAGTTGGCTGGTTCAGATGCTGAGGAACATGGGCAGTCTGCAGAGCCTGCATGTATGGATACAACGAGGAAAGCAGTTTTGCTCGATCCTGTGGTATAGCAGTTGGATATGCATCTCCATATTGACCATCTGATGACAGCACTCCTGCTGCAGGAACTGGAAGCTCTGTTCTAGGGGCACAATTTGGCAATGGTGCAAATAATGAGATCAAATTTGCGACCTGCATTGAGAAACTCTCAATTTAAAATAAATAAATGCCAACCATATAGCTAAACGACAGAATGAGTATAGATCTTACTTGCTTTTCATCAAGTTCTTGCTTGAACTTCAAACCAGTGTAATTATCTTGAATAGCTATTTTAAATGACCTCTCTTGCAAGGGAACACACCCCTTAAAAATTCTAAATTTCACCTGAAATGAAAGAAAAGCAGCCATGGGAGTCAAAAGTGAATGGCTTCATATTCAAAGAGCCACTAGTTCCAAGAGCCTCGCAGCTATTTTGTGTACTAAAGATCTTAATTCCAATTCAAGAAACATATGTATATACAAAATAACATCCAGATTTGCAAAAGTATTTTCAGTTAAAATCAGCAAACTACCATATTATACCCCACCAAACAAAGTCGTGAAAGACAATTCCACTAGGATTACTATCCCATTTAAGTTCATATTCTAAGAGCCATTAGTTCCAAGAGCCTCCCAGCTATTTTGTGTACAAAAGATCTTAATTCCAATTCAAGAAACATATGTACATACAAAATAACATCCAGATTTGCAAGAGTATTTTCAGTTAAAATCAGCTAACTACCATATTATACCCCACCAAACAAAGTAGTGAAAAACCATTCCAATTGGATTACTACGCCAATTAAGTTCAAAAACACAAAATTGTATACCTGTGCAGGGAATTTCCCACCAAAAGCATCCGGTTCCAAGTTTGTACTTCCTTCAGATGTAGCCTCATAGACACCGTACAGAAGCTTCAACTGAAAGTCATACAAGAATAGCTTTGTACCGGGCTTAATCTTCTCAACAACTCTCCTTCCCCCAATGGGAAGACCAAATACACGATACTGGAAACATTCTGGTTTTGTTTTACCATTACACATGAAAATGTAACCAGCTGGGGAGTTGGAGGAGTATCGATGCATCTCTTCCCTATCAAAGGCCGTTCCATTTCTGCCAGCATAGGCAACAGAAGAGTGTGTCCACATGATCAAACCTGTTGAAATGGAAATAGCATAAATATAAGATAAAAGTAGAATTAGTGGATTAATTGGTCATATTTTGCAGAAAAGGATTACTCTTCAGTTCCACATAAAGAGTCGTCTTTTTAGAACTGTTCTTACTCCATTAAAGATTCATGTTCCACACAAAAAATGTGAGTATCTAATTGAATCAAAACTAGAACAGTAAGCCATTGGTACTGGCACAGATCATTTCAAAAACCTGTACAATCAGAAAATTGATAAAAGGTTGCACATACATTCCCAAGTCATTAACAACGAATTAGTCATAAAAATGGCATGCTCGTACACAGAAACGCAGAAACAAAACCCTAATTCACCAAAAAGGACAACAAAATTTCGGGGAAAAAACACGCTAAATTCGATGCTTCGTCGAATTGCAGAAGGAGCCATCAGTGTGAGGGTGTTAGGGATAAAGATAAGTTACCGCACGAAAAATGAGAGCTTGGACGAAAGCACGGATGACGTCAGAAGTGAAGAACAACCGAATTGCGCTTTCCTTCACTGCTCCGTTTTCGAGATGATCGAACGGAGGATGTCGATGGATCGAGGATCCGGACTCCGAAACGGATACCTGAATTTGTGTCGGGTTGTGCGCCGTTGAGGTTCAGGTGCTCTGCATTGTTAGCTGTGAGCTTGATATAGAAATGGAGGGAGGGACAGTACTCTGAATTTGTTGAGGGAAGGACAATATGAATATTTACAGAAACCCTGTGCTGGTCTGCTGGACATGGAATCAATTACGAGAAAGGCCCCTCGTGTTTGTAAAAAATGATTTCCTTACTTTTTCTTATCATTTTGATTTTTGAGCAGGTTAATTCTTTTTTTTTAAGAGGGGCTTACGTACATATTCAAAATGAATTTCTTATAGAAATTGGATATGCAAAATGAATATGCAAATAAAAGTTATAGAAGTTGGATATTTAAAAAATATGTGATATTACGAATCCAACAAGATTACATATGATCATATTTTAACTCATATATCAATTTAATTTGAAGGTCAAAGTCCAGCAAACTTGACTAAATGAATAGTGAAGTAACATATTTATTGATTACAAAATTGTATAACATGCATTTTTAGTAAATTTACAATAAACAGGATCTGTGATTAGGAATTCATGGATTCGTATTTAAGGTTTTTTCTCAAAATGTATTATTGCATTAAATTATAACACAACATATAATGTTTTTGCACAAATTGCCGATCTCGCTAACAACTTTCCAAGCTACTATTATAACTATTAATTACACTTTGAAATAAAAACTTTCAACACTTACCTCCATTACTAACGGTTGTAGTCCTATCGGCAAACTATGTAGGTCTTCTAGTAAGCGAACTATCAGAGCAGAGTTAGTCTAGAAGCCAACTTTTAAAGCATCTTGAAGGCTTAACAAATTGTCATCATATTTCCCAATGATACAGAGAGACAATTGCAGAGACTCTGAGTCTCAAAAAGATATAGCCTTGCTACTTAAGTCCAAACCAAGAGAATTAACTTTCCAAATTCTCCTTACAATATCACCTCTACAAATACATGGTCATGTTTCTTCATTTTTCTATTCACACACTAAAATATATGTTAGCAAGTATCTTTGGTAACAGTAATATGCATGATTCATTAATTTCTTTTAATAGATTACCTTTTATCTCATTCAAATGCAAATTAAGAGGTCTAGTAATTCTAGAACAAGTGGTTTCATATTTGAAAAGTCTGTTGTATAAGATTTTAGCATATACCAAGCTTTCTATTCATTGGTGGAGAATGCAGATTGAAGGGCTTAGGTCCTGGACTTCTATATATGATCTTGGGTTTACACATAGAATGGGTTCACATGTAAACCGATGAGTTTGTTTGATGAGATGATGATGGATGATGCTTAGGTAAACATGCTCAAGAGAGAGGTTTGGATGTTATTAATACTTTTATCACCATTACCATGTATTCTTAATGTGGCAGCTTGGCTGAGCCTTGTGTGTTTCGATGGAATGAGGACGAGTGACGCCATATCTTAGTGGTTAATGGTTATGCATGCGTTAATGAAGCTATTTTCACCTTTGAGATAATGATTCATACTACTGATGTCATTATGTTCACATGGTTGTTATCAGTTTGCAGTCATTCCATCTAAAAACATACCTGGAACTATTTAACATTTAATTTGAAGTTATAAATTACACAGTCCAATAAATTGTATGAATTGTAAATATGATCTTGGTAGTATATACTTTTATTCTCCAATTCGAAATTTATGGCATATCGTTCAATTTAAGTTTAAGTCGAGGACGGTTGGAGAAGCGAGCATAGAGTTCTGACCAGACACTTTTTATTTTAATATTTTATTTAACGTCCGTCTCCTGAGTGAACGATATAGTGACCAGTCTCATTTATAAATTAAAGGACATGGAGGTCCTTAATTGCAATTTCAGAAAAATTGCAAAGCACGTGGCTACAAATTGAGAAATGATGCTTTCATTGTCCTTTTTAATCTATTTTTGTCCTTTTTCCTAGAAAAATGACACATGTCCCTTTTTTCTTTCTTTTTTCCTACTTGCTCTTTTTGCTTTCCTTTTCCCACCTACTCTCTTTTCTCTCTCCTCTCCAAGACGTCCATTAACCACCATCTACAGCTTCATCAGTTTATCCCCTCGTCGAAACCTTGACAAAAAAGGATAAAAGGTGAACAGTTAAGCCTAAATCATCAACAAAGTAATTCAAAATAGACTAAATAGTACCATTTGACCCTTATTTGGCCCACTTAAGGATTTTTGGCCCCAACTTTAAAAACTATAGTTTTTTAGCCTTTACATTCTAAATGTGAGGATTTTTGGCCCCATTAACAGAACCGTTTGGTCAACTGTTAGTCAATGCTAAAAAGAAGGGGTATCAACAGTGACCTCTTCGTCAATATCAACAGTGATGGTACCGAACTTTCGATGAATTGGAAGTTGATGGATTTTGGGGATTAGGGTTCTAATATCTGGGATAGTTCTTGCCGCTATTCAGAGAAAATAAAGAATTGACGGAGTAGTTTCGTTTAAAATTGTGGTAAATTACTTATCCAGAAAGGACTAAAAAGCCCTCAACAAATTGGGCTGATTTTTATTTTTGGAAAAAGACAATTTTACCCATGCTTTTTAGCATTGACTAATGGTTGACCAAACGGTTATGTTAATGGGGCAAAAAATCCCCACATTTAGAATGTAAATGCTAAAAAACTATAGTTTTTAAAGTTCGGGCCAAAAATCCTTAAGTGGACCAAAGTAAGGGCCAAATGGTACTATTTAGTCTTCAAAATATTATACAGTTTAACAATTAAATACTAGGAAGACTAGCTTTTTAATTGATTCTTTGTCTCCTCTAGCTTCTTCTCTGCCCCCCTCAAGCTGCAGCCAGCCAAGTTCATGAGATACACTCAGTAGTCAGATTAATTCTCTTCTACATTTAACTAATAGAACAGAAAAATACCGCAAAACAACATAACAAGGATCAGCAATAGTAACGAGATGATTCTCACACTACAAAGATGAAATTTCTCAGCCACGCTTCTTTCACAAAATCAAACCATAATTCTGCTACTCCATCCGTACCAGCTAGATGTGCACATGAGACTTTTCACGGTCTTCTAGACACGTGTCAGTTTGACTACTAATATCTTTAATTACGCATATTATCAAGATATAAAAGTTTGATATTAATAGACTACATGTTATGAAGATTCCAACAATATTAAATACGATAATATATTTATTTATTTATACGTTTAAAAATGCAATCAAAATTTAGCATTTTTTACTGAAAAAAGTCTCCTGTGCAGATCTAGCTGGTACAGAGAGAGTACATTGATTGTTTTCATATTTAAACATAGCATATATGCCATCCTTTTTTAGGTCCTCTTTCTTATTCAATTTAGATTTGCACTAGAGTTTTATCAAACAAGTTCTCAAATTTCATGCTTTCAACAATCAAAGGGAAAAATCTACAACTTTTGGACAAAACAATCGCTGATAGTAATGCAATTCACAATCAATGCAAATTATGCAATCAATTACCTGCGAGTTGTAATATTTGATGCGGCTACGGAGGTGCTCGACTTCCTTCTCCCTGTGTCCGATGAGAGCGACGAGCGTTTCCGCCTGCTCCTTCCTCGCTGTGGCTTCATCGTCACTGCCGCTACCACCGGTCTCTTGCTCGTAATTGCCGCCGTCTACAACGCCCGCCGGTCTCTTTCAAATCTTGCTCGCGATTGCCGCCGTTTTCTTTCAAATCTTGCTCGCGATTGCCGCCATTTTCAATGACCAAAATTAACCCAATAATCAAATGGATTAAAAGGAAATCCAACGACCCAAATATCTGCGTTGACGCGTGTAGAAGATTCGTTCCGTTTAATCTGCTAAAACAAACAAGGAATCCTATTTTTTCTCTAATAATCGCTGCTCCTTTTTCCAACCAACCTTCTTTCTCTTCCACCTTTTCAAACCATGGATTTCAGCACGAAAAGGCTAATTTGTTTGTATAGTTTTTGATAGGGGTCATCTACTTCGTCTTGAATCATTCGATCCACAACTCACAATTTCTTGTGCGTAAACAACATACATTCTACCAACCGCTATTGGTATGTCCTGATGTTTGTTTTGTTTTTGTTATTGTTTTCATTTATTGCCACATATTGATAAATTTGTGTAGTTTTTTTCGGATCATGCGTATAGATTTGTTGATTTCTTGAATATTTATCAACATAATCAAAAACTTATCTGTTGTGCTGATAAATTTGATTAAATTGTTGCAAAGATCATTTTATTTGATTACATCCTTCTTAGTGTACTGGTTATCGGATGGATATTTTCCACCTTCTGCGTAGGAATATTTTTACTTCCTAGAATCCCTCCTCTATAGTCTATACTGATGATGATGATGATGATGATGATGATGATGATATGTGGTGGATGGTTGCAAAACTGAGTTTATTTTTTTAGGGAAGCTGAAAAAATAAACAATTATATTTAGTAGGATGTTGCAGAGTCTCTGCATCCGATTCAAGTATTGAAGATGCACTTTACCTTTCAAATTCTTTAGTTCTTGTTACCCTTTTGGGGATTTGATATGATTACTTTTAGGGAGTAAATATGTCATATATCATGATATGAAAATGTAGTTGACTATGGCATGATCCTATAATTATTTGCTACTTTTCTTTGGCACTATTTTGACATTGTTTTTCTTCTTTCTCTTTGGCAATGCTTTCAGTGCATGAAGCATGGATCCACCAGCTACGCTGCCAGATGAAGTCAAACCAATGGATCCACCGATAATTGCAGATGTGGAAGTCAAATCAATAAATCTTGAAGAAGCAAATGAAGCAGTGCTCCATTGTGACCTCCTTGACACTGAAACTGTTTACAAGATAGCTGCAGCTTTGCAACCTGGATTAGCCTCTGCATGTGTTGACAACACAACTGGTGGTCTCTTTAAGACACCTGCAGCAGTGGCTGTCGATCGATATAAGGAGAGAAATGGTGGACTATCTATTTCAAAGAAGTGAAAATTATGTGGCGGAATCTATGGTCCTTGAAGATGGTACAGATGCAGAAGTGTCTGATAATCCGTATGGCATCATCTTAGATTTTGTTGATGATCTTACTGTCTCGAAAAGAAACTTTTTTAGTCGGGTTTCTGGATGGGTGCTCAGTGATAGGAGGGAAGAGAGGATTGATGATTTTGTCCAAGAAATGGAGGTTAATGGTTTTTGGTTGATTGGCAGGAGGGAGGCAGTTTCAAAGACTTTGGTTAAGAATGTTGATGTCAAAAACATCTATCACTGTGATGACAAATTCAAGTCTCAAGAAGAGCTTGATGAATATAAGTTAAACTGCAACTTCAGGATTATGGATTGCTTGAATAAGGGTTGTAATTCCAGGTTTAGTGCAGGCCAATATGGTTACCATGAATCCATTTGTCCGTTCAAAGTTCTTCCATGTGATCAGAAATGCCCAGAGAGTATCATGAGACGTGATATGGACCGACATTGTATAACTGTTTGTCCAATGAAACTTACAAAATGTCCATTTTATCAAGTAGGTTGTCAAGCCCTTGTTCCCCAGTCTACAATTGATCAGCATCGTTCAGAGAAGCTACAATCTCATTTAGTGTACATTCTTCAACCACTTCATAGAGAATATTCAATTGAAGATTTGAAGAAAAGGGCAGACCAACTGGTAGAGGAGGGTTGAAAGGTTTAAAAATCAATCAAATTTTCTTCTCTTTGATATGATAAAACGTAAAAGTGCTATAAAATATGTTCATTATTTCATGAGTAGTTAAGTTGAAAATGGTATATTTAAAGTAAATCATGCTAATGAAGTTCATGTTGTTGTTCATTTGTGAAGGATAAGCTAACCTAGTAGCTTTGTTCATCTCTGTAGCTTTTTAGTACTTGAGTAACTGTTAAATAAATCTACCTAGTATTGTTTTCCTATGACTTCCTTGCAAGGGTGTCAAGAATTAGTAATATGTAATTTAGTGTCTGAAGATCCAAAAACTATCAACACTGAGAATTTCCGAGTCCTACTCCTACTTCTTTGTCACCAGTTTTGTCTCTAAATTATTTGAGAAGTGGTGGATTTTTGTTTGCTTGTGAATACTGCAGTGTTAAATTTAACATTTACTGTAAATGACATGTGTTTTTCGTTGCACACCAGTTGTCCTTTTTAAGTAAATTGGTGAGAGCCCGTGATGCAAGAAACTTAGCCTATCTAATAAAGGATGCCGAAGCAAAGATTGGGCCATTAGAAGTTGATGAAAAGAAAAATGACTCCGGCAAAGAAGGTGGAGAATTTAATGACACAAAGGAGAAAAAAGATGATGGTTCATCTCCATAAAAGGAGCAATATATTGTAACAATATTAGTTAGATGGAATTGCAGGAAGAGAGGAAAATCTCAAGAATTAGTGTAAATATGTAAGTGTTGAACTATATGTTCATACTAAATATGTTCATCAATCTTTTGTTCTGGTGTTTGTAAATCTCTGCATTCATATAATTATGTTGCAGCTTGTTGATATTGTCATTCTAAAGTACTGGTAAAAAATTGTGCATTTTTCGTATGTACTACACATACAACTTTCAAGTTGAATGATTATGTGGACTTTAGCTTGCTTTTGTTGGATAGTTTTGTGTTCAAAAAGATTTTTAGTGGAGATAATGCTCTGATATGTATTCTTGCTTTTGCTTTACCCGGCGTAATAAAGCCTAACTGCATATATTTCACTGAAGATTTCAAAATTAAATGGTACAAAAGAGGACAATTTATAGAATTCAATCCAAAGAATGATATAATCCCGGCTCCAAAACACTATCCATCTGACTGAAAAGACCAACACCAAAACGATAACATCGAAATTCCAGCGAGCCAGACTAAATTCTGGGGTGATAAATAAGCAGTTTAAGCTCTAATGCTTGATCTTATGCATCCCTATGTTGAGGTCTGAAGAGATGGATATCAAGAGCGGCAGAGACTTGTGCCAAACAGCTTTGAAAACTCTTTTCTGGTGAGCGGAAATGGATTGGGATGGCCTGTGGGAATCATACCGGATATCGAATATGTGGATCATGGGATCTGCTGAACCAGATGTAATGTACAAGCCGTCGGGGGACCATGCCTGGTTTATTAGAGCTGACTTGGTGTCACTACTTTCCTGCTTCCACCCAAAAGCATGCACCTCCGTCCGCCTCACTCTGATGTCAAACAAACGGAGTTGTTTTACCGGAATCCTAAGATAAAGGTGTAGTGTTATTATAATATTAAGAGTAATTAAATCATACAGTCTTGGTATTACATTCAAAATAAGAACAAATTCCTCAGCATTAGCAATTTTACATTCCATCTGTATTACTGGGTAAAAAACAAGAGAAATATATCATTCCAAGATGCTAGACTACATCATACTTTTCAAGTTACTGCACCCAATATTGGGTTGCAAAGCAGCAAAAGGGGTTCTATAACATGCTCTTAGAAGTTGAAACAGTAGGTTATAGTGTACCACATTATATTAGAGATTAAATTGTGTGTATCACACTAAGCAAATTACTTGTTTCCATTAAACCATTGATAGCATGAAATAGTGCACCACACTTATCAGAGGTAAAATTGAGCACTTGGCAGATAAAGCATTTACCAGTAAATGAGAGGATTCCAACAACTTACCCGCTTTGAACCATGAAGAGATTGAAATTGCAAGGATTTGGTAGAACACTCAAACATTTGCTATCAAGTTGATGCTGGTAATCCGACCTCATTGCATTTACAATCAAACCCATGAATTTTCTTGTCAACACCAACAAATAAAACAATTTTTTTTCTGATGCATCCCGGCAACTCCCATTACAGCTGATGTGTGAAAACTTCGATGCAATGTTTTGTATTTCCACGAATTCTCTCTATTACCCTCTGCCCAGAAGAAAACAGAATGATCGTTGCCACCGGTAACAAAACAGGTATCCTCCCAAGGCATGAACTCTATGCTATTGATGATGCCTTTGACATGAGGCTTCTCTTCTAGAAACCTCACACGTGTTCCCTGTCAACAAGTTGATGAAAGTAAGAGCCATGAAAATCACAAAAGAAAGCATGCCAGAGTATTTAAACAATACAAGGCTAGAAGTAACGTTTATAGTATTGAACACATCAAACAACAATAATATCTATCAGATGTAAACGCCCACAAAGGAACGTACAAAAGGAAATTTATTGTTCATGAAACAGACAACAGAACTGCCGATTTCAAAATTAATCTCCAATGAGCATGGAATCAAACATTGAAATAGGGAAGCATGAGGTGACAACATCAAATGCCAAGTCATATAAAGGAAATATATAATTATGCAATGCTAACAACAAACTAAAGCCACTCTCCTAATAGCCTCAATATTATGATTCAAAACGGAAAGTATAACACATCCCATAAGAGTTTGAACCACTGTAACGATTTAATGCATTAATTATAAACAAAGACACCCACATCTAGTAAACTGTATTTGTCAGGATACAAATTCCAGATAGTACAACACAAAATGCTTTTCAAACGCCATGAGTAGTGTTTTCACATCAAAGAAATTCACTACTATGCAAACGACCCATGCTTCCCCAAAGCAATGAAACTGAAATATAAGTATCATTAACAACGCTACACGCTGATCCTAAATACATGAAACTCGTCATAAAGCAGCTTAAAGTGTTCAAGTTTAAGTCCAACAAAGCTGCATCTCACTAAGGAATCGACATAACATTAGTAAGCATTTCACTAATAAAAATCAATAAAAAATTCATACTTAGCCTATAATCATGTATTCACCTCCTTAGTTTTATTCAGGTCCAAAACCGATATATGAGAATCCCCACCATGAGCACTATAAACAGAAAAAATGGTGTCTCCCTGAGCATGCCAAGCTATATCTTCTGGCCATCTCCTTTCCTTGGATGAGAAACAATCAGTTGATTTTAAAAGACTGGCACTTGATCTGCGATTTCCTTTAAAGAATCTCAAACTAGTTAATATGTAGAATACCTTAGCAGGGAATAAACCAGCTGACAATATAAGGGTAACTAACAAATGAAAACATGTCTTCATAAAAATAATATTATATTTTTAAGAGAATATCCAGAAGAAAGTAAATAAGGTCTATTAAGAAACTATACATACCCACTGCTCTTGATCTCCCACAAATTAATGAATCCATCCAATGCACTGCAAAATATTAAGATGCAGTAAAAGCATTAGAAAGTCCAAAAAGTTGGAACAAAGCAGAGGAAAAAAGACCAGCCAATTATTGGAGCAACAAGATTACACATGTGCAAGTCAAAGTTACCTATGCATCAAGAGAGATAATTTCCACACATCATTTTTCCCTATTGCTATAAACTTGAAGATAGTACTTGAAATCACAGTTTACTGAGGGAAGAAAATGTTTCATCAAGAGACCACTTATTCTTATTTCAACCACAAGTTAATGTAGTAAAAATACTGACTTGGAAATATAAACATGTTTGTAATGGTAAGCATCCAGTAACTCTTATCTATATCATGACACCAAGAGCTGGGAGCAACACCAATTTACCTGGTCGAAAATAGCTGATCGTTTGCAGGACAAGTGATAAGACTTCTCAGCTTCCTTTTATGATGACTATTCATGAGACAGGCAGTTTGACACCTAATCTCAATCGGTGAAGAACGACGACGTACATCAGGAATCAAACTCTGGTGTTCTTTCAGTTCTGAATTATGAATTCAACAATAATCAGTTTCCAAAATGTAAGAGACTAGTCATGACATCTCATTTATTTCAGTAATTTAAACCCACGAGAATTAGATACAACAATATACCTATTTTCTTTTTGGCCCGGTAGGTTGTTTATCAACCTTCCATTCAGGAGATGCTCTTGAAGATCTTGAAAGTCCGTGCTTACTAAGATCTATTCTATCGTGTCAAGTTTTGATTCAAAAACGGCAAATTAAAACTAAGTGCGGAAAATAAAGTAGACACGATATGATCACCCAATTCAGTGCAATGCACCTACGTCTAGGGGGCCGTAGCCCGTGGTAAAGACCCTTCACTAGTTGCAATAAATATTTCCAATCTATTACAAACTACCGGCTACTCTAGCAAGCCTATCACACTACAAATTGGCTACTCTAGCTTTAATAGTTGCTACTATGATTACCTTCTTTTCCACGAAGGTGTCCCAGAGGCAGTTACCCTAATACCTTCTTCCTCATCAGCAGAAGCATGACACCTGAAATTTTTCAAATACTGGAGAGAAGAATCATCCTCACAATAGGAGGTAGCTTGTGGAAAATCTGTGAAATGCTGTGTCCTTCTCCCATCATTCCATATCCTTCCAGCAGTCTTTTTGGTTCTCCTAGAGAACACTTTTGTAGGAGCTGCAGCATCAGTGAGAGCAACAGAAGAGACTTCAGTAGGAATAGCAGTAGACGGGATGACTCCAGGTCCATGGATTGTATCATAGACAGTAGGAACTGGCACATCCTGGACCTGTGATGATGAAGTTGCAGGGGCCTGTCTTCTGAGTTTGAGCCGCTGACCCATGGTTAAGTGATCCAAGGGATCAACAAAATCTGCACACATGGAACTTATAGATCTAGAGCTGCCATGCTTACCCTCCTGTGTTACTGAATCATCCAAGACGATAGGGGTATCACTGGTATTAGTGAACACAGACTTCAACTTAGTGTTGGATCTTGTGTGATAGGGCCTTTTCCTTACACAGGGAACCTTGGTGTTTGGAGTCCTCTTGGGAGACTCAGAGTTTCCATCTCTTTTCTGTTCACCAGCCATTGAATTTCCTCTTGTAGAATACCTGGAATGAGAAGAATAGGTCCTCAGGTAAGGGTTTGTTTTCGGTTCAGGCCTCACAAAGGTTGATTTATGTAGATCAGAGGTTACAATCACATCAGTCTTAGGGGGTTTTGGCCTCATCTTGCCATTATAAGAGCATCTGTCAGGGTTACTCCTAGTGCCTAAGGTATCATGCAAATAGTTATCTAACCCCTTAGCATATTCCCATACATCTAACTTGTCATAATACTTCTTTATTCGTACTGCATCTTTAGATCCTGGAGCAGGGATAAAATTTTCTGGAATCACATCCAGTGCTGGGGATGAGGGTGAATCAGGCATGGGTTTCACAAATCCAACAAGATTAGCCTCGGGCTCAATCAAATCAAAACACGGATCCCATAAACCCTTAGCCCAGCGAGTGTCATAAACTCCCTCTATGTCTGTCAGTACTTGCCCATCAAACCCCACACATAATCGATCACTCTCACGGAAATACATGATTCTAAATAATCAATTAACTCAGCAATCGTAGAAACACAACCGAGAAAACCAAGCATGCAAATCAAAAATCCAAGGTAGTGAACAGATCTAGAACCCAAGAAGATACCTTGATACAGAGCTGCGGATTCCGACTATGGCAGAAAAAGAATATACCGATGAAGAAGCCGGAAATCGATGGCGAGCAAATTCGCGATAGGGAGGGAACGATTCTGATGTTGCAATAGGAATAGGTAGGGATTTTTGCTTGGGCGCGAACAATAGGATAGGAAAAACACTTTTTCTGCCTTTTTACGCGAAAATTTAAGGCAGCCCAACGGAAAAATAACACATAAATCTCGTGGGCCCCAGCTGTCCCTTACTAATACACGCGCCTTTATCACATGCGCCGTATACTTTCATGTTGCAACACGACATGCAACCTTCACCCTTAACCATATTTTTGATATTTTCTGATTTTTGTAAAATGGAAAAACAGAATTTGAAATGACAACTGCACAAAGCAGATAGACTTCAGTTCCTCAGATAGTACACACCCCAAGGTGTTGTCTTAGAGTTTCAAAAGTTGAGGCATTCAATGGCTTAGTGAAGATATCTGCAAATTGGCTCTCAGTAGGCACATGCTTAAGTTCCACTTCCTTTCGTTCAACTAAGTCTCGGATAAAGTGGTGTCTGATATCTATGTGTTTGGTTCTGTTGTGCTGGACTGGGTTCTTAGAGATATCAATTACAGATTTATTGTCACACAGAATAGTAAGACTTCCAAGTTTAATACCATAGTCTCGGAGCATCTGTTTCATCCATATCAACTGAGTACAACAGCTCCCTGCAACTAAATATTCTGCCTCAGCAGTAGATAAAGAGATTGAGTTCTGTTTCTTACTATACCAAGACACTAAATTCTGCCCAATAAAGAAACACCCTCCAGTGGTACTTTTTCGATCATTTGTGTTTCCAGTCCAGTCTGAATCACTGTATCCATACACCTGACAGCTTGTTCCCTTTGAAAACCAGATTCCATAATTAGCAGTGCCATGGACATACCTAATAATTCTCTTCACAGCAGAGACATGAGATTCCTTAGGAGCTGCCTGAAATCTTGCACATATGCCAACACTTAAAGAAATATCAGGTCTACTTGCTGTTAGATACAGAAGGCTTCCAATCATGCTTCTGTATAGTTTTGTATCCACTGCTACACCTTTCTCATCTCTAGTTAATTTCTCTGTAGTGGACATTGGAGTACGAACAGATTTAGCATCACCGAGGCCAAACTTTTTGACCAGATTCAGGGCATACTTAGTTTGGTTTATAAACAAACCATCATCACCTTGTTTCACCTGTAGCCCTAAGAAATAAGATAGTTCACCCACCATACTCATTTCAAACTCAGGAGTCATTAGAGAGACAAACTCATTCACCAGTTTAGTAGAGGTCGATCCAAAGACAATATCATCAACATATATCTGAGCAATCAATATGTGAGACCCTTGAGATAGCATGTAAAGAGTTCTGTCAACTCCACCCCTTACATAACCTTTCTGTAATAAGAACTGTGTCAATCGATCATACCAAGCACGGGGGGCCTGCTTTAGTCCATACAATGCCTTTTTGAGTTTGAATACATGATTCAGATGGTGGGGATCCTCAAACCCTTTCGGCTACTCAACATAAACCTCCTCATTAACGATGCCATTTAGAAAAGCGCTTTTAACATCCATCTAATGAAGCTTAAAGTTCAGAACACATGACATGGCCAAGAGAATTCTGACAGATTCTAGTCTTGCAACAGGGGCAAATGTCTTATCAAAATCCACTCCTTCAACCTGTGTATATCCCTGAGCAACAAGTCTAGCTTTGTTTCTGGTTACTGTCCCATCTCCATCAGATTTGTTTTTGAAGATCCACTTTGTGCCAATAACATTTATCCTATGTGGTCGTGCAACTAGTTCCCACACATCATTTCGTTCAAACTGACTAAGCTCTTCCTACATAGCTGAAATCCAGTACTCATCTAATAGGGCTTCCTTATGATTCTTAGGCTCAACCAGAGACAGAAAGCACTGAATCACATGTCGACTCCCATGGTGCATTTGAGCATAATTCAACCATGGTAATCCCCGTGGATTTTTTTATCTAGAAGTAACTCCTGTATTTTCTGAGTTTTCAGACTCCTCTTCATTAGACATGTATGTACCATCTTTAATTTCATCTGAGTTTTCCCTAGATGGGATGGTCATAATCTTCCGTGCTGATGTCGTACCTGCATCACTAGTATGGGATGGTGTGACTAATACATCAGAAGTATCACTTGTTTCAACTTCATGTGGCTTTGAGATTTTACTGCTGTCAGTAGTCGAAGGTGATGTTGCAACATGAGTGCTGGTGTCGAGTTGTTCAGGAGATAGAGTATTTTGAGTATCACTTCTCTCACTTCTCTGAGTTAAACGTTGCTGGACTATCTCAGTATCCTCAGCATCTTCTGTAACTTTGTCAGCCACATCCTTGACAGCTACAATAATGGATTCCATAAGAGTTCCCGTGCGCTTATTGAACACTCTATAGGCTCTGCTGTTTAAAGCATATCCAAGAAATACACCTTTATCTGATTTAGACTCAAACTTCCCAAGCTTTTCTTTGTCTCTGAGAATATAGCATTCAGCACCAAATACATGAAAATGAGCAACACTTGGTTTCCTTCCTTTTCATATTTCATATGCTGTTTTTTCGGTCCACGGCCTCAAATACATTCGGTTGATTACATAGCAAGCTGTCTTAACTGCCTCACTCCACCATCTTTTGGGAACACTGTACTCAGCCATCATAGACCTAGCCATCTCTTGGATAGTTATGTTCTTGCGTTCCACAATCCCATTCATAGGAGGTGAGTATGGAGGAGCATAGATATGGGTGATCCCATTAGCTGAGCAAAATTGGGACATTGCCTCATTCTTGAATTCTCCCCCATTGTCTGTTTGAATTCGCACAACCCTCTGATTTAGGCTGGCCTTTTCATTGTTCAGACGAAGAACTAGATCTCGAATAACACTCAAAGCCTTGGATTTATCAGTTAGCAGCTCAACCCATGAAAACCTTGAGTAATCATCAACACAGACAAAAATAAACCTCTTTCCAGACACACTTAAGACATTCACTGGTCCCATGAGGTCCATATGTAAAAGTTCGAAGTTCTGAGATGTGGAAATATCATTAATAGCAGGGTGGGAGGTCTTAGTCTGTTTTCCCTCCTTGCATGGTCCACAGATCATTTCCTACTGGTAAGCAATAGGAGGCAGTCCTCTCACAGCTTCAATTCTGGAGACTTTGTTCAGAGACTTGGTATTAGCATGGCCTAATCTCCTATGCCATAATGTTGAGGTGTCAATTTTGGCAGATAAACAGGTGATGGATTGTTCCAGAATATAGCAATTGTCCGAGGATCTTCTACCTGTGAGCACACCATTTGATCCTTGCCTGACAGTACAGAGAGACTCATCAAAGTGAACTGTCATATGATGATCACACAGATGGCTGATGCTAATCAGGTTCGCTTTGAGATCCTCCACGAGCAGTACATCATGTAACACAGGAAAGTCTTGTATCTTAAGTTCTCTCTTCCCAATAACTTTACTAATGTTGCCATCTCCAAATTGTACTGTACCAATCCATGGTACCATATTGCTCAACAGATCTGGGGATCCAGTCATGTGCCTCGAGCACCCACTGTCAAAATACCAAGTGTTCCTGGCATACACATTATAGCAGGTATGAACTACAAGACAATTCAGAGAAGATTTTGGTACCCATACCTTTCTGGTGAGTTTCTTCTGCTGCTCAGGTTCCATGTTGCAACATGAGGAAAACTGTTTGCCTCTCATGATGTCTCTCAGTAGCTTCATACAATGATAGTCGTCATGTCTAGGGATGAGCATGGGTTTAGGACCCGACCCAGACCCGGCGGGTTTAGACCCATCGGGTCGGGTACGGATCCAATTTTTTAAGACCCGACGGGTTTGGGTCGGGTATGGATCCAAGATTAAATGAACGGGTCGGGTCCGGATCTTAATACTAAGACCTAGACCCAACCCAGACCCAGACCCATAGACCCATCAAACTATATATTGTAAATAAATAATTAATAAAGTCATTCTATATTTATATTAAATAAACAGCATGTTGAATGGACTAAATAAGGTATGATGATTAATTTTTACTCTTCACACGTGTAACAACTAACAAGATAAGGCTAGAAAAAGTTAATTCCATATTTCCATTCATTCAGTAAAAATGAGTGCATTTTTCATTGTTATTGCATGTGTAGACCCCTAATATTGTTCGGCGCCTAATATTGTAAGGCTAGAAAAAGTTAATCCCATATTTTCATTCATTCAGTAAAAACGAGTGCATTTTTCCCATATTTCATAACAATGAGTGCAGTTTTCATTGTTATGAAGATGTTTTATTGCATGTGCGGTGCCTTAGTGTTATGTAGTTCAAGTGCTTTTACATTCTAGTTTTTCTAACAAAACATTATTTCTTCTTTAGTTGGATCACAGTCACAAACTAGAACACTTCAAGACTGGCATTGGTACTTGGCAGCAACTTCTCGATTTCTTTAACAATATAAGATATCATTTTGGCTACCAATGATGTTTTTATTGTATATTGTTGATTGAAATTTAACAACGTCATATAGTAGACCATCTAAAAGCGTCGAATTTGTATTAACATTTTAGATTCTAATGTGTATTATGGATATTTTTGTTATTATTTAACAATTTCTAATACCAAAGTTTAATTTTTTATAAAATAATTTAGGGACCCGTTTAAGACCCTTGGACCCTTAGACCCAACGGGTTTGGGTCCGGATCTTACTTTTTAAAACCCAGCGGATATGGGGGTCTGGATCTTACTATTTTTCAACGGGTCGGGTTCGGATATCACTGGACCGACCCAGACCCTACCCATGATCATCCCTAGTCATGTCCCTGCCGCGTACAGTAATCACAACACTTGGAAGGAGTTTTCCTAGTTACTACTCCTGAGGCAACTTCCATCTCTGGGACAGATACATATTTAGAATTGTTACTTCTGTTGGATCTTTGACTGGTAGTTACTTGGTTCCTAGCTGGTACAAACACTGTCTTCTTCATCTGAGAATTCGATACCTTGCTGTTAAATCCCAGGCCATGCCTATTTCCAGCATCTTTGCCCATTACCAGAAGATCATTCAATTTTGCAGTGCCCTTGTTAAGTTTCTGAATGGTTGCTTCAGCTTCCTCAGCCCTAGCAGTCACAGATCTCAATTTCTTCCCCAGATTATCACAATCACTAGCTCTGGCCTTTACTGTTTCTTCAGCTTTCAAGGCTCTGGTGGTCATGATTTCCAACATCCTGCTCAAAATTTCAGAAGCTACCTCAGCATCCTTAGCTCTCTTAGTCATTGTCTCTAGCTTCTTTGATTTCTCCACATCATCCATAGGTTTCTTTCCCTCTGAAATCTCAATTTTCTTCATAAGATCAGCAAGTGACTCCTCAGCTTTCTCAGCTCTTTTTGTCATGGATTTGAGTCTCAAGGTTAATTCTTCAACTTCCTGTTCTTCAATGAGTGAATCATTTACTAAGGATTAACCTTAACTTTCAGAGACTCTACTTCTTCAGCAAGTTTTAGGGCTTCGGTACCTCCACTTTGTCCATCCTTTAGGCTTTTGATGATTTCAACTGATTTTTCCCATTCCTTATACAGATTATCATATGCACTCTGGATATCAATACCTTCAACTGACTCGTCTGGAACTGGTCCTGATTCCACAACTCTAACCCCAAAAGACACATGTTTCTCTGGTTGAATCTCATCTTCATCATCACTCCAGGTTTCTCCAGATGCTACAAATGCCTTAGGTTGATTTAAAAAATTACCACACTGATAGGCAAGATGCCCATAACCACTGCATTCCTTACACTGAGCTTTTCCAGAATGCTTTGTACCTTCAGGGCCTCTAGGTAGGTCATCAACAGTTCTGAGTCTATTCTGAGTGGAATCCCCTCATTGAAAATTTTTAACACTGTTCTGTGGATCTATAAGCTGAGGTCCTTGACCTTGATAAGACTGAGCTCCCGGATTCTGATAAGATTGAGTTCCCTGGTTCTGAAAGGGCTGCGTTTCTTGACCCCGATAGGACTGAATTCCCTGGTTCTGAAAGGACTGAGCTCCTTGGTTTTGGAAACCCTGAGTTCCCTGGCCTTGATTCACTTGAGCTTGTACACCTTGTGGAACTGGAAGCCCTCTGACTTGACCTTGAGTGCCTTGATTCTGAGCAGCTTGATTTCCTCTTCCTTGATTTCCAGGGGAGCCTCTACCTTGATTTCCCCTCATGAATCTCCCAAAGTTCCTAGCCAGCAAAGCCATTTCATCTGAGCCAATATTCTCTATCTCCTCCAGTTTTCCTTTGGCTTTAGATGTTGCAACATGAAAGGACAGTGCCTTTTTGTCCTTATTTCTGTCACTTTGCATCTCAGAGGTTTTCATAAAACCCATTAACTCATCTAGAGTTACTCCATCAAGTTGGGAATTAATTTCCAGATTCATTACTAAACCTGAGAATCTTTCCGGCAGGGATCTCTTCACCTTGTCTAGGATTTGATCCTCTGTATACCTTTCCCCAAACTGATGTGCTCTGTGGATTAGGTTCTTCAGTCTGGTACTGAATTCATCAACCGTTTCATGCTCCATCATTTCCAATCTCTCAAACTCAAATTTGATCATGCCAAGCTTGATCTTCCTAACAGGTCTTGATCCTTCATGCTCCTTTTCAAGGGCTTCCCAGGCAGCTTTGGCAGTAGTACATCCAGAGATGATTCTGAATTGATCAACTTTTACCCCATTATACAGGGCACCCAAAACCTTACAGTTCAGCCTCTTCATCGCTTTCTGAGCGTCTGTCCATGGAGCAGGTTTAGGAATAGTTTCACCAGCAGGATTTGTTGTGGTAGGTGGACTGTAACCAATCTCAATCATATTCCACGCATCATTATTGAGTTGGTCAATAAATATACGCATGCGCGTCTTCCAGTCCGGGTAGCCTCCATCAACCAGTAGAGAAGCTCGTGTGATGGATCCTCCTTCTTTGGCCATAGTAAGCAGATCGGTCACTCACCTCGCAAGAGGATTAAAAGAGTGATTAAGCTCCGATACAAAATGAAAGTCCGTGCTTACTAAGATCTATTCTATCGTGTCAAGTTTTAATTCAAAAACAGCAAATTAAAACTAAGTGCGGAAAATAAAGTAGACACGATATGATCACCCAGTTCAGTGCAATGCACCTACGTCTGGGGGGGCGTAGCCCGTGGTAAAGACCCTTCACTAGTTGCAATAAATATTTCCGATCTATTACAAACTACCGGCTACTCTAGCAAGCCTATCACACTACCAATTGGCTACTCTAGCTTTGATAGTTGCTACTATGATTACCTTCTTTTCCACGAAGGTGCGGCAAGGTCTTTCCCACCCGAGCTTTAACACACGTCCCTAGTGTTTTGGTTATGGTTGAAAAACCCAGGACTGCGTTGCCTTCTTGCTCAAGAGATTAAACCCTGATTTACAAAAGTTTTGCGGTGAAAAGCGATCAATCTTGCACGCAACCGATGTCCTTCTTTTATAGCTCATTGCCGTGAAAAAGCTTCCTTTTGCACGGCTCTTGAATCCTTCCTTCAATAAACTTCTATTCCAAATCTAAAACCTTGAAGAAAAGGAATTTATGTGTGCCTCAACGTCTTGTAAATGGAAAACTGATCGTCACGAATATTTCCATTCTAATACAGCTGCAAACCACGTTGTAGACACCCATTAGGACTGTAGTTTCCATAAAAGCCATCGCACAATATTTTCCTTCCATCTTCAAAACCTGCGCTGGAACCTGGAAAATATTCTTTTTCTGCCAACTGAAGTCATGTTGCAACATGACATTCCACAAAGCAGCCAACAAAAACTGGACCTTACAGATCTCTCCTCTTTCGTTTTGACACCATTAGCTGGACTAGATTTATTGGACTGTGAAGCAGTAATACTTGAAGCTTTAAAGCCAGATTCTTTCGTCTTCTTAGGTTGAGATACTTGAGGGTTAATTGCTGGAATCAAAAGCTTCGGTCTAGATTGAGATTGGACATTAGGAGACTGCTGAAGGTTTGGAGTTGGACTCGCTGATCCACGCTCAGGTCTCTCAACGATTTTAGAAGTCTTAACAGCTTCTGGACCCAACCGCGACTTACTTTGTAGTATTCATTGTCTATTATTGGCAGGAAATATTTCTTCAACTCTTGCCACTTCCATACCGCTCATACGTTGAGACACTTGAGCATTAATAGCAGGAATCAAAAGCTTCGGTCTAGATTGTGATTGGACATTAGGAGACTGCTGATATGTAGATGGACTCAGTGAATCACACTCAGGCTCCTCTCCCGTTATAGAAGTCTTAACAACTTCTGTTTGCAAATGCGACTTACTTTGTTTTCTTTCTTGACTATTCTTGACAGGAATAATGGATCTTTCCTCAACTTTTTCCATTTCCATACCTCTCTTAGGATCAGCTTTGGACGTTGTAGTACTGTCACGGCCCCGATGTCGAGCCAATTGATTCTTTGTCTCCTCTAGCTTCTTCTCTGCCCCCTCAAGCTGCAGCCAGGCAAATTCATGAGATAAACTCAGTAGTCAGATTAATTCCCTTCAACATTTAACTAACAGAAATGAAAATACCGCAAAGTAACATAATAAGGATCAGCAACATAGAAAAGATCATTCTCACACTACAAAGATGAAATTTCTCAGGCCCACGCTTCTTTCAAAAATCAAACCATAATTCTGCTACATGGATTGTTTTCATATTTAAACATAGCATATCTACCATCTTGTTTTAGTTCCTCTTTCTTATTCAATTTAGATTTGCACTAGAGTTTTATCAAACAAGTTCTCAAATTTCATGCTTTCAACAATCAAAGGGAAAAATCTACAACTTTGGACAAAACAATCGCTGATAATACAATTTACAATCAATTACCTACGAGTTGTAATATTTGATGCGGTTGCGGAGATGCTCGACTTCCTTCTCCCTGTGTTCGATGAGAGCGACGAGCGCTTCCTCCTGCTCCTTCCTTGCCGTGGCTTCATCGTCGCTGCCGCTGCCGCTGCCGGTCTCTTACTCGCGATTGCCGCCGTATCCAGCGCCCGTGACTTCTTCTCCGTCGCCGTGGCGGTGGTGATATTCAGTGACTTCGAGTTTGGGCATTTTGAGAACCGGGAAAGAGGCGCTCATTTTGAAAGCGGTTTCTTTGAGTTCGACAATCGTTGTGTCGTACGCCGTTGCCCGGGCATGTTTACGCGTTTGACGAGTGCGCTCCTATTTTCTTACACAAGTACTATGTACAGGTACAAAAATCTTATGTACATGTATATTTTAATTGGTTATTTACTTTAATACCCCCAATTACATTTTAATCCTAATAAAGTTCTAATTATACAACTTTAATCCTTATCAAATTCTAATTCTAAAACAATCCCTCTAACTATATATAAATTACATAAACACGGTAGCCTAAATCTTACACACAAATTTTTAAGAAACATGGATGAGGATGAATACCGTCGCCAAGAACAATTCTGTAAGGTGCACGTTTTCTTCTAATTACTCTCCATCAATTTGATGTAGATTATTGCTAATTAAGATTTTTTTACCATTGATATCTTGAACTAGATTCTGTATGTTTTTATTGTTCGTCCACATTGAAAATGAAATACGTAAGTTATACCATTTATCTTATTAAATTTGGTAATTATCATGAAAATTTATTCACACCATATCGATACACATCTATTTGTACTTGTACAATTGCAACATGTGTACTACCGAATTCGGTAGTAGTACGTTTATTACCATAATTACTGGCATGTTTTATTACAGCATGATTACTAGCCTTTATTTGGTACGTGTACAATTACAACATACACTACCGAATCCGATAGTACTTTTTGTTACTGTGATTACCGGTACTAGCATTTATTTGGTACTTGTACAATTACTGGATGTACTACCGAATCCGGTAGTACATTTTTTTTTTATTTTGTCTCGACTATCCTCAATTTTCCATTAATTTTTAACTCGTTCTTTCAAAAATGCACAAATGATAGTTTTTTTATTTTAATAATTATTGTATTTTTGATTAATTGGTGTTCGTGGAAAATTTAACTAGTTTATTTAAAATATATATAAATCAAACTATAACTCAACATACATTTATAATTTACTAAATTAAGTTTATTTATTTTTTATATTGGTATCATGATGTATTTTTATTGTTTAAAAATATTATATGGAAGTGATGCTCCTTTTCTTACCGCTTATTTAAGAGAAAATAATCCTAATGAAACTCAAAATATACAAAATTTAAATCGTTATTAAATTCTTATGAGAAATACGTAGCCATATGCATTATATGATTTTGTTATTTTTTACTAAATATATTATAACCATTATTATACGTGATAAGTGATAACTCTATCTATTTTATATAAAATTTGAATTTTAAATTTATCTTTACCAACCATAAATATGGCAGAGTAACTTTTTATTTTACCGTAATTCAATTTTACTAATCTGTGTATAGTACCGATATCGGTACTATTTGTTACGTATTCTGTACAAACACACTATCTATTGCCTGCCGAACCGGTACTGTTTGCTGTGTATTTTGTACAAACACATATTGCCTGCCGAACCGGTAGTAACCTTTTTCTTTTCTTTTTCCTTTTCTTTTTTCTTTTTTCGGTAGTACGCATTGTTTGGGTTTCGTTGTTTTTATTTTTTATTTTCGTTTTTATTACACCGTCTTATCTTTTTGTTTTAATAATTATTTTAATTTAATTTAGTCTGAAATAATGTTTTGTTTCCTCTATATATTTTTGAGTAATTCTCCTATAAGGCAGTCTCACCCATGAGGCAAGGCCAAATAAAGAAAATTTCATTGGTGCCACCTCATCATAACTCACTACCACCTCATCAAATCTCGACGCCACCTCATCAAACATTCGGTGCCAGTTCATCAAACATGTCACCTAATCAAAACCTTTGTGTCTGTTCATCAAATCTCACCAAAAACATTCTCCTATAATGTTTAATTTAACTGTTACAAAAAATAGAAAAAACAAAAAAAAGGAAAAAGGTCTCGGTAGTATGATGTGAGATTGTACAAGTATTAAAAATAGTACCGATACCGGTACTACTGATAAGAGGAGTAAGTTTATTTGTGGTAAATAAAAACAGTGATTTACGTTGAAAAAAGAAAAAGTAAATAAATCATGGATATGGTACGTTGAAAAAAGGTACCTACAAAGCTCAACAAGCTCAACAAGATTTAGGGGGTGCTTGGTTGAAATAGAGGAATGAGAATCGGAATGGGAATGAGAATCGGAATGAGAATGATAATAGGGTATAATGATTATAGGGGTAATGATTATAACGTTGTTGTTTGGTTTGCATTAGGGAATGGCTAAAATTAGTAAACTAAAATGACGGAGTGGCTAAATATAGTAAACAACTAGGTAATGAAACTCATAGTTGTCAATTTTGGGGGGTTTGGGTGATTGGCCAGTTTTGGGTAATGAAGGTGAGCCCATATAATCATAATACTCAACCAAACACCCATACTCTATAATCAAACCCATTACTCACCTCCAAACCCCTCAACCAAGCACCCCCTTAATGAATTTATGATATGGTTCAAGATTGTGATAAATTTAAAAGTTCGGTTTAAATTTTAAATTTAAATATTGTAAAAAATAGATAAAGTTACCAGGTTAGTCGAAGAGTGTTACGTATAGAATTCATAGAATTTAAATAACGAAATAAATAAAGTAAATAGTGTTACGTAATCAGATTAGTGTTACGTAGAATTAGGTTTTCATTAGGATTATTCTCAATAAATAAAAGAAGGATAGTTAAAATTAAAATAGTTTTTTTTTTGAAAAAAAAGTAAAATAGTTAATAAAGTATAAATACGTCGTTTTTTTAAAGAAATAAATACAATGCTTCCTTTTTGAAAAGTCGTTATGGAAAAAAATAGAAAAACTACTACCGAGGATCGGTAGTGTATGGTGTGAATGTGTGATTGTACACGTACTTAAAATAGTACCGATACCGGTGCTGAGAATACTACCGAGGATCGGTAGTGTATGGTGTGAATGTGTGATTGTACACGTACTCAAAATAGTACCGATACGTGTTGAGAATAGTAAATAAGAAGAGTAGAGTTCGTAAATAAGAAGTGTAGAACAGTAAATAAGGAGAGTGATTTACGGTGAAAAAAGAATAATTATCATGAAGATTTATTAGCCAGATTTTTTAACAACGAAATACATACATTAGTCT
Organism: Cruciata laevipes; assembly: GCA_963678965.1. Lineage (NCBI taxonomy): Eukaryota > Viridiplantae > Streptophyta > Magnoliopsida > Gentianales > Rubiaceae > Cruciata > Cruciata laevipes. The sequence continues at coordinate 6,201,343 of OY787637.1, forward strand.
ATACGAGAATCTTATAATATAAACAGTGATCTATCGTAGAATTATATGGTAAATACGGTGGATAAGACTATAACATACGGTAAAAATATAAATGTTGATCTATGGTAGAGTATGCTGTAAATCAATCTTCAAGAATTTGATGAACATTGTTTTATGAAAAAATAATTATTGAAAAATGCACCGTAAAATAATCATCTTGGTATGGATGATTTTCATCTCCAGGGAATTGATCATTATCCATATTTTGTCTTTAAAATTTTGTGTACAAGAGCTAATGTAATTTATAGAAAGTTGTGGAGGAGTGTTTCAGAATTGGAATATGATAAGGACTAAAATTATAAAATCATAGTTTCAATAGGACTAGAATAGAATAGGGGCTTTATAGTAAATTATTTATTAAAATGTACCTGTACATAGGTTTTTTGTACCTGTACATAGTATCCCCTTTTCTTATAAATTGTTTATTTTTGGTGAAACAAAATGTAGGGGCTTCGGTTAGAAATTTGGATGAGTACTATGTAGTGAAGGGACAAAAAATTAATATTTGTAAATTTATAAAAGTAGTAAGATTAAGATGAATGTTCTATTATAATAATACTTAATAATCACCGGTTACGTCTTGGCGGACATGATGGGTGTATTTGTGTAATGAACTATTTGAATGTGTAACGAACTATTTGAATGAATTTATAATGTCACTATTTTAATATGGTATATAAATGACGCAGTTTAATTGTAGACCACGTTATAAAGAATACACGAATTATTATTTACTGTTGCTCACATTTTAATATGTGAATTGCTAGCCGAATGTAATTTTGTTCTTTAACCATAAATATTAAATAGTGAATCTCGAAAAGTTGAAGTGATTCGGATTCCACCTAATTTCTAATGTCATACTATTTGTTCAATTTTGTACCACTTGGAAGGTCTCATTTTTCAAAGATAAAGGTATATTTTGGATAAAACATTTTCGTAGTTGAATTCATATTCACATCTTCATGAGTTTTCTTCTATTCAATTTCACTGATACTAAATAAATTACAAAATCAACTAAATTGGAACATAGGAAATCAGATCACAGTGAAGGTTAATTTGGAGTGAATACTTTAGATATTGTTATTTCCTGCACTCTCAAGACAGGTCATAAATTTGAAATATACACCAACTATTCCGATTTAATATTTGATTAACCTCTCTGAATTCTTTCTTTCTTTTTAAAGAAAAACAAAATTTTGTCCAATAACTAACTACGTTATATATTTTCTTGTACACAAGGCAAGAACCTCCCCAACATTTGCTCATACCATATCAATTGAATCAGTCACCATTTAGGACACAAAAACTATCATGTTAAGTAGTGTCTGAGTACCCTACACTAAGATAATGGAGACTAGAGAAGAACCAAAAGCTGGAAATTTTCAGAGAATATGTAACTTGATCTAAAACTGAATTTACAGATGAAGTCGGTGACACTAACAACATCTGACAGTTCCTTAGTGAGCACAATTCTATCCCAAATAAACAAGTTGCAGTGCTTTTCTTAGGACCTTAGTAGAAGTGGTCAGGTTGATATTGCAACATAAAGTACGCACATTATACCTATAAGGGATCCAGAAGTGCTGAAGGGCTAATTTACTCTTCCGGTATATAAGAAACATCAGCGTCCTTTGCAGGTCTTCTCCTCCTCTTCCTTTCTGGAGGAGGTTCTTTTGTCTTTAAGTCATTGCTGAAGGACCTCAGGGACAGTGCAAGGTGATTATTCCGATGTGCTGAAACAAAAACAATAAAAGCAACAGTTGTCATGCTTTGTTCCAAGTACAGTGCACAATTCTTTCTGGTATAAATGGGAGCCTTGTTACAGCAAATAGATGTGGTTAAGGATCGTCGATCAACGGTATGTGTGTAATAAGGTATATTCACATGAAAAACTGGATTATCAAGCATGGGCAGAGCATAGATTCCTCTTAACATTAGCATGATATCAGTAGACTTGAAGTAATGATTGACTCCAAAGACAAATAACTGAAGGAGAAAGTTAAGCATCACAACAACAATGCAAAACGAATCTAACTCAGGTGATATTTCCTTTTATACACCTAACACAATGAATATATGTGACTTCACGTTTCAAATGTACTGTCCATTCCAATAAAGGGCATGAAAAAACTAAGAAGAACCGAATTCCTGAACTCACCACAGAGTATGACATCTTCCATGTTCACAGATTTCCGCCCAGCATGCTGTGAAAACAACTCAAGGTCTTTCGCTAATTGTTCTGTAGAAATAGAACAACCCTCAACAAAGTTTAACGACTCAAAGTTAAATAAGTAAAAGAAATCGCCAGCAATGAGAGTGGGCATCAAACTTGAACCCCAAAATCCTGATTCATGCCAAACCAAACAGATAAACTAAGACAATAACTACTCGAGATTCAACAACAACAACTCACAATCGAGAGAGCTTATGCATATAAACCATACTTTCACTTTCACCTAGGTCCACAATTAACATCCTCAGACAACAAAAAATCAGTTTCCACATCAATTTCGAGAAATTCAAACAACCAGAACAAATGCCATATGGTGGGAAAACTTCATCACATCACAACTTCAAAAACACGAAATAGGATTTTACAGCCACAATCGAACATTTCAATATTACCGGCATATTTGAAGGCCAAATCTGACACGCACGCCATGATTGGCCGTGAAATCTCCATACCGTTCTTCTTCGCTGTTCACGCAATTTCATCAAACAACATAATCGGATAATTCATTTCAAAATTTTAAGAAAACAAAATTGGGATAAAAATGAGACCTTCGGCTTCGGCAATATTGATGGTGCATAGTCGGAATCGGTCCCTGAGAATTTCATTGGCGGCTTCTTCTTCATCCCGGTCCACGTCGATTTCAATCCCTCCGGCAGTTCTCTCCATTGACAGTTCTAGGGTTCCGTCGGTCAAATGAGGAAATATTTTGAAATGGTTATAATATTTTGTGATAGCAAGTGTGAGAATGTGAGAATGATATGAAACTTAAATTTTTGAAATGGTTTATAAACTTATAACATAGTTTCAACATTATACTATAAATTTATAATAGTGTACTTTAATTTTTCTCCCATAACATTGTGAAATGGTTGTGAACTAAAAAACAACTATCAAGGCAAGATAAAAAAATTCTTGCACGAAACTCAAAACTAGGACAAATGCTTATTTAATTTCAATGGCTTGGAATAGTAACTTGCCTGAGATAGCGGGAGTTAGAGAGAGTTGTTGAGGTGGCAGTCAAACGATAACCGAGTTTTGTTTGTGAACTTCTTTAACTCCAAATTCAACTGCAAGCCATCAAAACAAACAATATTATCTTTCTATATCACTTGAAGCATATACCTGCAGTATAGATTATCTAATCTATCACCTTTCAGAATGGAGATATTTATTAGTTAGTGCAACGTACGATATGGGCATATATATCACAACCCAAGTGAAAGAAGTTCCTTATGTATACCAACATAGATCCATAAACACGACCCACGTGAGAGATGAGACTAGATAGCGCGATGCATAGATATATATTTATACACTGAAATGCACATATATGAAAAAGGTATCAAACACATAGCAGTGGCTATAGAAACAACAAAAAGAACTATGTAAACTTATTCCAAGAAACTCTACACTCAGCACACCAACTGACTGAAGGAGGTGCAGTAATATGCCGTGTAACAAGGACACAAAGAGAATGACTGGATTCAGTAATATACACAAACCAAAATACATTTATGAATGAATTTCTGCGACTTGAAATGTTCAATTTTACAAACTTGAATTCCTCTAAGGCAGAAAAAATAAAATAAAAAACTTCATATTACACAGACACCATTTGGGCAGATTTAAGCACGTCACATATATCATCTTAAGACATTTCGTAAGAGGAGATACAATTATTTATCTTTCATAAAGTTAGGCACCCCATTACAAGAAAGAGGTACACTGGATTATTTATATAAATCCTAATCAAATACCAGCCCTAGCCCTTTGAATTTTTTTAATTCTCAAATCAAAGGAGAAAACGAATTGCAAGGTCACAACAAAGAACTAAAAAAAGACTGAAGAGGGATCACACAGAATGGTCTGTAGGACTTTCGTCGAACACCTTAGCCAAATTTTCAATAATTTTAGTTTAGGACTTTCGTCGAACACCTTATGTTCAATAATTTTCTGGGCTCCTTTAGAATGCTCAGACTGCTCATAAGACTGCTCAGACTGAAACTAAATTAATTCAAAGCATCTATTTCAGATTCTAACTATGCATCATATATAAAGTCTATGGAGATCAAACTCACGACTTGGTTGTGCAAACACGAATGAGAAGGATAAAATCTTACCCGTATGCAGATCTCCGGACGCCGAGAGATATATGAGTTGAGCTTAAAAATGACAATTTGAACTAAAACCTTGATGGGTTTTTTGTTGTCATCGTTGATGGAGTAAATTATTGCAGAAGAGATGGCAAAGGTGGGTTGACTTATACCCGCAATTTTTTCTGAAAATAACAAACTCCGGCAATTTTTTCCAACAAAAACCCCGCGTAATTGGGCCGGTTCTCCAGGTGTACATATAACCAAACTAATAGACATCTCTCTGACAAATAGGAGACTTCTTCATGATGATGGTGAGGCTATTAATGAGACAACATGCATTCCCAACATATGCAAAGGAATGATTGTAAGCACAACAGACACCATTTTCAGTTTATTTTTGCCAAATTCTCTTATTTTGATCACTTTCGTTTCACAGTTTGAAAAGTTGAGTTGCATTGTGATTTTTCCAGGTCCAAGGCAAGTACTATTTCAAGTTTGATCCACTTGGAGGGTGCTAAATGGCGCCGATCATTTGGATAGTTTTGTGTTCAAAAAGATTTTTAGTGGAGATAATGTTCTGATATGTATTCTTGCTTCTGCTTTACCCGGCGTAATAAAGCCTAACTGCATATATTTCACTGAAGATTTCAAAATTAAATGGTACAAAAGAGGACAAGAATTCAGTCCAAAGAATGATATACCCCCGGCTCCAAAACACTATCCATCTGACTGAAAAGACCAACACCAAAACGATAACATGGAAATTCCAGCGAGCCAGACTAACTTGTGGGGTGATAAATAAGCAGTTTAAGCTCTAATGCTTGATCTTATGCATCCCTATGTTGAGGTCTGAAGAGATGGATATCAAGAGCGGCAGAGACTTGTGCCAAACAGCTTTGAAAACTCTTTTCTGGTGAGCGGAAATGGATTGGGATGGCCTGTGGGAATCATACCGGATATCGAATATGTGGATCATGGGATCTGCTGAACCAGATGTAATGTACAAGCCGTCGGGGGACCATGCCTGGTTTATTAGAGCTGACTGGGTGTCACTACTTTCCTGCTTCCACCCAAAAGCATGCACCTCCGTCCGCCTCGCTCTGATGTCAAACAAACGGAGTTGTTTTCCCGGAGTCCTGAGATAAAGGTGCAGTGTTATTATAATATTAATAGTAATTAAATCATACAGTCTTGGTATTACATTCAAAATAAGAACAAATTCCTCAGCATTAGCAATTTTACATTACATCTGTATTACTGGGTAAAAAACAGGAGAAATATATCATTCCAAGATGCTAGACTACATCAGACTTTTCAAGTTACTGCACCCAATATTGGGTTACAAAGCAGCAAAAGGGGTTCTATAACATGCTCTTAGAAGTTGAAACGGTAGGTTATAGTGTACCACACTATATTAGAGATTAAATTGTGTGTATCACACTAAGCAAATTACTTGTTTCCATTAAACCATTGATAGCATGAAATAGTGCACTTGGCAGATAAAGCATTTACCAGTAAATGAGAGGATTCCAGCAACTTACCCGCTTTGAACCATGAAGAGATTGAAATCGCAAGGATTTGGTAGAACACTCAAACATTTGCTATCAAGTTGATGCTGGTAATCCGACCTCATTGCATTTACATCAAACCCATGAATTTTCTTGTCAACACCAACAGATAAAACAATTTTTTTCTGATGCATCCCGGCAACTCCCATTACAGCTGATGTGTGAAAACTTCGATGCAATGTTTTGTATTTCCACGAATTCTCTTCATTACCCTCTGTCCAGAAGAAAACAGAATGATCACTGCCACCGGTAACAAAACAGGTATCCTCCCAAGGCATGAACTCTATGCTATTGATGATGCCTTTGACATGAGGCTTCTCTTCTAGAAACCTCACACGTGTTCCCTGTCAACAAGTTGATGAAAGTAAGAGCCATGAAAATCACAAAAGAAAGCATGCCAGAGTATTTAAACAATACAAGGCTAGAAGTAACTTTTGTAGTATTGAACACATCAAACAGCAATAATATCTATCAGATGTAAACGCCCACAAAGGAACGTACAAAAGGAAACTTATTGTTCATGAGACAGACAACAGAACTGCCGATTTCAAAATTAATCTCCAATGAGCATGGAATCAAACATTGAAATAGGGAAGCATGAGGTGACAACATCAAATGCCAAGTCATATAAAGGAAATATATAATTATGCAATGCTAACAACAAACTAAAGCCACTCTCCTAATAGCCTCAATATTATGATTCAAAATGGAAAGTATAACACACCCCATAAGAGTTTGAACCACTGTAAATATTTAATGCATTAATTATAAACAAAGACACCCACATCTAGTAAACTGTATTTGTCAGGATACAAATTCCAGACAGTATAACACAACATGCTTTCAAACGCCATGAGTAGTGTTTTCACATCAAAGAAATTCACTACTATTCAAACGACCAATGCTTCCCCAAAGCAATGAAACTGAAATATAAGTACCATTAACAATGCTACACGCTGATCCTAAATACATGAAACTCGTCATAAAGCAGCTTAAAGTGTTCAAGTTTAAGTCCAACAAAGCTGCATCTCACTAAGGAATCGACATAACATTAGTAAGCATTTCACTAATAAAAATCAATAAAAAATTCATACTTAGCCTATAATCATGTATTTACCTCCTTAGTTTTATTCAGGTCCAAAACCGATATCTGAGAATCCCCACCATCAGCACTATAAACAGAAAAAATGGTATCTCCCTGAGGATGCCAAGCTATATCTTCTGGCCATCTCCTTTCCTTGGATGAGAAACAATCAGTTGACTTTAAAAGACTGGCACTTGATCTGCGATTTCATTTAAAGAATCTCAAACCAGTTAAAATGTAGAATACCTTAGCAGGGAATAAACCAGCTGACAACTATAAGGGTAACTATCAAATGAAAACATGTCTTCATAAAAATAATATTATATTTTTAAGAGAATATCCAGAAGAAAGTAAATAAGGTCTATTAAGAAACTATACATACCCACTGCTCTTGATCTCCCACAAATTAATGAATCCATCCAATGCACTGCAAAATATTAAGATGCAGTAAAAGCATTAGAAAGTCCAAAAAGTTGGAACAAAGCAGAGGAAAAAAGACCAGCCAATTATTGGAGCAACAAGATTACACATGTGCAAGTCAAAGTTACCTATGCATCAAGAGACATAATTTCCACACATCTTTTTTCCCTATTGCTATAAACTTGAAGATAGTACTTGAAATCACAGTTTACTGAGGGAAGAAAATGTTTCATCAAGAGACCACTTATTCTTATTTCAACCACAAGTTAATGTAGTAAAAACACTGACTTGGAAATATAAACATGTTTGTAATGGTAAGCATCCAGTAACTCTTATCTATATCATGACACCAAGACCTGGGAGCAACACCAATTTACCTGGTCGAAAATAGCTGATCATTTGCAGGACAAGTGATAAGACTTCTCAGCTTCCTTTTATGATGACTATTCATGAGACATGCAGTTTGACACCTAATCTCAATCGGTGAAGAACGGCGACGTACATCAGGAATCAAACTCTGGTGTTCTTTCAGTTCTGAATTATGAATTCAGCAATAATCAGTTTCCAAAATGTAAGAGACTACTCATGACATCTCATTTATTTCAATAATTTAAACCCACGAGAATTAGATACAACAATATACCTATTTTCCTTTTGGCCCGTGTAGGTTGTTTATCAACCTTCCGTTCAGGAGATGCTCTTGAAGATCTCTCCTCTTTCGTTTTGACACCATTAGCTGGACTAGATTTATTGGACTGTGAAGCAGTAATACTTGAAGCTTTAAAGCCAGATTCTTTCGTCTTCTTAGGTTGAGATACTTGAGGGTTAATTGCTGGAATCAAAAGCTTCGGTCTAGATTGAGATTGGACATTAGGAGACTGCTGAAGGTTTGGAGTTGGACTAGCTGATCCACGCTCAGGTCTCTCAACGATTTTAGAAGTCTTAACAGCTTCTGGACCCAACTGCGACTTACTTTGTAGTATTCCTTGTCTATTCTTGGCAGGAAATATTTCTTCAACTCTTGCCACTTCCATACCGTTCATACGTTGAGACACTTGAGCATTAATAGCAGGAATCAAAAGCTTCGGTCTAGATTGTGATTGTACATTAGGAGACTGCTGATATGTAGATGGACTCAGTGAATCACACTCAGGCTCCTCTCCTGTTTTAGAAGTCTTAACAACTTCTGTTTGCAACTGCGACTTACTTTGTTTTCTTTCTTGACTATTCTTGACAGGAATAATGGATCTTTCCTCAACTTTTTCCATTTCCATACCTCTCCTAGGATCAGCTTTGGACGTTGTACTACTGTCACGGCCCCGATGTCGAGCCAATTGATTCTTTGTCTCCTCTAGCTTCTTCTCTGCCCCCTCAAGCTGCAGCCAGGCAAATTCATGAGATAAACTCAGTAGTCAGATTAATTCCCTTCAACATTTAACTAACAGAAAGGAAAATACCGCAAAGTAACATAACAAGGATCAGCAACATTAACAAGATCATTCTCACACTACAAACATGAAATTTCTCAGGCCCACGCTTCTTTCAAAAATCAAGCCATAATTCTGCTACATGGATTGTTTTCATATTTAAACGTAGCATATCTACCAGCCCTCTTTAGGTCCTCTTTCCCATTTAATTTAGATTTGCATTAGCCTTTTATCAAACAAGTTCTCAAATTTCATGCTTTCAACAATCAAAGGGAAAAATCTACAACTTTGGACAAAACAATCGCTGATAGTAATACAATTTACAATCAATTACCTGCGAGTTGTAATATTTGATGCGGTTGCGGAGATGCTCGACTTCCTTCTCCCTGTGTTCGATGAGAGCGACGAGCGCTTCCTCCTGCTCCTTCCTCGCCGTGGCTTCATCGTCGCTGCCGCTGCCGCTGCCGCCGCCGGTCTCTTGCTCGCGATTGCCGCCGTATCCAGCGCCCGTGACTTCTTCTCCGTCGCCGTGGCGGTGGTGATATTCAGTGACTTCGAGTTTGGGCTTTTTGAGAACCGGGAAAGAGGCGCTCATTTTGAAAGCGGTTTCTTTGAGTTCGACAATCGTTGTGTCGTGCGTCGTCGCCCGGGCATGTTTATGCGTTTGCTCCTATTTTCTTATAAATTGTTTATTTTTGGTGAAACAAAATGTAGGGGTAGTGAAGGGACAAAAACTTAATATTTGTAAATTTATAAAAGTAGTAAGATTAAGATGAATGTTCTATTTTTCAAAAAAAAAAAAAAGATGAATGTTCTATTATAGTAATACTTAAACGTGTAACGAACTATTTGAATGAATTTATAATTTCACTATTTTAATATGGTATATAAATGACGCAGTTTAATTGTAGACCATGTTATAAAGAATACATGAATTATTATTTATTGTTGCTCACATTTTAATACTACTCCCTCTTTACCAGCTAGATCTGCACAGAAGACTTTTTTCAGTCAACTATGATAAATTTTGACTGCATTTTTGAATGCATAAAAAATAAAAATATTATCGTATTTAATATTGTTAGAATCTTAATAACATGTAGTTTATTACTATCAAACTTTTATATCTTGATAATATACGTAATTAAAGATATTAGCAGTCAAACACGTGTCTAGAAGACCGTGAAAAGTCTCCTGTGCGCATCTAGCTAGTACGGAGGGAGTATATGAATTGCTAGCCGAATGTAATTTTGTCCTTTAACCATAAATAGTGAATCTCGAAAAGTTGAAGTGATTCCACCTAATTTCTAATGTGATACTATTTGTTCAATTTTGTACCACTTGGAAGGTCTCATTTTTTGAAGATAAAGGTATATTTTGGATAAAACATTTTCGTAGTTGAATTCATATTCACATCTTCATGAGTTTTCTTCTATTCAATTTCACTGATACAAAATAAATTACAAAATCAACTAAATTGGAACATAAGAAATCGGATCACAGTGAAGGTTAAATTGGAGTGAATACTTTAGATATTATAATTTCCTGCACTCTTAAGACATGTCATAAATTTGAAATATACACCGACTATTCCGATTTAATATTTGATTAACCTCTCTGAATTCTTTCTTTCTTTTTAAAGAAAAACAAAATTTTGTCCAATAACTAACTACGTTATATATTTTCTTGTACACAAGGCAAGAACTTCCCCAACATTTGCTCATACCATATCAATTGAATCAGTCACCATTTAGGACACAAAAACTATCATGTTAAGTAGTGTCTGAGTACCCTACACTAAGATAATGGAGACTAGAGAAGAACCAAAAGCTGGAAATTTTCAGAGAATATGTAACTTGATCTAAAACTGAATTTACAGATGAAGTCGGTGACACTAACAACATCTGGCAGTTCCTTAGTGAGCACAGTTCTATCCCAAATAAACAAGTTGCAGTGCTTTTCTAAGGACCTTAGAAGAAGTGGTCAGGTTGATATTGCAACATAAATTACACACATTATACCTATAAGGGATCCAGAAGTGCTGAAGGGCTAATTTACTCTTCCGGTATATAAGAAACATCAGCGTCCTTTGCAGGTCTTCTCCTCCTCTTTCTTTCTGGAGGAGGTTCTTTTGTCTTTAAGTCATTGCTGAAGGACCTCAGGGACACTGCAAGGTGATTATTCCGATGTGCTGAAACAAAAACAATAAAAGTAACAGTTGTTATGCTCTTTTCCAAGTACAGTGCACAATTCTTTCTGGTATAAATGGGAGCCTTGTTACAGCAAATAGATGTGGTTAAGGATCGTCGATCAACGGTATGTGTGTAATAAGGTATATTCACATGAAAAACTGGATTATCAAGCATGGGCAGAGCATAGATTCCTCTTAACATTAGCATGATATCAGTAGACTTGAAGTGATGATTGACTCCAAAGACAAATGACTGAAGGAGAAAGTTAAGCATCACAACAACAATGCAAAACGAATCTAACTCAGGTGATATTTCCTTTTATACACCTAACACAATGAATATATGTGACTTCATGTTTCAAATGTACTGTCCATTCCAATAAAGGGCGTGAAAAAACTAAGAAGAACCGAATTCCTGAACTCACCACAGAGTATGACATCTTCCATGTTCACAGATTTCCGCCCAGCGTGCTGTGAAAACAACTCAAGGTCTTTCGCTAATTGCTCTGCAGAAATAGAACAACCCTCAACAAAGTTTAAAAACTCAAAGTTAAATAAGCAAAAGAAATCGCCAGCAATGAGAGTGGGCATCAAACTTGAACCCCAAATCCTGATTCATGCCAAACCAAACAGATAAACTAAGACAATAACTACTCGAGATTCAACAACAACCACTCACAATCGATTGGCGGCTTCTTCTTCATCCTGGTCCACATCGATTTCAATCCCTCCGGCAGTTCTCTCCATTGACAGTTCTAGGGTTCCGTCGTTCAAATGAGGAATATTTTGAAATGGTTATAATATTTTGTGATAGCAAGTGTGAGAATGTGAGAATGATATGAAACTTAAATTTTTGAAATGGTTTATAAACTTATAACATAGTTTCAACATTATACTATAAATATATAATAGTATAATTTAATTTTTCTCCCATAACATTGTGAAATGGTTGTTATATACAAGTGTATAATGTTAGTATTTTTTGGGTGTTGTTATTTGTACCAGGTATTTGTTAGCCCAAATTATTGGGTGAAATAACAAAAATACCCTCATTTTTAGGAAATTCAACTTTGGACAATAAATTTGATGACACATTTGTTAAATTTTGCATAAATAAGAATTACTCATGATGCATTGACATATATTTCTAAATTACTAGTAAAATATCGACTGCTTATAACAATCCCATATGTAGTGCATTATTTCCATCAATCTACCAGCTAATCTATTTAAAAGAAAAAAGAACAAGACAAGAGAATATGATTAGGGAAGTTCAATTTAGAAATACTCCCTCTGTTCCACTCATTGTGGCAGCCACCCTCACTTTTTTAGTTTCCATCAATATGGCAGGCTCATATAAATTATCATTCTATCCTTATACAGTTTTGGCAGCCTCATGAAATATGGCATGAGAGAAAGTGACGTAGAAGAGGAGGGCTCATTTTTCTCTCCAAAAAAAAACAAAAGCGTCGCGTCTGAACGCTGGTGAGGCACGGAGGCACGGGCCGGCGCCCCTTGCCGTTCCGGAGGTGACCTCCCCACCCAATCCCTTAATTATTAGTCTAGCTCCCCTCTTTTTCTCCCAAACCATAGACCCAGCTCACCTCCGACCAACAACGGTAAGGCTTCAGTCAAGAGGTCGCCGGTTTCCAGATCGGCGCCGATCTGGGCTCCAACCGGCCACCGTCAACAGCTCCGGCCCGATCTTCATCATCCCAGCGCCGATCCATGCCTATTCAGACTCAGATCTGGTCCACCGATCTGGTCAACCGACTCGGATCTTCTCCGGCCTGCAGCATAGAGCCAACGACGCCGCCGACGAATCTGAAGCAAGGAGTTTTCCGACATGGGCCGCCGGCACCACTAGGAGGAGGGTGATGTTCGGAGTGCAGCCGCCGATGACGAGAGGGGTATAAGCCGCGACGCCACGCGCCACGCCTCCGTCACGCGCCAATAAGACAGGGTCCCTACGCTTTGGCGACGCGTGGCCTTGTCCGGGCTTGTTTCATGCACCTCAGTCGTTGCGTGTGTGTACCTTCACGCGCCGCAAACGTCTATCAGTGCCCGCACGTGATTACGCACCACAGTTGTGCCGCCGTGCCGGAGTCCGGCCGCAATCTCCACCATCACTTGCCAGAGGGGGTTTTTATCTCTTTTTCCTTCTTTTTTTTTTCATTCTCTGTTTTTCAGTTTGCTTTTTAGGAATTTAGAAATATGTTTTTGTTGCAATTAGATTGAATGCTATCTGCCAATTATGGTTTTCTCTGATAGCTGTTAGTTTTAAACTGTTCTTGACTTAAGATCTGGTATAAGCAATTAGGAGAAATCCGAGTCATAAGTAGTTTTTGAACTTACTTTTTGGCGATTTTGCTTTAGATCTTTAGACCGTTGGAGCTGTTTTACGGTTCCTTACATGTTAGATGGTCTTTGTACGCACTCAACCTCTCAATTTGCTTCCTTGAAATCTCTACAACCTGAGATGACGAGTAACGGAGGGTTTGAGATGATAGTGTCTGAACGGACTGGGGTGTTTCTTTTACCGTGAGACTAACCGGAAAGGTAAAGACAGTTCTGAGCGAAATCTAATTGTTTTATATTAGTGTAGGGAATATGATTTGGAACTGGTATTTTTTGTAGAGCTATCCTGATAGACTTGGGAGTATCCTTGCCCATTTGTTTGTTACGTCCCTCTTAACCCTTCATTGGCGGGAGGGTAAACCCCATGGGCTTCTGGTCTGGGTTGCATTGTGCCTAGACTGGTAGACTTCGATTAGATAGATTAGAATGCGAGTTAAGGTGCTACGCTTGTTAGGTAGTTTTAGACCGTAGATTTTACGTGTATTCCCTTTTTGATGTAAGCCTTCGAGCACTACAGCCTTCGGGCATCACAGCCTTCGGGCACTACAGCCTTCGGTCGACTCCTTGGTTCCAGGCGAAAGCCTAGGAAATTGCCTTCGGGCAACACAGCCTTCGGGGCAACTGTTCCCTTGCCTTGGGTGATTTCACCCCTATTTTCCCTTACTTTAGGGTTATAGTTGGCTGCGGAATTGTATTTTTCTTTTTTGTTATTTACGGTATGAGGAAGCCAATATAAGTCCTCCCACCAACGGTGGTTTATCTTAAAAAAATAAAATGAAATATGGCATGAGTGGAAGTCCTTTTTGGTAAATGGAGCAAGGAGAGTTGGCTCATGTCCATGCCCAGTTGCCCACAACCTCTGACAAACCTCACTTTATTGTCTAAAGTTGAATTTCCTAAATCCAAGTGCCAATTTAGAGGCTGCCACAATGAGTGGAACGGAGGGAGTATTACAAAAAAAAAATTTTAAAAATAGACATATTACACCATATGTTTTTGCATATGTTTTGATGAATTATGTACTCCCTCTGTCCCATCCCAATATGCACATAAACTATTTATAAAGTCAAAATTGCTTAACTTTAACCTCCAAATTGAATGATAAATAATATAAAAATTTATTGTATTTGATCTTTTAGATTTATAATGTCATGCATTTTCACAATATCAAGTTTTTATGACTTGTTTTTGTACATAATTAAAGATATTAATGATCAAACATTGTCGAAGTCAACTGATGAAAGTCAAAGTGTGCAGATTCGGCTGTGACGAAGGGAGTAGTAAAATTTATAAAAAAGTTCCCTTGTACCATTGAATTAAGCTGTACAGAACTGATCTACAAATAAGCTCAAGAGAACAAAACCTAATAATTAAAATTTTGAATTTTTTATAGGGAAGAGGGGTATAAATGACTTTTCCTAATAAAATAAATAGTATAAATTTCATAACGCCCTAACAAAAAAAAAATATATATATATATATATATATATACAAGTTTCATGACCTTTATAATAATTTATATTTGTGTCCCGCCCTTAATAGAAATTTTCCCTTTTTCTAACACACTTTCCTCATTTCTCTATTTTCGTTTCCCCAAAACCTTTTACACATTCCCCACACCAACAATTGGGATTGGGATTCCCCTAAATCCCTCATTTTCCTTAAACCACAACGACCACCATTTTTTCGGCTACTACGGTCCATCACTTCGGTGCCACCGACCACCACCTTGGGCGTCACCAACCACTTACTATGATTCCGTCTGCCAACGACCCCTATCACGACTCTAGCTACTACTAACCACCACACTAGCATCCATGACTACTACTCGAGCCGCCAAACCACCATCGTGATTTGCCTACCACCCGCTATCAACCTTCACTAACACTACCACTCTAAACGTCACCAACCATCACTCCGGCTACCACCAATCATCACCACTTCGTCCATCACTAATCACTTCTCCGACCACTGCCATTACTACCACTCTGCCGCCACCGACCACCACCTCAGTCAGCGCAAAAATGTTTAAATATATGGTAATTTAAATAAGTTGGAATTTACCATTTATTTAGGGGTGGTCTCTGAGGCGACCGTCTACATATGTAGACCAGTAACTGATTTGTAAATAGTGTAACTTATCAAAAATGTGGAGGAACTAATTTGCAATTTTTGAAAAGTTAAAAAAATCACACGCTACAGTAATTTCGAGGGTGTATTGTGTTTGCTACAATACCGCTACGGTGTTTGCTACAGTACATGAGAGATTTATCCCAGAACCGGAAGTTTGCTACAGTACCGCTACAGTAAGATAGAGTGATTAACTCAAAACGTGAAATCCACTACAGTGTTTGCTATAGTAACATGAGAGATTTAACCCAAAACCTTAAATTTGCTATAGTAATATGAGGGATTTAACCCAAAACCTGAGGTTTGTTATAGTAACATGAGAGATTTAACCCAAAACCCAACACTTGAAGTTTATTAGACACATGAGAGATTTAACCTAAAACCCGAACTTGTAATTTAGAAGATGATCATTATAACGTAAAACATGGAGAATTTAAACCAAAACCTAGAAGATTTTTATTATCTAATAAACTGAACGTGTAACTCAAAAGGTGATCATTATAACATAAAACATGTGGAATTTAAATCAAAATGTGTCACTTAAAACATTAAGGTTATAACTTAAAACATTAGGAATTTGAAGCAAAACCTGAAAGATAGTTAATCATATAAAAATGGGTAGAGTATCAATCATCTAAAAACCTAAAAGATGTAATTTATAAATTAAAACATGAGCAATTTAAAACAAAAGCTGAATTTTGTTTACAAAAAAAAACTGGAATTAGCACTATAGCAGTAATGTTCACGTGGTACTGTTCACGCGCGAAATTATTGTAGCGCGTGAATTTTCTAAATTTTTAAAAATTGCAAATTAGTTCATTCTTGTTTTTGAAATATTAGACTATTTACCACTTAATACTGTCTACATGGTCACTTCCAAAACTTTGTCTTTATTTAAACCTTTAATCAAGTTATTTTGGTGAGATGGTAGAAATTTTCCATAGCAAATAAATAGGTAAGAAAAGTAAATTACTTCAAAAAGGTAAGGAGAGTAAATCACGTTGAATTCAGAAATTTTTTGGAAAGAATTTCCCCCTCAAATCAAACCGCTTTTTCCCTCCTGCGCTTCAAAAAGAAATAATTTTGGTTCATCTTCCCCAAGTAACCAATTGTAACCGCTCCCCCAAAAGGTTTTTGCTACTCGATCAATTTCGTGAGTTGTTTCTCTCATTTGGAGTTGTGATACAGGTAAACGTCTCTCGAACATTTTCTTCATTTCTCATCTCCAAAAGGTTCTTCTTTTCTTGAGTTGTTCCTTTCTCTTCAGTTGTGGCTCAGAGAAAGCAGCACGCGGCGGAGTTGTTCATCTCTCGGACTGTTTTTGCTTCTGGATCGATTCCTCAACCGACAGGTAAAAATCAACACGAGATTATCTATGGCTCCTCTTTCTCTTCAGTTGTGGCAGTTTATAATGTTTCTTTCTTTTTGATTCTCAGAGAAAACAGTGCGAAGTGTAGGAGACTCTTCTTCCCCTATCAGCAGCAGGTATGGCGAAAAAGTCCTACGCGGAAGTTGTAGGATCTGGTGCGAACAGGGTATGCTTTTTTTAATCTCTATTTGATGCACATGCCTTTCCTAATCTTGTTCTGTGATGAGTTTCACGGCCAAACATGGCGTGCATGTCAGATTTGGCCTTCAAATATGCCTGTAACATTGAAATGTTCGATTGTGGCTGTAAATTCGTATTTCGTGTTTTTGAAGTTGTGTTGTGATGTGATGCCTGGTTGTTTGAATTTCTCGAATTGATGTAGAAACTGATTTTTTTTTGTCTGGTATGGTCATAAATAAAAGAAGAATTGAACTACTTAAAATTACTGGCTAAGAGAAAATGTAATCAAGAAGCTAATTATAATCTAAGATGAGAAAACAAATTAATTAAGCTAAGACTGCTAAACTAGAATCTGATTCAAAGTCAAGAAATCCCTAATCATACCTATATAGTCTATAGGTATGATTGTCATGCCTAATTGTCATGGTTTGGATCTGGAAATAATAGTAGTTAGAGAAATAATTTCATGTCTAGGTAGATTGTCTGTTTCTCAAGAATGCTCCTGTTTCTGAAGATATCATACATGATGCTTTATGGAGTTAGTTTTGATTTCTGATGCAACATTGCACATTTTTATTTATCATGATAGGGTCATAGATTTGTCATGATAGGGTCTATACTTTCTGCTGGCATTTTTCTGTGCGTGACTTTTGTTTGGCCAAATCCGATTGAAAACAGAAATCCTGCATGAAGTGTCTCACTGTGTTAGACTCGGGGAAAATTAATGTTGGTTATGTTTTTCCTAAAAAATTAACTATGCTATCTGAGTTGCGGTTTTTGACAGTACTATGAGTGATGAGTGCCATTCCTCAGTTGTAAATTAGGGATTTTAGAAACTCAGCTACTGACACTTATGATGATCTGGTAGAGTGTAGCCTGTTGTGTGTTTTCCAGGGGAAGGGTGGAAATGTGAGAGATTTCCCCGATTATGAGTCTGTTAAAAATGTTAATTGTGGACCTAGGTGAAAATCTAGTTTATATGCATAAGCTCTCCTGATTGTGAGTGGTTGTCTAGTTGGTCTTGTTGATACTCGAGTAGTTATTGTCTTAGTTTATCTGTTTGGCTTGGCATGAATCGGGATTTTGGGGTTCAAGTTTTGTCTTTGTGAACGATCTCATTATCGGAACTTCCCCGAGGCACTACCCCTTCTTCTCGTCTTGTCAATTCATATGAAGTTTGATTTGTATTTCTTTTGTGGACACAATTTTATGGAGTTCCTTTTATGTTTCTTTTTGTGTTGTGGACAGAATGTAGACTTACTGGCATTGTAACTTCATGATATAAATTACCATCGTCATTTATTTGTGCATCTTCTTGTTACCCTTTTCAATTTTCTGAGGACACATGCATGCTTGAGAGCCTGAACCTTAAGTTTATGGTCTGTGAACTAGTACTCTGTTGAAACAAAAAGAATCGGGTTGGCGAAAACAGGGTTCCTGTGAGTGTATGGGAAGGCTCCCTGTCGAGTATGCGATAATCGTAAAACTGCTCAGCAGGTTGTATCTTGACTGTGAATGTGAATGTGACCACATCCATCTGTTTGGTCCACCCCAGTTTGGACCAACATATTTCATCTTCACCACTCTGATTTTTAGTTCAAACATAGTATAATAACTAAAAAAAATCACTTCCCTAGCCTTTTCAACTTGTTCTTTAAGCTTTGTAACAGCTCATTAACGTGTGCCTCTTTTGTCTATCTCCTAAATTTACATCTCAATTGTGGACCTAGGTGAAAGTCTGGTTTATATGCATAAGCTCTACCGAGTGTGAGTGGTTGTCTAGTTGGGCTTGTTGAATATCATGTAGTTATTGTCTTAGTTTATCAGTTGGTTTGGCATGAATCATGAATCAGTTGGTTCGGTTTTAAAGGGAAAACTAAATTTGATTTCAATGCTACTATCTGTTTCTTACTTAAATTCTTAACCATTGACTGTTGCATATGGCAGGACAATCATGATACAAAGATGATTTCATAAATGGATGGAGCATGTAAGCTGTATAGAACAGTAAATGTTTTTGTAGTTAAGCTGATGCCCAGAAAACACTGCAAAGAATGCAAACAGATGCTCATTTGTAAAGAATGCAAATGCACCGATTTTGCTGTCGTAGAACTTACTGTTTGGTAGCAAAAGTTTGTGTATACAGTATAGGCTTCTAGTTTCCGCTGTGATCTGCATAGACTGTGATTCTCGGGGTGTATTCACTGATTTTTTGTTAAGTTCAGGACAATACTGAAACCCTCGTAAATCTAGAACTCCTACAGTAAAGACACCCAGAGTTACCAGAGGCTGGAGGAAGTTAAAGAATAAAGTCCTGGCTATGCTTTCTCTTCTTCTGATGGCAAGAAAGCCTTAATACAGTTCTTAGTGAACTAGGCCTTTTTGTTTTTGACTTGTTTCCAGAATTCATTTCTTTTGGAATATTAGTGGAAATTTCATTACACAGACAGGGACGGATTTTTTTCAAGGGGATGAAAAATCATGAAGTAGCATTTATTTTTTATTTTTTTGACAAAAGCATTTTTGGTAAAACTAGCATATGTGTGTGTCTTTTTATTCAATGACTTTTGTATGATTATTTTTTAAACTTAGCATACGTGTAATGACTTTTGTATGCTTCTTTTTTGTACTCCAGAAACAATGATTATCTTCTCCAAGCTCTACATTAGAGGTTATAGAGGATATATATTTCAGTATCTCACAAAACCTTGTTAAGGCCCTGATTCCTAGAGTTTATTTCCTTCTTTTTAAACTGAAAATTAACTGAAATAAATTTAAATATATTTTACTAGAACTAAAATATATTTAACTGATGTAAAATAAATTTGAAACTTATCAGAATTATGGTTGAAACTTATCACAAATCGGGCTAGGCATTGTTGAAAAGGAAGGGTGAAGAATGGAGGGCCAGCGTCAGGGATGACTTGTACGAGTTCAAGGCTAAAGCTGCTGGAAATGGAAAAAGAATGCCGGAATTAAGACTCTTGTTTCTGATCAGCCAAATGGAGATAAAGTCTCGTTGGAAAATAGGAGATTTGTCCTTCGCCGAGCATCGTGATATTGTTAGTTGTCAAGAATCGCTTGGTGGCAATTTTATCGTAAAATATGATTGCCGCCTTGGTTAAACTCCCACAGCCGTCGTATTGATCTAAACGTCTAATTGATTCCGATGGCATAATTAGCAACCAGAATCACTCAATCGGCGAAATCTGGTGCATCGTGAAGGATTAGATCAAGGCAGGTTTGGGTTGGAAAAAAGAGGGTAAATTACGTAATATGTTAACTTTAGAGTTGACTATAATCAATTAATTAAGCATTAAATGAATCCAACTTTTATTTTCAAAAAAATAAAATAATAAAAAATGAATCCAACTTTTTATTTTTATTTTTTGAAAAATGAATCCAGTGTGCTTCTGGAACTGGTCTGCTATTTGCAGGCTGCAGCCTCATATTTTACTGTATTACAACCTATATTATTCGTATAAAAATAAATATAACTTGATACATGTTTTACATGAAATTGTATTGATTCAAAACATAATTGATAATGATTTAGTCCAAATTTAAAAATCTTGATTATTAAGTAGATATTAACATATGTATTTTATTTTTTGGTTGCAAAAAAAAGGAGAATAACAGAAGAAGAACTTTAATCATAAACTAAACCCCAAAAAACGATGTCGTTTCCTTTTCCAAAAATAAAAAGGAAAATTTGAGAGGGGAGATACCGGAGAAACAACCCAATATCTGTTTAATATTACTCTTCTAGGATAAAAAGGAAAATTTGAGAGGGGAGATACTATTACTCTAGGATTAGTGTTTTCTCTTGTAATAAGGCTGAATATCATGTTTGGTCGATATGTTAGTGTTTTCTTAGGACCCCTCTTATACGATAAGGCAACATCACCAACGTAAACAAGACCTCCTTATTACAATGGTACGTTTTCCAGATTAATTATTTTTAAGTATTTATTTATTCTTAAGAGGATCAAATCAACGTAAACAATTAGTATGTTATATACGTTGATTACGTTTATGTAATTTGTATAGATCACATCAACGTAAACAACACCTCCTGATTATATGCTCGTGGATCTGTTTGATGAATGATACACGTAGGTCTCATATTCAAGTTAACTGCCACCATCAATGAAGTAAATCAAACGAATCCATAACCGTAGCATGAAACTCGATCGTTGCCGATCTATGCACCACTAGATTTAGAGTGTTTTCTGATTCACTACTCGTGGTAAACTCAAGATATATGACTCGATAACACTCGGGCAACATCAGTCGTAAAAAGGAAAAAATAAAATTAATACAGATCTATTGAAACATTACAAAACGTGTGAGAGATATCTTAAGGTCTGCGGTTGGAAAATGCTCACACATATGAATGCGACCATTTTTCATTTCGTACGTGAAGAGAATTTTGCTTTCTAAGGTAAAATAGATACAACCTTTGATAGCGGGATTTGTAGTCGGGCAGGAGATGGAGGGAGCTGAGGTTCTGTTGAGAAAAAATACATTATTTCCAATATCACGAACCTTGATCCATCTTGAATTTGGTTTGTTAAACTTGAAAACATTTACGGATCGAACTCTTGTAATTAATCCCCCTAGTGCCGTTATTTGAATCAAGAAAATATCCCCTTGAGCGCATATGAAACGTTCGTACATAATAAAATCTCGAGGGCCAGGTTTAGGATGTCTTTGCGGAATGATATTAATTTTTTCATCAATAATCTCGATCTCACAATATGTAGTTCCAACGTCCTGTACTTGTACAGCACCGTAAAATTTTCCATTACAAACAGTGATAGATCTAAGTTGATTTGATCCATACTCTTGCTCAACCCAATTTTGTTGAGTAGAAAACCAAATCAAAGCTCTGGGTTTTCGGTTCGAGAAGAATGCGAGAATACAGTTTGGTTCAGTCGGTGATGCGGTGAGAATACATAATGCATCATTATAGTCTGCAAGATCAATGAAGAGAGGTAGTGAAAGATTTATCTTCTCTTGTGAGGATAAATTTAACATAACGCATTCTGAAGGAGTATTTAGGTCATCATGTATAACAATCCATCCCTGAAAACTAGCTCTTACACGCTTGCTAAAAACACTTAGTTGTGGTATTTTTGTGATGTGATATCTATTTTCCAAAATACTGTAAAAACGGGTAAATCTCGGTTGTTCGCCATAGGAAATCATCAATAATGGAAATGGTTGGGGATTGGGATATTCGGTCGTTTGATGGGGGTTTGGAGGATTTGGGTATATGCCCGTAGCCATCTATGAAATTTTTCAAAATAATTTTGTGATGATGTTAATAATGTCAAGTTGTTTATGTTTATAGAGAGATATTAAACCTAATCATATTTGGATTCCCGTCAAAACAAGGAAAACGAAACCCGATCTATATTGAATTTTTATCCTTATTTTTCCTTTTCAAGAAGGATATTATAATCCTATCAATCTATAACACGTAGCACCCAGTCCATATTGAATTCTAATTATTATTATTTTCCTTTTCAACATGGAAAAAGAAAACCATACTATTTATATAATTGTAGGGATTCGTACAAGTAAAAATCAGGAACCAGAAAATATTCAACAAATGGGCAATGAGGGACATCCTGACTGGACTTCTCTTCCACAAGACATTCTTGCAATAATATTTTCAAATTTGAACGTATTTGATGATATCAATCATTTTTACGATGTCTGCAAAACATGGCGATATGTTTCTATTGGTTTTGGTTCGCAATTCCTGATAAGTAAAGACGTTGAAGAAGGATCTAGACTTAATTTTCACCATCCTTTTGGGTACACCTATTATTTGGACATGGAAGAATTACAAGGGACTTTAATTCACTATGTTAAAGATGGATGGATGTTAATGTCAAAAGGACATGATATGTTTTTCTTCCATCCGTTTGCCAAATCTAAAATCGAATTGCCATATATACCCATATATTATTCATCTGAGGGTATTGCCTTCAGTTCTAATCCAACCTCATACAATTGTATGGTTTTCACAATACGGAGACATTTGGATTTGCGGTACGAGCTATGCATTATTTCTCGTGGAGAAAAGGAATGGAGGGTGATACGAGCCGATGATATAAAAGACTTATCGCCAACTTATATCAATCCAATTTATCTCAATGAAAAGTTCTACTCTCTTTTTAAGAATGGAAAAGTGCTTGTTTTCGACCCTACGGCATTAAAGTGGGTAGTGTTAAATCCTCTAGAATCACCATCTACTATAAAGGAAGACTACCTTTTTGTTTCGACTTCTCAACAAGCGCTAATGGTTGCAGAGGAATACTACCTTTTGAATTTTAATGGTGAGCTCGTATTTGTTTATATTGCTCAAATGGGAAGTACTATTTTAGTTCTTAGATTGGATGAATCGGAATCCATTCCTAAGTGGGGACATGTGAATGATTTAGGAAAGTACATGTTTTTCTTAAGTGAAACATCATCTTTCGTTGCAAAAGGAATGAATGAATGCATGGAGAATAAGATATATTTTTCAAAATTTTATGAGAAAAATAATGTTTTCTTTTGTATGAAGAAGAAATCATATCAAACGTTCTCCAAAAATTTTGACAGGAAAGATCTTAATCACACATCGTTTTTGCTACCATTTTGTTCTTGGATTGAACCAACAAAAGAGCAATGTACAAGCATAACACTTGATTGGTATGAGAATGATACAACTTCCGAAGAACAAGAGGATGATGATACAAGTGATGATGATTATGATACAAGTGACAATGAGTCCATAGCTTCTGAAGAAGAGAATGACCACATAAGTGATAATGATTCAACTTTGAACAAGAAGATGATGATGTACATCCAGAAACGTTTTTACCTGGAGAGTTAGACTGTAACTTTTTTTGCTAGTTTAGTAATTTAAGCATTTATTTATTAAGTTTTCTATTAAATAAGTCAAATCTTACCTTTGATTATAATCATCCGGTTTGTTACAAAAAGATCCATTTTAATGAATATTCCTCTCAACATCTTGTTTGTTTTCTATGTTGATTTTATGGTTCACAATTTATGATTGTCTACCTTTGAAGTTAAAACTTGAGTTTATTATCAAAGTAACCCTAATGGCAACTTGAATTTATGTTTGCTTTCTTATGAAGTACTTTTCCCTGTTCTCATGCTCCTTGTGGTGGTGTCGTTCATTCTTTCCTTTTTGGACCTTGTGATGTTTATCTTGGTCTGTTCGAATTGTGAAATCCGGCGAGTGGAACAGTTTGTTCATCATCTCCTTTTTCCCCCACTTCAGACTTCGAACCGATTCATCGGTAGATTTCTAACGAATCGTCTAAAAATCTGCCTAACAAGAGGCGGATGGAAATGAGGGTGGGTGCTAGTCAGACTATAAGAGCATCCACAATGGAGGTATTTAAAAGCACATTTCTTAATAAGTACCACTCCTTATTGAGAAATAACCATTGTGGAGTTCTTAAGATCACTCCTTAATAAGGAACCACTCCTTATTTAGGGAGTGGTTACCTCTTTTTGTGTACTAGATTAACCAATAAAAAGAAGAAATCACGCATCCATTGTCTTCCAAATTCAAATAAAAAGTGCTCCTTATAATTCTTACCATTGTTGATGTTGCTTCTTATTTAGTTTTTATCAAAAATAATGATATAGCACTAAAGAAGTGCTCCTTAACATATTAGAGCAAGGGTAATGGTGGTGTTTTGGTGGTTTCTTGGTGGAGGGGAAACCACAAAAAACCCACAATAGTGGTGAGGAGGAGTAATAAAAGCGGTAGGGAGAGGGAGAAACGGCTGCCTGTGGAGAAACCACAAAAGCAAGGGGCAGGTGGGTCCACTGCACTATTCATGGCAGATGGGCCCACCCGTAACCTGCTGACTTTTTTTTTTGCCTAGACGCGCAACAGGCAATTTTTTAAAAAATCTAATTCTTGGACACGTGGCGTCCTCTGAGCGCGCCACGTGGCCCAACGACTACATTTTCAAAAATGCAGAAACGGCTATTTTCGAAATTATGGCCAAAATTTCATTTTTTTCCTTCAAATTCACAACCATTTTTTTCCTATATATAGAGCTTATTGTCTACCATAATCTCACACTTCTACAACTTCTTCCCATTCATTCTCTACAATTATTTTCTCTTCCAAAAATTGTAATGGATCCAAATAGAATTTGGAAAGGGAAAAATGTGGTAGTTCCGAACTCTTCCAATTCGGAAAATTTATCATATAACCCCAGTACGCATCGTTTGATACGAAATTTGGATTTTTCTCAACATTCTTCCAATTTCAATGCTGATTTCCAAATAAATGACCCCAACCAACTAAATGATCACTCGAGATCTACTCCTTACTGTGCAGCACATTCAAACTTTTCTTCCCAAATTCAACACCCAAATCATTCACCCGATATGCTACCCGAAATATAATCCTCACCCAACGCAATACCGAAGTCCCTTCTCCAAATGTCCAATCAAATGCCCAAACTGATGGATTCAAACATGGATTACGAATTCCAAACATGGAACGAAACCTATAATCACCAAGATCGTGGGTTTTCCAACGAACTGGAAGGATTTTCACAACAAGGAGTTCGTGGATCGCCGATTATACAACTCGATCATTCTCCACACGGTAAGTCATGTTTATAAAAAAATTCGGTACTTTTTAGAGCAAGTCCAACAGCTTTGCTATAATAGACATTTTATTTAAATTTGGAGATTTTGACAAATTTTTCACTCCAACAGAATCTCTATATGATTCTCTAAAATAGAAAAATGAGGAGAGAGAAGAAAAACATCTCTATATATGCAGATCGTAAACAAATTTTTAGAGAACTAAATTTATGGTATGTTTACTAAAAATAGGAATCAAATTACCTTTCTAATTCTCATCAAATTCTCCACCACACAATATGCCAAAAATAGGAGATTAATTCAAAATAATATAGAGATTCTGTTGGAGTTAAGAAAAAATAATATAGATATTATTGGATTTCAATCGCTACTTTAGAAAAACTTATAACAAAGCTGTTGGACTTGCTCTTATTATAATTATTATGGCAATTTGTCGCCCAATTAATTTTTTGATTTGTATGATTATTTAAAATATTATTGTTGCTAGTAATAAATTTGAATATATTAAATATTTAATAACCTCAAATATTATATGAATTGTAGCCTTTATTTAATAATTATAAATACATGTAGTTTACGTGTTTTAGATATGGTAGATGTACGATTGAGTACGTAACTTTATGATTTGTATGCCTATTCAAGATGTCGAATTATTACTATGCATGTACAATTAGTTATATTTACATGAATATATTAACAGAGTTCACGCATCAAAATATTCTATATCTAGTTTAAAGTTATCGAGTAATTTTAAATATTGTAATGTTAATCTAGTATGTACATAATGTACATATTAAATGTTTGTTGATTACGTATTTGACAAATTTTTAATAATTTGACATTTAGGAAATATTGACCGTGACGTAGTCAGCCAGTGGAGGATATTCCGAAGATGACGGTGGTACACCCCAATATCCAGCGAGACCAATGGGCGTTAAATCCGCTAAATGCAAGGCTAGTGGAAAGGGCAAAGGAAAGGGAAAGTCAGAAGATGAAGGGTCGGAAGCTGGATCAAAAATTATGGAGTTTAAATCATATTTTGAAGGGGCTACCAAGGCGGCGGAAAGAACGGCAGATAGAGAAAGGAATTTGATGGAGTACAATGAGAAACAACATGAAAACTACAAGGGAAAAATGAAGGACCAGGCGAAACAAAGGAAATTCCTCATTGCACAGTCTAAGCGTGAACTAGCACAGGCGAAGGAAAATCAAATGTTTTGTCACCAGCGCACTTTCAATCAATTGATGGACAAGGCAGAGTTAACACCGGCGGAACAAGAACTAATGGAAAAAATTAAGAGCATCATTTACTCTTGAGCATTTCCCTTTGTTTGTAATAATTGGTCATACTAGACCATATTCATATCGGACTAGATCAATATGTAATTCATGTTTCTTTAGAAAAAAAATTTATGAAAGGCCTAAATTCAAATCTGCTGTAATTGAAACTTCAATTCTCTTCTAGTGGACTGTATTCAACTCATCAATAGCTGCATAGATTACATAGCTGCACAGATTATTGCTGAAACCAGTAATTGAGCTGTCATTGAAACATCAATGTTCTTCAAGTGGCTTGTATTCAACTCAGCCATTATTCATACCGACATTCATAATAGCGTTGTCATAGACTAGTCATCATCTTTTACAAGTGGCATGATTTAAATCTACACAGATTCTTGCAGAAACCAGTAATGGAGCTGTCATTGAAACTTCAAATCAGTTCAAGTTGACTGTATTCAATTCATCAATTATTCAAGCCCACAATAATATTATCGTTGTCATAGACTAGTCATATCAATGAAACATCTATTAAAAGTGGCTAGATTCTTTTACAAGTGGATGGCAATGAAACATCAATTCTCATCAAGTTGATTGTTTTCAACTTTACAATGTTTTGAACTAAATCAAGTCCTTATAAATATGACATTCATTTACCTTCACTTCAACCCCATCCATCCATTTACTCTTGAGCAACACAATGTCTTCTTCTTCCAATTTCCCAAACAACAATGATGATCATTATGATGAAGAATCATCAAACCAAGAAAACTTTCTTGATATTGGCTTCTTACCATTGCCATAAACTTCTCCAGAGATGATTAACTTCGTCTCAAATTTGCCAGAAATGGCTAGCGAATGGTACTCGGCCATTCAGGGAGATAGTGCTCAAACTGATACCATCCTCGAAAAGAAAAAAAGAAGGTATGTTAACAGAGATCATGAAGCTGCCCAGAATACTATCCAAAAACAATACTTTCTTCCACCACCAGAAAGAATGTATGACGACCAACAATTTCGCACTCAGTTCTGTATGCATCGACATCTATTCCAGCGCATCGTGGATAATGTCACCAACTATGATCCATATTTTCAACAACGGAGTGATGCATGTGGGAGGAAGGGCTTTACGGGACTTCACAAGTGCACGGTGGCAATGCGTCACCTGGCGTATGGAGCTGCATATGATCAACTTGATGAATCCCTCCAAATGGGAAAATCAACGGTCAAGCAGACGGTGGAACATTTTGCAAAAGCAGTTATTGCTGTTTATGAGAAGGAATACTTGAGGAAACCAAGTCCAGCTGACATTCAACATTTAAAGCATGTAGCTGAGATACGCGGATTCCCAGGGATGCTTGGGAGTATTGATTGTATGCACTGGCAATGGAAAAATTGTCCCATGGGTGGAAGGGTCAATTTCAAGGTAGAAGTGGACATGCCTCAATTATTCTGGAAGCTGTAGCCTCTTTTGATACACATATTTGGCATGCATTTTTTGGTATGGCGGGTTCAAACAACGACCTCAACGTCCTCGACAAGTCGCCTTTGTTTGACGATGTATGTGAAAGAAAGGCGTCGTCGGTCAATTATGTTATGAATGGAACCCCATACGAGCTGGAGTATTAGCTTACCGATGGTATTCATCCTAAGTGGGCTGCTTTTATGCCTGCATATACGACACCGAATGAAGAAAAGTTGAAATTTTTCACTCTTAAACAAGAGAGTTATCGGAAAGACGTCGAACGTGCTTTCGGCATTTTGCAAGCTCGATTCTCCGTCATTCGCAACCCAGCTCTATATTGGAGCTTTCAAACTGTGGGTAATATCATGAAGGCTTGTATCATATTACACAATATGATAGTTGAGGATGAACGAGATACGTATGGCCTACAGGTTCAACCTGGTGATTACAAGCAAATTGATTATGGTAACTCGCATTCTGACGTTCATCATCATATTGATTTGGCTGGTTACAAAGCCAATTGGAATGAAGTCCGCAATAGAGAGTTACATGACAAGTTGAAGAACGACCTAACAGAACATGTTTACAATCATTTTGGGGGTATGGTTGGCCGATAAGCCGAGCATCCCAGTGTGTTGTTTTTCAATTTGTTTTATGTTTGTAGTAATTGATCAGACTAAGATCAATATGTTTGCTTTTGATGTTCAATAATTGGTCAGACTAGATCAATATGTTTGCTTTCGATTTTTAAGAATTGGTCAGACTAGATCAATACTGTAATTTTATAAGTGTTATAATGTAATTTTTTTTTCTTCAATATTAGTGTTTTTATATTTCGATCAAGCAACGGCTGTATATTATAATTTTATTTCCTAATATTTTGTGTCATATATTAAATTTAATGAATGTACGTCTCACAATATATCAGTGAATGGAATATATATCAATTACATTTATATTAGAACCTAATTAAACACAATCAAAAAATATATTGAGTGTATAATTAAGTAGGGTCTAATGAATAGTGCTGAATAGTATTGAATAGTGGAGATAGTGGTGAGGATGATTGTAGGAGAAAAATTAGAGTGGTAAGTGAGTAGTGGTTATTGATGATGTGGAGGAGAGAGATAAATTAATTTAATTGAGAGAATTGGGGAGAGTGGCGAGGAAGTGAGTTCCTCATTGTCCTTGCTCTTACCATTGTGGATGCTCTAAATTATCAAAAAAAATTAAGCAGGTCCCACAAGCGGCTGAGTGGCGCCAAATCACACCCCATTTGCCATTTGGCGGATTACATTCATTATCATCATCATCATCATCGTCTTCACTCTTCCATAGTATTTCCCGAATTGCATTCCCGCCCGCGGGCAAGAACCACAAATCCCGACTACGCAATGTCGTTCTCCTCATCCCTGTTTTCACCCATGACTTTCACCGGAAACCCCGCCACCAGGCACCATCGGAAGCCCTTCACCCCCACCGCCGCCATCCCGCCGCTCTCCACCGCCACCGACGTCGCGTCGCTGGCTTCCACCCTCGACGGGACCACCGTGGCCGTGATCGGAGGCGGGTCGGTGGCCGCACTGGCGGCGGTGCTCTCCCTGACCGACCCAGAGCGGCGCCGGAAATTGCAGGCGGAGGAGGTGGGCGGCGGCGACAAGGAGGTTGTGAGGGAGTACTTCAATAACAACGGGTTCCAGCGGTGGAAGAAGATTTACGGCGACACGGATGATGTGAATCGGGTTCAGCTAGACATTCGAATTGGGCATGCTAAAACTGTGGAGAACACTCTCAAGATGCTGACTGATGAAGGTTCTCTCCATGGCGTGACTGTGTGCGATGCAGGGTGCGGGACCGGGTTGCTGGCGATTCCGTTGGCTAAGGAAGGCGCCGTTGTGTATGCCAGCGATATCTCGGCCGCCATGGTTGCTGAAGCTCAGCAGAAGGTCAGTCTTTCTTTGAAACTATTATATCAGTATTTAGTAGCGAATGTGCGATAAATGCTTAATTTGGTCATATTGCATAGCAAGCATTTTGTTAATCGGGAGCTGAAATGCAAGCTCACTTGTTGAATATGTAAGGAACTTTCTGGGTTTCGATGGAAACAATTTGATTATTCGATAGCTAGGAGATGATTCCCCTTCGGTAATATATCGTAAAAGGGCTCCAGAGATGATTGAAGTTGAATGAATTCTGAACTTGCCATAGAAAGAAAAGACTTATTTTGAATTCTGGGGTTGTACTAGGCACTTGCAGGTGTTAGATGACCCCATAATGTAAATCATGCTGTTAAGTGAAATAGAATCGATCCTTTTAACATGTGATTTAGAGTTTATAGAGGATAATCATTGATGTTGTTCTTGTAAAGTTCCCCGGGTATATATTCTCCACAATTTTTTATGTTTGTTTCTGTTCGTTTGCAGGCTCAAGAAGAGTTGCTGAAAGGCAAGGATGCCAGCTCGCCATCTCCAGTTATACCGAAGTTTGATGTGAAGGATTTAGAGAGCTTAAACGGGAAGTACCACACTGTGATATGCTTAGATGTGCTCATACACTACCCGCAAAACAAGGCAGATGCAATGATTGCACATCTAGCCTCACTGGCTGAGAATCGGCTGGTTTTGAGCTTTGCACCCAAGACACTCTACTATAGTGTGTTGAAGAGGATCGGAGAGCTGTTCCCCGGACCTTCAAAGGCCACAAGGGCGTATCTTCACGCAGAAGCCGATGTTGAGAATGCGCTGAGGAAAGTCGGGTGGAAAATAAGGAAGAGGGGTACCATTACAACACAGTTCTACTTTGCAAATCTGATCGAGGCTGTTCCTGTCTAGAAACCACTTTGCCAAGAGCATCTTTGATAAAGGTAATTTTTGTGAGCAAATGCAGTGGATCTTTCTGTATATTAGAATAGATGACTAATATCTGGTGAAACGTTTACCTTGTAGTTAGAGTTACACATGTTGACCAGATGAAAGTGATTAGGCTGTGCATTCTTGCGTGATTTGTATCTTTGGCTTCAAACAATGATTCTTCGTTTTTGTTCATCCAGTGTTCTTACTTCCTTTTTTCCCCCCTTTTATTTTAAAATGAGAGACGAGGATCGAGTGTGAGGAAATCAGTCACTTTTGTGATCCAGTGATCATGATTTTTAAATTAAGAAGTCGGACTTCTCACTTGCAACACTGCTTTTGCAAGTCTTCTAGTCCTTGGTCCAACTGAAGAAAAACATCAAATTAATAAATACAAGTCAATCAAATGTTCTTATCATAGTTTTGACAATACACATGGAGCAAAACTCACCATTAGGTTAGCAAACTCACCGCCAAAAATACTAATCTTTTTTCCATAAAAAAAAAATACTAATCTTCTACCATACAATTTCAAATACTTAACAAGGTGTAGCGGAATCCTCATGACATGCCTATTAGATTAGACTAAACGATTTATAACCGATCTTGTTGATTTAATTTAGTGCAATTTTACTACTCTGTTGAACTAAATTTCATACCTAACATACTTATGTTGTTTTGGTAAATTTTAAAAATTTACTAACATCTTGTCAAACAGTAAGAACACTTTCACGGAAGATGAAGAATGTTTTACTTTCATGAGATAGACAAAGAATATAAGGCTTTCCATCTCAAACACAACTATAAATAAGACCGTTTTGTGCTTTGAAACAAACATATAGAGTGAGAGAAATCATATTAAGATCCTGGTCGATTTTTCCAGCAAAATCAGAGAATATGACCAACCAACAAAGATGGGTTGATCAACTGAACAAACAATTGGAGGTCAAATCCATGATATCCTGCTAAAAGCAGACTAAGATGAGATTGTCCAACTTTCGAATTCATTTCTGGCCTAAAACACAACCGTGTCGAGCATTGTTCCCAAGGTTTGGACAATGTTGGATGACATCAGGTTTGAGACATGCTCTTCCAGATGCTTTTTGGCATCTTGCCTCCCCACATTCACAATTGCTAGCTTCTCTGGTGACAGCTCGTCCTCCTCTTGAACTGCTTTGTTGTACTTCACAGCCAATTTCAGCATTTCCTGTATCAAAGAACCAATTGTTAGAAGAGAAGGCGGAGAGTTCCCAGTCCCACCAAGCTTAACTACAGGACTTTCTGGACCACAGCAGAAAATTGCAGTGACTAACCTGAACTGTCTGCTCGTTGGTTTTAGAGTGGGTGTCAAAACGCTCAAGAGTCAGTCCATCTGCCCACTTCTTCTTGTTGAGATTCAATAGCATCTTCTCTTCAAGTTCATTTTTCCTGTAGTTGATGGCGATTGAGTAATAATGCCTATTCAACCCATGGATCAATGCCTGGAATTGGACAGATTATTTCAGTTATGAAGACTGCATCGTGATATTAAACACTTAAGAATTCCAAAAAAAATAAGGTTCAGCAGTATTGACCTGTATTGATGGTTTGTTGAGATGGCCAAGGTTGGAAGTTGTTTGTCGTGGCTCTTGTCCAAGCATCATAGTTTGTGGATTTATCAAGCGAAAGGCATCAATAACAACCTTTCCTTTGACACTCTGAATCGGATCCACCACAACTGCTACTGCTCTCTGATTCAAAGCTTCAAAACTCTACAAGGCCACAGTTCAGAATGAGACAAGTAGCTAGTAACTACATTCAGATCAAAATAAAGCAGCTCACCAATACTGTCTATTCTACATGAAGAGTCAAATTTTTTCTGAGAACAGGGTACAAAACATAAACCAAGCATTTGATCCTTCTTTAATCATAGCTTTCATCATTTAATAGTTGTAGCATAGTAGTCGCAAAGTATGCTAAACTAAGGGGTTGGAAAGTAAAAGTGATCTGGGACTTTTTCACGTGGAACAAAAATCATCTGATAAACATGACTTGATATGCAAAATGGAGGGATTTTGTATCAGATTTTAAAATCAGTACAAAATGTACATCTAGTGCTCTGTAATGCCCTTACCCTCAACTCTGCTATATCGTGAGGAAACCAGATCAGGACTTAGAAGAAATTAACGTGGCACCCAGAGTTCAATAATAGAAATTTTTCAGCAAACACCAAGGTACTTGCAGTCTTGTAGGACTAATTTGCACTTAACATAACAGACTTAGCTTGCTTACCTAATGAACTTTGAAAGACTAGACAAAAGAGCATGAATGCATCCTCAATGGTTTACTGAGAACAACTAGTCAGAGTCCAATGAGTTGTTCCAGAGCGATGGTCAAAAGGATCCAAAAGTGAAAAGGACAAGACACAAACCTGCTGAGTATTAATGTCCACACCAGAAAGCCAGCAGCCAAATCCAGGATGAGAATGATACCAACCAACAACCATTTCAGGTCTGCAACATAAACCAATAGAAGTTAATAAACACATAGATGAAAATTGGAATGTGCATGTCCGATCAAAAGTAAAATGCATATAGAATTATCCCTATTAGACACTTTAAAAATTATCACATGATCATCATCCAGAACGTAAGATCTCAAGGCTCTGAAAGAGAAACCTACTCAGTTGATAAATTAAAGAGTCACGCTAAGAGACGAGTACCCAAAAAAAAAAACAAATCAACTTCAGTTCTTGTTCTTTACGGAAAAAACATTCCCCCAAAAGTTTTGGATGTGAGACCCATGGTCATGCATAAAACTGTAATGTCCTTAGTTCCAAAATGTGGCAAATGCTAAATTGCTAATACAGTTTCTCACGGATATCATCAATGGCATACAATCAGAGAATTACAAGATGGAGTACAAAGCAAGCATGGAAAGTTATAAGCTCTTTAAACATTCAACAAGAATCAATAAAGAAGGCGCAGGCATTGACAATCATGGCAGACCCAACAGCAAACAAGAGAAGGCTGATAAGTGAAAGCTTCCTGTAACATAAAACTATTTATCCTTGAACATTGAATAGTGCTCTTAAATCCTTGAGTTACAGTTCTAATCAGATTATGATTGAACATGATATTACAGTCATTCTCATAAATCCTCGATGCATAATATGAGATAATACCTGCCAGTCTGCTTAAGCATATCAAGCATATTCGTCTGGAACACAGGATCAACCGCTTCAACACTAACCCCCGTACCACTCTGAGGCATCGCGAACACGTCCACAACTCTCACAGTATACTCATCCACAATTTCCCCCAACATCAAACCCATCACTTCCATAGGGACACCAGCTCTCCCTGTCATTTATCAATACGTCAATTGAACTGACTTTAAGATACAATAAATTCGAAGCTGGAGGATAACAGTACACATACGGAATCGAAACCCTGACCCTAGGTAGCTAGGGACGGCACATAAAGTAAAAAAAAAAAAAAAAAAAGATTACAGACCGTGCTTGAGCATCTTGAGGAGCGCGAGGGAGGAGATATAGACTTGCTCCGCCGTGTCGAGTGTGGGCGAGTCCGGCGGAGGATGGCCCAGCGATCCGGCTCCGGCAAACATTCTCTGCAATCGTTCCATCCTTCTCCGGCAATAATTTTCGGCAAAAGTACACTGGGTTCTATTGGTCCGGTCTATTTTTAATTTTTTATATATCTGTATCCTGTGGGTTGGTTTACGGAGTAAAATTAAATTAAATTTATATTTATTAGTCTATTGAACCGAAAGAAATTTAAATACACTGAACTTAATTAAAATAAATTTATTATATTTAACTAAACTGAACTGAACTGAAATAATTTGAAATTTATCATATATTGTTATAATCTATAGTAAAAATGTAACTTATAATAAAATATTAGTGAATTAAACTGAAAAACTATATATAAATATATTTATCTGAACTAAAATAAATATAAATATATTTATTTGAACCAAAAAATAAATAAATATACTGACTTGAACATCTAAGCATTTGTTCTCTTGACTTCTAAGCATATGGCTCAACCAAGGTTCGATGTACCTGCTTCGGACTTGTCATTTTAATTTTTACTAAAGTTACAAGGGTCAATTTTATATTATATTAAACTTTTGAGCAATTGGCTAATTTTAATAAAAATATGACCGTTACTATTTAAATAGAAACAAAAATAACGTTTATGAGATCAAATAGGAAGGAAATTTTTTAATGAGACCAAATAAAACAAAGTAAACTTTTATGAGACCATTAGAGTAATTAATTTTTTTTATTTTAGATTGTGTGGGTTTGTGGGATTTAGGTAGGCTTAGGTCCTGTTCTCTAGAGCTTATTTGAATATTTTTTAGTTCAGATGAGTTCAGATAAACTTTTTTTAGTTCAAATAAACTTTTTTAAGTTCAGATAAAGTTATTTAAGTTCAGATGAGTTCAGATAAAGTTTTTTAAGTTCAGATGAGTTCAAATAAAGTTTTTTAAGTTCAGATGAGTTCAGATAAAGTTTTTTAAGTTCAGATGAGTTCAGATAAAGTTTTTTAAGTTCAGATGAGTTCAGTTCAGTAAACTTATTTAGTTTTCAGATTAGTTAAGTTCAATAAAGTTATTTGTATTTTAGTTCTGTTTAGTTTAAATCAGTTCAATATTTTTATACTTTTTCATGTCAATTCAGTTCAACTCAGTTCAATATTGTATATTATAATAATTTAAATAATGCTAAAAATGCTAAAAATATTTTTTGATTTTACTATCATGCGTCGTAGACCCTCTTCTTTTGAGCTTAATTGTTCGTATTAGTTCAGTTCAATTCCATTAAGTTTAGTTCAGTTTCAATAAGATTTGATGAAATTTAGATTAATTTAGTCATACCGATTCCTTTTCTTTTCAATACATTAATTTCACTTCAGTTCAGTTCAGTTCAATTCAGTTTACCTCAACAACAATATAATTTGATGCAATGAATTAAGGTTAATTTATTCATACCGTATTTTTTCAACACAGTAATTTTTACTTCAATTCAGTTCAATTTAGTTCAGTTCAGTTGAGTTTAGTTCTGTAAAATATCATTTCAGGAAATTAAGGTTAATTTAGTTTTACCAATTATTTTTTCAACACATTAATTTTTACTTCGATTCAGTTCAATTTAGTTCAGTTCAGTTTAGTTCTTAAAATATAGGAAATTAGGTTAATTTAGTTATACCAAATATTTTTTTAACACATTAATTTACACTTCAGTTCAGTTTAATTCAGTTCAATTCATCATAAAATAAACTTAGTCATAATGCATCATTCTAATAAATTTCAAATATATTGGAAATGATCATATATATTTTAGCTAGTTTCAATTTAGTTCAGTTCAATTTATCTATATATTTCAATTTAGCTCAGTTATTAAGTTGAAATGAGTTCAGCTAAATTTTTTAAGAACAAATGAGTTTAGTTCAGATGAGTTCAGATAAAGTTTTTTAAGTTCAGATGAGTTCAGATAAAGTTATTTAAGTTCAGATGAGTTCAGATAAAGTTATTTAAGTTCAGATGAGTTCAGATAAAGTTTTTTAAGTTCAGATAAACTTTTTTAAGTTCAGATAAAGTTTTTTAAGTTCAGATGAGTTCAGATAAGTTCAAATACCACGAAGAGAACAAGACCTTACTCTTTTTTATTAGCGTTTCCTGTGGAAATTACTCATTTATTGGCTTTAAACTTTAGGCCGACTCTTATTCCTTGCTAATACGAAACTTACGTAATTTCAATTTTCGTGGATGATATGCTTATTTTAATCAAGTAAAGTCACAAAACAAATCTACAAGAAGATTTCTGCATGTTCAAGACCTCTTTGGCGGAATATTTAGCATTCGAGGAAGCTCTCATATAGTATTAATTTTTTTTATAATATTTTATGTATTTATTTTTAAAATAAATATGATCTGAATGTTGTATTCTCTTATAAGAAGATAAAATCTTGTTTGAGACAACAACATATTTTGGCATGATGGCAATGAGATTTGGCATACCGATATTAACATTTGGATATCCAACATTAACATTTGGATATCCAACGGTGAAATTTAGGGATTTTCGATGTTGAGGTTTTGATGACATGGCAGTGAAATGATTGTGTTTGATAGAGTTGAGCTTTAAGTCACTATGATTCAAGTTGTGATGACATGCCAGTGGCTGGGGGGGGGGGGGGGGGGGGGGGGGTGGAGCGCCGGATTTCATATAACAGGCTACATTACTGTAGCAATTAGACGTTTAACCTTCAAAATTTTTGGAAAATAGGCTTATATAGTGCAATCTCGCTCCCCCAAAAATTTGGGTCTAGTTCCGTCACTGGTTGTGATCATCGGCTGTCAGGTTTGGATCACTAACATTGAGGTTTGGGTTGTCGGCATTGAAGTTGTGATGACAGTTTTTTAAAGGCAGAGTTGTGATGACATGGTAGTGGTGGGGAGCTTGTGGTTATCGGTGGTAAGGTTTGGGTCGATGCATTTAGATTTGAGTTGATGGTGATAAGGTTTAGGGTAAATTTCTATTAAGAGCATGGGATAAATATAAATTATTATAAAGAGTGTAACATTTTTATTTTTAATATTAAGGGCTTCATGATATTTTTACTTTTATTTTACTAAGAAAAGCCATTTACACACTCATCTTCTCCCATAAAAAAAATTAAGATTTCTAATTAATAGGCACTATTTTCTTTAGCTTTTCTTTGGATAGCCAATTGAAATGAGTTGAGTTTAGTAAAAATAATTTTATGAAATTTAGGGTTATTCAAAGTCACATTAATTTTTTTTTCAATACAATAATTTTCCTTCGATTGAATTCAATTCAATTCAGTTCAATTCCTTTGATCTTGTTCTCATTAATTTAAATATTTAATTACTTCAATAAATTTTATTCAATTTAGTTCATTAGAAGCTAAAACAAGATCAAAGGAATTGAATTGAACTAAACTGAATTGAATTGAACTAAAGTGAAGTGAAAATTAATGTATTGAAAAAAGAATCAATATGACTCTGGCTAAACCTAATTTTGGATAGCCAATTGTAAAAATATAATTTGATTTCAGTAAATTTAAATTTATTTCAGTTCAGTTCAGTTCAGTTCAGTAAATTTAAATTTATTTCAGTTCAGTTCAGTTCAATTCAGTATATTTAACATTATTTCAGTTCAGTTCAGTTAAATAAATTTAAATTTAATTAAGTTCAGTTCAGTTCATCAAATTTCGTTTTATATGATGATGAGCATTCATTAATAACAAATGAAAATGTATTATTTTTATATTAGTTCAATTCATATAAGTTCAGTCCAATTTAGTTCAGATCCCCTGATAAATACATGGCTATGATATTCAACTCAATATATTTCTTTAACATACCATAACATTTACTTTTTATACATCCAATATAATTATTTGAATCGTGATTCATTTAAATCGACTCAACTATATATAATATGTTTTCATTATATGATAATTTGGAATTAGTTCAGTTCAGTGCATTTCAGTTCAGTTCAGTTCATTCGAGTTCAGTTCAGAACAATTCAATTCAGTTCAGTTCAGTTCAGTTCATATCCTCTTAAATATAATTTTATGATATACAACTCAATGACTCATATCCTCTTTAATATAATAATATTATGATATTCAACTCAATGACTCAGATCCCCTGAAAAATACATGGCTATGAGCCTATGATATTCAACTCAATATATTTCTTTAATATACCATAACCTTTACCTTTTATACATCCAATATAATTATTTGAATCGACTCAACCAAATATAATATATCTTCATTATATGACAATTTGGAATTAGTTCAGTTCAGTTAGTTTCAGTTCAGTTTAGTTCAGAACAATTCAGTTCTATTCAGTTAATATCCTCTTAAATATAATTTTATGATATACAACTCAATGACTCATATCCTCTTTAATATAATAATATTATAATATACAACTCAATGACTCATATTCCCTGAAAAATACATGGCTATGATATTCAACTCAATATATTTCTTTAATATACCATAACCTTTACTTTTTATACATCCAATATAATTATTTGAATCGTGATTCATTTAAATCGATTCAACCAAATGTAATATGTCTTCATTACATGACAATTTGGAATTAGTTCAGTTTAGATTAGTTTAATTCAGTTCAAAACAATTCAGTTCAGTTTAGATAAGTTCATATCACCTGCACTATAATTTGATGATATTTAACTCAATTTAGTTCAAATTATATCACCTCAACGTGTTTTTATATTTAAATAATATAAAAATGTATTTATATTTATTTCAGTTCAGATCAATGTATTTAAAATTATTTCAGTTCAGTTCAGTTCAGTAAATTTAAAATTATTTCAATTCAGTTCAGTTCAGTTCAGTAAATTTAAAATTATTTCAATTCAGTTCAGTTCAGTTCAGTAAATTTAAATTTATTTCAGTTCAGTTCAGTAAATTTAAATTTATTTCAGTTCAGTTCAGTAAATTTAAATTTATTTCAGTTCAGTTCAGTAAATTTAAATTTATTTCAGTTCAGTTCAGTAAATTTAAATTTATTTCAGTTCAGTTCAGTAAATTTAAATTTATTTCAGTTCAGTTCAGTATATCAAAAAATAAGCTCTAGTAAACGAGTCGGTCTCTGAGTAGACCGTCTATATTCTGAAAGAATATAGACCAAGGTCTGCTTCCTAAACATTGAAATAATGAGGTCCTTAATTTGCAATTTTTGAAACTTATATAATTCAAGCGCGCGTACACCAAGTGAAAATATGACGCGCCATATGTGTGGGCCCACAAATATTGCTATCGGCTACAGGCGGCTCATAATTCCTGGCAAAATATCTGGCAAAACAAAACACGCATGATCACGTGGATCCCACT
This sequence comes from Cruciata laevipes, assembly GCA_963678965.1. Lineage (NCBI taxonomy): Eukaryota > Viridiplantae > Streptophyta > Magnoliopsida > Gentianales > Rubiaceae > Cruciata > Cruciata laevipes. The sequence continues at coordinate 6,241,597 of OY787637.1, forward strand.
AAACTTGATCTTTTTAAAATCAATTATGCACCATTTATATTAAATATACAACATTTTTATATATTTATAACATAAAGGTTTTAACATGAAAGATGAACTACAAAAGTTAAAATATGAAGATTTAAACATGAAACATAAACTTTCAAAGTTAAACATGATTTTTCATCATCAAGCCTATAAGCTGCATGCTTTATCATACAACTTGCAGGGAAATAGAACGTGCGGGTTTTTTGATATAACATGAATGGATATAGAACATGCATTTTTTATCATAAAACATGCATGATTTATGATTGAACTTGCCGTTGCAGATAGAACATCTAGGTTTTATGATAGAACCTACAAGTTTTATGAAAGAACCTGCATGCTTTAAGATATAACATGCAAGGAGATAGAACATGCATGTTTTATGATAGAACCTGCATGCTTTAAGATATAACATGCAGATAGATAGAACATGCAAGTTTTATCATACAACCTGCATGGAGATAGAACATGCAAGTTTTATGATAGAAACTTCAGACTTTAAGATATAACATGAAGGGGGATAGAACATGCAAGTTTTATGAAAGGACCTACATGCTTTAAGATATAACATGCAAGGAGATAGAACATGCATGTTTTATGATAGAACATGCATGTTTTATGATAGGACCTGCATGTTTTAAGATATAACATGCAAGAGATAGAACATGCAAGTTTTATCATATAACATGCAGGGAGATAGAACATACAAATTTTATGATAAAACCTTCAGACTTTAAGATATAAAATGAAGGGAGATAGAACATGCATGTTTTATTATAAAATCTGCAAGATTTAAGATACGATTAAACATAAAACATTTAACTAAAAAACAGAAGAAATCATAACCTTCACCATCATGAGGTGCAGGAGCTTCCGGTTCGTCAATATATTTTCCATTAATTCTTTAGCTCTTCAATCGCGAAAACCTATTTGAAATCGATGCCGCGAAATGAAATTGATGCAGAAGCTAAATGAAAAATACCGGAAATAATACGGACGCCTCTCCAATCTTGAAATCGATCAGGAAAAAAAAAACGATGGCCGCAACCGCAAGGAATTTCAGATGATTTTCATGGCAGAGGGAGAGAGAAACGTAGAGAGAGAAACGTAGAGAGAGAAGAAGGTAGAAAGAGAAAGGGCTTTTGAAAATAAGAAAAGACTTTTGGTCTAATATACAAGTAGTAGATGTTTTAGGTGATGAATAAAACAAAAGCCCATCTGGCACAAAGATAGCTCCTAATACGCCCAGTTTTACCGAACGAAACCCGAATTTTGATATTAGCATTACACGCGCGCGTGTAGTTATTAAAGTTTTAGAAATTGCATTATAAGGACCTCCTTGTTTCAAAGTTAATAAATGAGTCCCGTCTATATTTTGATCAGAATATAGACGGTCTATTCCAAGACTTATTCCTAGTAAACAGGGCCTATGTAATTAATAGTAATTATTCCAAAAAGTTAAAGATCGTATGAAAGTACGTACAATATGTGTTAATACTATTTACGAAATACGAAGTATACTAGAATTCCGTATCAACAGTAAAGAGAGAATTTGCCGCGAAAAGGAACCGTGAATTGTTCATCTGGATAATGAAAGTATTACCGGATAAGCCTCATATAGAATAGTGCGAGAAGCTCCGGGAGCTACTTCCAACAGTAAAGTCAATAGCAACTGGAAAACAAAACCCGACAATGACAACGTTTCTTTAACGTAATTTCAAAACCCCCGAATTTTCTACATTAAAAGTATCTCGATTTTCACCTTTTCGAAATATTCCCATTTCTCTTGTTTACAGTGAGGACTGAGGAGTACTACTATTTTCTATTTCCGATGGGTAAGGATTCCGAGCTGCGGTGGCGGTTGTTGGCGGCGGCGGTGCTGGTTGTTGCGGCGGGATTGCTTCAGAGGGCAGAGTCGAAGTACATGGTGTACAATACTGATGCTAAGATTGTCCCCGGGAAGCTCAACGTTCATCTGGTCCCACACACTCACGACGATGTTGGATGGCTGAAGACTGTCGATCAGTACTACGTTGGGTCCAACAATTCGATTCAGGTATATGTTGTTAGGATAGAAGAACTAGATTAGTGAATTTCATTTATTGGGCGAGTTTTAATTGGATTAAAGTGCTAGTTTATGTGTGTTTGATTGTTTGCAAATTTGTGTGTCGTGTATTTATTGTGCAGGGCGCGTGCGTGCAGAATGTGCTGGATTCTATGGTTCCGGCTCTCTTAGCTGATAAGAATAGGAGATTCATCTATGTTGAGCAGGTCTGGTGGTTTGGAATCTGTGTTTGAATGTGTGTGTGCGTGTGTGAGAGAGAGACAAGTTAAGGAGACTGTTTGATTGTTTGCAGGCGTTCTTCCAGCGATGGTGGAGGAATCAGAGTCCTGCAATGCAGGAAACTGTTAGGGGCCTTGTCAACGAGGGTAGACTCGAGTTCATGTATGTAGTTAATGAGGCAAACAGTTTTTCCTTTTTGAAATTCCATATTTATAGTGTGCGAGGATTGAAAGCTGGCATTTTCAAGCATTCGTGTCTATGTTTGGGATAATTTGATGATATTTTATGGTCTGTTGTGATGGTAGAAATGGTGGGTGGTGTATGCATGACGAGGCAGCTACTCATTATATCGATATGATAGATCAAACAACCCTTGGTCACCGGTATATCAAAGCGCAGTTCAATGTGACCCCGAGAATTGGTTGGCAGATCGATCCTTTTGGGCATTCAGCAATACAGGCATATCTTCTTGGAGCAGAGGTATCATTGGTCCCTTCCTCTTACTTCATAAGCCCTAATTATCTATACCTCTTGTATGTGGTATGCCCTTTTCTTAATACGGTAATAAATTTATTAACTGACTTAGGTTGCTGTTTTAGGTTGGATTTGACTCTCTTTTTTTCGGACGAATTGACTACCAAGACAGAATGAAAAGGAAAGACGAGAAAACTCTTGAGGTTATTTGGCAAGGTTCTAAGAGTTTGGGTTCCTCTTCACAGGTTATGTGTTTATTGTTATATTATTTCAATTCTTGAAGATGTTTGTCAGCATCATGTCTATTTTTGGCTGATTGTGAATGTCTCTCTTCAGATATTTACTGGTGCGTTTCCTGAGAATTATGAACCTCCCAGTGGTTTTTACTTTGAGGTCAATGACAATTCTCCCATCGTGCAGGTATACATAGGATGAAACTGGAGAGCAAGAGCACTTAATTTTACTTAGTAGACGTTGATAACTATAATTTTGTATCTTAAACTGCAGGATGATATGAGTCTATTTGATTACAATGTTCAAGACCGTGTGAATGATTTCGTTGCCGCTGCGTATAAACAGGCAAGTTATTCTCTAGTCTCAGCTTGCAAGTTTCTTATTATTTTCTTGTTAAATCTTTTACGTAGCTAGAGACAGTACTGTAACTTGAAATTTTCTTTCACTGATTCCATTGCTGTCAGTTTTTAGACTTGCTCAGACAAAACCAACAGATGCCACTTTTTCAAGATATTATTTGAGATTTATACATAATTATTTGAATATAAACAGTCTATCATAATCCAGAAGAAATGAGGATCTTGGTAGGTCTTGCATTTTATCCGTGGAATATTCATGTACATGTTTTTTTGCTGCAGGCTAATATCACTCGAAATAATCATGTAATGTGGACAATGGGAACAGATTTCAAATATCAATATGCTCATACTTGGTTTCGGAACATGGATAAGTTGATTCATTATGTCAATCAAGTCCGTACTTTCTTTCTGTCCATCTATGGATCAAATTTTTTCTCCCGAACATGTTAATATTCTACAAAATTTAACCTTCCTATTTGTTTGATGATTTTCTTATGAACAGGATGGCCGTGTCAATGCATTATATTCCACACCATCAATTTACACTGATGCAAAATATGCTTCAAATCACTCCTGGCCTCTTAAGACTGAAGATTATTTTCCGTGAGTCCTAGATTTAAGAAAACGTTGTTGTCATACAGATTTCGTCCTATTTGGTGATGTAATGATTGTGTGCCTCAGATATGCTGACCGCATAAATGCTTACTGGACTGGATATTTTACAAGTAGACCTGCCCTTAAACGCTATGTTAGAGAACTTAGTGGGTATTACTTGGTAAATCTTGCTCTCTTTACTCAATAACCAGAGTGCTGCCATGCTGTTGATTTTTGTTTCTGAGAAAACTTTCATTTACACATGTTTAGGCTGCTAGGCAACTAGAGTTTTTCAAAGGAAGAAATGAAGTGGGGCCAACCACCGACTCACTTGCCGATTCCCTGGCAATCGCTCAACACCACGATGGTGTCAGCGGCACGTCACAGCAACATGTTGCCAATGATTATTCTAAACGTTTGACAATTGGTTACAAGGAGGTAATCTACATCCATCTTCTGTTGGGATTTTGAAGAGAATTGCTTTGTCTAGTTTAATGATACTATCTTTTTATCCTTTCAGTCTGCAGACGTAGTGTCAGAATCACTTGCTTTTCTGACAGCGCCATCACTGAAATCTGGACATAAAACTTCAGAAGCAAAATTTAAGCAGGTACATCTAGGTTTTAAAATTATTAATGTTGTAGCTCACCATGCTGGTTACTTTTTCGTTACTGTTTGATAGCATCACATACCCGAAAGGAAATTTTAATTGTTTATTCATTCAATACTGGGTTATATTTTGTTACGCAATTTTAATAGTTTTTTATGCTTGGTTATAGTTGGCTATTGTCAGAATTCTGAGAATATGTATGCTTTATTCGTTCAATGCTTTATTATCCCTTTTAATGGCTCTAGAATTGCTAGTTTGTAATTTAACATAATATTACTTTTTGTTTTGCAGTGTCCTCTTCTGAACATAACGTATTGTCCTCCTACCGAAGCCAAGTTATCACCCGGAAAAAAATTAGTACGTATAGACCAAGCGTGCTTAATATTCTTCTGTACTTCCCTTTTTCCCAGTATTGGTAACATTGTTACACATGTAATTTAAAGATTCAGTCTTTGTTGCCTCTTTCGCGATATGGCCCACAAATTCATCTAATTAAAAAAATCTTTATATGCAGGTGGTTGTGATTTATAACTCACTGGGGTGGAAAAGAAATGACATTGTCAAAATTCCTGTGAGTATATACAGTATAGTCAGCTTAAATCTTCTTAGAATTTGCCAACCATCTCAGATTTTATACCCTTTTTTGACTATCAAGCACACTTCTGATGTCTATCCTGCTTCACAGGATTATTCGTCGGAGTATATACTAAAAGCACATGTACTTAATCAAAAATATTTTTCAAGTTTTGTTCTTAAAAGTATAATATCTGATTAGTTTTCTACACAACTTTGATCCTTCTATTGAGTTTTACGTCATAGCAAGCTTCTAATACTGCATGTACAAATTTTGTTGTTTCTGTGTTTCTTATCTCTCATAAACTTCCTACAGGTTACAAGCACAGATGTGGCTGTTCAAAATTCTGCTGGAAAAGAAATTGTATCACAGATTGTTCCCGTTGTTGATGCTGCAATGGCCCTGCGGAGATTTTATGCAACTGCAAACGTGGGAAAGCCCCCTGCAGAGGGCCCCGTGTATTGGCTCGCTTTTAAAGCAGAAGTTCCTCCACTGGGTTTTAGCACATACATTGTCACCACCAGTAGTAAAAAGGCAGGTTTGTCTGATGATCATTGTATTTGTTTCTTCCAGGTGTTTGTTGGCATAGTTTGTTTGTCACATGTTGCATTGTGCAGCTGTTGCTTCAGTAAGAGAGGAGACATTTCACGGACTTGATAGGAATCATGATGTGGAAATAGGGCCTGGAGATTTGAAGCTTGTATATTCTGGAAAGAGTGGAAAGCTTAATGAATATATCCAAGGCAATTTAAAAGGAAAAACAAACACGGTAAATTTATACTGCTGAAATTACCTCTTCATTTAGATCCCCCATTTTATACAAGGCAAACACTTCATTGAACATCATTTACTGTACTTGTGCCATTTACTTTCATCCTAGCAAAAAAGGTGTGCTTTCCACTTAGAACAACTCTATGCAGCGACCATATCAATCTGTTGATAAACCTATTTTCAATTTTCGTTTATTTCATTTTGTTTCTGAGAGATATTTAACTAAAAACATTAGGTTTGGCTAACTGTTTTATTTCTCCTGCAAAGGTCAAGTTCCCTGTTGATCAATCGTACAGTTACTATATTGGAGATGATGGTTCTAAGGATCCTCCCGTGCAGCTACAGGTGACAAATTTCTGAGTTTTCTGAAATTCACTTCTCTTAGTCTTAAAAGTTCTGTATGTCGGCAAACAAAGAAGTTGTATTTTTAAGTTATTCACTTAGTTTCTGTATGTGACCAAAACTACATGTGATGCTGATAACCTTGTAAGGCTTCTGGAGCATATGTGTTTCGCCCCAATACAACAATTCCCATCCAAGCTCACAGAAAGGTAAGATATCATGCAAAGATCCTGATTATATTATCTTGCTGTGTCTCGAAGTACATGATGACCAATGATGTCTTTCTATTTCAACAGAGTCAGCTTACAGTTTTCCGGGGACCTCTGTATGATGAAGCTCATCAGAGCATAAGTCCATGGATATATCAGGTACAGCCAAATACTGTTCCTTAAAAAAATACTTGAGATGTCTCTCTCAACTCACAGCATATTCGAAGACGACAGAATCCTTTACATCATCTGCTATTTTATTATGTATTTTCTATGACCTTCGGATGACAAGACAAACTTATGATTCTCCTGAAACGATGATAAATATTTAGAAAATTGAACCATGTGTAACTGAACTCAACTCTTTTTGCAAGGTTACAAGAGTTTTTAAGGAAGAGCAGCATGTGGAAGTTGAGTTCATTGTAAGTGTGGCATATGTTAATTTTTACATTTAATTTTAATTCAATTTCAACATTGAGGCTAATTAACTTCTTGGGCTTTGAATCTCAGGTTGGCCCCATACCAATTGATGATGGGTTTGGTAAAGAGGTTGTTACAAAAATTGGGAGCAGCATCAAGAGCAACAAAACATTTTATACAGATTCAAATGGACGAGATTACCTCAAAAGGGTAATTTTAGTTGCCTTTTCAAGTTTTATAATAATCTCTACGTGTCCCGAAAATTATCGTAATGCTTCTTATTTTACCAAGTTAACATTTTAGCTTTACCAAGATAATAGGTTAACCGAACTAGTTGTAGTCATGCTACTTTATTTTCTTGGTTTGCAGATACGGGATTACAGGTCTGATTGGGAACTTCAAGTGAATCAACCTGTTGCAGGGAACTATTATCCAGTATGTAAAATCTTGATTACTCACATTCCTCGATGCTTGATTTCATCAAGACAGGTTACAGTTAGATTATGAAACCTGTCTTGGCGAAGAAAATTTTGTTTCTGTAAAGATTTCTACTCTATTAAAGGGCTTTTCATTGGTGTTTCATATGGTCATATGTTAAAGAATTTTTTAACATATTTCCCTGTTATATTTTGTCATGGATTTGATATGTGAGAGAACCTTATTCATTTACCAGATAAATCATGGAATCTACATGCAAGACGATGATTCTGAATTCTCAGTCTTGGTTGATAGAGCTGTGGGAGGATCCAGTATAACTGATGGGGAAATAGAGCTCATGGTTCACAGGTTTGCTCTACTTTATTTACTCAACTACCTCAACTTGGGCCGGTTTTCCTTTTTGATTTTCTCCAGGTGTACATATAACCAAACTAACAGACTGGTTTGTTTTTACTCTCTGACAAATAGGAGACTTCTTCATGATGATGGTAGAGGTGTCGGTGAGGCTATTAATGAGACAACATGCATTCCCAACATATGCAAAGGAATGATTGTAAGCACAACAGACACCATTTTCAGTTTATTTTTGCCAAATTCTCTTATTTTGATCACTTTCGTTTCACAGTTTGAAAAGTTGAGTTGCATTGTGATTTTTCCAGGTTCAAGGCAAGTACTATTTCAAGTTTGATCCACTTGGAGAGGGTGCTAAATGGCGCCGATCATTTGGACAGGAACTGTACTCTCCGCTTCTCTTAGCCTTCACTGAGCAGGTAAGGAAAGTGTCTTAGTTATTTTGGTCCCCCTTATTTTACGTGCTTCTCTGAAATGGTTCATATATAACAGGATGGCGACAGTTGGAACAATTTTCAAGTTCCAACTTTTACAGGAATCGATCCCTCATATAGCCTTCCCGATAATGTGGCATTGATAACTCTTCAGGTATGTTTCAGAATGGGAAATATTAACACTCTCGGTTCCCACTTTTATAAAATCCAGCAACTGAAATGTTTGTTCGTGAAATCGCAGGAACTCGAAGATGGAACTGTCTTACTTCGCTTGGCTCATTTATACGAGGTATGCGAATATCCTCTCCCAGACTTACCAATCATTAAGAGTATAATTAACAATGAAAATTTTCTATTCCTCTGCGCTAGGTTGATGAAGACAAACATCTCTCAGTTCCAGCAAGTGTAGAGTTGAAAAAATTATTCCCTAATAAAAAGGTTAGCTTGGAATGCCATGTTTTTCCTTCATCAGTAAGCTTTTCGTGAACTCGACAAGTAAAAGAATTACTTTCAAACTGTCTTTTCAGATAAACAAAATCACTGAAATGGGGCTGTCTGCAAACCAGAAGAGAGAAGACATGGAAAAGAAAAGATTATCTTGGAAAGCTGATTCTTCCAGTAAGACAACACCAAAACCTTTCAGAGGGGCACCAGTCGACCCCATCGGTCTAGCAGTTCAACTCGGCTCAATGGAAATCCGCACGTTCATAGTCGAATTTGGTAAGAAGTTGGCCACCACTTCTAGGTAAGTTACTACCATGTCTGGTCTGGTATGTTCCTGAGGTGAGTTTTGGTTATATATTGATGCTTTTGTATCGGCTGTAGGTAAAAGAGCAATTTCGCAAATGTCTGCATCGGAATCTGAATTTCAATAAAAAATGTTGCTGGAGTACGTACTTCAGATGAAGGAGTGGGAATAAGCGACAACCATCTGCTTGTTGAGTTGTTTGCTTTGGTTTCTACTTTCTATGTTTAGGTTTGGAGGAGGAATTTAGAACATTCTTTTCTCCATTGTTGTATCTTTCAGTTGAATTGTTCAATCAGTTGTGAATGCATGGATTCCTGATGCTTTTGGTTTGAGGCTATGAATGCATTTTGGTTGGAAGACATAAATGCATTTTGGTAGCTTGTAAATTTGTAACGTACTAAACTTCTCCTACTACACATGTGAGTCGTGACAACTAGAGTACATGAGTGACAAGACATAAATGACAAGCATCTAACTTGATGACATATGAAATACTCAAATACCAAAAGAAGGGATGAACTTCACACATACAAGATGCAAACAAAACTTTTTAAAAAAATCAGATTAAAATCTTGTTCCCGAGAGTGGATTTGAGTTCCGATACTACAATGTTTGATTGTTCTTTTGATCGAGTGCTAGAATTTTACAAACGATAATAAATATAAAATGTGTGGGTAACAAATGATTGACTAAAGTGTTCATATAACCCCAATTATGGGTAAAGTGTGAATATAACTACAAAATTTTTTTATAGGTGTGATAAGTTTTTTTATAGGTGTGATATTCGGTTCAAATTCACATAGTACTTTTATCAATTCACACATGCATGTGTCAAAGTCTTTCAACACGCGTTATACTTTTTTTATAAAATTGAGGGTTATAATAGCAATTTTTTATTTGGTTTATATTCGAGTTACCGAAGAACTGAGAGTTATCTAAGCATTTTTCTCATTTATATATTTCACTGAATATTATTCCAATTAAGGTATTAGTGCACATTAGACAATTCATCAAAATTAAGAGCTACTTCACTAATTTAACAAAATTTGTGGTTAGAAAATTTTATTTCTGATAAATTAGGAACTGATATAGGTATTTTATCAAAATCTCAAATTCCATTAGGAACGAATCCAAAATTAGGAGGCTGCGTGCGCGGTCGGCACTCCAGTCGGACCAGAAAAATCCCTTCTTCTTCTAAGATCTTCCAGTCATTTCCCGGTTCAACAAATTCCTCGAATTTTAGTCATCTCCAGCAATGGCGGTGGCCACAATCTTTCGTCACATATCCAAATCTCAAAACCTTAGCCAACTCAGAAACTTGACCACTTTCGTTTCTCCTTCTCACGCCCCAAAACCCTTCATAAACCCTTATCTAGGTATATATCCATGATCTCACTTCAGTTCCCGTTTTTCTGAGCTCTGAATATTTTTTTTGCTGAATGTTGATTGTATATGTTTCTACATGTTATACTGCTGTATCATTGTTCTGTTTTAGTACTGGTAAATCACAGATTCGGAGGAGGGGGAAAATGACAGTTTATCACGTGATAATGTATGGAGTTGAGTGTACTGAGAGTTAATGAAAAAGAGAAAACTGTTGTTGGTAGTATTATTATCTGATTAAATCGATTGGTAGATTTGTAGATAAGGCTCATTCATGTTATAGCTTGTACTATTTGACAACTGAAAAGAGTATAAGCGCTTCTGGATTTAGGATTGAGTTTTGTGTCCCATGATGTGTGGTATGATGTATGAGAGTTTACGAAGAGATACTGTTGTAAGTAGCGTTATTACCTGATAAATTGGATGGATTTGGTTTAGGAAGATCTTAGATTGGGTTCCATCATATTATAGCTTGTACGGATTGGATTTCACAACAAGCATAAGCGCATTTAAATTTAGGATTAAGGTACTTTGCCCCATGTTGCGTAGTGTGATGTTTGTATCTAGGATGAAGGTACCTCAGTGTAATTGTTAGCAGTGATAGGATGAAGTTTGATTTATTTTTTTATTTTGGTGTTAGGGCATTTATCCAACCCTACTGCTGCAAGACTTCCTTACTGCAGTAACCCAACTAATGGAGCTGTTATGCAAGGGATGAATTATCCCTTATTGCCTCTAAAGGTATGCTATATTGCTATGCTTTATTCATTGTAATGATGATTTCCCTTGCAGTGTAACTAACTGACTTTATGGCATTAGATAACCCCTGAAAAAAGAGAGGAAGATTTGCATTCTGCAATTCAAAGAACTGATTGTAGTGTTGTCAAAGAATTCATGGATAGCATGGGGGTTGGAATGATTTCTCACCAGGTAAATGTTTACATCATCTTGTTTTTTATTTTCCCTCTTTTAAGCTGATTAGAGTTTTGGCTTCAATTTCAGTTTCTGTATTGTATGAACTAGTTTAATATTATCTAGCTTTTATGCTCATGTTTGATGAAAAATCTTTGTAAAATCTTAGTTCACTTTTCACAAGATGGTAATTTTCTGTACTTGTCCTTCTTACCTCTGGTAACTCTTGAGATCTAGTGGAAGCTTGTAAGCGTTATTGATCTTAAAGAGAAAGTTAAAGTCCAGACTCTTTATAATCGATCACATCACCAATCATCTTTCTGATGTTTTCTTTGCACTTATTTGCTCACTGTAATTTTTGCACCAGTTCCCCCTTGTAATATCCATTGTTTGAACAAAAAATTATTAATTTAACAGGAAAATAATGGGGATGTGGTCCCCAAATGCATGTAAGTTGTTGTTTCATATATATTGTTAAAACTGGCCACCAAATATTTTATCATCCCGTGTGAAATTCTTCTTCGGAATTAGAGACTAGTTTTGTTTGTGTCAGATAGCCTTACGTGCAGCCCACTGATCAAAATATATATAAAAAAAGTGCAATCTGTGGCATTTATCTTAGTCAGCATAGTGTATTTTGGAACTGTATTCATGTTTTCATGAAGTCCCAATTGTCACGTGTCTAAGGTGGTGTTGCCACTTTTAGCTGTGGGATCTTTTAAATGTTTAAGGATGCAGTTTGATATAGCTATAGATGTACCCCATTTTATTGATAACAAACATCTAGTTCTCTATATGTAGCAAGCATAGGAAAGGAGGATATCCTAGCATCTGCAGGAACTTGTTCATGTTCAAATTTCCCTTACTGACCCTTTTCATTCACATGCCTTGTAGTCGGAAGAACTGCTGGAAGAAGAGCTAATAGTAACTCCACATGGTGTACATGAAGAACTGTTAATGTCAGATGAATCTTATGCTGCTGCTGTGTCATCACTTACTGATGCTGTTCTTGAGTACAATTACTTTGCAATGGGGATTAGGTGTGCGACAAAGAAGATCAAATTTGCCAAAATGCGCAAAGGAAGGATGGGAGGAATATCACACAGAGGGAATGTCATATCCTTTGGTAACTATGCTTTGCAAGTACTTGACTGTGCTTGGATCACGGCCAAACAACTAGAAGCAGGCAGAAGAGCATTATCCCGAATTGTAGGCCGTGGAGCTAAAATATGGGTCCGTGCCATTCCAGACAAACCAGTCACAGAAAGACCTGCTGAAACACGTATGGGAAGAGGGAAGGGAGCTGTCTCGTATTATGTTGCTGTTGTTCAACCAGGTCGGATCCTTTATGAAATCAGTGGAGTGACAGAAAGTATAGCTAGGAAGGGAGTTGATGTAGCAGCATCAAAGCTGCCTGTGCGAACACGATTCATCATCACTGACACTGCATAAGGATAAAAGGTAGAACCAAAGTTATGGGTTGGGAGAGTTTCCAGACTTTCATTTTGGAGAAGGAAAATGTTCTTCTTTCTTGTCCTTTCCATCTAGTTTTCCTTTTTCTCCCATTAAATTTGCTAATTCAACATTTGACTTTGTCGGCTTTGATATACGAGATGATATTTTCCTCTTATATTTGGGTATGTTATCTAAATTTAATAAAATATTGTGTCTTCAATTGCAGTTGCTGCTTACTTTTTCAGACATCACGTGATATTGTATCTTTCAGGCTTTGAGGCTCTTTAATCTTTCATAGTAGTACTAAGTCACTATGAAATGACTTTACTAGCTCTTTAATCTTTCATAGTAGTTCTAAGTCACTATGAAATGACTTTACTACTGATGATTAAGGTAGTATGTTTTCTCTGATGATTAAGGTTTCACTTCCATAATTTGCATCAGATGTTTTTCTGTTGTGAGTCCTGGCGAAGGCTACCACACACACACACATACATATTGTCTAGATTACATGATCAACAGCTATATTGTGAAGTTTTTCATGCAAAGAATGATGTATTTTTAACCATATGAATGACGCGACAACATGACTGATGCAAGATTGATCTGCAAACATGTTTGTTAGTAAGATTTTTACAGCTTTATTTGGTGAAGCAATTTGGAAAGATTTTCTCAGAAAAGTCTATTTTCTTCAAGCCTGGAGAGCTCAGGGCAGGGCAGGGCTACTGATATTAGAGTTGTTTTCTTTCAAGTCAAATATTACATGAACAAAAAGAACACTGATACCTTAAGTATTTCAACTGGTATTTAACGGGCTGAGCAATTATCAATTCTCATCCTTTTTATGCATGTCTTAGTTCTTCATTTTTCACTATTAAAAACGATTTGAATGCATACACACAAAGTTCGTTTTAGGTTGCCGAGAGCCCGACACATTAGAACACTAAATACATATCCAACTTTTTATCAACTTTACTAACTAATTAACATTTACTTCTTTAGGCCCTTTTTGGTAGAGCTTATTTCTTGTTGAACTGAAGTGAAAATTACTGTATTGAAAAAAAGAAAAAAAAAAAAGGAAAATTCCCAGAAAGGGCGTAATGAGAATTGAAATTCCTACTATATGGGCGTAAAACTTTCATAATTCCTATTTAGGGCGTGAAATTAATTTAATGATTAAAATTATAATTAAATTACTATTCTACTCGTGTAATAGAAAATTTTAGTAATAGGAACTAATTTGTCAAAAAAAATTTATCTTTATTAAATTCATTTTAATTTAATTCAGTTTTAAAATATTTTTTGACGATATTTAAATTTTAATTTAGTTTAGTTCAATTCAATTAAGTTCAAGTTAGTCAACTCGTTGATATTTAAATTCAAGGAGTCTATTTTTGAAACAGAAATTCAACAAGTCAATTAATTGTTTTTTGTTGTGGACTGATTTGAACTGAAATTAACTGAATTAAACTAAATTAAATTTAAAAAATCTACAAAAATATGTATTGAAATATAGTCGATGTAATCCATGAAGTTAACTGATTTGTAGTGGATTTTTTACTATAAAATAAGTAAGTTGAACATGTAGTGAAGTGTGATTTTTTATTTAAAAGGTAGAACTGTAACTTAGTTATAATTTTAAGCATTAAATTAAATTCACACCCTTAATAGGAATTATGAAAGTTTTATACTCTTAGTAGGAATTTCAATTCTTACTACGCCTTTTGTGGGAATTTTCCCAAAAAGAATCAGTATGACTGAGTTAACCTGAATTTCATCAAATTACATTTTCACTTGGGCTAAACCGAACTGATCTGATCTACAGATAAACTCTAGCAAACAGAACTTTATTCTATTCAGTTTAGTTTACTCTCATTTCTTTTCATTTCAGCTTAACCAAGAGGTGGAATGCTCGGTGTATTGCATCTTTAAGCTCCATCTCTTTCGTTTCGAGCGAGACATCCTTTTCCATCCGACTCATGTGATCTTCCTTTCCGAAGATGTGCCGCCCCACCAGAAGTTGCTCAAGAGGCCATGTATTTTCTCCACCACGTAATCTTGGCAACTGAAAGCAACTCATCGTGTAGTTCGGTATAGCATAAAAACCCGATTTGATCATAATCTCATTCCCGCATTCGACAGATTATGTTCATTCCATTCATCAATCTTTTGTCGAATGTGATCCTTTATACCCTGGAAGATTTCTCCCTTCTTTCTACCAATGACTGTAGGTAACCCAAGATACTTCTCGTGCGCCACCACTTCCGGTGAATTGCATCTTTAAGCTCCCTCCCTTTAAATATGTCTCGCTAGAAAACCTGGAATGCTCAGTGAATTGCTTAACCAAGAAAATGTCTTGCATCAAGAGGTGGAATGCTCGGTGAATTGCATGCAGACGGTCCAGAGAATCCAAAAATTGTTAGAGAATAGTAGTTGGTTAGGTTCCCCGTAGTCAGCACTTTATAACTCATTCGATCTCTAGCTAAGTATGCTAAGACCCTCTACTATACGATACTTGGACTTACCCCGAGTTTCCTATCATTCGTTTTTGGATGATTCCAGGGTCGTGAAGTTGAATGAAAGTATTACATTTTTTTTAAAAAAAAGATTAGATTCTTATTAAAGGTGCGAAATTTTTTCAAGAGATTTATACAACTTGGACATTCTAAATATGGTGTCCAGTATGAATACCTCATCCGAATTAAATCCAAAATTTTAAAATATACTTATCTAATCGATCAATAAATTTTTTTTGAAACCATCACATTGGAAACGCCCACCTGTAACGCCCCAAATAAACCACACATTCAACAAAAGCAAAACTGTACGGTGAATTTAATCGGACGTCTGCCTGGTTCGCACCAGGACTCAAGATTAAATACAAAGTCAGTAAGAAAAGCAAAACTATTAGGCTATTATTACATCGTTTAGAATTTCAAACATAATTTAAATCTTTCAATAGGTGTATCTCAACCTATTATTATGGCTCCACTAGGTTGACGCATTAGACTTGAACAATCGATTCCAGAGTTCTCCTAAATCCGCCTAGAACTGTCATGCCACACATAAAACACACAGAGTGAGCTTTCGCCCAGTGATGTCTCTCATAAAATATTTATAAAGTTTAACTATAAAAGTAACACTACAGTTTCAAGATCTAAATTCTATTATAACCCTAACATATCCAATTTATATGTTTTAAAGGAATATGCCAAGATACAATCACAACCGCCAAAGAACCCTCAAAGTATACTAAATTATTACAAATTACAATAACCATGATAGCACAAAAACACCTTATGAAATCAAACTCACGACATCAACACATTCAAGATAATCACATCAACTCGTCAAGAACCAACCAAATACGATCAAATATACTCTCAAAATCACAGAGACTAGAGTTGCCTCAACATATCAATATTTTCACCCAACACAATGAATCGTATACAAGTAATCTAATATCTCAGTTGAAATACAAATGCAGGATTTTAATCCACATGTCACACCATAAATTCTATCACCAGTAACAGTATATAAATCACACAATATGCCCCATGGCATTAAACATGGCATCAAATAAAACAATAGCGCACATACCCATTTGTATATGTTTAACTGACACTCCAAGATACATGTAATATATAGATTTTCATTACACCACCTTAGGAGAACAAAATCGCAAGACAACCAAGTTGACATTGACTATGTTACTTCCCTGGACAGGACTCTAGAAATGGCTCCTAGATGTAGTACTTAGCTCCCGACCAGGACTATTAATAATAATGTAGGCCGATTTAAAGTTCATTCAGATATCCACCACATGACTGATTACACCTCTCAAACTAACAAGCGAGCTCAAAGTTTCATATATATATATATATATATATATATAACATATTTTCAGAATAAGTAATATAGTTTTCATGGCATCACATAAATAATCCAAAAATAACCCACCTAATATTATATGAACAACAATGCAAGTCAAATAGAGTAATTACACGTAGCAAAGTCCAACTAATCAGATTTGCAAATTCAAATAGAAAAGATATTATTCCAGCTACCTATAGCACAACAGTCTCAAATAGCACATCTCTGACAAAAGTAATAACTTGTATATTTTAAAACAATGCTAAATATATCAGACTCTAGTACATGTGGTTTAAAAGTAAATTACTATTCATGTATAAAGTTAAACTCAGTAGTTCTTAATGTATAAGTTGACTTAAAACTAATCTAACATTTCAATTCAAGGTAGAAAATAACCATGTTCACCCAACGGGAACACACATAGACACCTTGAGCAAATTAGAACTAACATCATCCCAACAGATATACACATGTCAATGTAAATAGTAAACTCACTTACAACCTATAGTATATTAAAGAGTTTCAAACACATGCAATTAACATATGAGAACATGGAAAAGCATAGTATCATCTATCAGACAAATACCGCAACATTTATAAGGCTCCAATTCCGAGACAGTAAAATTCCATTATTTTAGTATGTCTGATTCGCAATATGCAAAATCAGAGCTAGTGGTTTACATAAATGAAGTACAACACACCTAGACCAGTGAAAGAAAAGAATAGCACGATCATCAAAAATAAGTTACACATTAATCACATTTCAATGGCATGAGAATAGCCCTTAATCAGTTCAACGGTTTTTCAAGATTTTAGTATTCCTTTTTAAGTTTCAGAAACAATTTAGGAATGTAACCTACAATCATCTATTACATCTAACATGATCAATACATGCCATGAATAGGAACAAATCAAAATCACAGCAACATTATCAAAACAAGCAACAAATAGGCAATTAGTCACAGTAACATGATCAAGATAAACCATTAGGCAACTAGTTGGGTATACCAGGCAGTTTACAAAGCTCTCCATGTAAGGAAACACATGCATGCCGTTAACATAGTAGGATCCTAGAAAATAAAATACTCTGCATAAATCAATACTCTTAAATCTAACAAGATAGTTTAAACACGAGGAACAGAATTCTGGAGGTGGTTCCGTGTCACCGATTTAGCATTTAATCCCCGAACCGTATCAGGGTATATAAAGGCTGTCAAGTAGAACATATTATATTTCGATCAAAACATGTCATGCAGGATTTAATTCCCTTTTACACTATCACATTTCCAAGCCAATTTTCAAGTCATCACACCATGCACAAGGCAATTTCAGGAATTATCACTCATGGTACATAATTAGAGAATTGGAAATCAAGAATGGAAATCACAAATGGAAATTCACAAATGGAATTCACAAATGGAAATTCTTCCAACATATCTCTGAACCACATATCACAGATGGAAATTCACCCATACTCCAGGGTATCAACTGGGTTTCACCACCCAACATATCTCCGAACAACACCCGTGTATACACTTCAAGGGCGATTTCTCCGAACTTCAAACCCTTGCACGACTATTGGCCACACGCAAGACCTAGCCGTGCAAGTCCTGGTCACAATATACTCTCGCAGGCACCGACGCCTCTCTATCGATAGAGACCGCACAAGCGAGGGGCATACTGCTTGACCCTCGTACGACTATTGGCCGCACGCAAGACCTAGCCGTACGAGTCCTGGTTACAATGTACTCTTGCAAGCAACCACGCCTCGATAGTTGACGGTTTGCAATCACTGCTCAATTATGTAATCTAAATACAGATAAGTACATCAACAAATGCATATGATTGATAATGCTCAGAACATCAGATAGGCAATCCAGAGCCAACTGGAGCGCAATAGCAATGTATAAAATCACTCATACATTTTATCATTCAATTTACACGTAGAGACCTCATTCAAATAGCACGCTTAGACATCACATATCTCGACAATAAAACGAAAGTAATCCCCGGTGTATTTAAAGATACATCTCACGTCAACAAGTAATCTCACAGTTTTTACACATGTCATTTGAGACTAACGGAAACTCAATAGAAGGCATTTTAATTACATAGTACGAGTGATCCCAAGTATTCAAGTAGCCTCATAACAGACAAGCACACATAGCAAGTAATCATTTATAGAATTTACGATCAATCTCACACACATTAACACAAAGAGGTCATCTATTCCTTAATAAAAATGTAGTATGATATCATATAACCACATACACAATAAACACACCAAGTCACTTGTTAACTTAGAGTAATCCATGATTTAAGCACACAATAGTACAACCATTATCTACTAACGATATCACAACAAAGCAGTGTATATACAAGATATCAAACTAGAACACGCAGCTACAGAAGTATTATAAGTGACTACCAGATTTCAACGAGTATATGCATATATGTTCTTACAAGCCAAACCAAGTAGCTATACCTCAGATAGCAAGACAATCTCATATAGCACATATCTTGAAAATAAACTAATTACCGGTATATTTTAAAATAGTATTCTTGAATGTATTAGACTCTGTACACTTATATATATACTTTTAAAAATATATATTATACACGTAATACACATAGACATGACAGCTTAAAACTATAATTAGGCTTTGAAAAGTGAGAACACTCACCTCTCTCGGTTAAAACCCTCCACAACCAGTTCAGGCTCTAACTAAGCTACTAACTCTTTCCCAAAAGTAAAAAGCAGACCAGAACCGACCCGGAAATCCTCGGCGCTCTCATTCACTCAGTTCACCGGAAATCCCTGTCTGGCAGCGGCTCATTTTCCCCACGTTAAGGCCACTACTTTGACTACGGCTTCCTTACATAGCTCTTCTGGTACGTAGTCTGTGGGTCAACGAGATTGAATGGAATATTGTTGCGGTGAGTAAAGCGTGAAGATGGTTTTGGAAGTTGAGGTTTTGGGAGATGAAAAATACTTTGCCTCTGGATGAGGTGGCGCCGGTGCACTAGGTTTAGGGCCTTCAGGCGGCGGAACTTGTAGACGAGGAGATCCAGCTGTACTTCCACCATCTGTCTTGTGCAACTGTAACACCAAGGGCCGTCTAGTATTAATACCAGATCCTCGTGAAAGAAAGTCCCTAATCACAACGCTCTCTAAAACGGACGACGTCCCGGAGCTATGGCCACCGGCGACGGCAACTGGAAGAAGCATCCCATAGAGAAGAGAAGGCGCTGGTGTCGTCGCCGTTGTAATTGCCGAGGCGGTGCATGCGCAGGCTCTTAGAATCCGGTTTGCTAAGCCGATCAAGCTCTCCATAGTTTTTCCATGACGGTTAACTTAGATATTTGTCAGGCTACTGAATCGAGGAATATTTACAAATTAAGGAAGGAAAAGAGATGGAGGAGAAAAGGTGATTCGGAAGTTGGAAAGAGGAATGAAGAAGATCATGACAGTGAATGAAAAGAGGTTGATAAATAATTAACATGGCTAAGAGCATCTCCAATGGTGAGATGGTCAAGAGTAAAAATAGGTGCCAAATGTTTAAATTTTATTGGGTGTCAATATGATGTAGGATTTAAGGTTTTCATTTTGAAGTTTGGTTCTCCAATACAACCATCAAATTGTCACAAAATATCATTAAATTAAATATTGCATTTATGTTCCAAATTAAAAAATGGAAGGATGTAATGATTAAGGCCCTGTTTACTAGAGCTTATTTCTTGATGGACTGAACTGAACTGAATTGAATTGAACTGAACTGAACTGAATTGAACTGAACTGAACTGGACTGAACTGAATTGAAGTGAAAATTGATGTATTGAAAAATGGAATCAGCACGACTGAATTAACCTGAAGTTCATCAAATTGCATTTTCACTTAACTGAACTGAACTGAACTAAACTGAACTGAACTGAAATGAACTGAACTGATCTACAGATAAGCTCTGATAAACAAGGCCTAAAACTCTATATTTGTTAAGCTGTCAAATTGAAGGTTTCAAAGTGAGCATCAATATATAGATGGTGTAATTGACACCTTCAATCCACATCATATGCCACCTATGATTGACCCCTACATTGATGCCTGGGTTGGAGATGATTTTTGTAATTTCTTACTCTCAATCCTACATCTCAATTGATATTTTTGAAATTAAAGGTAGCATTGGAGATGCTCTAATGCTTAGTCATTTGTTGGGAGATTGATCAAGTGACACGTATATCACTTGGTCTCCTTGGGAATTATATAAAGTTTAATTTTCAGCATTATTATTTTTAATTTTTTTATTTATATGTAATTATACATTTTGAAATTGGAGTCATTAGATGAGTTTAGCGTTAATTTTAGAAGTCCTTATTTAAGTTCTTCAATAATAATCTCATGCTTGTCTATAATACATGGCCTTTACACTATAAAATGTGAAATTATTTCTACTGATAAATATTGAGTTAATTCCTAAATTATTATTCTGAGTCTTTCTGAACTTTATCGAGTCAAATTAATCTCTCGTTTGACTGTAAGACGGTCTTCACAACTACCATTCAAAAAATGTAAGATTTCAATCTAACCTAGTTCAAAATAATGTCGTGTCAGGATACGGGGCCTCACACCACCAACAATTACAATGTGTGGAATTAACATCTAATCTTGATATCTATTAATAATAATCAAACTAGATGCTAATCAGACTAATTGTCCTATTACAAAGTAGATATCTAATAATACCCTCATGAATATTACCTAGCGGTCGGTGAAAGGCTCAAACCGTTTAACAAGGGATCCGCATCAAACATAATCCACCCTGTTAATTAGGGACCTTCAACATCTGCAACTCCACGAATACGTTGACCTGTGTGCTCAAGCGTAAACACACTAATTCAAATTGTAAACACCTTGATCCAAACTGTAGACGATGTGAAAACACGGAACAAAGTATCCAAATATCTTGATCCGGAAAAATAATAGGATTCATATAACTTCAATCTACTAGTAGATTGAGTAAGGGTTTCGAACAAAAAATGATTCAATAAAAAACTTAAGATTTGAAGATTCTGTATGGATAATCCACACTTATTCAATACCAAAAATCAATAAAACGATTAACGATTGTTCCCTATCTTCCCAAATGATATTACTACTGATATGATTTTGGTTACATGATGGTTTGGTTACATATTTAGATGAAGATTTAGTATGTTAGTATTGATATGATTTTGTCTTGGATGTTAGTATTGATATGTTTGTAAGTCGGTTTCAAAGTATGAAAACTGAACAAGTGACTATTTAGTATTTTATATTGTACTATTTAGACATTGAGTATTATGATTTTGATTTTAAAATAGTTTTGTTAAGGATTCAAGATATTTGAATTAAGATTTAATTTTTTAAATTTAATTGTATAAAATTCTTACTTTCCTTTATATTAGAATGAGTTTAAAATACGTAAAGTATGTTTAAATATTTATGAGTGCTTCCCAGTTTTGAATTCCTAGCTTCGCCTCTGCTGGTGTGGTTGGTGGGGCTACATTTGGTGGTACAGAGGCTGATGCAGGTGCCTGATAACATGGAAGAAACATCTATCTATACCATATATAAAATTGCTACATTTTGAGAGCCTATACAAGCAACATGTGGCGCTCTCATAGAATTTTCTCATTCTTTAAAAAAAATTAAAAAACACTATTTTCACAAGAGTCTCTAGAATATTCATTTTTTTTGTGAATTGTACAATCTTAATAGCTGGGAATTTACATGAAAAAGGAGAGGAAGAAAAGATGAACAGAGGAGAGAGAATATAGCTATGAGATGTAATAATTCAGATCAGATTTCTTTAATCCTTGTCCACACGTCCCTTTTCTGCATATATGTTTTTCCTCAATCTTCCAGCCGGTAATCACGTGCTCACTCTAACAGAAAGTCAAGAACAACATCTTAGCTCATTGACTCAGGGTAAAAGGCCACTTTACCCTTATCACTACAAGATTATTGTTACATTGGACTGGATCGAAAATCTATTGTCATCTATTGTTATCCCTATCCACTCGCGATCTGTGCATGCCTCGATTGATCCCACCGCCTTGCGTCGTCTGGAGAATTGCAAAAAGAGGGAAGATGATGGCGCCTGAAGAGGCAGCAAAGAAGATGAGCACATGGTCGGCGATCGTTCGCCTGAAAAGAAAGAAGTCGGTTTCACAATTTCAGTGATTTGGGGGGGGGGGAATGAAGTTCTTTGTGTAGAATTTTCATAAAGGCTACTCAAGATTTAGGAATTGTTACTAATGCGTCAAATTCTAAAGGTTAACTATTGAGCCTTGCTATATGCAGGACTAAATTTCTCATGCAGGACCAATTTTTGAGGTTAAATGACTATTTTATCCAATTTTTGAGTTAAACTTAGAAAATCACTCCAAAACTAAAGGGCAGTTTTGTCACTTCTTGTCAAAGTTGGTCCTGCATGAGAAATTCAGTCCCGCATATAGCAATTAGGTTATTATTTGACCCCAAAACTAATGGAAAGGATATGTTCCTGGTCATGCATCTTGGGTGGCCTCACCCAAGAGGCTGTCTTTATTATATATGGTACGCAACATCCTAAGATTTTATTTACAAAAAGTATTGCTTTGTAATTAATTGTGGTCCGAAAAAAAACACTTTCTCTCTAGAAAGTCGCTAGAGAGAAGTCTCTCACTTTCGGGGAAAAAAAGTCGGTAAATTAGGGCTTTCTTCCCCAAATTCAATCGGAAATTTGGATTGAATAAGAATCATTTTCGTTTTCATTCAACTAAAAGCTATAGAAAGCCAATTTGGAAGTGCCCATCGAGTTTCGGGGTTCTCCAGTGGCACTTGTCTTATTTCCAGATCTGGTCGGATTTAATTGGTTTCCGGGTAGGGCTTCTGAGTATTGAGTCAATCCATAATGCTCAGACCCTCTAAGGCACGCTTGGTTAGGGAGGAGGTGAAAACAAGAAGGGGGATTGGTGAATGGTGGAATCTGTGAGCAAAAAATAGACTACATTCAGCTGCCAGAGCAGGGCGGCGCGTAGGCATCTTCTAGTTGTGACGCCTCGATTTAGGTTTCGAGTGGGACATTCGCCAGATTACGGCAACAATTTGAAGAGGCCAAGGAAAAGTACATTGAGGGAGCAAAAAAGATCATCATTGCTCCTCGATTAGATCTCTCGAGGTGGAAAAGACGGCGGGCATCTGAAAAGGCTCATCTTGGGGCAATCTCGGTCCAACAAAAAGGTACTTTCTGACCATTTTTTGCTCCTCCCCATTTTAAATAGTGCTATCTGTATAGGAATCTAGGCTCTATTTTAGACCATCAGGAGATTTTGAAACTCCAAATTAATTATAGAAATTGAGTCACGCGGGGTTGGGAGAAGGAAAAGGTGTTTTATGGAGGAGGATAAACAAGGGGCGAACTCCAGATTTTCTACTATAAATAGGAGAGGAAAACTGGTAGCCTTCAACAAAAACAAAAAGGCTTCTTTCTCCTACTCAATAGAAGAACTCTGGAAAATAAGGGATACAATGTCGTTCAGTTCAACGGAGCTTCCGCCGGAATTCAACATGCAGCACTCTCAGCCATCGTATACGGAGGAGAGGAGAGACACTGTCAATCAAGCGGTGGACTTCGGTGCTTACATCAGGCCAGTTAAAAGAGGAGGAGTGGTTCGCTTCACTCAGGCGAACATTGAAGACGGGGCAGCAATGGAACAACACTGCCTTCTAGGATACTGGGTGGACGACAGAAATTTCAGTCTAGATAGAATGAGGGGATATGTGGCAGAGTTCTGGAGGATGAAGGTTACAGTCCAACACAAGTGTGAGAATTTTTATGTTTTCATATTCAGAACTAGAGAGGAGGCTCTGGCAGTGCTACACCGAAGCCCCTATGTTGTGGATGGTGGTTTACTGGCGCTGCGGAGATATGGAGCTGACATCTCTCTCAGGTGAGTCACTATGGAGAAAATCAAGATTGGAGTCCAGCTGCACGGGCTTCCGAGTGAGTATTTCGCACCAAGAGCGGCGATCAAGGCAGCAAATGTAGCTGGAAAAATCATTGATATTGACATTGATGTCAGGCCAACGGAGGATATCAAGTATCTAAGGGCAACAATGTGGGTGCGCCCTGAAGAACCTTTGATCCCAGGATACTATGTTGATCTTGTCTCTGGTAGAAGGATCTGGCTAGATTTAAGATATGAGAGAATGCATAGATTCTGCAGGAGGTGTGGGGTAATTGGTCATCTTTTCCACCACTGCCCTATTCCTAACAATGATGAACTGGATACTTTTATTGAGAATAAGCTGCAGATGCACAACGCAGAAAGGGGCACAGACATTCTCTATGATCCCAATAGAGAAATGTTCCCAGCTTCGTTGAATGCTCATAGGAATTACCCGGAGAGAAGGAACACCAACGTTCCTGAAAATTACATGGCAATAAGGTGGCAAAGATACAGGGAAATGCCAGATAGTGAGGTTCAAAAGGGATTCCTCTTCTCTATGAGAACTGAAGGCCAGCTAAATAGGAATCATTACATGGGAGAACATGGAGAGCATATGGCGGTGCCTTTCAACTAGGAATTCTTCGATCCTTATTTTGGAGCTGGGACCCCTGTTAACCCACAGAATCAGCAGGAAGCTTCAGCTGAAGAAGAGGTTCAATCAAATGATGTTCTTATGGATCAGGAAATGATAGATCAAAATACATCTGAGGAGGTCCAGGAAATTGGACGGGAGGATTCTCCTACTCTGAACCCCGTGCCAATCAGAATGATTCAGGAAAATAGTGCAGAAATGGAAGCGAATGGTGAGGTCCCGCTCATTAATATCCCTAGAAATCAACAAAGAGTGGAGGAATTTCTCTTGGTCAATTCTCTTCCTCAGGTTAACCAGATGGATGAGATTGCTGGGCTTGGGAATCAATTAGCTAATGGTGCAGCTCTTACTGAAGAACAGGTGGAAATCAGCCAAAATAATCAGGTTTTGGAGCAGCTGGAGGAGCTAGTAGCGGCGGATCAGCAAGCATGGAGCCCCATCCCAATCTATAATGACATACTATATGATCCAGAGCAAGCTTGGCTTGACCAGGAGGATAGTGCATCTCGAATATTAGTCTCAAGCAATGAAAAAACTTATAGGGTTGTTCCCAGCTTTCTAGTGGCTGATTCTGATAGGTTTGATGATGATAAGAGTGAGGCTAATAGCAAGAGTAGTAGCTCAGTTGCCAGCAACAACAACAACTCTTTTTCAAGCATGGAGTACAGTCCCAGGGGAGTATTTGAGTTTGAGGAGTCGAGTAAGGTCAGGAGAAATACCAATGGTAGCCATTCTTCTGACTCTAGCTCAATCATGAGTTCCAGCTCAAGTTCTAGTGGTCAAAAGAGGAAAAGAAATGTAAGGCCGCCACCAAGAAAGCTGATCCAGGTTCCACAGATTAGAGTCTCAAAAACTCTAAAGAAAAAGCTTCCTGGAATTAGATTTGGAAAATGGACCAGGAAACCTACTTGGGAAGAGCTGGAAGAGAACACGCAGCTGAAAAAGGCAAAGAAAGTAGTTGAAAAGCAAGAAATGGAGACAGGGAGTCCCAACTTCAATTCAGGCATGGAGAGAATCCTAGTGGCTTGGAGACTTCCAATCATCAGACCTGCTTTCTCTGATCCCATCTTAGAAAGAAAGATGTGGGCAAGAAGCGTGCAAGGTCTGAAGGACCTGTTGAGAAGTATATTGTGGGAGATGATGGTGCTGGTTTTAGGAAAAGGGCAAAATTCACACTTCAACTATTCTCTGATGCTAGTAACTCTCATTCCTCTAGAGGAGATGATCTTGAAGATGATGCAGCAAGTGTCATTAAGCATATGGTCAGTTCTTCTGAGCAGACTCCTCCTGCAGCTCCTCCATCTCCAGTGATATCTGAGGAGCTGCCTCAACAGGAGGAAAAAGAGACTGACTCCAGAATGATGAAGGAATTCGTGTGGAAGATGCCACAGATGGAGCTGGTATGATCAAAGAGGATGAAGAGGTAGGGGCACTGATCATAGTGCAAGAAGAAGGAGAATAAGATTATGCTTCTTCATCAATCTGAGGTCGCAGGGGGCTGAACCAAATCAGGCCCAAGGGGGTGGGGGGTGGATGAGTCTCATATTCTGGAATTGTAGGGGTCTGAACAGGGCCTCTACAAATAAGATGGTCTCCAAGTTGGTGAAGTAACATAAGCCTAACATATTGTGTCTGATAGAAACTAAGATGAGTAGAAGCAATATGAAGAACTGGATGGAAAACACTAGTTTCTCTAACCTGGCTACTGTGGATCCGATTGGGAGATCAGGGAGTTTAGCAATGTTATGGAATAATAGTGTGGCCTTAGATGTAGTTCAGGCCAGTAAGAATTTTATCTTTTCTTTTGTAAAAGGTGCTGATCAGCACTCATTTTGTTTAGGGCTCATCTATGGAGCTCCTGAGCTGGTAGACAGACCTGTAGTGTGGAATAACATTAGCTCATTTTTCTTATTTTAGTAGTATGCCAACAGTCTTAGTTGGAGATTTTAATCAAGTATTGGGGTAGCAAGACAAGAAAGGGGGAACACCAATCTCTTCCCCATTTTCCACAGAGCTGCATGATCTTATTGCTGAGCATAATCTATCTGAAGTTAGCAATAAGGGCCTCTGGTACACATGGACTAATAAGAGGGATCCACCAGATTCCATCTTAGAGAGATTGGATATAGTTTTCTGCAATGAAGCATGGAGAGGTTTGTATCCTGTAGCAAAGGTAAATAATCTCCCCATTGTACAATCTGATCATAGTCTAGGAGTTTTGGAAATTTTCCCTTCCAATTCAAGAAGAGAGAAAAGATTAAGATTTGAGAGTTTTTGGGCAAAGCAAGAACATGCTGAACAAATTTTAGAGAGAGTGTGAAGCTTCCAAAAGGTAAAATATGATGGATTCATGAACTCATGGATTCTGGATGAGAACTTACACCTCCCTGAAACAGGTTTCAAATTTGAATTCATTTGGTAATCTCCAGAAACATATTAAAGATCAATATAAAAAGGTAGAAATGCTGCAGAGGAAAGCTAGAGATCTAATATTTCATGAGAGGCTAAAGCTAGATGAATTGCTCCAAATTGAATCAAATATCTGGCAACAGAGAACCAAAGTGGCTTGGATGTGGTGAGAGAAACACCTCATTCTATCATAAGTGGGCTACCAGGAGACAGAATCAGAACCTAGTTCAGAGGATTAGTGATAACAATGGAGTATGGGTTACATAAGAGGAAGAAATCATTCAAGTTATCAGTGAACATGTCAAATCCACTTTCATTTCTCCTAAATGGTACCCTCCTGGTATTAAGGGGGATGTAGGGGTATCAGCCTTCCTTGAGAGCAACAAGAGAAAACTCACATATCAGCAGATTTCTAGTCTACAGAGAGCCTTTAATAGTGCAGAGGTTTGGCTTGCAGTTAAAGAAATGAAGCCTTAGTCTTCACCAGGAGAGGATGGGATACCTGCAGGCTTTTATAAAAAGTACTGGAAAACCATTGGAGATGATCTATCTCAGACCATTCTGAAAATTCTAAATGGGGAGCCTTTTCCCTCAGAGTGGAATAGAACTTAATTGATGATGATTCCCAAGAAGAAATCACCAATGACTGCTGCTGATTTCAGGCCCATTGCACTCTG
Organism: Cruciata laevipes; assembly: GCA_963678965.1. Lineage (NCBI taxonomy): Eukaryota > Viridiplantae > Streptophyta > Magnoliopsida > Gentianales > Rubiaceae > Cruciata > Cruciata laevipes. The sequence goes on from OY787637.1 coordinate 6,269,798, forward strand.
CAATGTCAAGTACAAGATAGTTGCTAAGATCCTAGCCAAGAGGCTAAAAAGTTGTATGGGAAGTCTTATATCAGAAAGCCAAAATGGTTTTGTTCCAGGAAGGAATATTTATGAAAATGTACTGCTAGCTCATGAGGTAGTACACTGTTTAAACCATAAGAAACAAGGTAAGGTTGGGATGGCTGCCATTAAAATTGATATGAGTAAAGCATATGATAGGATTTCTTGGAACTTCATGGAATTAGCTTTAGGTTCTATGGGTTTCCCTCAGAGCTGGATCAACCTGATCATGTGGTGTGTAAGGTCAGTCTCATATCAAGTCATAGTGAATGGAAGAGTCTCAGCTAGTTTTTCCCCTAACAAAGGCATTAGGCAAGGATGCCCCCTGTCTCCATATTTGTTTATCATTGCACAACAGTTCATGTCAGCATGGTTAGAGGAAAGAATGGCTGAATATAGATATCTTGGAGTTCAAATATCCAGGGGATGCCCTAAGATAAGCCATCTAATGTATGCAGATGATTGCATATTATTCTTTGTGGTAACATATGAATCAGTTAACATGCTGGCAAAAACCATTGACCTTTATGCTAGGTTCTCAGGTCAGAGGCTGAACTTTGAAAAGTGTTCAGTGCAGTCCCAATACCTCTGAACAAATGAAACGGTAACTAATGTATACTCTGAATATACACAAACAAGGTCTTGGAGACAGATATCTTGGAGTTCAAATCAGTTTGCAAGGGAAAAAGAATGAAGTCTTTCATAATTTGATCAAAAGAGCAAAAGAAAGTTTGTGTCTTGGAAATCTATACTTCTTAACTTCCCTAGAAGAGTCACACTTGCCAAACATGTTTTAAGCACTCTCTCAATCTATCCAATGAGTATCTATAAAATTCCTAAGTGCATTCTACAGAAACTATAAAAGATGACAGCATGCTTCATATGGAAAGGTAAGATGGAAGGTAGAACCACTCATTGGAGGTCTTGGAAAACATTAGCAAAATCAAAGGAATAGGGGCAATAGGAATGAATAAAGCTCTCATTGACAAGCATGCCTGGAGCATCATGAAAAATAAGGACACACTACTGGTAAAGGTCTTGAGAGCAAAGTATCTAAAGAGCACTGATTTCAGAGAGGTAAGACAAAAACCTGGAGATTCATGGGGCTAGAGGTCAATCATATGGACTAAAGATATTATTACTGAAAATCTGGCCTGGAAAATCAGTAATGGAAGATCAGTTAAAGTCTGTGATCAATGGATTCCCACCATTAGTAATCCATTGAGCTTACAGAGTGTCATTGCCCAATTCACTGGCCTGACTGTGGAGCATCTTATCCAAGAAAACAATAGTTGGAGGGAACCTCTGCTAAAGACAATATTCCCTAGACATATCATCCCTCATATTCTTTCCATAAAGCTGAGTGAAACCCCAGCATCTGATGATATACCACTGTGGATTCATGACAGGAATGGAAATTACACAGTAAAGAAGGGGTATCACATTTCCATGACTTGAGTGGGATGTGTGGATTTAAGAAGGAAAAAACTGTGGAATAAGGTGTGGAATCTAAAGGTGCCATACAAGCTGAGTATCTTCCTATGGAGACTTCTTTCAAGGGCCCTGCCTACTCTGATCAACTGAAAAAAGAGGAAAATTTCAGATCAGGTACTTTGTCCTAGGTGTAGCACAGAAGAAGAAGATGAGTTTCATTTGTTTGTAGGTTGCAGGGAAAGCAGAAGATTTTGGAATAATTCCCCTCTTTGTGAGAAAGTGAGCAACTTTAGTCAGCAGTATTCCAGCTCTTGGCTCCAACAATGGTTGGTAGCAGATAATCTGGAGAATGACTCAAGCTCACTAATTTTCTCCCTTTGGGAAATCTGGAATCAAAGGAACAAAAGAGCTATGGAGGATGTGGTAGTGGAGTCTCATATATGTGCAAACTTAGCTACTGCTAAGTGCATGCTGTACAGAAAGCATGAAGCCATTCGGACAATTTCAGCCAAGGATATTCCACATGAAGTCTTTGCTTTTTCAGAAGATAACAAAGTGGGGAACTACCAAGAAGAGATGACTATGGTAAAGGTTGATGGTTCATACCAGAGTAAACATCATTTAGGCTCTGCTGGTTGGACTATTTCAACTAGTAATGATAGATCCAGAGGCTCAGACTTCTTTACAGCATCATCTCCTCTTCAGGCTGAGGCTGAAGCTTGTTGGAGAGAGTTAAAAGTAGCATCCAGGGGTCACCCACAGGGGATTAGGTTGCTAATAGATTCAATGGAGCTTGTGGCGGCACTCAAGAATGCAGAGTCAGCGCCATGGGAGATCAAGAGCATCACAGAGAGCATTATTGCTTTGCTAAGAAGTTCTTTCTCCTTTTTTAATATTAATAAAGTTAGTCGTAGCGTACTAGGTACTGAACATGACATGGCCATCAGTCTAGGCCGAATTATCTGTAATCGTTATTGTTCTTAATTAATGAAATTTTGTTTTTAAAAAAAAAATCCTAAGATTTGTACATGAATTGCCGCCCTCGATTTGTTTGCAAAATTTCATTAGAAAAAATAACCTTTATCAGGAGTAAGATAAAAAGGAAAATTTTAAACATTCCTATTTAAATTAAATTTTGACAAACGCGGCTCTTTCCAAGTGTTTTAGAAATCAGAGTTTTCACCCAAATATCTGATTGAAAAAAGCTCACATAAACTAACTGATTGACTAGTCAAATATTCTATAATCAACAAAAAAAGCTAAACGCTATTCAAAAATGTTCTCTCCAACCTAACCTTTACAAGAATCAGGACTTTACAAGAATTATGAGAGAGGATGTGAATATAAATGTGATTACTGATTCAATGGAATAAAAAAAACTCAGGGTGTGTTTGGTTGCTAGAATTGGCATTGGCATTGGTATTCAAATTCAATAGAATTAAAATTAAGAATTGGTGTTACAATTCATAGTGAATTCTAGTGTTTGGATAATCATAAGAATTGCTTAAGAATTGAATTGTAATGCCAATTCTTGTGTTTGGATGATTAAAATTTTTACATAGAATTGGAATTGTCTATTACTACTTAATCTATTTTCTACTACTTGCTTTAGATTTATTTTTTAAAATTTGTATTTAGGTAAATATGGACAACCTATTATAATACACATCAAACATCCCATAACATTAAACTATTCCAAATATATTCCAAATTGTTTTCATCACATAATTTAATCAAAGATTAATGTGCCCGAACATAATCTTACACGAAAATAAAATAGAACAAGAAAAATCATATAAACATATAATCATTCTAAAGTACTTTTATTTAAAAAGATAGAATATCTCAACAACCTTAGTTAACTCATAAACCTACAATAGTAAATTTTTCAAAAACCTTCATAATATTGTAGATCAAACAGCTAAGAAGCACTGTGCCATCTTTCTGCACAATAAGCAGTGGGACTTGCACCTCTCAATATGAGCTTGCTTGATCAACTCTTTCCAGCATGAGCTTGCTTGATCAACTTGAATAAGGAACAACAAGAAATCCATCATCCACTTCTGTCACACTCTGCTTAGTTGGCTCAATAAGAAAAATCATTTCAGTACCATAATCCTTAAAGAGCTGATTCCAGATGTAATCTTGTTGATTGCTGCCTCCTGCAAAACCTCCAATCGCATATAAAAGACATGTGCATCCCCTCCCTCTTAATTGCAAGCTTAACCTCAAGCTTGATATTACAGAGGATGATAAGACATCCAAGGTGCACCACCATCTGAACAAAGCCTGCAACAAGACTTCATATTCTGTTTCAATTGTTTCAGTCAAAGCAAATTCATCTTCAACGTGGTTACGGTAACACAAGCCATGATACCTCAGATTTGAAAATGACCCCACATTAAACTGGAACTCAAGTTCAGAAAAACAATTTACTGCAGCTATGTGACCATGAATTCCCATTCTGACGAAACTTTCTCAATTTTCAAATTAACTCAACATAACACATAAAAAATATCATACACTCCCATGAGCGATGCATGTTAATAGCGAATATTGCTGCAGCAAACAAGATGTGAAAAAGGGGATGACATTTGTATCATAGAAATTAACAGTCCAAAACAAATTCCAAAAATACCACTAGGCTTCTAGCATTGCATCAGAATATTACAGTGCTAAAAAGAACCACCACACCAGCGCCTCCAAGCTTTTCAAATGAAGCTCAGGTCATTATGAATGATCAGATTAAAAAGCACACACACATATGATTCCATAAGCACACAACATTGCAAGAATTTACAGATATATGATCTTGAACTCATATTTCAACTAAGCTACTGGCACTGAGAATAAAGAGAAGCTACAAAAGTATGATTAATTGGGAAAATTGAAGCAGGTGTTGGATTATCTTCTCTTGTGAACTCAATAATAAGGGTATGAGTGGTGATCCTGCATGTCAGTGCTTTCCAGTCATCATTTCAAAACAATAATTTTAGTTCACTGAATAATTGTTCAGTTTTGCTCCAAAAAAAATAAAAATGAGATGTTTACCAAGAATGCAGCTCGTATGGATCGCACAAAATAAATAGCCGTGAATTCGCTGAAGGCCTGTAGTTTTCAAAAACTGAAGGCCTGCAACATATATCTATCATGATATCCTCTCAGAATTCATTAACTAGGGATTCTCACAATATTCACAATTACTACAGAATATGTGTGTGTGTTCCTTCCAGGTCAAATAACTAGGCACTCTCACTTGTTGTGTGTAACATCATTCGAAGAATCAGCGGAAGGTGTATATCACGAAATTTCCAAATCTGAACCTTTCAACCCTCTAACTGACGATATGATTGAATGATCAAATACAGTTTTAAAAAGGATACATATAGCTCAATCAAGTGAGCATGGAAATACCACAATCCTAAACATAGCTGAACTTCTCAATCATGACTAGTTACAAGCAAAACTGACCAAAGAAATTAGATGACCAAAACTGACAAAAAACAGAAATGCATAACACAAAAAGTAACATCCATATCCTTTTCTGCTGTTAAATAGACAAAAAAATCATTCAGCTGCCAATTTGGAGAATCCAAAAAAAGAAAAAAAATCTTTGTCCTGACTCATTCAATGATTTGATAATCTTTAAGTTTTTTTTTCTATAAAGTACAGCAAACCCACGCTACATCATCCCTAAGATAAACCCCTTTATTCTGCCTAAGACTCAAAGGAATTCTAGTGGTGTCAATAACCATTAACCAGCCAACCAAACTAGCTGGCTTCGAAAAAAATTCTATAAAACTTTGAAACCATTAAGTACAACAAAATCTTAAGAAACGTTTCCACAATAATAGCATATATGTGGCTGAGAATATAAAGACAAAGTAATTCTAAGATGACTCCACCTATAATACAAAATTCTTTAAAACCTAAACTATAGTAGATTATACAACCTAAACTAGCTTGAAATTCACTGGTTGTATTGTGAACTATAGTAGATTATACAACCTAAACTAGCTTGAAAGACAACTTAAAGAACTTTAAGTATGCACATAAGGGCAAAAAGATCCCTAAAATCATGAACTGTGCACATTAGTCATTGGGTAATGATAAATTATATGCCAGTGATGATAAAGAGTGGCACGAAGAAAATGCAAACTACTGCAAACTTCAGTTTGATTATGAATGCAACCCTTTGCTAAAGTCTCCAATCGATTTGACGAATACACGCACTATTGTTAATCGCAAGATTGATAGAATGATAATCACTGGAGCCTAAACAGAACAAGTTCCAGTAACTCCGACCTAGGCAGTAGGCACTATGTATTTTTAGGTATAACCATTTTAAATGCACTAGGAATGATGTCTGGGGCACAAAGTCATCACACTGAACGAGTACCTTAATTGTTTGTACTTCACTTCCTAGTCAAGTTGTCAATTGCTACCACATATAAATCATCCCACATCATTAGCAGAACAATTAACACTAGTATATGGTATTTTTAAGTGAATACGAATTACTGCATATGCTGGTTTTCATATTCCGTTTCTATACACAGTCAACATATACAGACAAACCGCGAGAGTACCTACAGAAGCAACATTATTATTTTAGCCCTCTCAACATTATAAGTCCTGACATCCGGCCTTGGTGATCGAGGACTCTTGTGAAAGCCATAGAACTAAAGGTGCAAGAGGTCTAATCTGATACATGGTCAACCAGTCAGAACTCTCAATAGATGCATGAAAATCATGGAAAAACCAGAAGAAAAGTAGCGGTATATTGATTTCATCAAGAAGGTCTCACAGATAAACTAGAGAGGACATAATCACAAGAAGAATGAGCCTCTAATAAGCTGAGAAAGGACACAAACTATCTTACTTCACGTTGGTTTCAATCGAACGAGAAAAGCCAAGAATCAGTGGGCACATAAGGAATTAAGCATTACTTTTCCTCTATTTCATAGCATTTTCTTACATTTGAAAATACCTGGGAGCTGTCTTCATTCCATAGCTATGAAGGATATATATCATGATCATCTCGCCCAGAAAAACCCAGGAAAACCCACATCACAATTATCCTGACAAATCGTTTTCCATCAAAATCGATCCCCCAAAAAACTGAAAAAGCAAACCCTAGACTCAAATTCGGAAAGATGAAAAAAATTCGAAAAGAAAAAAAGATATAACAAAGAAGGTATTACCTGTAATGATTTCGCCGGAAAAAATCTCGTAACGCCATGCTCAGATCAGGCGGCATTGACGGAGAGGCGGCAGTGGAGCGGAAGTAGAAAATTGAAAGCTTATAACCCGTTTTCTTTATAACCCGAAATGGACCTGGAATAAGACCCGCGAGATTTTGATTAAATGATAGAATTGGTGTTGGAAAACTTTGCTCCCACAAAAGAATTAGATCCATAGAATTCAAGCCCCAAAAGTTTTCAAAAACCAATTCTAACCCAAAACTTTTGTAAAAACAAACAGCAGAATTGGACAATTCTATAGAATTAGAATCAAATGATCCCCACCTTTCTGAATTTACAACAATCCGGGCCATCGAGCCGGGCAACCTATGGTCCAGCCCAATACCAGTTTCGAATTCTGAAGCAAAAGAAAGCCCAGACCTCCGGCAAGGCTCAAACCTCGTAACAGCTGCAAAACCTTTTACTCCAAACCAACGACTCCGGCTTGACCCCCGAAGATCTCTACGAGAATTTCAATGGCGAAACTCAACGACGACATGGAAATCGACGATCCCAATTCAAACTCTGACAATTCCCCTAAGTTCTCAATCCACGGTAATCACTCTTTCACTCGCTGTCAATTTGCACTTGTGAGGTTTCATTGATATCAACATTTTTCCGGCGTCACGTTGTAGTTCTGGAACTGTTTAAATCGGCCCAGAAGCAGCACGGATTGCGCTCCGGCGTGAGTGATTACACGCGTTACAGGTGAAAAATTATAGCTCATTTTCCCCTTTCAGATTTCAGGTTTTGGTTTGCTTGTTATATTGATTTTATGGTGGATTTTGTGATTCAGGAGGTACTGTACTGCTCGGTTGAGGAGGTTGTACAAGTCCTTAAAATTAACACACGGCCGTGGTAAATACAATAAGAAGGCCATTACTGCCTCTATGGTCACTGATGTGAGGTGATTGCTCTTACCATTGTTGTTGAATTTGATTTGTGTTTAGTTTTAACTTTTTCGAGATTGTGTGGCTGTTAATGTTTTCCGCCTTGCAATGTAGGTATCTTCACATACTTCTTTATACTTCGGAGAGAGCTTGGAGCCATGCAATGGAGAAGAAGACGCTCCCTGATGGCCCGAAGCCACGTCAGCGGAGCTACTTGATTGGTAGGCTCAGGAAAGCCGTTAAATGGGCTATGCTATTTCAAGAGCTGTGCTCTATTAAAGGAGATTCTAGGACCTCTTTGGAAGCGGAGGTGTGTCTTGGTAGACTGGTGTTTATTGTGGTGCTTTAGTTTTCGATATAGTGACGTGCTTTACATATTTTTAATTCTGTAGGCATATGCATCTTTTATGAGGGGAACTTTGCTGTTTGAACAAGAACAAAACTGGGAAGTGGCTTTGAAGAGTTTCAGAAGTGCTAGGTATATTCTTGCTATAACCGAGGTATTATTAAGTGACCTTTTAGATGCTTTTTCTTACTATATTTTCAATTTTTTCATAGTGCTGTGTATGAGGAACTTGGTAATTATGGAGACGAGGATAGCCGGCATTTGTGCAATGATCGGGTAGCAGAGATAGAACCTAACATTAGATACTGTATTTTCAAAATCCGTGGATCAAATATACAAATTTCTGAACTTGAGAACGTTGCTGAAATGGAGGGTCCTGCATTGGACATGTTTAGGGCCAAAATGGAGGTGAGTAAGTGTACTTACTTAACGTTAGAAAGTTTTAATGGTGGTTTATTCCTCTGATGTGAAAACTTTTGTTTTTGAATCAAAAGGCTGTAAAAGCTGAGGCGAGGTCCCAGCGGGCAGCATCAATGAAAGAATTGAATTGGCTTGGCCATACATTTTCAGTTCCAAATGCTAAAGCACGTGTGGCTATTCTTAAAGGTTAGTACTCCATTTAAGAATATACTATAACGTTTTCTCAGAAAATCAGGTTTTCTTGTGTTTTGTGGAAACTGAATCTTTCTCCACTTTACCTTGTCTTCATCTGGTGTCAATTGTCAAGATTGATCTCAACCAAATGTTTTAAGTGAAGATTGTTTATCCAGAGTTATTTAACTAAAGTAAAATCATTTTGATTGTTTTGGCTATCATATTATTGCTGGATATTCCAGGATAGTCACTTTTACTCAAATCCATAATAAGAATATAAAGAAATGCTACGTAAATGGTTGATAAGAAGTGCTGCTTACCTGGATAATTAAAAGACATATGTTTCCCCTTAAGTGTGTACCAATGGCTCCAGTGTGTCAAATAAAGAGTGAATTAAAAGAAGAATTTGAGTGATGTCCATGGTGCTTTTTGTAATCTTTGTTTCTCTTGGGTTACATGGCCTTCTTACAGAGGTTCCGGGTGACTGATGATGGTTCCTTTTGTACACTTTTTTGTGAAATCTGTAGACACTACAAGTACAAACATTTATCTGTGCCTTTGTAGGCCACTTCTCTTCGGGAAATTTTACAAGTACAAAGTGTTATCCGTATTACTACATATGTATGATGTGCGTCATATTGTTACAAATGTTCATGTTGCTGATCATGTTTTTTTTTTCTTCTGTTTATTTTATGAGACCTTTACTGTTTGTTTATTTTTAATAATTTCTTACTCCTTTTTTTTACAAGTGTTATCTGGAGTACTTGATGTCATGGTATAACCTATTCCTTATGCCATGCAATTTTATCAGCTCAAGAGCTGGAAAAGGATATTCATGGGCCAAAAGCAGACTCTCTCCCAGCAGATAAAAGAGTCAACATATTTAGCAAAATTGTGGCATCCTATGAGGAAGCTAAGAGCTTCATTGAAAGTGATCTGGTAATTGTTTTGACATTTCTGTAAATTTTCAGGTCTCTCATTTAGTTACTTTGTATTTCAGAGAGTGACATTCTAGTATTGATATTTGGATCTTTTAGGCTAATGCAGGTAACTCTGACAGCGCAAAGGATAACCTTAATGGTCTCTCTAAAGCTGTTCGTGCAATTATAGGGCAGCTAAACATTGAACGCTATGAGTTGATGGTCAGCACTGCCATAAGCAAACTCAGCAAGGTCAATGATGAGAGGAATGAAAAAGTTTCAAAGCCTGAAGAAGTTGTCCATCTATACAACATGTTGCTAATGGTAAGTTACAATATTTAATTATGTGTAGAAGCAAGCTTAGTTGGCTAGGTGATAAGTAGTTAATTAAGTACCTTCTCTTCTATATTGCAGGTCACTGAAGAACTCTCTGATTTAATTACATCTGGAAGAGATAGGAAGTCGGAGGAGGAAGAAGCTGCTGCTGAAGACTGTAACCGCAAGATCTCAGTTTTCCGTGCGGGGAGGTATGGGCTTTAGCTTTATTAGCTGTATATTGTTTAGCAAGAATTTTAATTTTGTGAATTCTCCTAGCTTGCTTCAGTTAAGTTTCTTCTTTCATACTTTTACAGTAGATTAAATAATGCAGCCTATTATGCTTCTTGGAACACTTAGAACAGTAATGCATTGGAGTAATATAACAACTTAGTCTTTATGCAATTATTTAAAGTGTGGTGCCTGTCTGGCTTAAAGCTATCCCAGCTTAATAAAGCTTATGAACCAGTCATCTGTTACATTTATCTACACTCTAGTTTCCTTACCTTACAATTTTTATGAAGCTGGAAAGTGATCTGTCAAGGCACTATGACATTAAGTATTACCAGGTTTTGAAGAACGCGTTGACTTGGGGCTAAGTTCATGTTGCATTATATGTATGGCATACTGTAGCAGTTGGCGATATATTTGGCTAGTTATATGTTAGCTATTTGAGGACCCTTTTTCAAAGACTGCTTTATAAGCTAGCATTTTATACTTGTTGATTAAGATTCAGTGAAAGTCTGATCATGCTTATGAAACCTGTGGTTTCAGGTGTAGAAACTTCAAACGCTGTACCAACCTTATTTGGGGGTCATAGCTAATCCCTAGGTTTAGTTTCACATATATCTGAAATAAGGAGTCATTATAATTCCCAAAGAACAATTTATTGAATGATGTGATGGTACAAGTCATAAACCAGGCCTTCCATTTCTCTTTACTCCATTTTCTGTCCTTATATTTTGTTGTGCCTTAGCTGTGAATTAGACTTGTCATATGGGAAGTAAAAAATCGTAAGTAGGTCTCTTGTCAAAAACAATATATTTGAGAAACATGATATGTGGAGTGGAGGAAATATTAGATTTATCATTATGTGCTATTTATGACTACATTTAACTGCAATATCAGCTCTTAACATTAAACCATCAACCATCAATGACATTTTATTTGTTGTTCAGATGCTTCTATTTAGCTTCGTCCTATAGTCTATCTGGGAAGAGAATAGAAGCCTATGCTCTATACCGCAAATCTGTCTCTTTAGCTGAAGCTGCTCTTAAAAATCTGCAAGGTGCAAAGGCAGCCGATCAGGTGCATATATTATTTTTCATGGACTAAGCTTTAGCAGTAATCACTTCACTCTATATGATTTCATTTATTATTTTGTTTTTAACTCATGAGTCATGAGTAGTTATTATGAGTTGTGTTGGAAAATGCATGATTATTGTAAGATTACTTAGTAAGTCAAAAGGGTTCTCATTTGTGCATTCGTTAGGACACTGCTTAACCTATTTTTGTCATAGATTAGCAGCAGTTGGTTTCATCAATCTGAATCTGCTTTGGTATTGTTTGTAGTAATATGTGTCTTTTTATGTTTTAAGGTTATGATGAAAGAGCTGCAGAAGTTATCTATGGAAAGCAGAGCAAATAGCTGTATAGAGCATGCATTAGCTGTCATGGAGGAAGAGGAGGCCCCTGAAATATTAACGAAGAAGATCGCTGCGGTTTCATTAAAAGGAAACGATAAGAAGGTATTCCTAGCTTGCATTTAATGATAAATTCTTAGCTTGCATCTGTTGACATGGGCAGTTAAATTCTAAATGGAATCACTCTTTTCACCTTTTTAATCTGCACCTTTTTGTTTCTTATTAAGTTCTGCAATCATGATTCCACTTCCTCATGCGAACCCTCAGTACTGGAGCCTCACCATCTTATCACTTACTATCATTAGTTGTTTCTATGCATTTCGTTTCCTCGTTCAATTCTTAACCTTTTTCCCTTTTCTGGTTTTCTTTTGTTCAGCCTGAAAAATTCCTTGTGGACAACTTGGATGTGTATGAAGCGGCAGTTGATCCCAACGTGAAGTCAGGAGCTCGCGTTGAACGGTTCCCACCTGCATTTGCAACCATGGCCCGCAATCCGATAGTCCTCGACATTGCTTACAATATGATAGAGTTCCCGTCTTTAGAGAATAGGACAAAGAAGGACAAGAAAGGATTCTTGGGGCGGCTGTGGGGATGAGTATAACTGTTTTGTACGATTATTGCTCATTAGTATGAAAATTCTATACAAGCATTGGTGATTCACATTAGTATGAAAATTTTGGCTTTCTAAACTATGTACTTTGACTGCAAAAGTACAATTGCTTATCTTGACTCTAATGCAATTTTCAAGGATTTATCTCACTCCAGTATCCCAGTACTTGACATGATTAGTAGAGTAGTATATAATTTTTTGAACAAGTATTCAGAATGTTATTCTTAATTCTTATTCAAAGGTTCTCATTTCATTATGCGTAGCAATTCAATACAAAATTTGAATCGAGAGCCTTATTTCCTTCCCTATCAAATCTCCCACAGGTTATCGGTAGATTCTTCCTCTTCCAGTTCATCTCCAGCTCGGTTTCAGGCACAGGCTCCAGAAATGTGATCCAGGCTCCAGAAATGTGACCCGAGCTTGAGGGTTCGAAACAACACTGTCTATTACCACTTATCTGTGCCTGATCATCTTAGGCTCAATCCCATCAATCTCATTCCTAGTTAGCCTGATGGCAGGAAGTTTGTGGCTGAGCAAGTAGAAGTCGCTCGTGATTTGAACATACCTATGATGATCCCTAGTTGCCCATATTTTTCCAGCTTCCATGCTTTCTATGCTATTGCCTTCATCGAATTTGAAAAAATCCTGGAAAACCTCAGTCACTAGAGAGTCAACATCATCATCAACAACAACAACTTCCATCAAGTTTATCACAGAATTGGAAGATTCAGCTCTCACAACCAGATGAAGCCCTATTTCTGAACATCCTGGAGAATCTGCAGATTCAAGCCACTGTTTTCACTGTCCAAGAGAGCTAAAACGGCCTCTGCACTGGAAACACCTCTTTCCAGAAGGGTCAGGAGCTCATTGTACCGAACAACACAGGATTCTGTAGGTAGTTATCAATAATTTAGTTGTTTTACTCACCTCAAAGTTTATGTTTCATTTCTCCTCCAATTTCAATATGCAGATATTTAGAACTTCCAAATAAGAACAATGAGCAGATGTTAACTAATTAATGAATCCGCTGGAGGAGTAAAGTAACATGTCAGCAGTATTTCTCTTCTCATGCATCATTTCTTTGCAAATTTCAAAACTTCAATATTTAATTTCACGTTGTATGATGATTTTAAAATTGAATCAATGAATTTATAGCAGGCGAATAATTATGATCATCCAGATTCCCACTTTCTAAATGTAGAACGAATTGTCAACTTCCCAAAATTATTTAAGCAGATTTCAAATTTTTCTTGTATCTGTTAAATAGTATTTCATAGGGTCTTTTCAAAAAAAAAATAGTATTTCATAGGGTAATGGTAATCTCCACTCCAATATTTCTTATCAAAAATGTGACATCTCGATCGTAACGGGTTATTCCTAACCTAGAACTCTAGGAGAATTTGCAACCTGGATGGCTGGACTCTTATTGATTTTATTTGTCATGAATTTTCTTATTATTATTTTACACAGTGAAACGAGAACTTATAAGTTCATAAGTATATAATAAAATATATTATTATTAAATTTTGACAATAATATAAAAATTTAAAGGTGCAATAACCGTCTTTCATTTCTCACTTCTTTCCACCTTGATCTCATGTTAATGCAACCCAAGTTGACTGACAGTGACACAAATCTCGTCGGCAATCCAAATTCAACTTCAACACCGACCGCCTCAATTTCAAAGCAGGTAAGTCAAATCTCAACTATGGGGAGCAATCTCAATCTCAATGTCGAAAACCAAATACTCAATGTCAGCAACGTTACCATCTTACCAGCGGGCAGCGACCTCAACATCACTGTCGGTTACTTAGTGTCAAAATTCAATAGAAACAAGTCAAATCTTATTGATGACGACCCAATCAATTTAGATGTAGTAGATTTCTCACGCTTGAACATACTCCCTCCGTCCCCAAAAGAATGTCCTACTTGACCGGTCAATTTTTTTCATACCATGTTTGACCATTAATAACTTTCATTATACTTAACAATTGGGCAAATGATTTTGTTGGTTTGAAAGTATGTCATACGAGGAATCTAACAATATCTCAATTGAAAGTTTATTACTTCTATGCTATAAGTTATTAATGGTCAAACATGGTATGAAAAAATTGACCGGTCAAGTAGGACATGCTTTTGGGGACGGAGGGAGTATGTTTGAAGATCACTATATACAAACTAACATATTACACTCTGTACAAACTAAATTACTTACTTAACTAGATCCAAACAGTAATAGTAATAAAATATCAACCTTCCATACCAATAAAACACAACCAATTAAGATGAAACTTCAATAAAGCCTTTTTCCATGTCTCTCCGATCTGCAACAGTTGTAATTGTCGTTCCATACGCTGTAAAAATGAAATATAAATGAGTTAAAAAAGTCAGTTGGGCAAAAAAGTAGTCACATTCAAACTTTTTGAGTTGGAAAGAAGAGCATAAGCATTTGGCGCCCACTAACCAACTTTCATTCATCTTGTTAATCATTGCACTTTCTAAAGACAAAATTTAAATACCATTTCTCATCTCTGCAAATCACTCACCATCCCACTTCAACTGTATACTGCATCCCAGATTAAGGCTCCTTTTTTCTCTTTTCACCTTTTTTTAAAAAAAAAAAAAAAATTATTTTTTAACCATTTCTCCATTAGTGCAATAGACAGCCATGAAACATCGCATTAATCGGTCCCCATGGCTCCAACCACCCAATTCCGTTTCCTGCATTTCCGCTCCATTTTAATCTCCCAACTCCTTCATCCTGCGTTTTTGGTTTCTCCCCCTTGCTCATTTTATTAGACAAAATCAAAAAGATTGTTTTTTTACAGCTCGAATTTGTCAAGAATCATGTTGTCCAACTGGGTTCTTGTTGGAATTTTGTGGGTTGTGTAAAGTTCCGATTTTGGTGGATTCTTGGGGGAGTTTTAATATTAATACATGAAGGTGGAGGAGGATCAGATGACGCAGGAAGACACGATGCAATTCGCAAGGCTTGATGACTCTCCCATGTTTCGCCAACAGGTTTTCTTGCTTTCCTTTTCTGAATGCAATTAAAGTCCTTAAATTTGTTTTAGAGTTTTTTTGTTTGTTTCTGATCATCTTTCTAAGGTTCCCTTGTGTGATAATTTCTTGGAGATGCCATTTTTAGAAAATTATATAGAGGTTCAATGGAAAGTTGATGTTAGGAACTTAGGCTTGTAGATAGGAGGGATGCTTCTAAGCTTGCATTTTGTTGACTTGATTAAGCATTAGGAAACTCGTATTTTTGTTGTCGAAGTGTAATTTTCTTGTTCTGCAAATGTTCCCTTTCTGGAATGAGTCTTGGAGCAGATTCTGCTGAACATCTGAGTTCATATATTCACATGTCAGAATGGAATATCTCCAGTAAGAATTTGTCTAGTCTATTGTATATTGGAAGGGGTGAAGTGAAACTGTTTGGGGTTGCATTAAATATGAAATTACCCCTCCAAGAACTTGACCAAGTTGTTGTCAGAGAAATTAAATGATGACTTAATGTTCTGTGATTTTTAATTAATAGTGTGATACTAGTTCTTATTGCCTATGAGCTCAAAACCTTGATAGTTATGACTTATGTGCCGTTCTCAGAATTATAAAGAAACTGAGCACAAAAGTGCCACTTACAATTATTTTTCGGTGTATCAGATCCAGACTTTGGAAGAAACAGCTGATGTAATAAGGGAAAGGGGTATGAGATTCCATAAAGGATGCCGAAAGTATGTGTAAGTCCCACATCCCATTTTCCACTCACTTTGCTCATCCAAATGAATTTTCTATTCTACTTCCCATTAACTGAAAGGTTGTAAGTTTATAACACCCTTGCTTTAATAAATGTCATATGCTGTTTCAAGGGTAGATTTTCCCTCATTATGTGCTATACCGGCTCTGTATTCTTATTGCTTCATCTTTGTTATATTGAATTTTCAGGGAAGGTCTTGGAGAAGCATATGATAGGGACATTTCTTTTGCAACTGCTCTTGAAACATTTGGAGGGGGTCACAATGATCCAATTGCTATTTCATATGGAGGTATTTTCACCCGATGTCTTTCTGTTCATTTTTGTTTTTAGGCTTTTATGAATATTTACTTGTGTGTTTGCATGATTCTCTCCATCGCCATTTCTTAGTTTCTTGCAACAAAATTATAGTTTTTCTGTATTTATTTTTTGCTGATGAAGCGGAATGTTAAATTTTGTAGGGCCTGATATGGCCAAGTTTGCTATTGCTATGAGGGAAATAGGAATGTACAAGGAAGTTCTTCGGTCACAGGTGGATTTTAAGCTATATTTCCACATCTCTTTATGTACACTTATATCCTTGTACTTTTAAACTTAGTTCCTTACCGCTTGAGAGATCTACCTAATATTATGTACAACCAAGGAATATGATATACACTCAAGAAAAGGGAATCTATTGAGGAGAACAAAGTTAAAAAATATTAACAAGTTGTATGAAAGAACCATTGAGATTTGTAACAGCTTGAGATTTCCAATTCTTGGATATATGTTGGAAAATTTTGGCTGACAATGTGTTTTCTCTTTGGTCTTTTCCAAGGTGGAGCATGTGCTAAATGATAAGTTGATCCAGTTTTCAAATGTTGATCTCTTAGATGTCAAGGTACTGATAAATACTTTTTTTTAAGCATTAGACAAAATTAAAAGTTTTGTTCTGCCTTAAGGCTATCCTGCCTTTTAAACAGCATCTATGAATCTATGATATTTGTTGGAATGTCTTGTTCAGTGAACCAGTTTTTTTCTTTCGTATATCATTAGATGTGTTTTTCTGTCTTATGAAAAGATGAAATCTAAACTGAAGTACATCCAAACAATGATTTTCATTTTTCAAGAATATAGCCGGTTGGTCTCCTTTTGTTTTAGTGTTTTGTTGTTCATGTCCTTCCCTTTTTTCTTCTGTCAATAATATTTTTTTTTAAAAAAAAACTCTCATTTATATCTGATGAAAAAGAAAATCCATGTAATGCAGGAAGCTCGCAAACGCTTTGACAAGGCTAATATTACATATGACCAGGTACTACAAATTATATTTGGTAACTGTTTCTATGCTTATTGATCTTAATAGATTCGACACCATTTTCTTATTTGAATAAACTTGTAAAGAAAGTTTGTGATATGTTACTTTTTGTTTTTTGTTTTAATGGTGTCATTTAGTACTTCTCATCCTTTATTTCAAAATTCAATCTTGCCTTTTTTGAAAGAATGACCTCCTTCTCCTACCTCAGGCCCGTGACAGATACTTGTCCCTGAGGAAAAGCACTAGGAGTGATGTAGCTACTGCCTTGGAGGAGGTATGAAGTATCAGTTCTTATTTAATGTTTTGTGAGCAGTCTCTTTTATTGATCAGATAGTTGGTTATTGGTAACCATTATCTGTGCAATTCTAATTTGGTAGAGAGACGTTCCAGGAACTTTACAATTCAAGATTGTCGTTTGAGCATGCACGATTCAATCTGGTTTGTTAATATCTTCCTTCCAAATTATCTCTGACTTACGTTGATAGTTATTCATATGACTTCATTTTGTATATAATATAGGTTGGTGCTCTCTCTTCTGTCGAGTCCAAAAAACGATTTGAGTTTCTGGAGGCTGTAGGTAGTACAATGGATGCTCATCTTCGCTATTTTAAACAGGTGAAAATATCAAAGCGCCCCAGTTATATCTTATATGATTATGATTGTATGAGCTGATTCAAAAATTCTGATGTTATGTACAGGGATATGAGCTATTACTTCAGATGGAGCCTTTTATAAAACAGGTCTGAAAATGTTGATTCCCCTGAAGACCTGAAGTGTTTAATTATGAAAATTCTAAATGTTTAACTTCTTTATTGTTTGTTCATTTTCTTAGCAATAAACTTACAAGCAAGCATATTATAATCATTTGCTTTCCATTTGGTTTAGTTTTTTTTCCCGTGTTTATCTGACTGAGTGTATTATTCTGTGACAGGTTTTGAGTTATGCACAACATGCAAGAGAAAGTTCGAATTATGAGCAGGCAGCTCTGATTGAAAGAATGCAGGAGTACAAAAGGCAGATTGACCTAGAGAGTAGGAGATCTTTTAATGGATCATTTGGCTCTCCATGTCAGGATATACAGCCAGCCCCTAGAAGTTCTCACAAAGTCATAGAGGCTGTTATGCAGTCTGCTGTAGAAGGAAAGGTAATCGGTTTTCTATTACTTGCAATGTACCTGCGTACATAGTCTTCATTTTGTGTTCCTGGTATCCGTTTCCTTAGCTAAGATTTCAATAGTTTAGGTGCAAATCATTAAGCAAGGATATCTCTCAAAACGTTCCTCTAGTTTGAGAGCTGACTGGAAGAGAAGATTTTTTGTTCTTGATAGTCGGGGAATGTTGTATTACTATCGGAAGCAACTGGTTAGATCCGCTGTAAGTATACCATACATTGCATGTTAAGGCGCTCTTCACTTTCAGCTATTTTGTTAGTATTCTCTTGCTAAAATTAGCTCCTTGCTTCAGGTATCTGGTAATCACCTACCTGTACATAGGAGTACTCCATCAGAGCCAGGAACAGGACTCTTGAGTCGTTGGTTATCTTCTCATTATCATGGTGGTGTGCATGATGAAAAGTCAGTTGCTCGTCATACAGTGAACCTTCTGACTTCAACTATTAAAGCTGATGCTGAACAGTCGGATCTCAGATTCTGTTTTAGGATAATATCCCCAGCAAAGAATTACACTCTGCAGGTAAATTTACGGGTCAGATTAAGTTACTTTCCCAGAACATCATAAGCTTTTACAGTGAGTTACTTTGTGCATGACCTTTTATTCTTTCCAATGATATAGGCAGAGAATGCAACTGATCAGATGGATTGGATTGATAAAATAATGGGTGTTATTACCTCTTTACTGAGTTCGCAAGACCCTGAGAAGGTAATATATATACTGCATCACTGTATTTCTAGTCTTTGGATCTTATAAATAATACTTCTTCTTTGGTTTGCGAAAGCTTTTTGCCCCAAGCCCCGATAGTGAAACTACCTCTATTGGAAGCCCTACAGAAGGTGATCAGAGGTCAGGTGATGAGGATGCAACTAGCAGGGAGTTTTCTTCCAAGAATATGCGTGCATCAAGAAGTTCACACATCCATCATTATAGCTTGAAAGGAGAGAAACCTGTTGATAAATTAAAAAGAGTACCTGGTAATGATCAGTGTGCTGATTGTGGTGCACCTGAACCAGACTGGGCTTCCTTGAATCTTGGTATTCTTGTTTGTATTGAGTGTTCTGGTGTTCATCGCAATCTTGGTGTACACATATCAAAGGCAAGTTTGAATCAGTCCATGAGAGATTTTCTTGCTTATTTTAGTCTCATTTCATAATATTTATTCTGTCGTTTTATTACCACTGATGCAGGTAAGATCCTTAGCCCTCGATGTAAAAGTTTGGGAGCCATCTGTCATAGCTTTGTTTCAAGCACTGGGCAACGTTTTTGTGAATTCGATATGGGAGGGACTCTTGAATGCAAGAAAAACATTGCAGGCTGATGAAATACCAAGACGGTATGCATTCAACCGTATGCTATATTTATCAGTTAACCCATCTACTTTCTAAACTTTAAAGAAATACATTATTGTAGATTTTTTGAATCTGATAAACACAAACAATTTTTTAGCAAACCCAATCACAGTGATCATATCTCAATCAAGGAGAAGTTTATTCATGCAAAGGTAATGATCCTTATTACAGTTTCTCTCTATCGTCGATTCTATATTAACTTGCTAATGAGAGATATGTCTTGTTTTCCTTCCTTAGTATGCAGAAAAGCGTTTTGTTCAGAAAGTCAAGGATAGTATCCCTTCGGTCACAGAGCAACTATGGGAATGTATACGAATGAATGACAAGAAATCAGTATACCGCCTTATTGTCACGTATGAAGCAAATGTGAATGCAGTCCTTGAGAAAGCTTCATCTGGAACACCATTAACGCTTGCCAGAGCTTTCCGGATGCAAGGTCTAGTCAACTGTGATTCTGTAAGTACTTTGAACCAAGGTGGATCGAGTGAGAATCAGTATATGGATGAACTTGATGGCTGTTCCTTGCTTCACCTGGCTTGCCAAACTGCCGACACTAGTATGATAGAGCTTCTGCTTCAACACGGTGCAAATGTAAATTGCTGTGATTTAAGGGGCCAAACACCATTACATCATTCTATCATAAGAGGCAGATATCCGATTACCAAACTACTGCTCACCAGGTAATTTTCTATAGTACTTGTTTTGTAAAATTTACACCACCCTATCGGGTATGGTGTTATAGGGAATTCACTATGTGTTTCAAAAGCAGTCAATTACTGACAATTTTGATCGCAGGGGAGCTAATCCGCAAGCTGTTGATAAGGATGGGAATACCCCTTTTCGACTCTTTGAAGAATCTGGCCAAGCTGATGCCGAGATCCTTTCTATCTTCAAAAGTCTCATTAGATAGCGCTACTGTGGTAGCCATGAACGATTTTAACCTCTTCTACCCAGGGTCTGAGGTTGCTGTATTTTGACTACACAGCATCTTCAGGATACAAATCAAGGGAGGTGGTGATTGTGATAGTCAGAAATCGCTTGAAAATTGCACATGCTTGTTTTTCCTGAAGTTTGCAGTCAACTTTTCGAGTTTGTTTTGTTCGTAGAGTGCTCCTTTTTAGTGTATATGGCATTTGACGATTTCTTTGGTTGTATATAACTTTGACTAGCATGAAACACTAATTGATGTAGTTGTATATTGGATTATGAACAACTATAGTTTTCATTGTGGAAGTGAAGTGAATTGAAGAATGCTCTATAACTATTCTTACAAACTGAGTTTCTTGATGCTAGTCTGCATCCATCCACCCATCAATCGATTACAATATGAAAATTACATTTTTGCTACGTCATTTACGCCATAAATACTAGTATCATCTTCTTTAACCTTTTCCATCACTCCAGGTTTTCTAGTATAATTGCCTCGAAAATATCTACAGAACAGATTTTAAGGTGTAAGATGTCTGTGGTAAATTGTCTACAAAGCTAAATTCTGGGTAAAGGAATGCAAAGGATCCAGCAGGATATCATCTTCAGGCCAATGGAAAATGACAGTTCCTTGTGAAAGGGCAACATTAGGTTCAAGATGGCACATGTCAGAACTCAGAAGATAAGCTAGAGAGAGAGCTCCCACGTCCTTGTACACAGGTCCCGTCACTGCTCTGTTAGAATTTGTCCACCCTGACCATGAGACATGAGGATAAACAGTTCATCAACAATGAAGTATCAGAAACAAAAAGATAACAGAAAGACGTACATGATAACAAGCACTCAAGAACAATGGTGGCGATGTGTTAAGAGCAACTTTGAATTCTAGTATTATGAAATCTATGAGGATCACCATAATGTTTTGAACAACGAATCAGAACTCAGAAATAACCGATATCGTAAGACAGGACTTACTTATCAATGAAATTTTTAATGTCATAATAAAACATTTACAGGCTAAAGAGGAATGAGACACGAGATAATAGTTTTAAGTGCATTTACTACTGACAAGTGATGATGAACACAACAAAAAATTGAAGGAAAAGTTACGTGCATCCATGTTCAGATAGCTTTCCAAAATAGAGTAGCTGAGCATTAGAGCAGTCACCTGATAAATGAATCTGGGTTCATTTTGGAGCATGGATAACTCAAATCTAATCTAAGATGTCTGGGACAACAATCTTCCAAAATATGCCACACTTTCATCATTCAGAAAGTTCAATCTTTTGAATTCCAAATTTTCTGAGCAATAAAAGTCCCTATGAGACGGACACCACCATTCCTCTTGTAGCTTGGATGAAAGGAAATCATTTAAACGTGATGGAAAGACTACCTATTCACAAACAGACAAGAACAAATTCAGCAAAAGGCTTGCCTACAAGAATAAATATGTAAATCCTAATACGAACAGGGAATAAAAGAAAAAAAGGAAAGCCTAACTTATATTGCTTGCAACACATATTTAATACAAGTATCAATAAGTTGGAAAGAATAAATACGAGAGAAAAATGATGATATAGAAAGGATAGCAGTTAAGCAGAAGAAGCAAGAACTGGAAATGAAATAATTTGCAATGAAGTAGAAGCTACTATAGTTACCTGGTATCTATCTTTTGAGCGTAATCTCCAGCTTTGATGCATTCGGATAAGTTCGCAACCGATAGAGAATCAATTGTGTGCAATAAGGTAGCAACTATGATTCACTACTTCAGCTACACACGAACTTCACAAGCAATTTCTTTAGCTGCTTGCTCAGACACATCACTGGTTTCCTCAGATATCACACTTGATTGACCTAAGTTGATCAAGTCGTTTACGCTCATGGAATTCGGAACCCATCCAAACCTAATCATCAGTTCAAGTATTGCATTCATTTCTCCCAAGTATCCTGCTTTATTCAGCCCAGAGACCAAATTACTGCACATGAAAAGACATGGAGTATATCCTTGTTTTCCTATTTTATCTAGCATTTCCACCATTTCAGAGATGTTTCCCTTTCCAAACCAGACTTCTAGCATACTCTCATTAGCTACACCATTCAGTAAACCTTTGTCCAACAACTCATTCCAAAGCTTAAAAGCTTTCTCCAGGTCACCATTTTTGTAGTGTGCATCTACCATCATACTGTATATTAGACCATTGGGCTCTATACCCATTTCAATTAAATTCTCATATGCAGAGATCATCTTTTCTCTGTTCCCAGCTTTATGGTAACCATGTAAAAGAGCTGTGTAAGTCACATCTGTTGGCTTTAGATTCCTCTTCTGCATCTCAAAGAAAAGTTCTTCGGCTTCTGTCACCATCCCCCCCTTGCAATGGTAATCAATCAAGATCGTAAAGGTTACATGATTCGGCATTATGTTCTTATCAGTCATATTTTTCAGTAAATCAATAGCTTCAGTCAATTTTCCCAACTTGCAAAATCCATCAATCACAGTATTGAATGAAACTATAGATGCCATATCTTTCTCTACCATTTCATGGAAAATCTTCATGGCTTCCTCCATTTTTCCTTCCTTACAGCACCCATTGGCTAGAGAATTGTAGACAAAAGAATCTGGTTGGACTCCCCCTGACGACATTTCACTGAATAAATTAAATGCTTCTGTTAGATTTCCTGATTTGCAATAGCCATCGATGATAGTAGCATAAGTCACGCGATTTGGTAACAGACCCTTTCCTGGAACTCCATCAAACAATTCCCTAGATCTCTTAATGTCTCCTAACCTACATAGCCCACCTATTAAAGCATTATAAGTGACAATATTCGGAGGGACCCCCTTGTCATACATCGCATCAAGAAGTGCGAATGCATTATCCATATCACCTTGCTTACAGAACCCTGAAATGATGGAGGTGTACATATAAACATCAGGCACTAAACCCTTTTCATGCAGTTCAGATAACACTTGCCCAGCTTCCATCAATTTTCCATTCTTTGATAAGCCGTTTATAAGGACACTATAGACTTGTAGATCAGGAAGTAATTCCCTTTCGAGCATATATTCCAGTGTCGAAAAGGCTTGCTTTACGTTCCCATTTTTGCAATAGCCATTCATAATAGTTGTATAATTAACAAGATTGGGTGCAATGCCCCTATCTATCATTTCCTTGAAATACCTTTCTGCAACTTCCATTTCTCCAGCCTCACTGTGTCCTGAAATAAAAGCCCCAAAAGTGTACGCATTTGGCTTCAATCCTTCACTTTCCATGGAACTTACACAAGCTCTGGCATCTTCCATCTTTTTTGCTTTACAAAGGGCAAGTACAACAGCATTGTAGCAATATAGATCTGGCGAGGCACCCCTCTGCCGCATTTTTTCCAAAGTACTTGTTGCCTCTTCAAACTTACCATGGTCGAGATAGCCTTTTATTATATCGAAATAGATTTTGGCATTTGGTTCAATACCACCAGCAAACATTCTGTCCAGAACTAGATTTGCACGGTGGTAATCTCCAGAACTACACAACCCATTGATTATAACACCAAAAGTATGAACAGAAAGTTTCACATTTCTATCCTTCATCTCAGCAAGAACCTCACATGCCTTCTCCAGATTTTTCTCTTGAATATATGCCTCAATCAGATAATTATAACTCTGAGATTCAGGTGCGACTCCTGCAGCAGACATCTCATTCATGACATTCTTGGCATCATCCATGCGACCAACTTTACAAAGTCCGTGAATAATAGTATTATAAGCTACTATACTTAACTTGACCCCATGAGCAACCATTGATTTCTTAACTTCAAAAGCTTCTGCTAGTTTACCCTCTTTCATGAATCCATCAATTAAAGCTGTATAAGCAGTTTGGTCTGGCCTGAGACCCAATACATCCATTTCTTCAATCACTAGCTTAGCTTCCTCCGACCTCTTTTTCTTGCAGAAACCATCTATGAGTATCGAATAAGTATACTGATCCGGCACCAACTCCTTTTCAACCATTGTCTTCTTCAGCAGAAGAGCTCCATCCACATCCCCAGTCTGGCACAATCCTCTAATAACCACATTATAAGTAACTAAGTTTGGATTACACCCCTTATTCTCCATTTCAAATAGCACCCTCTTCGCATCCCCAACTTTACCAACTTTACAATAAGCACTGATCAAGCTAGTGTAACTATAAACATCAAGCTCCAGCTTGCTCTCGACCATACCCTCAAACACCCTCCAAAACAAATCCATTCTATTACCCCTCAACATATCCTTCAATAATGAATTGCAACACAATATACTAGGTAAAAATTCACCACCCTTAGCACCCAAAAACACAGAAAAGGCCTCATTCAGCATACCCCTTTTCCTATAAGCATCAATCAACAACTCAAAAACCACAGACCTAGATTTCAACTTATCACATTCCCTACAGCACTCAAGGAACAGGCTCAAAATACTTGAAACGGTAGCCCGGAATTCGATCATTCTACTCAATAAACCATTGGCAAGTGAGAAAAAATTCGAGTTAATCAAAATCAGCACCAGAACGGAGAACGATTTGAGATTCTGAGAAGTACCCATTTGCTGATTAGACCAGTGAAAGAAGTCCAGAAGGCGTTTGGGATGAATGTTGAGCTGGTTCCTCAGAAGCACTGATTGAACAACATCTGGATTCAGCTTCTCCCGATGAAAACTCGATGTTTCCAGAGCCATTTGCCAATTGCCCTGCTTCAAAACTCTCGTGATTTCTTCCGCTGTGAACTCATTTTCACCGGATGAATGCAGAAAATGCTCTGATCCTACGTAAGATAGCCTTGCCTTCTTGAGAACGTGCTTCTGGTAGCGGAATGCCTTCTTCCGAGATAACGACAACATCTTTGCGGAATTTTCCGGCTTAGAGAAAATGGTTGTTTTCTTCTACGGCCAATCGGATTACTCCTCGAAGGTTTCTTCTTCATTTTCTTCATCCGCCATGGACAGACATTTCATTTGACTGTGGTTCTGTTGTTTGCGAACAAGCGGGTTATTTGGATTGGTTTCGGGTAGCCATTTCGTATCTTGGGTCTAGGGAGCCCAATGGAATATTATAGTTCAGAAAAGAAAGTAAAAGCCCAATAAATTCAGAGTTTGCAGTTCACACGCTGAAAATTTCGAAGTCGCTACCATGTTAAGGTGTGAAAAAACTTGGTAGGTAATAAAGTTTGGGTCATCAGTATTGAGTTTTAACCTGTTTGTTGATATTTGAATTGCCATTGCGGTGAGATTTACCTTGTTGGCGGTCAGATTTGAATCATCAGTAATGAGATTTGGGTCACCACAAGCAATGAGGTTTGGATTGTCAATGGTGAGATTTGAGTTGCAACGTTGAGCTTTGGGTCATTGGATATATATATATATATATATATATATATATATATATATATATATATATATATATAGGTTTGCCTCGTTTGTCGTAAGGTTTGAATAACGTTGTTGATGTTTAGGCCACGGTGCTGATGTTTAGTTCACCGGTGTTGAGGTCTGGGTCACTAGCACCGAGATTTGATCGCTAGTATTTAGGTTTAGATAGTCGATGACTCGGCGTTGATGTTTGAGTCGCATGAACAAAGATTTTTGTCGTCGGCCTTGAAGTTTGGGATGTCAACGATGAAGTTGTGGTCACCAACGTTGAGGTTTGGGTCATTAGGTTGATCTTGTGGTCGCTAACGTTGAAATTTGGGTCGAAAACAAGATGTTGAGATGTAATTATCGGCATTGAGGTCTGAATCGCCCACAACAAAGTTGAAATTATATTATTTTTCATACTTTTGTGTAAATATGATTATTTCAAATATATTTTGACCAATTACCATGGGAGAAAGTCTCTCGTGAGACAGCCTTAAAGGTAGACACATGGCGTTCTTCAATAATCCGTTTATCTTTTTGAAGAATCTGTTGATTTTAATTATATACTGTAATTGGTGTTGCGAACTTATTTGTTGAAATTCACCTTATTTTTTACTTTATTTTCAATGGTTATTAATTGATTTTGTCTTATTTATCCTGAGTGTGTGTAAGAGTTCATTTTAAAGATATTTATGATTAAATATTATATTGTCTAACATATAGGCTATAGCAGGTCTCATATGAGAGTTTGTGTTTATATTGATTGGTGTTATATTCGCTTGATGCTCCTTCATTTTATATTGATGTTACTTGATAATTGTATCAAGACTTTATAATTACTATTACATTGAGTTCATTAAATAGGATCAATAATCTCCATTTACTTCTTTTTTTAAATAAAAAATTGATTATGGTGCAATCCTGGAGAAGATGAAGGCAGACATGTCCAGATCAACCAATCCAAATATCTCCTTAACTAAGGACAAGATAAACACTTAAAGTAGCTAATTACATACTATGTAAACACATATCGTAGCTTTCTTAAACCCTCACCCGATAAGTCATCAATTTAGTCTTGTTATTAATTAACATTAAAAATGAAAAAGAAAAAAAAATGATGATCTACCAACAATCTGAAAGTCGGTGAGAAGCTGAAAACCAGCAGCATATATGAACAAGAAATGGGTGGCCATAAAATAAACAGTTTGAGAGAGAGAGATGATCACAGAAATTCGAACACGTAAAGATGGGCACTCATTCATTAAATCAATTTTAAAATGCAGTTAGATAAGAATCAAAGGCATTAATCATACTTAAGCTTATCTTTGGCGTATGAGTGCATATAATTAAATAATTAAAAAAAATAGGTGGTCTTGTATTTGGAGTACAGTGCAAGTATTTGTTCTGCTGTTACCATGAACTTTGACCACGACGTTGACACTGTATGAACTGGTAAAGTCCTCCAACAACCTGGACCGTCTTTGTTAATTAAATATAATTATAATTATGCACGTAATGGTCATTATTAGCATATGCAAAATGTGACACTTGTTGTTTGTTGATTTGTAAACTCGACTTGTGGCTTCCATCACTAGAGATTAAATATTTTCCAAAGTTAATCTTAGAGTACTATTGATGGTCTCCATTTTCTCCATAAAACTGTTCAGTTCAATTTAATTTAGTTATGTTCAGTAAATTTTTAATTATTATTTGATATAATTCATGTTAATT
The DNA here is from genome assembly GCA_963678965.1 of Cruciata laevipes. Classification (NCBI taxonomy): domain Eukaryota; kingdom Viridiplantae; phylum Streptophyta; class Magnoliopsida; order Gentianales; family Rubiaceae; genus Cruciata; species Cruciata laevipes. The sequence continues at coordinate 6,297,466 of OY787637.1, forward strand.
CTGTTATACTGATTTTTTTTAGTACATTAATTTTCACTTCAATCTAGTTCAGTAAAAAATAAAGTCAAGTTAAACTATATGTTTAATTTAATTAAGTCAAGTTAATACATCGGAACCTATATTTCAACTCGTGATATTTACACTTTGAACTAATTGTTGCTAGCTTATTTGATATTGTTTGGCCAATTCTCAATTGAGAGGGGTCTCGGGAATAATCATAAATCATAACTAATATGTAAAAAAATTAGTTTTAATAGTTAGAAAATCAAATATGAAAGTGAGAAAATCAGTAATAATACACTAAATTCATATTTAAAATTAGCATTTGTTTTATATAGGGATCTTCTTTTTGTTTTATACACGAAGAATCTGAGATATAAACTGAGAAAAGGTTGAATTTCTTTAGAATTGATGCCGACCATATTCCCAGATGATAATGTTATGTTTAGTTTAGTTGATCATAGTTTTCATTATCTTTAAAAGAGACATTAGTTGTATATAGCACTTTCCACAGTCTTTATAATGTTAAATTTAATCATTAGTTAATCCTCTTTTAGTATTCATCTACATCGCGTTAATTGAACGTTGTAAGTTTTTTTTAGAATTATAATGTTAATTTGAATTTTATTATGAAGTCAGCAAGTATTTGTAACAACGTAAAAGTCAACATCAATTTGCAATGTCAACGTTGATTTTAATTAACGCATGATTAACGAGGTTTGAAACTTGATTATCACTGTCAGCTTATGTCAATTCGGAAAAGTTTGTTCATTTAAAATTAGTAGATAATCACGTATTAGTAATCATAAGATCTCTACTTTTATGCTGGTCATGTTTTGATTAGCGTACGTTGTGTCCAATTAAGAGATGGCTAATGGAGAAAATGTAACCAAATACTTTGGGTGGTTACCAATAAATAAATATAATAATTAATTTATTATTCCACAATCCACAGAGATCGGGAATGAGACATATTGTATTGATACATGTTTGCCTGATGCATAACCTAACCATTATGATTTATGTTCTCGCTGTGAATAGCCCTAGGCCCCTAAAAATGGAGAAATACAAATGTTGAACCACTTAGTTATTTTTTATTAATATTCAAATTGACCCCATAAAAGTTAATTTTGCTCTAATTGGTTTCATGAAAAAATCTCCATTCTATTTTGTCTCAAAATTGTTACTTTTATTTCTATTTCTTTCGTCAAAAAGTAAATTAAATGGTAACCGTCAGATTTTTACTAAAATTAGCCAATTGCGCAAAAGTTTTATGTAATATAAAATTAACCCCTGTAATTTTGCTAAAATGAAAATGACAAGTCCGAAGCAGCTATCTCCCTTAAGTCTATTACATATTTCATTATCAAGCTTGTAAGCATTTATTCTCGTGACCGTTTATCTTTAGTTACATTCAATTTAGTTCAGACTCGTGAAATCATAATTTGATGAATTATGATTAATTCATTCATGTTGACTCTTTCTTTTAATACAACCAAAATAAATTTAGTAAAACAAGGATAAGTACCATAATATACATATTAAAAATTAAATTATATCAAGGGTTTGATAGACTTCTTTATCTCTTCACTACAAGGATACTGCTTTTTCTCATGGATTTTAAATAATTAATAATCAATTAAAGAAGGATTAATTAAATCACTAATTAGTGTAAATCGATTACTGATTTTGTATGCGCCCCCAAGAAACAAACCAATTAACCTTAACCTTAACATCATTAATTATCCATAATTTTTCAGTTTATTGATTCTTTATTACATTAAATAAGTAAGTGTGATTCACACATTAAAATTGTTCTCGATTTGATCGGTTAAATCCATGATTTAGTTGTTTATCGGTGTTTTGTTCCCGATCTGATTGGACATGTCGTGGTTTATGTTTTATGTTTATAACTCTTGATCTGGTTGGACAGGTCGTGGATTTCCGTTCGTGATCTATGATTTTCAAGGTGTTTACAGTTTGAAAAACGTAGATCGTGGTTTTGATCTAGTGGTATTGCGGTTGTAGCAGATACGCGATTGGCGTAGTGATTAATGCGGGAGACGCTCCTCTCTACCAAGCGTTTGTGGTGTTCGCGGTTACAAAATAATATCCTTGAGTGTGGTATTATAGTTTTTTTATTGGATCTCTCAATTTGTAATATTATAGACGGTATGAGCATGGTTAGCATATGATTTAGTTAACCTTTCAATAGGCTTAGTTGATTAGATGTTGATTTCATTTGTAATCGCTATTGGGCGTTTTCCCAGTACCATGAATGATTTTTTTTTTTTTTACATCATTAATTAAAAAAAAAATTAGTCTGAATTAGTTGTTTGGCGTCAATTTCACCGTTCATGCTGTCACTCATGTGACAAATCGTTTTTCATTCAAACGGGATTGAATTCGAATTGTGAAATTGAAATTGGTTTCAGGTCCGAATAATATAAACAGGATTGAGGTCCGTAACAGACCTCCTTAATAACGGAGGTGATGGTAGGATTTTTGGGTCCCATTTGTCATGTTGAAGTAAAAATGATGAATTTCATGGTTTCAAGATCAGTTTATAAATAACAAACAATAATAATGCTAATCAACTCGTTGAAGCAAAAAAAATAGAAAAAAATTTTCCCTTTTATAAAGAAACTTAAAAGAAAAATAAGCGATTTGTTACTTGTAAAATACCCAAACTATATACCCAAAACCACAAACCTTATTTGAATACCCTATTTAGCAAAAAATTAATAAATTACTCTTATTAAATTTTGTTTATAAACTTCTTCCAAAACTCATTTATTAATTTCAGTTCATATGATAATTTTTTTAAATCAACATTTATATAAAGGAATCGAGCTATATTATATTCGATCTTAACTATATATGTATAGGTAGGGATAACATGGAGTAAATCTAAGCAATTAATGCTACTAATATTTTGTTAGTAAAATTAATATATATATATATATATCTATCTTTATAACGAGTGGGGTAGCTAGTTAAAATTTTAAATCAATTAATTAAGGAAAGGAGGGGTGAGATTGGGAGAGAAAGATGGATTTGGTCTGCAGGTTAGGAGTCAACAATATGTATTAGGTTGTCTAATTTGCTTTGAGCTAAGGGGGCAGGCCCCACCATCCCCTCTAATGTCCACTCTAATGTAGACAATTTATGGGTCCATAATCCACCTTCATCCTTAACCTCCTATAATTATAAATTATAATCCCATTTTCCTTTTTTCTTTTTTGGTTATGCACTCTTTAATCACATGCCCTTTAGTAGTATAGAGAATTAATTTACGGATAAAATTACTTGTGAACCTGACTTTATTATGAATTATAGATCAAAAGATGCAATTGGTATTTTGTTTGAGAGCTATTATTCATTTCCCACCCTAAGAAATTAATGGACCAATAGAAATTTAAACGGTAAAATCATCCTATACCGTCAAATTATTCTAAGTGCAGAATATAATCAAGAAACAGTACCAACAATACATATCCATATATTCATTTGATGTGGATTTTAGTACTATCTAATATTTGAATATTATAATAAATGGTTTAAAACTTATTAGTTGAAAGTATAATCATGATCAGTGTTAACCCTTCAAACACTTTTTTTTTTTGACAATTAAAGAACAAAAACATAACAAGTCTTCATAACTAGTAGTCCACCACTATTATTATGGCCACCATCGAGTCTTCATCTCATGTAGTTGAGCCGCCACCTTTTCATTGGCCCTGTCCAATAGGGCGCTGGAATTGGTAGCTGGTGCTGGAAGGTGCTGGAGGTTGCTGGAAGGTGCTGGAGGGTGCTGGAGAGTGTTGAAATTAAATTAAAATTGTATAATTATGATGTACATAATTATGAAACTATATATTTAAAGAATGATTAATTCGTACACAACATATTGAAACTAATTCTAAAGAAAAGTTATTTTTTATTTTATTTTAAAAAATAAATCTTTCATGTATGTGAATAGTGACAGGTGTTGGAGGGTGATGGTAGATGCTGGTAGGTGCTGGAGGTGCTGGAAATAAGCACTATTGGACAGGGCCATTTTCAAACTTGTGTTAGATCGTTGTCAAAGTCCATGACCCGATGCTGTGCATCCAATTGTCAATTCACTTTTGAATATAAACATTCAAATATTTTCAACTAACCAGTAATATTCTGAATTTCATAACATTCTATAAAGACTTGGAAAAGTTAGCCGTACGTAGATTCAATTTGGAAAAGTCAAATTTTGTAACTTAAGTCCACAGTGTTTTAAACTTGCAATCATTTCAGAATAATTTACATAGTATTAGTAATTAAGTGGCCATGAACAGAGGATTCATGCGCTTTAGAAAATACGCGGGGCATGCATAATTTAATAATTTACTGTTGGGAGGAAAATCAACACGTGGTATATTTGAAGTTGTGAATTTTCTGTTGTGTGGTTTCTTTGTTGACTTGGCTTCTACGAAGGAAGAAGCATATTCTTTTCGTGCAATCTTTCATTTTCATCTTTTCTACTTCGTCAAGGAATATTTATTTATTTCATATTGAAACTCTTAACAGTTCAAATCAAAATTATGATGACCATTATTGATACTAATATACGATCCAAATGGCATAATATGGTTAGTTTGTAAATGAAAGTCAATGGTGTAAAACTTTAAAAAAGAATTATGGGAAAATGGGCAATGAAGATGGAAATGGAAAAGGATGTGTCAACCTCAACAAATGTGAACAAAATTACCTTTGAAACAATTATTACTGGACCATAAAAATATTTACTTGCAAAATTTTGCGTGTAAACTACATAGAGAGAAGAAAATGATTTGTGTACATTTTGCTCCCTCAAAATTTAAAAGGATCGGTTACGAATTTCTACAATATTTTACCGCAGTCTACATTTCTTGCATCATGAGATCACTTAAAGGGTATTATTTGTAAATTTTCACTCATGCATAATTTCATAATAAAAACACTTTAAGACTCGTCCCTGATATTATCACTTAATTAATCGAGAATCTTGGTGAGACATGTCCTGTGGAGACTAAAGGACAATGGATTGAGCATTAATCGTTTTTGCTGGATCTTTTAGTTAGTTTGATTGACCTTTCAGTCAGTTCCCTTGAGCATTCTTATTTTGCCTTGATCTTTCAGTTCATTTGATCTTTCATTCAATTTTCTTGATCTTTTAGTCATTTTCTTTGATCATTCCTAATCCTTGGTACATTACTGTTATTCCGTACAAATTCATATCGAATCTCAGTCTCGAGTCAGTCCATGTGACCCGGTTGAGCTCTAGCGATACCAACATCCTAAAATCTAACAATGACAACTTCAACCGATAACGGTCCCTTATAGTACTTGATCTATGTAGACGGATCTCAAATGAGAATTTGTATAATTTATTTCATTTAATTTTAAAAACTAAGGTTGAGTAACATCTTTTTCACCCGCACCAATAAGTTAGTTCTCCCACAGTCCCACGCATGATTTAGGCCCTTCAAATCCTCCTTATTTTTGTTTTCTCATTCACCACCAACTCAAATTTGATATTTCTTGCATTTTTCTGGAATCCTCCAAGTCTCCAACAACGCTAAGCTTCATATACACCAAAAATCACGAAACCAGTGTCCTAGCTTTCACTGTATATCTTTGAAACACAGAACACGTTTTAAACGTTTTCTGATATCTTTCCGACAAAATATTATTCCAAAACACAAGTTTTTTCAATATACTTTATATGGATTCCTAATACGTGATTGTAATTTACTTCTATGACAAAGATAACAAATTGTACCGTGTAATTGTACCGTGTAAATTTTTCGGAAAATAGGTAAATTTCCACTATAATGGTTTTAGACAATAATACTGCGCTTAAATATATGAAAAGATAAATGCCAAATGAATTAGCTTTTGCTCCGTTGACCGTAGCCTATATAAAAAAATATTAATATTTTTAAATGAAGAAAGTCTCTTGTATGGCTGACTCACTCATGAATCATGATAAGTCAGCTTGATATTTTTTGATGATATGATGATGTTGTATTAAATATCAATCATCATATTATTAAACAACGATGCAATGTTTTATGATGAGAATGTCTCACACATGTGTTTGTATTTGAATTTTAATGTTGCTATAAATATAACGAGATGGAATAATAACGTTTTGATTATATATAACATGTGGAATGATGAATCATCTCAACGGATGGAATCGAGCAGGTGAGGAAGAGCATCAGTATTGATGATGCCCAAAATCTGTGGAATTCGGTATTGTACGACGTTTGTAGGAAAGAGGATGAGATTTGGTAGGATGAGAAAGGATACGGTGCCCTTGATCGGTGGGGCACATCATTTACCACATTTTGTGACATTGCTAGCTTGCATGTGTGTCCTTAAATAGTGCATCCTCTCTTTTTTAGGACGACTAAACCTAACTTCATCAATCGATGGAATGTTACCAATTTCTTATATGTATAGTGTACTTCATCCCAACGTGCATTTTCGATTGTGGATTTTAATGATCGAGTTTATATGCATGAACAACATAAATTATAATTCAACAAGTATGAATTTTTTGTTTTTGAAGTGGTGAAAAAGGCAAGGAGAAAAATTGATGCAGACATGTTTGCTTGAGGTTATTTCTTTGTCGAACCGAACTGAATTGAAGTAAATTATACATAACTGAATTTTAATTATGTTAAATTGAAATGAACTAAAATAATTTATAGTAAAAATTAATTTTAAAAAATATTGAACTAAAATGAATGAATAAATAAATAAATATAACTGAACTAATTTATGAAGTAGCTCAACTAAAGCCCTGTTTATTAGAGCTTATTTATTGATGTACTGAACTGAACTGAATTGAACTGAACTGAACTGAAGTAAAAATTGATGTATTGAAAAATGAAATTAGCATGACTGTATTAACTTGAATTTCATCAAATTACATTTTCAATAAACTGAACTGAACTAAACTAAACTAAATTGAACTGAACTGAATTGAACTGAATTGATCTACAGATAAGCTCGGGTAAATAGGGCGTAAAAGTAATAAGAAATGACCACTTATGATCTTTGACACGGTTTTACTAGTTCGAATTGTTTGGTAATTTTAGTTGCAAGATATTCAAGCTGAACATGGTTTGATTTGTCAAATTTTTATAGTTTTGTTTTTAGTTTAATTTACCCGCGTGGTATTGGCCGGTCATTTATAATTCATTAATTCTCAACACTTTATCTTTGTTAAAATATTTCTATATTTGTGGAATTCAGAATTAACGTAAACAAACGCGCATGTGCATGGACTCCACTCTTTTAGCATTGGTCTTGACTCTTGAGGTTTGAATCCGTGTGAAAGTTGGGGGGTGAATTTAGTCAACTTTAGTTATGATATTGATAAAAAATGTATTTAGAAAGTAATTATCAAATTATAAATAATCATCATCGTTTACATATATGCAAATCAACTTCAAATGTACTGTTGAAAGTAGGCGAATAATCATTCTCTATTTTAATTAATTGTTTTTTGCACGGTACCTTATGTTTGAAGGGGTTTTATCAGAAGCAATTAAAAAAAACAAACTTATATTAATTTATTTATTTTGGAAATGGTGCTTTGCTTGGGGGCTGGGGAGAGACCAAATTAAAGCAATAGTTAAAGGAAATACGAAAAGGATATGAGGTCCAAATCAACCCCTCCACTATGATTTCTCCGTCTGTTCACACCCAAACAAGGCACAGCTGCTATGCCATTGTGTTTGTTTGACAACTCGAAGTCGCCCCACACAACCAAGTAGGGCATTAAACGAGTCGAGTTGAGGTCGAGTTCGTATTGCATGTTCGTGATCGAGTTCAAACTCGTACGAGTTGAGATATTTTAGTTTGATCTTAATTCGTTTGACTTTTAGAAATTTCGAGATCGACTCGTGAGCTCGATAAAAAATCGAGCTCGAGCTCGTTAAAGCATTAATAATAAAATTTAATTAATTTATAAAAAAATCCTATTCGAGCTGCTCGACAAGTCTATCGAGCTGGCTCTTATGAGCTCGAGTTCGAGCTCGTATATAAGCGAATGAGATCGAGTTCGAGTTCGAACTGGTCAAACCGAGTTCGAAAACGAACTTTGAACGAGTTGTTTGCGAGTTGTTCAGTTCATTTACACCCCTACAACCAAGGCCTCCATTTTTACCCTTTATCTTTTACATTTGACACAAAAAATTACATACTACTTACAAATGGTAATAATAGGAAAGCTATAGAAAATAATGCGATTTTTCTTGTTCACAAAACATTGATTATTATTTTGTTCGGAGTGGAATTGGTCGCTGGTGGTAGGTTTGGTGTTAGTTATGTTCCCACCGATTTCCAAGTTACTGATATTTTCACCAATGGATTGTATGGATTGTCTCGTTTTATGTTTGAGTTTGTTAGATACAAGTTTTGCGTTTTGGTTTCTCCTACGCCTCACTTGAGGGGCGTAAGCATACAATAAGTTGTATATCTTTTCTTGTTGACTTAGTTAGGGTTTAGTTAGAGTTGTATACCTTTTCTTGTTGTAACCTTATTGGCATAGAATTCTAATAAAATAATTTTGTATATAAAAATAAAAAATGAAATATGATGAATAAAATCAATGCTCTATTTAGGTCCTGTTTGCTTGTTCAATTAAATATATGTAAGAGGTCAAATCTAACATATATTTAAAATTTTAAATGGAAAATTTTGGATAAACACAATGAAACTTTTAAAATTAGAAATGAGGTATAATTTCACAATTAGATTATATACTAAAATCAAAATATGACCACTTATACAAATTTGTACGGGCGGCAACATCAATGACATAAGCATTTTCCGCTAAGCATATAAACATTCTTCATTTAAATTCGAAATTCAACTCCTTTGTTATATTTCAAAAAAAAAAAAAAAAAAAAACTCCCTTGTTCATGCAAAAATATTCGTTTCAAACGAATAACTGTGCTGTTACTGTAGTTCTCACACACGCAAAACGCATGTGTAAAACAATAGCGTAACCACTCAAACTTTTGCAGACACCTGGAGGTTATTCCGATTTCCACCTTTTCAAAATTAAATTAATTTAATCATTTTGATATTATCTTTCAATACATTAGTTATCAATTCCATTCAGGTGGCAAACAGGGCCAATAAACAAAACAATCCGAATGCGAAATTCATGCCAACCATTCTATACCAAATATTACCACTGAAAAAAATAATGGTTCCTTTCATTTTATTTTTTTTAAGCAATTCATTCACGGTCATGAAAACGCGCAGAAACAATTATAAGGAGTGGAATTGACATCCAATTCGACCAGTCTATTATAGAATAACCGAACTATATGGCAACCAGACTAATTGTGTCTGTACTATTACACTTTAAGAGATCCAATAATTGTTCCTTTCATTGTTCCAGAGATTGATTAGCGTAAATTTTCCCTTTGCAATTGCATAGATTGTTTAGCATTTTCAAGATAATGATAGAATCTTTCTAACATTTATTAAATTTGTAGGGACATAATTATATAAATGCACTTCTTACAACAAAAAAAAAACACCGACCGATCGAAGTAATTAGCACCCGAAAAATTAGCTAGGCGTCGGAGAAGTAAAGTTTGGATTCACCGCCTCTGAATTTGGTCACGTTGATCACACTGGCTTCTAAATGTAGCAATAATATTTTGTTGGTTGCAATATATTCCCACAGATTTTGCATCATCCATCTAACGGTGCGTCGTGTGTCTTTTGGCAAAGATATGAAAGAGGATGAAAATAAAAGTTGATGGGATCAATTATTGGTGATGCATCTATAATATATAATTCCACGGAAAAAAAACATTATATATCACCTTCAAAAAACCAAAAATTAATACAATACATTTATAATTTCTCCAAAAACATTTAAAAAAATTCCTATACCGATTGTTTCAAAAAAAATTAAAAGGCATAAAAATCCTACTAGTGTATTATCTTGTGGTTGAAATTTAATCATATTCAAATTTCGCTTTCGGTATTTCATTATCAATTGGGGTTATGGATTTTCAATTTATGGGTAGTATGGGATCCGTAGTAGGGCAAAAAATTACTGCCGATAAGTTTCTACCTCTTATTATAATATGCACTTCCGGAGGAGCGCGCATGCAAGAAGAAAGTTTGAGTTTAATGGCTAAAATTTCGTCTCAGCAAGTCCAGCAGGTTTGCTAAAGTTTTTTCTAAAATAGAGAATCAAATCTAAAAATTTCTATACTTTTTCTCCTCAACTCCAATAAATTATCTATATTTAGAGAAAAATTTCTTCTCTCCTAAAATATCTATTATAAAAAAAAATATATAGAGAATCTGTTGTGTTTGAAAGGAGTCCAAAACCTCTAAAAGTTATAAAAATCTCTATTATACAAAAGTTGTTGTACTTGCTCTCAGATCTATACAATTATCAGTCAAATAAAAAGTTATTTTGTGCATCATCCTCTTACATCCTTACATCAACTTACATAAACTTTAACTTGCCACATTTTTTTGGAAATATAACTAGTTTTTACAATAATATATGTGTTTTGTGATTTTTCAACTATTTGTCGCTAATATTAAAATTAGTGACCATTCCTTATCACAATTATATGTTTAACAATTATACACGCGCAAGCTATAGTATTATCTTCAAAAACTAGTGACCTGTTATGAATTAATTAAGGCCATATATATATTTACGGTATTTTATTACTGATAAACTAAACTGAATTGAACTAACGTAAAAATTAATGTATTGAATTTTTTTAAAAAAATTAACCTGAATTTCATCAATTACATTTTCACTGAATTGAATTGAACTAACTTATCTAAAAAAAAGCACTGGCAAACAGGACCTAAGTACAATCTCTGAACAAATAAACATCCCTACAAAATAAAAATAAATAGTGAGATTATAACCTTTGTTTGTAACTTAATTGTAATGGGTGTTTGCTCCCGTCAGAAATTATTTGCTCTTGCATGACCACTAGTTGATCATACTGCCCCTGCTAATTTGCTAATGCATGACCATGCATTTGATCATACAAGAGCATTATATTCAATTTAAGTCTTGCAATAAATAAACTGGTTTTGCATCAAGCAACACCGGTATAATTTGATTCAAATTATTTCGTTATAGATAGTGATAAAAATAGTGATTGGGAAAAGAATTGGAAAAATGTATACTAGTCTTGATCATAATAATTTAAATGTTAATTTAATAATTTAATTTTATCTATTTAATTTTATCAATTTAATTCAATTTATTTATTTCCGTTTCAATGAGACAAAAAAACATGAGTTGAGAGTTTTAAAACTTACGAAATTATTGATTGAAATTATGGCATTTATTCGTTGATGTTTTGCCTAATTAATCACCATTTCAAATCAAGTGTTAGTTGATGCTTCCTAATCAGCTTGGATAAATGAATGGGAAACATATATACTTAAATCATGCTAGCTATTAAAGCTAAGAGAACGTATAACCGACAATTCTAATAATTTTTGGCAAATTGAGTAAGTTAATTAGGCAATATTTTCACCAAAATAGTCAACTAATTTGTCAAAAAATGGAACTATTAGCAATATTTCAGCAACACAAAACTTAAATACTGGCCAAATTAAACTATTTAAATCTGCCTATTTTTGGAGAGATTTAGAGATTGATGAAAACACTCAACTTATATATCAAACTTATACATCACCTTCCATAAAAAGGATTTCGTAGAGCCGCTGCACCTCAATACCGCATTCTCCGAAATGCTAATCAATCTCTAATTAGCTTAGAATTGATGCTAATTAATAAGGGGTTGCTCCATGCATGTCCATTTTTCTCTTGAAAGTCCGTATTTTAACCCTAATACCCATAATATTGTTAAGACAAAAAATGAACTTGAAATCATAGGGTTCCATCAGGAGTATTATGGTAAAAATACGGATCTGCAAGAGAAAAATGGTCTTGCATGCAGGAATTGCTATTAATAATTGTGGTTCAGGTAACTGATATCACTACTTGATTAATCAAGTTTGCGTTGCTATAACCGCGTCAATAATTTTTGTTTGTGTTTCTTTAAATAAATATTTATTTCATTTTTGAATTACTGGAAAACGTCCAAGAGCGGTAGAACATGGCTAAAAGAGCCCTCAATGCGTTAACTAGCATGGTGCTCGACTTTGTGAGTAATGGTAGAGAATGATCAGCTATAAAAGATTCTGAAGCGCAAGACGACGAACATGGTCCTATAAAAGTGTTATCCTCTAACTGAGATGTGTTTCTCTCCAATGACGTTGTCGTGACTGCCAAACAACTTTCCCTTACAACGAAAGACTTTTACAGGGGGTCTCTAACATTTTCGGAAATGAATTGAATAAATTAAATAAAGTAAATTTATCATGAAATGAGTGATTTTTTATAAAAAATTATAAGTTAATATTGTTTGATTATGTTTATTATTAGAAAGAATTTGTTCATATACATATATATAGCTTTTTTTTGTAATTGTCATTTTTGCAGAAAGGGGATTATATATGACTCATTCACGTCGAAATTGAAATATATAACTTTATAATCTTCTACCCTATGAGGGATCAACATGCGAGATTACAAAAAAAAAATCCATAACTATACCATTAGGAAAAAATCTATCATCTATGTCTAGAATTAGAAGTAAATGACATATACAAACGATTAAAAAAGGTTAAGAAAATGTTTGTAATCAATCAATGACATTTTCAAATGATTTAAAACCTTTATACTAGAAACATTTTCCAATCCATCTCATTATACATTATTTGGATATTTCCTCATAGTATGCATATAGAGAACATTAAGCACTTCCATTTCCAACCATTGCGATACCGTAATCATTTCTCAGTCCATCTCATTTCACGTTATTTGCATAGTAGGAGATTTTACAAAAGACCAACTCGCCATGGTAGATATAAAACTACACTAAGATCCTGTTCTCTAGAGCTTATTTGAATATTTTTTAGTTTAGATGAGTTCAGATAAACTTTTTTTAGTTCAGATAAAAATATTTAAGTTCATATGAGTTCAGATAAAGTTTTTAAGTTTAGATGAGTTCAGTTCAGTAAACTTATTTAGTTTTCGGATTAGTTAAGTTCTGTAAACTTATTTGTATTTTAGTTCAATTTAGTTTAAATCAGTTCAATATTTTTATACTTTTTCATATCAATTCAGTTCAGTTCAATATTATACATTATAATAATTTAAATAATGCTAAAAATATTTTGTGATTTTACTATCATGCGTCGTAGACCCTATTCTTTTGAGTTTAATTGTTGTTATTAGTTCAGTTCAATTCCATTCAGTTTAGTTCAGTTTCAATATGATTTGATAAAATTTAGATTAATTTAGTCATACCGATTCTTTCTTTTTTTCAATACATTAATTTCAGTTCAGTTCAGTTTAGCTCAACAACAATATAATTTGATGCAATGAATTAAGGTTAGTTTATTCATACTGTTTTTTTTTTCAACACAATAATTTTTACTTCAATTCAGTTAATTTAGTTCAGTTCAGTTGAGTTTAGTTCTGTAAAATATTATTTGAGGAAATTAAGTTTAATTTAGTTATACCAATTATTTTTTTCAACACATTAATTTTTACTTCGATTCAGTTCAATTTAATTCAGTTCAGTTCAGTTTAGTTCTTAAAATATAGGAAATTAGGTTAATTTAGTTATATGAAATATTTTTTTAACACACTAATTTACACTTTAGTTCATTTTAATTCAGTTCAATTCATCTTAAAATAAACTCAGTCATAATGCATCATTCTAATAAATTTCAAAAATATATTGGAAATGATCATATATATTTTAGCTAGTTTCAATTTAGTTCAGTTCAATTTATCTATGTATTTCAATTCAGCTCAGTTATTAAGTTGAAATGAGTTCAGCTAAATTTTTTAAGTACAAATGAATTCAGTTCAGCTAAAGTTTTTTAAGTTCAGATGAGTTCAGATAAAGTTATTTAAGTTCAGATAAAGTTTTTTAAGTTCAGATGAGTTCATATAAATTTTTTTTAATTCAGATAAAGCTTTTTAAGTTCAGATGAGTTCAGATAAAGTTATTTAAGTTCAGATAAATTTTTTTAATTCAGATGAGTTCAAACTTCAAATACAGAAAACAGGACCTAACTCAATATAGATTGTTGGTGTATTCCCAATTAGGTAAAACGAGTAATTATAAATATAGTAAGACCTAATCTTTGACTTATTAATTTTATAACGAATAAATTTGCTATATTTGCGGGTAAACAATCACTCAATATACGAGATGAAAACCATATGGTCATAGATTGTTATATAAATTGAAACTAATCGTAATTTTTTTAATTATTGGTTCTACTTTCAAAGTTTAAAGATATGAATTGATATATTTTTTCAACTCACAAGTTTAATGGAAAATATCGAGTAACCTACTAGATTGACTCCCGAGTTCTACCTATTTTATAGGATTTGTGGTCATTTTATTGCCTAATCTTATAAATTATCTACCTAACTCGTTACCATATAAACTACACTCATATATATATATATATATATATATATTATTCATATATATATATATATATTCATATATCTAACTATATAAGAAAACAATAGTTTTTAACATACTTCTCTTGTTGACATGTGGCAGGGCATCTCATCTGCCACCTCACCTCCACCTCATTATCTAGCCCTTCCCATTAAGAGCATCTCCAATGGTAAGCTACTGCTAGACTTGCCACATAATATTTCAATCTAATGATGTGGCAAGCTATACCCTTCAACAATGGTTAGCTACATTCATTTATAACTTCTAGGTTCCACATGTTTCCTTATTTTTTAAAAATATTCAAATAAATTATTTTGATTATTTGTAAATTTAAATTAAATTTGAAATAAATATAATACATCTACTATAAGTAATATTTATTAAATAAAGTAGCATAATTATTTGTACAAATCATACCAAATTTTTATAAAATAAAATATTATTAATGCTCGAGAAGTAAAAATTATTATTTATACTAATAATTAATTTTAGGTTAATATAAATTAAGATTATTTGTATTTGTATATAAATAATACTTACTTTATATTAAAAGTATTTTTTGTTGTTATCATTTTTTGTATAAACAAATACTATATTATATTTCAAAAAATTACAATTTTAAAAACATGTATTTGGTATGTTGGATACGCTGTTCAATATGTACGAAACTTTTTTACGATGGATAAAATTTTCGTTTAAATTTATCATTACAAACATCAAATATGTAAGAACACGTACGATTTACTAAAAAATATTATGACTCAATTTACCATGGTAAATAATTTTTTATGGCATGAAAATATTATTAACATTTTAAATTGTTTCTAATTATGGGATAGTCGACAATTATTTATATTATTACATCTTTTTTATTGGATTTTTCAATTTGTAATAGTACAAACGGTATGAATCTAGTTAGCGTATGATTTAGTTAGCCTTGTAATAGGTTAGTTGATTAGATGTTGATTCCACTTATAATTGTTACTGGGCGTTTACATAGTACCATGAATAAAATTTTTCAAAAAATAAAAAAATTTACTATTTTAATTTTATTATTTAATATACTATCTTTGTACCAACTGTTTCTGCACATGAGATTTTTTTAAGTCAACTGTCCAAAATTTTGATTGGATTTTTAAATACACAGATAAATAAAAAGATTATCGTATCTAATATTGTTAGAATCGTCATAACATATAGTTTATTAATATCAAATTTTTATATCTTCATAATATACATAGTTAAAGATATTAACAGTTAAACACGTGTATTGAATACCGTGAAAAGTTAGCTGTGCACATCCAACTGGTACGGAGGGAGTATGAATTTTTACTTTATGTTGTACTCCCTCCGTCCCCAAATGAATGTGAAATAGTCGATTTTTTTTCACACCATGTTTGACCATTAATAACTTTTATTATACTTAATATTAGAGTAAATAATTTTAATTTTTTTAAAAAAAATACATCTTACGAGGATTCTAACGATATCTCATGTGAAAATATATTATTTATATATTATAAGTTATTAATGGTCAAACATGAAAAAAAATTTAATTATTTCAATAAAATATTTATTTGGGGACGGAGAGAGTACCATTTAGTTTGACGTACTAAAAAAACAACTCTTGAGAATATGTATGCTCCAATGGTCAAGAAATGACGGTAACAGTAAGTAGGTGAGAAATGAAAATAAAAGAATAAAAGAGAGGAATGAAAATAAAATAAATGATGAAGAGATGAGAGAGAAAATAATGAGTGAGATATTAATAAAGTATTAAAGGAAAAATAGGGAAATAGGGAAATAGGCAAATAGGCAAATGGCACGGAACGTATGGTGTCATGGCATCCGGGCACACGAAAGCACAAGGACTGAATTCCGCACCATACCCATAAAGTAACCATGGTTAAACTCAACCTCCCACACCATGGTTATCCTAAAGACTTTTTTCCCATTCAATCTAATAATTCTTACGTGGAATTACGGTTAATATTTTTACCACACATTATTTCATTCAAATTTATTTTGAGATAGTTTTAAAAACCAAATATAAAATGGACTAAACTTGAGAATAAACTGTTCGTTACTGGACGACAACAACGTTCCCTGTAAAATCTGAACTTTTCCACAAACGGAGAAGACAAACGCCGTTAGGGGCTACCCAATCCCAGCTCGACACATCCCACCCGCACCATTACTTTACTGCCTCTAATTATTTGTCCCCTCCATACGGAAACCATTTATCAATGCTCTACTCCCCCATACCCCACCTCTAAAATTAATTATTATGTCCCTAACTCTTAAAACTTCCTATTTAGACCCCATTATTTTCAACTTCAAATTAGGCGAGCCATGTAATCTAAACGGATTATTAGAAAGTAAAAATTATTGTATTGAGAAACAAGAGTAGAATATCATTAAATTATGTTTCATTTGATCTAAATGACATTGGACGGAATAAGTTGGTGAGATGATCTTTGTTTAAAAAAAATTTAAAGACAAATTTTGCACTATTAATTTTTGAAATGTTAGAAATTTTTTCAAATATAGAAATTACATAGTGAAGTTGGTGAAAAAGTATCAGTGAGTAATTTAAAGGGAAAATAGGATAGGTTATCTTAGATCGTATTTTTTCAACTTATATAAATCAAAGGAAAATATGAAGAAAATAAGATTAGTTGAAATTATAAGGGGTTGCTCCATGCAGGTCCATTTTTCTCTTGCAGGTCCATATTTTTACTATAATACCCTTAATATTGTTAAAACAAAAAATGGGTTTGAAATCATAGGGTTCCATCAGGAGGCATTATGGTAAAAATACGGACCTATAAAAGAAAAATGGACATGCATAGAGAAATTGCTAAATTATATGAGCATGGTACTCCTATTTTCCCTTTTAAAAATAAGAGTAAAGTAAAATGGTCAAACTACTAGTAGCTAGTGTAAATAACACATATTACTAGTATTTAATGTAAAATTTTCAGATTGAGATGATCACAATTCTCAAAGTTTGACTTTCTAAATGCATTTAGCTTCTCCAATTCTCAATTTAGCTTTCACAATTCTCAAATGACTTTCACAATTCTCAAAGTTAGACCAACGATAATTTAGCTTTTCCAATTAATTTAATACTAGTAATGTATAACAAGTAGAAGAACAATTAATTATAACAACAACAAATACCACATGTATTTTGCACTTATGGATCGCTTTTTTCAAAAAAATTAAAATAAAGCAACATTTAGTCAAAAAGCTATTTTAAAAGGAAAAAGCTGACAACAAATATGATCCTTTTATAGAAAAAATTCTTTAAAACAATGTCATCTTTTAAATAACAATGTCATATGTTATAAATTGAATTAAATTAAATTAAAAATGAGTAAACTAAATTAAGTTAACTTTCACTATGATTATTTTGTAAATGCAAAAAAGAATATGACCTACTAGAGATAGACTATATGGCTATCCCTATAAAAACTATAAAAAAATCTACTTATCGATTTGAAAATGCTGGTTGACTAACTACCTTGAGGTAAGTTAACATTTAAAATTTTGTGGGAGGTAAATATACATATAACCTCAATTCTTATGTTTCATCTTAAGTTATTAACCTATTTAAATAAATAAATAACATAACACATAATTAAAAATACACGTTACTCTAGATTAAAATGATTTTTACCGATATATTACCGCAATTATATAAAGAAAATATATAACAATGACTTTAATAAATTAGTACCAGATGCTTGTTTAAAATTTCTGTTAAATTCAAATGTCAACTAAACCCAAAATGTAAGTGGTTGCCGTGTAAAGAAACCAAAACGTTGAGGGACTAAAACTGACATTTCCCCGTTCTTTCCAACCGGTTAACCCCGGTTAAATTCTGACCACGGGTTAAAAACACCCATGGTTATCCACTGGTCCCCTCCTCTTCCTCCCTCACCTTTCTTGCTTTTCATTCTTTCTCTCTCTGTCTAACATCACTTACATTACATGCGACTCTCTCTCATCACTTTCTATCTCTAGCTTTCTCCTCCATCCCTGATTTCTCAAAGCTTACTACTTTTAGTCCCACGAAGAGATTCTCTGAAGTTGTTTTTCCGGGCGATAATCCCCGCTCGGATGAGGGATCTGCTGTGTTGTTGAGGAGTGGATTGAGTGCTGAAATGGCTGCTTCGGAGGCGTCGATCAAGGGCTACAGCGACTTGCCGGAGGCGGCCCGGGCTAATTCCGACGCCGGAAGATGTAGTTTAGTTGATGCTGAAACAGCTCTCTATGAGGAGCTCTGGCGCGCGTGCGCCGGACCTCTTGTCACCGTGCCGCGCAAACACGAACTTGTGTACTACTTCCCTCAGGGCCATATAGAACAGGTTAGCGTCCTTTCGTTTTCTGCGGGTGTTTTTTTGTTTGGATTCAATTCATTCTGTATATGCATGAAGTGTTGATTATGTTTTGTATGTGTGTGTCTTTGTGTTTTTGATTAGGTTGAGGCATCTACCAATCAGGCGGCTGACCAGGCGATGCCGATGTATGATCTCCCGTGGAAGATTCTTTGCCGTGTGGCTAATGTCCTTTTGAAGGTATTGTGGTTTGATTCTGAGTTTGACCATTTTTTCACAATAAAACGATTATGTTTGAATTTTTTTCCTGATTGGGTTGATGTTTATTAATTGCAGGCCGAGCCTGATACCGATGAGGTTTATGCTCAAATTATTCTCGTACCTGAGCCAAATGTAAGCGTTGTTGTTGATTTGACTGAATTCTCCTGTTTTTGGGGAATTAAGGTCATGTTTGCCTATTTTTAAACATTTGGTTTGTGTTTGCAATTTTGCAGCAAGATGAGAACGCTGTGAAGAATGAGCCACCGCCTCCACCACCAAGGTTTCATGTGCATTCGTTCTGTAAGACACTTACTGCATCTGATACGAGCACTCATGGCGGATTTTCGGTGCTAAGACGTCATGCTGATGAGTGTCTTCCCCCGCTGGTGAGCATGTGTTTTCTCAATATGGGAAATGGTGTAGATTTAGGTCGGATTTTGGGAATCATGGATGACATTTTTTGTTGTGTGATTACAGGACATGTCTCGGCAGCCACCGACACAAGAATTGGTGGCCAAAGACTTGCATGGAAGCGAATGGCGCTTTAGGCATATATTCCGTGGTAAAGATTTTGATACATTCTCTAGAACTTAGTTCATTGTTAACTGTTGCTTTTCTGTTATCAAATTTTGGCGCATATTACATTGGAAACTTCCCCCTTGTATTTTTGCAGATTCTTAATTTCTTACCTAAGATGAAGAGAAATATTGATTGATCTAGCTTAGCTTACCTCTATTAATTATTTTATCAATGTGCTTCTCTAGATTTTGATTGATCCCATTCCCTCTTTTCCTATGTCTAGGTCAACCGCGTAGACATCTCCTTCAAAGTGGTTGGAGCGTGTTTGTTAGTTCTAAAAGACTCGTGGCAGGAGATGCGTTTATATTTCTCAGGTTTTTGATACTGTATAAGTGTAGTCAATAGTGATGATAGTTCTCATGCTTCAGCTTTATATTAAATGACGTGCTTCTGTTCATAAACAGAGGTGAGAATGGGGAGCTTCGTGTTGGAGTTAGACGAGCTATGAGGCAACAGGGAAATGCTCCATCATCTGTCATATCCAGCCACAGCATGCATCTCGGTGTACTTGCAACTGCTTGGCATGCTATCAGTACCAAAACAATGTTTACGGTGTATTACAAGCCAAGGTGTGTTTAGTTTCGTAGCTACCTAGCTACAGAGTAGAATAATACTCCTGTGTGCTAATTGCCTTGTTTTATAATAATCCTAATCAATTCTCCCCCTTATGGAGTGTAGGACAAGCCCTTCCGAGTTTATAGTTCCTGTCGATCAGTACAATGAAGCTGTGAAAACCAGTTACTCTATCGGTATGAGGTTTAAGATGCGATTTGAGGGTGAAGAGGCACCAGAACAGAGGTATTATTGATTAGTACATCATCACGTGGTTCATGAGGTTCTTCATACTTTCGAATTTGTAAATGATTAAATCAACTTGTTTTAGGTTCACTGGAACTATTGTTGGTATTGAGGAATCTGATCCAAGAAGGTGGAAAGACTCAAAATGGAGATGTCTTAAGGTAGTATCCTCACTTCTAAATGATAGCATTAACCATGTCTGTAAGCATACATTATTCTGAAATTTACCCTCGTGTACAGGTCAGGTGGGATGAAACCTCTTCGATCCCAAGGCCCGAGCGGGTGTCTCCCTGGAAAGTTGAACCCGCGCTTTCTCCTCCTGCACTTAATCCTCTTCCAGTTCCCAGGCCAAAAAGACCGAGAACAACTGCTCTGCCACAGTCACCCGACTCTTCTGTTCTTACTAGAGAGGGTAAGTGATTCAAAGTCTATTTCTGTTTTAGGGACACACCATATTCTGTATGTATTTTGTTGGTTGACCTTAACTGGCTCAATCTTGCCTTAATTGTTTGTGCAGTATCATCTAAGATGACCATGGACCATTTACCATCTAGTGGCCTTTCAAGGGTCTTGCAAGGTCAAGAACCGTCAACCTTGAGAGGCACTGTTGTAGACAATGAGTTGGATTCTTCAGAAAAGGCTACAGTGTGGCCACCATCCATTGTTGATGATGATAAGATGGACATTTCCGCTTCACGCAGAAGTGGGACGGATAAGTGGTTGCCTTTAGGAAGGCCTGAATCTTCATTTACTGACTTACTTTCAGGTTTTGGGAATCAGATTAGTTCTGCAAATGATTATTGTGTTAGCCCTGTTGACCAAACATCAGTATCTGGTAGTAGTACAAGGAGACGTCTATTACAAGAGCATGAAGGGAAGTTTGATATCTTTGGGAATCCATGGTCTTTGATGCCATCGAATTTATCGCTTAATTTGATGGACTCTAGCATGAAGTCTCACGGGCAGATTGCTGATAGGTCTTATCAACCTCGAGGGGATTTGAGATATGGTAGTTATAATGATTATTCTGCACTTTCTGGTAGCAGAGTTGATAATCAGCAAGCTACTTGGTTAATGCCTCCTCCAATGACTTCATATCTCCCACTTCCCAACTCCAGAGATACGAGCCACAAAAACTTGACGGTGCAGCAGCATGAGGTTGCAAAACCTAAAGAAGGGAACTGTAAGATCTTTGGCATTCCCCTTCTGGGTAACCCCGGCTCATTAGAACAGGCATCATCTCACACGAATGGTGGAGCTACCGAATCTCCACGCCAAGGAGCGAAATCCCAACAGATTGCTTTTGAATCTGATCAGAGATCTGAACAGAATAAGGGTTTAAGGGTGGCTGAAAATTCTGCTGTTGAGCTGGAAAAACAGTCCCAGCCATTGAATACAGTTGCTAGAGAGAGGGATGGTAAAACCTATGGGGGTTCAACAAGGAGCTGCACTAAGGTATAGATCTATTTTGCTCAATTTTTGTTTGCAGTTTTTTCGACTTTTAACAGTAAATTTGTTAATAGAAAGAATGATGTACTCTTTCAGGTTCATAAGCAGGGGATTGCTCTTGGGAGGTCTGTGGATCTCACTAAGTTCAACAACTATGATGAGCTGATTGCTGAACTCGACGAGTTGTTTGACTTCAATGGTGAACTGAAATCAAGAAGCAAGAATTGGTTGGTAGTGTATACTGATGACGAGGGTGATATGATGCTTGTCGGGGACGATCCATGGCAGTAAGGACCTGATTTTCTTCTCCTTGTCATTTTTAGCATTTGGGGTTCAATTGTGTTATCTTAATAGTGAGCTAAACGTTCTTGTTCCTATGATCAGGGAATTTTGTGGGATGGTTCGCAAGATCTTCATCTACACAAGAGAGGAAGTACAAAGGATGGATCCAGGTACCCTGAATACCAAAGGCGATGAGCATTCCTCAGTTGCAGAAGGCTTGGATACGAAAGAAGTGAAGAATCTGCTGCACCCTTCAGCTTCGAGTCCCGATGATGCCTAAAGTTCAATGCTTCCTTTGTAGAGGTATGTATTTGCATATATGCACGAATTTGATCCCTTACTAGAGATGTTATATTGAACATTTAGAAAAATCACAGGTTATTAACTCGGAGCAGTAATGTAGGTTGCTGGACGACAATGTTGGAGTTTTTGTTGAAGGTTTAAGAGGAGAGGGGAGATGCATATAGTAGCCCTTCGACTTCCTAAATGGCAGGGTGTCTTTAGTTAAGTTTTATTAGCGAAATTCCACCCCTTTTTTGGAGCTCTGATATATGATGCTATATTATATATCAATGGCTTCCTATTCTATACATAGTATACCAAAATATTATGATGGTCTTGGTTATTAGTAGGTCTTGCATGAGATGATGATGGGCACCCAATGTAGATAATATAGCCAATTTGGTAGCATTAGGATTAGCACAAGTCCTATCTATATTATATGTGGCTGCACCTTTGACCTGGCTGGTATGTATATTTTGCTTGTATTAACAACCTCTTGAGGTCTACGATTATCGCAGTTATGGGTTATAATGCTATGATGCTGATATGTTATGGTCTTTTTTGTCATTAGATTAAATGTTTTGGAATTGGAAATGACTTTGTCATTGTGGAAAATTCAAATATTATCTAGTGGGTTAGGAAAATTCAAATATTGTTGTGGCCATGACTCCTTTGGATGGTTACTGGAAGAATGGGACAGTATAGCATGGGAGCATGCTTGTTCTTGGCTCAGTCATGATAACCAACACGAAATGAGTATTTCTTGTGTTATGCATTTTAGTCGCTTGAATAGAAAATAATCATCTCTCAACGACTTCAATGAGTAGTGAATTTTTCCGGATCCTTAATGTTTTAAAATTGTTTCGGTCTATTATACTTAGTTTTATTTTGTCATGCTGATATGTTTTGGTTCTAGCAATAATCAGAGATACTCAATGACAATCTCATAAAAAGAAAAGAGCTATGATAGTTCTATTTTAAAGGGGTACGAAAAGAAAATATAATTTGGGTTGAGAGAATATAAATTGGATGAGAAGAGAATGCAATTTTATGATCTACAGGCTAAGAAGAGCTACTTATGAGAGACTGAACTCACTAATGCATACAACTACAACTGGACAATTACTAAATCTCATTAAATTTGCAATGTTCTTCAAATGAATACTACTACAGTGTACTGATGTACGAACTTCTTAAAGCTCAGATATCTCTTATCTTATTCAGCCCAATTAGAAAACGGCAGGCTCAAAATCATGGTAGCCTGTGGGGTAGAGATTTAACAAATGTTTGGGCCCTCTGCTTAATAATAGTACACTTCTGGTAATTTGAGGTTGGCCAATGGCCAGGCTCTGCTACACCATTTTTAGGACAAGAACAATTATCATATGCTACAACAGATTTATTGCAGGACAAAAATAACCCCAAGAAAAATGCTGAAACCATAGATATTTTCATCATTGCATAACTCAGGAAACAAAGACTTTTCTGCTTGCAAAACAGAAGCTAGTTTTAACACCAGTACCATGAAAATAACAAACAAGAGATAATCATCTGAGCCTAAATGCCAGATGAACAGATCCAACAAAGGCTTGCCTAGATTAATATAGCTAACAGAATAACTTAATCCCAGCAGATCACTGGATTACTACTGATGACGAACAAAAGCGCTGAGATATGCAATGAGCTTGAACTTGGGCTATCAGACCATCCCTGGGAATCCAGCAGCATCCAACAGCACTGCCTTGATGTGTTCAGGGGGGATGTCTTGGCCTTCTTTGCATTGCTATCATCAGAAAAAAAAAAATTCATTATCAAACTCAAGGAGAAATCACAAAGTCTTGTTGATGGCATTTTGTAAAATTTATAGGTCAAGAAGTAGGATGTAAAGTAAGTTACCTCAGCCCGAAAGATGTCGACAGCAAAACCATTGAAGCAGCTGATAACAGCTTGCTGGATGTCGAGTCCAAGGTTGTCCATTGCCTGCATTGTGGAGAGGAGGATACCTGGTCTGCGCCCGCAGAACATATGGACATTCACAGCTCTTCCTTCCCTGAGCCTCACTTCAATCTAAGTTTTTAAGACAAAGAATTAATGATACTGTGAGATTATTATGCGGTGCCAAAGTAATGATACTGTGAAATTATGTCAGAAAACAAACCCTAGCAGGCTGTCCAGTTGGGCTTGAGATTGGACTGGCAAAGGCGCTCGGACAGAACTCTTCCTTGATCCGGCCAGGTAGGGCAGAGCCAGTAGGGGTCAACGGGTAGAAAGGGGTGGTGGGAGTCAGTGCAGAAGCAGCAGGAGTCGATTCCAGTTCATTTTGCAGATCGTTTATCTTCTGCAACAGTTCCTTCAAGTACTCTATCGCGTCTCCAAGAATTGAAGCCCTATCCATCTACTCAAATCAAGCAAGAAAAGGCTCTTGTCAATTGTCATTCCAATACACAATGTTCATCGTACATTTTGAGCCCAAGCACAAAACTATCTCATAACTGCCATATAGATCGTGCTATCATTCAATCAAAGAAATAAATCAGAAACATTAGAAGCCATCATCTTCTTAAGTTATATATAACCAACACATAGCTTTAAGTCCTATTATGTTTGGAGACCAAAAAAGAATCAATGAATGAATACGGTTAAATGCCTGTTTCAGTCCATTGGAGACACAAACAAGTCAAATATAAGAGACATTTAATGTTGGATTTAGGCAGAAACAAGTTCAACAAGTCAAACAAAAGATATCCAACGGCGAATAATTGTCAACATATGAGATCAACACACACGAGGGACTGAAACAAGTCAAACATATCATATCCAACGGCGAAGAATCATCAACGTATGAGATTAATACACGAGGGACTGAAACAAGTCTAACATATCATATCCAACGGCGAAGAATCACCAACGTATGAGATTAATACACGAGGGACTAAAGACGCGGCTCCTCTTTGAAAAAAACTAAACATGGTTGATAAAAGCATAATCAATTTGCAGAGGTAAGTAAAGGGTGAAGGGGACAGGGGTCTGATAACGGTTCAATGTCAGACAAGTAGCCATCAAATAATGGAGGGATTCCATGGTTGTGCCTTAAGGTGGTCCTTAAGGGTGCCTTTATCTGTAAATAAGTTCATAGATTGCATGTGAGTGAATTTAATGCTGTCCTATTCCTTTTAATTTCCAGCCTTTTAAACCCTCCTTAGTAAAGACAAAATTTTCATTCACTACTACAAACAACATTAACACTAACAACACATCATCCAAATTTTAAGCAACATCAACAACAAACAAGATTGAAAGAACTCATGAAAAAGGGATTCAATTCAACAGCAAATAAAACAGGAATCAAACAAAACATGCTGAATATAAAAGAAAATAAATTCACGAGAAATTGCTGTGAAGAATGTTGATAATTTCCTCACCTTGCTAATCTTTGGAACCACAGACCTCAGCATGTAAAGCCTATCATTGAGCTTCTTCCTGCGCCGTCGCTCTGCCATCAGATTCTTGGCCGGCATCCCCTTCTTCTTCCCTTTCTGATCCTCCCCGCCGCCAGTAACCGTGCTGTTAGCATTGGAGCTACCATTCTTGCCGCCACCAGCGCCGCCTTCCTCCGCAGCCTTGCCACCAGAGTCCAAAAACTCATCGGAATCATAATTCAGATTGGAACCATCAATGCTGACATCCTCATAATCATCCCCATTGCTAAACTTCCTCTTCAGCCCTCCAAGTCCAATTCCAATCCCACCGACTTCCTTGCTCTTATCCCTTTCCCCGCCACCGCTGCCACCGGCGAGATTCTTCCTCAGCGCCGCCCTTTTCTGGAACAGCGTCGGCTGGGCCCCAGTGGAGGCAAAGTTATCCAGGGGCTGAAGCACCTTAGACCTGTTGAAGAAGAGGGAATTCGCGTTGGTATTGGCATTGGCATTCACATTCACATTTACATTCCCATTCCCATTATTGCCATTTCCATCGCCAAACCCCAGCGAATTGTGGTGAAAACCAATGTTGTTCTGCGGCAATTGGAGCAAATGAGCAGCCGAGAACTGAGTTCCCGAGTTCAAACTCGGGCTTCCAAGCTGAGTCTGGGATCCCAGGTCGCTAAACCCGACTCGTCCAAAGGGGTTATCCAGAAATGAGGCTTCGCACCCCAAATCGAAGGTGGAGCTGTCCATCTGGGGCGCGGAGAGCCCCGCCAGAAGGTCGGGCTTCGGCGGGGGAGGCAGGAAGTAGCTGTGGTTGCTGAAGAGCACCGACGCCGACGCCGGAGACGGCGAGCACGACGCGGAGGAGTCCCCCGTCTGCAGCATCAGGCCCTGGTCGTGGTGGTGCTCCGCCCCGAACCCGAACCCAGTAGAAAAGGTGATGTTGTCGAGGTGCTGCTGGTGCTGATGAGCTTGCATGCTTCCTCCTCCGCCGGCGTTGGACTGGGCACCGGCGGGGTTCAGGTACCACTCCGCCTCATCATCCTCAACCCCGAGCATGGACTTGAAAGACGGAAGCGAACCCATCTCGCTATGCTGCGGCTGGTGGTGATGGTTGTTCTCCGTCATAGCGCCGGCGTTCAGGCTCCCTCCACCGCCACCGTGGTGATCCCAGACGGCGGTTTCCTGGTCCTTATCGTCCATCCAGACCAAGCTGTTGCTGTTAGCTCGAGACAACATGGTTTGTATAGCAATTGAAGACTGCAAATCTGTGAGATGATGGAAATGGTGGGGAATGGGAGGGTTTATATAGATATCCAGGGAGAAGCAAAATTGCAGAGGGTTGCGTAATCGAGGCGGTTAAAGCCGCGGAGACGGAGAATATGGAAAAAGTGAAGTGGTTTTTTTTAGAGAGAGAGAGATGAGAGAGAGAGAGAGAGCACATAGATGAAGTGTCCTTTTGTAGGTTCGAACGTTACAAAATCTAAAGAAAAGAGTCACGCAAAATTTGCATTTACTATGAGGAGTTAAAAGCAAGGCTCTTGATAAAGGTTGGATCTACAATCATTAAGCTTCAATAAAATATTATTTTCTATTTATATTGTTAAATTATTAATGTGAGTTATGAGATTTACGTTATATTTAATTTCATTACATTTTAAATAATTTTTTTAAGTAAAAAAATAATTTAGTAGGATTCCGTTTCAACTAATTTGTAAGTAATTTTTTATTTTAGAACTATACAGTTCCGTATACTCAAATTTAGAAGTATATGAGTAATTTCAAACTATTTGAGACTAGTTTTGATAAATGATAATTTGCACCCAACATTTTTTAAGTGGGCTTTCTTATTACCACCATTCTTTTTATTATGAACCAGACATTATTTGTCACGATATTATGCAATTACCTTTTTTACTTTTACGTTAAAACCGATTTCAATTTTTATCTTTATAATCATAGCTATGCGTTGCATGTTTCGTGATATAACGTTTATTTTCTTTCATACATATGATTGCACATAAAAAGATACTACGTCACGTTTATATTTCACTTACATACGTTCTTTAGTAAAAGTTAAAATATCACGTTTATGTTTCACTTACCTGCATTCTTCAGTCAAAGTTAAAATATCACGTTTATATTTCACTTATAATATGCTTCTAGATAAAAGTTAGAATGTCACGTTTATATTTCACTTATAATACGCTCCTTAGTAAACGTTGAATGTCACGTTTATATTTCTATCTGTGCAAATCATTGGGTGCAATATTACATTCATCTAGAATGAATCTTAATTACAAATCACTAGCTATGCAATGAATGTAATATTACATCTATTTTTACTAGAATATAATAATTAAAGTGGGGTGAATTGATTACTTCTGAAATTACCATTTCACCACTCTGCAGGTACTACTTGTAAGTACAAGTACTGTGGTAGCAGCTTCCAAAGTAGTGCCAAAACCGACATTATCAGAAATTCAGAAGGCAAAAAAATGTGGTAACTTCTAAAAGCAGTAAATTAGGAAGCTTGCTCGGGGTACATAAATAGAAACCCACAATAATTTCGAGCTTTCCTTTTGTTGTTTTCTGGGATGTTCATCATTAGCAATAATGAGGGAGATGGATAAAGATCAAGAAAACAAGAAAAAAGAATGACATCTTTATTTTAGATCCGAGAGATAGAAAAAGTTTCATGTGAAGCCTAGTTTAAATGTTAGACAGATGATGTTCTTGGATTTTATGTTGATATTCCTCAATAATATTTTGATGTAATTATGTGTTGATAATTATTGAACCTCACCTATTTTCAATGATTATAAAATAAAATTACCTTTGTCCATGTATTGTTCACTTTTAATTTTGATGATATTTATGGTTAAATACGTAAATTGCCTAATTTTAGACGGTCTCATTAGATAGAGTTTGTGACGAGAGATTTGCTAAAAACAAAAGAGAAACACCTTAATTTGTGACTAAAGGTTACTTAATTTTGGGTTTGGTTTGTGCTAGAAAGCGCGGGAAAACCGAAAGACAATCCCAACCTTTGATCTGTACTCTGTAGTATTCAATCAAAAAAGGCCTTTTCAATTGGAGGATTGGATTCAGTTCCTAAATTTTGATTTTTTTTTAATTAAAAAGGAGTGTTTTCTACTTTTCTTACATTAATAGATTTAGATTGAAGGATCTATATTTACTATAAAAGGTTGCAAGTTTATTATCATCTTAGGTATAAATAAAGACAGTCATGCCCATCAATTGGATACAGATGCAATGGTTTTATTTTTTTTATTTTAAATGAATTTTTGATTTTTTTATCTGTAACAATTAAATTGTATGACATACATTAGATTATAGATTATGGGGTTGCTCCATGCATGTCTATTTTTCTCTTGCAGTTCCGTATTTTTACCATAATACCCTTAATATTGTTAAAGCAAAAAATGGACTTGAAATTATAGGGTTCCATCAGGGGCATTATGATAAAATATGGATTTGCAAGATAAAAATTGACATGCATAGAGAAATTCCTTAGATTATCTACAATAAAAGGGTACTCGATCGAGAAGCTTTTTAGATGTCACACCGCTCATTTTGATTTTGTTTTAAAAAATGCAAGAATCAATGGCCAACAATGCAAGATACACTCCTTCTATTTGATACATAAAGGAAATGTGTCATTATATATATATATATATATATATATATATATATATATATTGGCTTGCTAAATATATAAAAGGGGTAAACACTTCTTAATAATGGGTATCTCCTTAAAACTCCACAATAGTAATTTGTGATAAAGTGCCTCTTATTAAGAAACGTTAAGGAGCTACCATTGTGGATGTTCTTAGGTTTCATTCTTATGATCTCACTTGTGCATTAGTTTCGTTTAGTTCACGTTAATCCAATTCAGCAAAATGCAATTTGATAAAATTTAGCTTAATTTTATCACATTAATTTCCACTTTACTCTAATCTAGTTCAGTTTAGCAAGAAATTTATGTATTGAACTGAACTGAAGAGCAGCGAAATGATAATTAATGCATAATTTGTATCGAATTTCCCTTCAGTTCGGTTCAATTTATATATACATTTGTATATATCAAATCACGCATATTGCAATATATATACATACATATATATATTTATATATATATATATATGAGTATATGAGTTTCCATTACTTTCTGTATTAAATATATAAATTCATGAACAATTAGTTTAAAACGGCAATTTCTCTATGCAGGTAAATTTTTCTCTTGCAGGTCCACATTTTACCATAATGCCCCCTGATGGAACTCTATGATTTCAAACCCATTTTTTGCCTTAACAATATTAGGGGTATTATTGTAAAAATACGGACATGTAAGAGAAAAAATGTACATGCATCTAACAAACCCCGTTAAAAACAGAATATGTTTCACATAGTGCGGCAGATGTTTGAATGATTTAAAAAGAACCAATTAATTAACTGAAAAACGAGAACTTTTCCGAGTCAATTCATAAAATAAAATACAGTACAACTTACGTCAAATTACAACAGAACATGTTTCACAAAGTGCGGAAAATGTTTGAATGATTTATAAAGAACCAATCACTAAACTGGAAAACGAGAACTTTTCCGAGTCACGTCATAAAATAAAATACAGTACAACTTACGTCAAATTACAACAGAATATGTTTCACAAAGTGCGGAAGATGTTTGAATGATTTATAAAGAACCAATCACTAAACTGGAAAACGAGAACTTTTCCGAGTCACGTCATAAAATAAAATACAGTACACCTTACGTCAAATTACAAAGTTTAAGCCATATAGACATGTATCAAATCACGGAAACTGTGCAGTATGTACAAAAATCACGAGATCACTCGAGTTTGCATTAAAATCTGTGTAAAATATCTAATTTTGTTGTATCCAATCTAATTTTACATGTCTTGTTGTGTATTTCTCCACGTGTTCCATATGCTTCAAATCATGTGTGATAAAAT
Organism: Cruciata laevipes; assembly: GCA_963678965.1. NCBI lineage: Eukaryota > Viridiplantae > Streptophyta > Magnoliopsida > Gentianales > Rubiaceae > Cruciata > Cruciata laevipes. The sequence goes on from OY787637.1 coordinate 6,328,475, forward strand.
TATTTTTGATCTTTGCAAAATTTAACAGATGCTATTTTATTATTCTTATCTCTAAAAGGAAATATAATAGTTATTCTTTTCAAATAGTGTGTGGAATAAACGACGTCGTATTTGTTAGATTATATAACTAGGAATTTTGTATTTTCCAAATATAGTTACACAATAGGGACACCTGTTTGGATTATTTGGATCAGTAGGAATAGATTCATTTTTAAAGAAAAAATCTCATCTCTGATTGGTAATCAAACTGGAATGGTTGGGGTATGCAGCTAAAGGATTTTTTCATATAGCTAGAGCCCTTGTAGTCAAATATGTTAGATGCTATATGTGGGAACCCCCATATCATGGTTTCAAGCTTAACTCATATGATGCCCACCCTTCTATGAACTATGTTTCTATAGGATATAAGAAACCACACAATATACCGAGCTGCATGATAAAGATTGATATACAGAAGGATTTCGACAATATAAGCTGGGAGTTTCTATTCAAAAGGCTGGCAGTTCTAAAATTTCCAGGCTTGTTTATTGAGTGGATAAGAAGATGTGTAGAGGATACCACTTATTGTTTTTCTCTGAATGGTGCTTACACTAACTGCTTTAAAGGGATAAGTGGCGTTAAACAAGGGGACCCGATATCACCGTTATTGTTTGTAATTGGGATGGAATATCTATCAAGGAAGCTCAACTTGGCCATCAAAACTAAAGTTGTAGAGTTCCATCAATGGAGTTTGAAAGGAGAAATACACAGTTTGATGTTTGCAGATGATCTATTAATTTTTTTTGTAGGGCAAGCAAGGACTCAATGAAAGGGGCTAAAACTATTTTAGAGGATTTCAGAAGGGTTTCAGACTTGAGCATAAATGAAGGAAAATTAGAGGCTTTCTTCTCGACAATGACGAAATCTGAATCAAAGTTACTGGCCGATACTCTAAATATAGTTCAAGGGAGTTTCCCAATGACTTACCTTGGACTTCCAGTCTCGACGAGAAGATGGAGAGCTGCGGATTGCAAAAAATGGTGGAGAAGATTGCAGGACAAATCGGCACTTGGGGTTCTAGAAACATAGCATATGCAGATAAGGTGCAGCATATAAACATGATTTTGTTGAGTAACGCAAGTCACTGGGCGAATGTTTTTCAAATACCTAAGAGTGTGCACAAAGTCATTGAGAAAAAATGCAGGGATTTTTTATGGGGTAGAAACGAATGGGAGAAAAAAGTTACACCAGTATCTTGAAAGACACTTTGTATGCCAAAGAAAAGTGCAGGAGTTGGCCTATGGGATCCTTCTTTTTGGAATCGAGCTTCTCTATGTAAACTTATTTGGGATTTATGTCAGAAGAAGGATATAATGTGGTTGAAATGGGTGCAAGCGTACGATAAGAGTTTTTCTTGACTACATCCTAGAAGGGCACCAATATAGCTGGAGCTGGGGCAAGTTGGCATCTCTGAAAAATGAAATTAGGCCATATCTAATGGAATGTGTTGATGTAAAGGGGAATTTCAGCACGAGCAAAGCATATGGGTATCTCAAAGGGGCAAGTCAAGAAAAACACTGGTCAACGACTATATTATGGAAGTCGGGCCTACACCCTAAACATTTGTTCTTTCTATGGATGTTATTAAAAGGGATATTATCGACCATAGCGAGACTTCAGTCAAAAGGGATAATACCACATGTGACAGATGTTTGTATTCTTTGTGGGGAGAATGGGGAAACAATACAACACCTCTTTTGTACATGCAAGTTCACAGTTGAACTTAAAAAAAATATTACAGGGTGGAGATTGGTGGGAATTTCAGGGAATGCCTGAGGAGGATGAGAAGAATACTAGGATGGAGGAAAAGAATAAGATTCCACCGACTAATCAGCATTTTCTATAATGTATGGCGGGAGAGGAACAACAGAATCTTCGAGGGAGAAAATTAGGCAAGCTGATTCTCTGAAGGTTCTAATTGAAACAGGTTACGACCCTTCTGATTGATGTTGAGGATGGAGTGAAGAGATCCTAGCATGAAACTTTGTACACAATGTCATTGGCTGGAAAAAGTGAAGTTGTGCATGCATTACAACACTTTCTATAGCCAAGTAATGAAACTTGTACATATGTCGTAGGTACCGCACTAATTACCTTTGGTATTTCAGAGGTATTGGGCTGCTGGTACAAAACCAATTACCCAGCCTTGGCCTATGACACTATCTAATGATTTGACGGGCTGGATGAGGGGTTATGACCCTAGTATGAAACTTGTACATATGTCGTAGGTACCGCACCGATTACCTTTAGTATATTAGAGGTGTTGGGCCGCTGGTGTAAAAACCGGTTACCCAGCTTTGGCCCATGACACTATCTAAAGATTTGACGGGATGGATGAGGGATTATGGCCCTAGTATGAAACTTGTACATATGTCGTAGGTACAACACTAATTACCTTTGGTATTTCAGAGATGTTGGGCTGCTGGTGTAAAAACCCGTTACCCAACCTTAGCACATGACACTATCTAAGGACTTGACGGGTTAGACACAACCAGGCTCAGATTTCTGTGTAGGAATTGCTCCAGGGCAGACTTGTGTCAACTCGCAGATATGTTACGGAGGACCTTTCCTCTATCCAATAAGAACAAGGAAAAAGATAAAGGAACATTGAAGACATCAAAGCTTCTAAAGGGGAAGCAGATTTATCAAGATATGTATGGATAGATGTAATGAAACTCTAGCATGAAAATTCTAGCAATATCTTGATGAACTTGTTATGATCATCGCCACTGTACCTTCCGTGGCTGTAGAATAGTTTGTTTTTGGTTTACATTTGTTAAATGTTGGCTTAGAGTGATGGCCAAACAGTTCTATGAACTTTTTTGAGCAATTAGAAAAAAAATTTCCATAAAAAAAAATGTTTCTACTGGTTTTGTAATTAGAGACAAAATTGGGGCAAGTTATACATATGAGTACTGTTGTCCTTAATGTCACAAATGACCCTCTTATGGAAGAGCTTCAAACTTGTTCCATAGGTCTTGTTTGGTGTGTTTAAACGGCTTTATTTCCCTTTACTGTGGAATCTGACTTCTTGTAGGTAATCCAGATGACAATTCCATGGTGGATGGAGAGAAGTATGGGGAGTACACAAGATAAAAGGAACGCATCCAGTTCACTTCAAGCACATAAACACAGAAAAAATGATGTTGCTCATGAACTTGCAATCTTTCCTCAGACATTCTCAAATGCCGAAGGTTTCTCCACTGCAGTGAAAAAAGATCTTATAGGATATTAGATGCAACTTTCCAACATCTGAATTCAGAGATCATTAGGGGTATAATAAGCTCTAATCTGGACAATCTGATCTCTCCTATTGGTTTTGGTCAACTGAGTGAATCTCTTACTATCTTGGCACAAACTTGAGTTTCATTTAACGGTTCACTAACCTGGGTCTTGATAGAGATAAAGGATCACTTACTTTTGAAATAGACCTCGTTTTTTCAACTTATTTTATAATCTAGTTACTTTCTCTTTTGGGGGTTTAGTGTACCTCAATCTAGTTTAACTCTAGACCAACATTTCTTATAACAGATCAAACCTTATGATTTTTATTTTTTTTTCTCTACTTTGAGCTTTTTACTATGGCATTGGGGTACCTAATTCACTACCCCTCCACCTTTGTAAGGTAGTTTAATTTATGTTTTGAGTGATAGGCGTGTGTATGATAAGCAACTAAATTTACGCATTTCTATTTTCTAAAATATTACACAATATATCATTGTACATTTTTTTAAAAAATTGGGTAATAATCCAAATGGACCCCCAATAAAATCCCATCCCTCTCCTTGTCCCCGACAGGAATCGAACTCAGGACCTCTAAGTGATTCTGCTAGTGTCTTACTACTAGAGCAATGATCAATTCCTATATATCATTGTACATTTCGTTTCATGTACAATTTAAGCATAAAAAATATTTTGAAATTTTATGATTGTCATAAAAAATTTAAAGAAAGAGAATATTAAAATGAAATATAGCCTCACATAAAAGTCTTAATTAATACAAAGTCTTGGGTGCCATAAGTTGTGTCCTTGTGTCAATGAACTAATTAAATTAAAAAGGCAAACAAAACTTAAAGAGACCATGGAATTAGAAATAACTTAAATTTAAAGTGGGCAAGTAAGAATAGAAAGACTAGTGAGTTGAGAAAATGGGAGGGTAAATGTGTAAATTTATCTAAGAGCATCCACACTGGTGCTCCTTAAGTGCACTTTTCTTAATAAGAATCACTAATTATTTTGAAATGACCATTGTGGAGTTTTAAGAATCACTCCTTAATAAGGACTTGCTCCTTATTTAGGGAGTGGTAGCCTTTTTTTTTTTTTTTTTTTTTTTTTTTTGTCTACCTTATAAACCAATGAATGAAAACTATTGTCTTAATAATTTGAAATTTAAAAATTAAAAATGATGAAGCAATTAAGAAGTGCTTCTTATTTTTCTTACCAATTGTTGCTAAATGATTTTACTTAGTTTTTGTCAAAAATGATGATATGTCACTTAAAAAGTGGTCATTAAGTTCAAACCATTGTGGATGCTCTAAGTTATTTCATTTCATTAATTATGGAAGGGTAACGTAAATATGTAAATCACAGGGTCACCTTATAATTCAAATTCATTTAATTTTTAAATTAAATCATTTCATGGTAGTTCTAGACTACGTTAGGTTTCACTAAACTCTTTCTTTGAAAAAAAATTCATTAAAAAATGATGTAAATTGCTCACAAATGACTAGTAAAATTAACATTCAATTTTATGAATTATAATAGTGAATAATAAAATTATATTCAAATCAAACTAATTGCATTGCAAATTAAAAGATGAAATTGAATAATATAATATATATATAGCTCGCATGGAAAATTAATTAATTACAAGCAAAAATCACGAATCCGTTAACAAGTATTCCACGTCTTAACATATTTGAAAAATTCGCAATCCAATAAATACATTAATTTGCATCGTCCAAGTTATAAATACATAAATTTGTATCAAAATATCATACAAATTGTTGAAATGAATTAGTGATGCTTAAAATTATTTAAAATGATAAATTGTTGGTGAATAATATTTTTTTTAAAAAAACGGCGGTGGGATTATCTTGAATGTTAACCTTAACCTGGGGCAAAGGAAATTTCGTCTTTGTTATAATATTGACTTTGAATTTGTTGATAGAGAAGATGAAGATGGCTAAGACGGATAACCCGTGATTTAATATATATACCGGCCGCCTACTTATTACCCAATCACAACCCTAATTCTTGGGCCCCACCTCAGCCGCTTGCTAATGGTAATTACCAAATTCATTTTAATATAACAAATTCTCAAATTCACACCTATTTCTCACGAAATAATAATACTTAGGCCCTCTTTACTAGAGCTTATTTCTTGATATACTGAACTGAACTGAACTGAACTGAATTGAACTGAACCGAACTGAACTGAACTGAAGTGAAAATTGATTCAGTGTCGGCTACCAATTAACCTGAAAAATGGAATCAGCATGACTGAATTAACCTGAATTTCATCAAATTGCATTTTCACTGAACTGAACTGATCTGATCTTCACTGAACTGAACTGATCTACGGATAAACTCTGGTAAACAGGGCCTTAAAATAATATTGAAAGTAAAAATATCAGACATAAAAATAAGAAGATTAATAATAATTCACTGAATGATCAGGTTTAATATGTAAAAGATCAGATTTGAAAAAGTGAAAATATCAATTTCTGTGTCTAATATCAATCGAGATTGGTCTCACAATAGACATTCTTTTTTTTTTCTTTTTTTTAGGCCTTTATTATATGCAGTCCGAAATTACTTTTTGCAGTCCATATTTATACCTAATCTACCATATATACCCTTAATTAGTTTAACTACATTCAAATTGCAAATCAATCCATTATATTCACATTAATTCCATATTTATCCTAATTAATTACTTACCTTCTATCATCAGGTTTCTTCTCCTTCTCTCCTGCAAATCATCACCTCTCTTTCGTTTTGTTCTCTTCTTCAAATCAAAAAGGCTCATCAATTCATCATCAATTTATTCTTTAATTTTTTCATCATTCATCAAATCAAAATGATTTTTTTTTCATTTTCAAAAGAGTTTATTTATTATTTTTCAATTTTCATTAGCGTAGTTTAAATTAAATCAGATTAAATTAGTTTAGTTTAGTTCAAATAAATTATGATTAATTATATTCAATATTAGTTTAAATTAAATCAGATTAAATTAGTTTAGTTTAGTTCAAATAAATTATGATTAATTATATTCAATATTAATTAATTCATAATATTTTTGCTGGAATAAATTTTATTTCAATTTAAATTGGGTCAGTTTGAATAAATTTCAACAATTTGGATAGAATAAACTAAACTAAACGAAAGAGAGAAAGATGATGATTTGCAGGAGAGAAGGAGAAGAAAAATGTGATAGAAGGTAAGTAATTAATTAGGATAAATATGGAATTAATGTGAATATAATGGATTGATTTGCAATTTGAATGTAGTTAAACTAATTAAGGGTATATATGGTAGATTAGGTATAAATATGGACTGCAAAAAGTAATTTCGGACTGCATATAGTAAAGGCCTTTTTTTTATTATTACTTACGTAACGAAAATTAAATGTACCTTTAACAAGAAAATTAAGACAGACAGGGTTTTAGTTGATCAATTTTTTTCGGAAAAGGCAATCCGTTAAACGGCTAAAGATATAATCAATTAAGGTGCAACAAAAACTATCAATGAAATCAAATGACGTTGAATAAATTTCGAAATAATATTATATAGATCACAAGTAATTGAAAACCATGATCATGTTAAGCACCTTGTTTTGCACTCTCATTTGTTTCGTGATGTTCAATTTGTTTTTTTGAGTCACCTGCCGTTTCATGATACAATAACGCAATATTTCTTGCTTAAAACAAGCGCGTTAAATAAAAAAAAAAAATATAAACTAGTATTTCGTTTGATAATAGTTGTCGTGAATGATTCATGTTAGTGATCATGATATACGTACCTACGCCCCTTTTAAATTGCAATTATATATTCATAAATGATTTTTCATCCTTTGTTTGATAATTAGTTGCATTTCATTTCATCGATCCAATTGTTCGCTTAAGTAGTATTAGGACCGAAGAGATGGAGCGAGTAGGGTATTGTGAAATTACCTTTTCAACCATTAGTATTTATTTTCACATAATACATACATCAATACTATTCTATTCAATAATGATTTTGCCACCTTCTCACTATAATTCACAACTTACTGAATTGGATTAAATGTGAACTAACTTAAATTTAATGGATATGATCAATTTAATTAAAAGAACAATACTTAGTAGATTTGAATGTTCATGATAAATGTGACTTATCAAGTGAGCACTTGCTGGACAGCTTTCGAGTCACGTGAGATGTTGCTGGAGTAGTAGTCATAGTACGTTCACGCGGCTCAATTCTCCGATAGTAATGAGTCATCGGTACCTGAGTTTTTAGCTGAGCGGCTACTATAAATACCCAAAAGATCCATGCATGGTGCAAGGTATGTTCACTTACTCCGACTCTTTGTTATAAGGTTTTCAGCCCAATTTCAATATATAAATCTCATCATCACACCGAACTGTTAACCTCTTGTAGCACCGGGGTTCTGTTTTGCAGACTCGGACGAACAGTCTCAACCCTCCGAAGAGTCTCTTACAGATTAACCCTATATTATAAGTCACATAGTGAGTGATACTCTCATAGTGTTCATAATTGTAAGCAGTAGAAGACAAAATGATATCTTATAAAATTTGGAGGTCAAAATGTAATTACCCTATATATTTGGTACCAATACACTAATTCTTCTCATACCTTCTCCCACCACCATGCCCCACCACCGTGCCGCTACATCACAACCCACTACCACGCTACTGGCCCAAACTCCTATAAGGCAATTATCAACACCAACAACCAAATAAACATCAGCACTATAGACCAAAATCTAAACGTCGGACCAAAATCTCATAACAATAGAATTGCCGGTTTGGTCGCAGATAAGAAAAATGGTTGATTTGTTGGAGAAAATGAAATATTTGGTACAATTTGCATTGATACATCAAGTGTAGGAGGTAAATGAACCAAGCCGTTCGTGAGAAACTTGTGAACAGTTCGACAAAAACTTGGTTCAACCTCGAATCAGACAAACACAAGACGAACTTGAGACAAATTAATTAGTAATCGAGTTTGAACTTGAACTCTCTGACTATTGTTTGATAGGCTCGTTGAGCCTTAACAAGCATGTACCCATGCAATTATATTATATATAAATTAATAATTATGTATAAATTAAAGGATATTATTGTAATAGAAAAGGTTTCAAATCTTTAGTTAAGATAAACGAGCTTGTTTGATGCACTAGTTTATAATAATGGCGTTAATTTAGTAATAGTCAAACTCTCTAATTTGACTTCTTTTTCTCTCTCTAACTGAATGCTCTCCCTTCTCTCTACCTTTTTCTACTTTCCATTCACTGTTCTTTTTCACCGCCACCTCCTTTTTACCCAAATTGAACCGTTCTGAAAATTATACGGTTGGAAATGACTACATCTTCTCTGTGGCCATGGCGGCGCCTCCGCCTTATCGCGGCGGGAGCTACCCTGGCAACTCTTTTCTTCAGGCCCTTGCAAATCGCCCTCCGCCACTAAGCAATTTCCTCCCGTCCAATCCTAAAATTGCCCTCAAAACCCTATACAAAGGGGAAATTTCTTGTATTGTTACTAGAAGGGAAGCGGAAGCACTTGCATCCCATTACCAGAATGCGCTCGTGGGAAAGTTTGCGAAAGGAAAGCCAACTATGGAATCACTGCAGGAATCTTTTAAATCGGTTGATTTCAAAGGAAAGTACCAGCTGGGCTCCATTTATTTCAGACACATCCTGATAAGGTTTGAATGCAAAGAGGACTATCAAAGATTATGGCTGAAGGGGAACTGCATCTTCAGTGGTGCTCCTATGAAGGTCTTGAAATGGACAGTGGATTTCTCACCAGAATCAGAAAGCTCTATTGTTCCTGTATGGGTCAACATTCCCAAGGTACCAATATTTTTCTACAATCACTCTATGATATGCAGTCTATGGGGAACCAGATTGAGAAATTTATTAAAATGGACTTAGCCACTGCCACTCTATCTAGGCCCTCTGTTATAAAGATTTGTGTTGAGGTTGATGTTAAACAGAGATTACCTAGCTACATTAGAGTAGGAATAGAGGAAGATGGGGTGGAATATGGAGTTGAGAAACTGCCAATAGAGTTTGAGGATCTTCCCTATTACTGCTCCCACTGTAAATGCATAGGTCACCATGAAGATCAAAGCATCCAACTTATCCTGATCTTAAGAGACCCAGACATCCATGGGTAGACAATAAGGTTTCTCAGAATGATAAACAGGGAATCAGAGATCAGAATATAAAGCCTACTCAGGAGGATAAGGATCCTCTAGTACAAACAAATGAAGTGGTGCACGTGATGCCTATAGTAAACAAACCTGGTGAGAACTCTGCTCCAATGGCTCACAAGAATGTTGGGAACTCAGCTCCAATGGTTCACAACAATGTTGGAACTTCAGGTATATCTGCTCTGGAAAAGGAAAAAACCATACAAGCTCATGGTTATACCTATTCCATTGGCCATAGGGGCAATTCCAACCATTTCCAGAGACATCAGAAGCCGAAGAGGACCTATGTCCCGAAACCTGTGGTAATTCCAATCCAAATCAGTGACAGCTCTCAGATCAATACAGTTGTGTCACACAATGAGGTTTCCTCTGGTGGTTATCAAACTCTGAATGAAGTACCCTCTAGCTCCGATAAGGTGTCTGAATTTGTGCATGAATATCTACATGACTCCAGGGATGATTTTAACCTTAAAATGGTGTCAGGTAACTCCTCTCCCATTAACCCTTATAATGCTAATCAATTTCTCTTCATGTCTCAAGCAAGAAACATGAATCAGTTTTTACCATTAATTATGGAAGAAGAGGAAGAAAAACTCACAGAAGATGACATTTTCAAGGAAGCTGATGAGTCCCTCTCTGACAGCTCTAAGGAAGAAAATGAGCTCTCCACCGCATCTCTTGAATCATCAACTGCCCATGGTAAGGGAAAGGTGAGCACAACAAAGGTTCCACTTAGGTCCCTTTTCACTCAAGTTAATATATTCATGACTGGATCTTCAAAAAACAATAAAAACTCTTTTCAATGATGAGTACAACTCTTAAAAATAAATTGCTTGTTTGGACATCAGAGGAATGGATACCTCTATGGATAGATTAGAAAGCATGATACTTAAGCATAATTTTCAACTCATTTGCATAATTGAACCTCAACATAGAAATGATACTTGCAATGTGTACATGAAAAGGCTTAATTTTACTCACTGTTTGCATGCTGACTTTGGAAATATTTGGCTTATGTGGAATGATGATTAGTTGTCACTCTAAAGTTAGACCATGCTCAATTTCTACATGTCTCCATTTCATGTCAAATTACTTCTGCTCTCTTTGATGCTGCTTTTATCTATGCTGCAAGGAATGTATGTGGTAGAAGAGATTTATGGCATAGTCTTAAACTGATTACATGTTCTGATATTATCTTCAAAGGAGATTTTAATGCTACGACCTCTATCTCTGTGTATAAGGGCCCATCCTCTTCTAATCTCACTAGCATTTCTGAATTCAATCAATTTATTGACACTCTAGCCCTAGAAAATGTCAATATTGTCGGTAATCTGTTTACTTGGACAAATGCTAGGCTTAGAAACCCTACAATAGAGAAACTGGATAGAGGACTGTGCACTTCTTCTTGGAATTTAAGATTTCCATCGTCATCTATCTAAGTTTCGAATAAACAGTCCTAAGGTCACTGCCCTTTATTTTTACAAATTTGGCAGTAATATCATATCCAGTCCTAGGCCCTTTAGATTTCTGAACACGTGGCTAAAAAAAAAAGAACTACTACATTTCATTAAAGAAAATTGGGAACAGTTTCTTAGTGAGGATGGTATGCTAGGTTTTTTCTTAAAGTTACAGAGGCTCAAAAGAAGCCTAAAATTCTAGAATAGATAGATTTTTGGGGATATTAACAAAAATGTAGAATTAGCTGAGGAAGCTTTAAAACTACAGGAAATACAATATGACACCTTTACAAATGACCACGAACTCTCTGATTTAAATAAAAAGAAAGCTCTACTCATTAGAGCTATCAAAAAGAGAACACTTTTGGAAACATAAATCCATAGTGAAATGGTTAAAGGATGGTGATGAAAACACCAGTTTTTTCCACAACTCTGTTAAGGAGAAGAGGAAGAGACTAGGTATCACCAAAGTCAAAGCCATGGATGGGAGATGGTTAGATGATAATCAGGAAATAGAGAGTGGGGCAGTCTCTTATTATGAAGAGTTACTATCCTTTGAGAGCCATCCATATCAAGGCTGGTTTTACTCCCACTTTCTCTCCCAAATTCCAAACTGTATAAATCATAAGGATAATGATAGATTACTCCTCCCTGCCACCCATGAAGAGGTCAGAAGCATTGTTTTTGGACTTAATGAAAACAGTGTTCCTGGCCTTCATGGATTCCAACTGATGCCCTTCTCTTCTTGCAGGAAACCACCTTACTATCACACAGGGGGACATTTTAATATGGGAACCAGACCTTAGAGGAAAGTTTTATTTCAACACTGCCTAACTAATGCTAAAAGAACAAAGAGGTACTTCCCAATCTCTCTCAAAACTGTGGAATAAGAGAATCCCTAAAAAGATATCTATCTTTATGTGGAGACTCTTTAACTCTTTGTTACCTTTTGACAATGTTCTCATACACTATGGCTTTCAAATAGTTTCCAAGTGTTGTCTATGCTCAGCTGCAGATTCAATAGACCATTTTTTTAAATGAATGCCATCTTTCTGTACTGATTTGGAAGAAATCACTGTGTCTAGTTGGTATCATAGATCAACCTTTTCTGGAGTAGGCTAGTATATTACCTGTCATATACTGGTTTTACAAATCTGCAATCCATATTAACTCAGAATATAACATCATATATCTAATGGAGTTTATGGAAAGATAGGAATAAGATGCTCTTTGAGAATATAAAGCCTAATGCTAACTCTTTATTTAAAGAGATCAAAGATATGGTGTTTTATTCTTTCATTGTTAAACCAGTTCACTTAGCAAAACAGTTTGACATTGACATGTACTCCAATAATGTTCTCCCTTTATGTACCAGACCACCAAAAGCCAGAATCATCACTGTGAAATGGAAAAAACCAACACAAGGTTTTAAAATTAATACTGATGCTTCTTGGTTAAATGGGAAAACTAGTTTAGGTTGCATATTAGGAATTTCTTGGGAGTTATAATCACTACTGCAGTTCTTTTCACTGCTGCCTTGTCACCACTTGAGGCTGAGCTTAAAGCAATAAAACATGGAATCCTTTATGGTTTATCTGCAGGGATTCATGATTTTATTATAGAGTCTGATTGCTTGGTTGGTGTTTCAATGATTCTTAATCTAATAACTACTCACTGGAAGCTTTTCAACCTAGCTGATGAGATAAACAAATTGTTAGGTGATAATAAGTTGCAACATGTTTTTAGAGAGGCTAATAAAGTGGCTGATGCACTATCTAGATATTCTATGAAACATGCTATCTCTGGATCACTTTCTGTTTTACCTCAGCATATCAAGGTACTTGTAACAATGGATACAGAACTGCCAAGTTTTAGGATGGTTAACCATGAATAGGTACTGCTGAGTTGTTGCTCTTATGACAGGTACACCCCAGAAGGCCACTGATGCACACTGAAGGAAGAGGCAGTGCTCTCCACAGTTTCTGCACCACTTTAAAACAAGCTGGAAATCACACACAAATGGAGCCTTGCTCATGAAGTGTTTTAGACGGGGAAGAAACAGATCCATAGGCTGACTTGTGTCTCACTGTGTCTCACTTTGATTCACTAATAAGCAAGTGGATCACCTTTCTCCTCATCTGAACTCCTCCTTTTTACACTACATAATGAGTTTCTTCTACTAACTCTTTTTTTTTTATGGCAATTTTTGGTCTGTGTAGTTCCTTTCTACACTATACACCTCACCTATGAGGTTGTTTATTTCTTACCTTTTGATTTAGGAAAATTTTTTATATTCTACAATTTCCTTTCAATGTAAAAATACTACAGTGTTTCTTTTATTCTTTAGACTTGGGGAAGTCAATATACACCTCAACAACGGTGGTTTGCTAAAAATAAAATAAAATGTAATAATGGCGTTGTACGATGGACATGCTCATGTTCAAGTCGGTTAGTAGCGGGACAGATACTGGATGAATGTCATCCATCGAATTCAAATCCAATGATTCGATAGATTTGCTGGCCATTTCACGAGCTAATTGAGATACTTAATTAATTCCCTGTTCCCTTTTCATGCACATTATTACACTAACATCACGAACACGTAGTACTATGTTATTTGCCCCACTACCAAATCTTAATAATGTTTTAAGGTTAATTAATTTTGCAAGATATTGTACTTGATTTATAATTTTTTATAAATGATCTAACAGTGTGAAAAGCCACTCATGGACACGCAGAAATCAGAATCGATTGCATCAAGATTTCGCGACCAAGAGAATAAAAGGACGATAATATAATGTATTCACATGAGTATTTAGTGATTAGGTGTTTGAAAATTTCATACTTAAAATTAATAACAATGTAGTTCTTATTCGAATATGCATGAGTTTTGATGGATTTTGATATTCAAACATCGAACAGTGCGAATGCATGGTTGATTCAAATGTTTCAAGTTTGAATTTGTCATGCTTTTTCTTCCAAAATTGATTGAGCTTCTGCGTAAGTATTTATTCGGCATGGAAAATTAATGTCTCATTTGCAGCATGCGTTTCGAAATTTCAAATTTTGGTCTCAGTTCAACTCAAAAATTTGTTCCATGTAGCGTCGGAGAAGGCGGGAATTTAATTTCATCATTTCGTTGAATGGTGTCGATACTAACTTCACTTTCCTCAAAAAAATAATAAAAATAAATAAATATATAAAACTATCATTTTCGTCCCGACCAGCATGCATCACACCAATTGTAAAACATTCAACGATCCAAAAAAAAACCATGGAAATGACTATATGGGGAAGAATATTAAGTGTTGTTTAATACAAATATTTTGAATCATTCATATACGTAGTTTTAACAAGTTTTCCTTTTCAATGATGATTTTTGTGGTCGAAACTCTTACTCAATCTATAACTAGATTAAGATTTCTTTCGCTTCGATTATTTCGACTAAATATGATATTTGGATGTTTGATTTTGTGTTTCAATGCGTGAAAGTGTTTGAACTGCAGATGCCAACGTGTTTGTGGTGTTGCGATTGTTGAAAATCTCTGATTAACGATGTGGGTTATGCTTGGATGCGGATCCCTAAATAGACGGTCCATGACTTTCATTGGAGAAATTTTGTTGTATGTTTATGAGGCAATTACCTATCAAATCTCTTATTTGTAATAGGATGATTAGTTTAATTAACACTTATTTTGATTATTCTAAACTCCTCCCAGTTACGAAATGTATAATAATTATTGATCTTGGTTATCATATACACACAACTAGAAATACAATATAAATTGAGTTAAAAATTCACTACCTACTATTGCTTGAACATGGACATATTTAACCGTTGCAACTGAGTCACGAGTATTTTATTTATTTTCAGCCTTCCAACGGCTACTTTTTTTGGTTCTTTCCCTCCCTCGCCTCTTTTTCAGCCTTCCCCTGCCTTGCTCCAAACTGCAATAATCCATATCCCCCTTTCTCCCCCACTTCTTTCCCACCAAACACCACCGCGAATCACCGACATGAACTCAGATCCATTCTCGCCGAGTTACGACAGCTCGCTGGTGAAGGTTGTTGAGTATCTCGAATCCTCCATGTCCAAAGATCTGCTCTGCAAGTTCCCCGACAACTCGCCCTTCGACTTCGACTATTCACAGAGCTCAATTTGGTCCCCTCTCATCAATCGCTCGGCTCCGGTGACGGCCTCCGGCATCTCCAAGAGGCTCCGGTATGCCGGGTTGACCCGGATCAAGGACGCGACCGCGAATCTCAAGAGGAAGTTCACTGATGCGGTTTTCGATAACCTCGAGAATCTGAAGAGGAGGAAGACGAGGATCAGGAACCGCGATGCTTCTCCGAGAAAGGTATTGATTAATTATAATTTCGAGTAATTTGTTTTTATAATTTTTTGATCAGAAATCCGAATCGATTGGTTTGATTTTGAATTCGAATGTGTGTGTAGAAATGGGGCAGGGTGCTGAAAGCTGCATCTGAAAACATGAAGAAGATGAAGAGGAAGAATGGTATTCACTGCATCGCTCCCAGATGCGGTTCATAGATTCATCAGTATATTTTTTGCCAGTTAATATTGTTGATTAATTAATTGGTTCATTTCTTCATTGTTTGACTGATATTATAATCAGTTATTGAATTTAAATAAATATCAGTTTTATGTGTCTATTAGATTTTATTGCATAGAGCTAATTTTTATTGTGTTCACTTGAATTTTTAATAATTTGCATAGAACAAATTTTTCAGAATTACAGTAAGAAATTTGACAATTGGGTCGAAACTAAAAATTCAGTACAGAAATTGGACCGATTGATTAAAGTTACGAAAACTACAGAAATTGCTTAGGCCCGTTTGGAGTCTTTGGACCTTTTGCAAATCTTCACAATTGAGTGAATCAAATTCAAATGAAAAAGAAAAAGAAAAAGAAGTAAAAAATAGAGAGAATAAATTTCATGTGAATGGAGAGTCTAGTGAATTAATGTTTGGAACATAATGGAATGTGTTTGCATCTTCAAGTGAACGTTTTGACAACTTATTTTATTTTAATTCTAACAAAATTTATATCCAAAAGAGTGTAGTATCTCAACTTATTTCAATTTAGGAGTACAAATTTTTGTTTAAAAGAGACATTTAAATCTTTATTAAGAACTTTTCGGTCAACGCTAGTATGTTGTTTCTAACACTATGGGATGTATAGACCTGGAAAAAAACGGATTTATGAAGGAAAAGTGAGAGATAATGAGATACTCATGAAGTGAAATAACTTAAATGAGTGGATGAGAATGAATGAAATCTCTCGAAATTAAAATTATTATTTTTTACATATGTTTCGTAAAAATATGGTGTGCATCATAACTGTTTTGTAACTTTGCAAACAAATCAGTACTTAAATGATGAAATCGGATTAGTTTTGGAGCTGATTATTATTAGCTATGAAACTAAATTTCAGGTTTTTTTTTTTTAAAAAAAAAATTAAAAATCACCAATGGTGGGGTGATTTTTTAGGCTCCCCTTGCTATGAATAACTCAAAAATTTGTTCCAAAAGTACAATGAGAGATACAAGTACAAATGTAGTGAAAAATACAATGTGTCCGAGAAAAACCCTACCGAAATAGGATGAAAAAACTTGGGAAGAACAAAGGCTTTTGAGTCTATGATTAGTAAATTCTGATCGATATCTACTCATCCGATCCAAGTCAGTGTTCAACAGGTCTTTCGACAAGTCGCTAACACTTGTTTGCCACGGCGAGAATAACATTGCAAAGTGTAGGCGTCTTGTTTGTTTTCTGCAAGCCTAACACCTTATCTTTACATAATTACGTTTAAGGAGTACGTAATCTATTACTATACTAAAAGCAGATTGAATAAATGTGTGATCCGGTGGATGTACCGTTGCCGGTTGCCCAAACGTTGAAACCCCCTGGACCTACTAGGGGACTTACTGTGTCTTTCCTTCAATCGTAAACCTTTTGCTCAGCTACAAAAACGGTAGGCAGTCAAGCTCATCCTCCAATCTCTTCTCCGCCAATTTTGACGACCAGGACTGAAAACCCCAACGTGTCATCCTTCGGGTAAACGTGGCATCTTCTCCGTTTCTGTAGCAATGACTCACCTGTCTGCATATTGACATTCCTTAGACCGCCCTCCTGTTCCGACCTTATCCTATCAATACCGTATACACTAATACACCTCTGCTCTTCCCCGTGCTTAACTTGCCACTTCTTTTCGGGTAATTTCTGCTTAAGTTTCTTTGATTCTTCCGTTTGTTTCCAGACTACACTTTGTTAGCTTTATTGATTCATCCTCTCTATTGTTTTTTGGTTAACTCCCTTCTGTGTTTAATCACGTGCATATTAGTGGTTTTTAGGATTCAAGTTTTTAGGAATTCACCACCACCTCATTTATGCACACAACGTGTTTGATCTAACTCCTGAACTAATTTTCCTTACTTTTTTTGGCCCCTTAAATTCTTAACGGCTTTGCAAACATAGGCTGAAATAAGATTAAATGTGTTTGATTCTTGATTTGCTTGCATAAAAATGTGATCTTCATGCTTTGATTGTGTACTGATTAGTTTTTAATTTGGTTCGTTACCCTTGTCGCCTACAAATATCATCTTCTGTTCTCCTGTTGATCAAAATAAGCATGTGATCTGGTTACCATGTTGCTGTAAGTTATATCCTAATTGTATTAGTTAGCTACTTAGCATGCTTATTAGTTGGCTGATTACAAAAAGTAAGACCCTCTTTGTTTACTTTCATGCTTTAATTTTGTGGCCAGTTCTTAAGGTTTATTGTTGCGAGTATGCTAGGAAACAGGTGATAGGGTTGGACGATCTTTTGGCTGATTACTATGACGAGAAAAGCACGGTTATTCAGAGAGGGATGCAAAAATGGCAAAAAAGAAGCCCAAGTACGATTCTGATGATGAAGATATGGACGAAAAAAATGGCATTATTGCCAAACAGTTTCATAATCAGGTTGGTGAGATCCAAAAGATAGTAAATATACATTCTTGCTCCACTTTGATATGGATAATATTCATACTTTCAGTTTTGTAACTTGTCTGCTGCCGGGGCATTTTTATTGAATCTTGAATATGATGATTTTGTGTGGTAGATAGGAAGTCTAAGCGAGTTTTCAAGTATTTGGTGATCAGGTTTGTTGCATTTATTTATATTATGTGTAAATGAAGTAATGTGAACTTTTTCTTGATCCTGTTTGTGGTGAAACTTTTTACCTCATTGTATTTGCATGATGTATTGCCTGAGATTCAAGTACATGGGATAGAAAGTTGTGAACTTTTACAATCGTTGACAAATCTTGAAGTCAATTCTATGGTTGGACTACAAACTGAGAAAGGTTCTTTTGTTGATGATTTCTGTTTTGTGTTTTTATATGATTTAAGTGAATGTTGTCTTCTATTGCAATCTCTCCAACCTAGGATTTTTTTTTGTTTTTTTTTTTGGCATTTGAAAGATATTTGACACGCACAAGCAAATCCTCTATTTAAAATGCAAATGCTGAGTCAGAAAACTGTGTTGTTGCAGGAGTAACATTTCTCTAAGGACTATTAACAGATGAATGGCTCTTGAAATTGGTTTCAATGGTCAACTGGAAAGACCCGTAGCCTCATGGACATTCCATCTGAGTACGTAAATGATTTGCTAATATGCGATAATGCAATTCTCAAGTAGGGACTCGTAGCAAGTAAGTTCAGCTTCTGTTACTGCTACATGTTTTCCTTTGTACTACAAACGTCTTACGAAGTTGTCATTTGCATCTCACAGAACATTGAGAAGTATGGGTGAGTTACTGAATGAGTTTGACAACTACAGCTGGAGATACCAACAGCTTGAAGCAGGTGCGCTGATCAGATGAGCACTAGCACCTATGCTCCATATCATTTTCCAGAAGTTAGATTATTTTTTCTTATTGCAGAAAATACTGATATTGCAAAGCATTCAGATGATGAGAGCTGGCATGTTTACTGCTGTGAGGTTATGAAAAGTCATGTCACAAATTTTGTTGTTAAACTGGATGCTAAAAGTTTACTTTTTACCATTTCTATATATTGGCTTAAATTTATGATTTTGAAAGCTTACCTACCTTTCTTTACCTTTTAAAAGGTGCTTATGTGCTCGTGCTCACCTCCTTTAGCTTGCATTTATGTGGCAACAAGATGATTTCATGGACTCATCAGTAAAGATGTTTCAAATTTTTTGCAGCTTCTTGCACAGTGCATGCACAATCTTCAGGTTGAGAACATGGCCATAGGCTTGCAAATACAAAAACCTTGGCTAACGCGAGTATCAGGTATCAGTAACCCATTGTTGCTTACTTTATAAGATTGGTTGCTTTAAAAACTTCCATGGAATATATTTTTAAACCATTATGTTAGGGTTTCGTTCATTCTCGCACATTGATTATTGAGAGATACTCACAGGTACTTCTATCGCGAACCCATTCGTAGATGCAAATGAGTACATATGGGAGCTGTGTGCTGAACGACACCAGAATTCACGGCTTCAAATGTTATTTATTTGTGTATTCCAGTGCTAATTTATGCCTTATTAGCTTAATTAGTTTACCAACTTTCATGGATATCTTACGTTTCATTCATTTTCATGTTTTCCCCCAACCATTTTCATGTTCTTTAGTGCCTATATTAAATATTATTTCCCATATACCTATTACCATTTTAGGTTCATACATCCGTTATAATTATGCAGAATTTAACATGGAGTGCTTCATATCTTCAGAGACATAGAACCTGTGTACTGCATTTTCTGGTTCTTGTATCAGTGACGAATCAGTATACTAACCAGTCATCAAACCTTGTTATAGCTTAGGCCAGTTAACTTGTAACCACTGTTTCCCGTACCTTTCTTTTTTGCAGTGTTTGTTCACAATTTGATATATTGATCGGCTACTTGTGGGCTTCATATAAGATAGCTTTGGCGATTTCATTTACATCTGCAAGTCTTCGTTTTCTCTGTTATTGTAACTGGAAACTACTTTATGCTTTTGTGTTTCTCTATGTTCATCTACATGAGTATTTTCGGACTACTGGTTTGTCGGACCTTATTCTTACAGGTGTTTGGATAGAAATTACAGGATTTATATGAGCCATATCTATTCTGTAATGCTTGAATTTCTAATGTTTTTAAATGCTTGAATGCTGAAGTAGTGAAGTCATAGAAAGTTGAAGACTATATGGCTTTTGTTCAGAACTCTAGGAGTTTTTAAATTTAATTTGCTTTTAACATTTCAGACTTTAAATTGAATGACAGTGCATGCTTTTGTGATTTTGGTGTCAAGATAATGCTTATGCAAGGTATGATTTATGGTTTAAATGCAGGCTTACATACAAGAACATAGCCGTGGTGAACCATCTAAGGTCATGGGTCGTATGCACGATTGAGTATTGTTTGCTTCACTCAACCAATAGCATCTTAATTTGCATTTGGTTTGGTATGTAGGAAGATATTTTTAAACTATTACATTGTTCTGCTAAAACAATAACCATTTAATATGTGAGTTTGTCATTTTTATTGATGTCTTAGTTTGTTTGTTTATTTTTTCATTGCAGGTTTACAAGTTGGCACACTCTTTGCTATGTTCAATATCCGTGCCAATAAAATATTTGAGGCTAAGTTTTATAAACTTATTAGTGCATTAAGTTTATTTCTTTCTTTTTCATTACATTTTCTGTTTCCAAAACTGTACTAAATATTGCAACGAAACATAGTACAACAGCTCTTACACGGCTTAAGTTCATCGTGTAATTTTTAGTGTCATTTCTTTTCAATGACAAGGGAGTTGAGAAGGGTATTGTACTAGCAAGTAGTACTAGCAGGCTACTTGCTAAATACATCAATCGTCTACTTGCAGGCTTCATAGAAGATAGTTTCGGCGATTTCATGTACAACTGTAAGTCTTCATTTTCTATGGTATTGTAACCGGAGACTACTTTCTAATTTTGTGTTCCTATGTGTTTTCGGACTACTGGTTTGTCGAACATTACTCTATACAGTGTTAAATAAGATCAGGATGTTTCTTTGTCATCTTGCTTATCATTATTTTGCTTTAGCTGACTGATATGACCTTTTGATTTTCTCCAGGTGAATATTTCAGCAAAGAGGAATTGGATATTGAAAAGGAGTACTATGAAAACTTACAACTATGTATTGGAGGTTTTGCAACCAAAGTCATGATGTGAATGTAAACCATTCGTTTAAACACTCATTTTCTTATTTGTAGTTTAGGTTTATCTGTAGACAAATTTACTAATACTTATTATTTCTAATCCATGTTCCAAGTATTGTTTACTCAAATTTGTGATATAATTTGGCCCTTACAGTGGCTCGTACAATTTGATAAAAGTTTCCGTCAAGAACAAACCAGGAGTCTGGGTCAGAGCTACACGAAGTGTAGCATACCTTGCCTAGTTTTAATAAAGTTCTGGACGGATTTTAAGGGAACAGTGGAATTATATTTTAATCTATCAATTAATTATGATTTTATCAAATGTATCATTTTTAAATAATATATTATTTCACCTATGGCTGCGTCCACTTTCACACTTCTACCGAGCCACAATCATCCCACGCGTCTGATGATCCAAAATTCATTGTCAATGATGCGAATTTGATGGGGATGAGATTGCGACCTCTTAGGGGTCGTTTGGTACGCGTACGAAACGAGGTAATTACAAAATCCTCGGATTTGAAGTTTGGAGTGTTTGTTTGGTTCACGTAAATTAGTAAAAACATAGCAATTGTGAATTCTGCGGAAATTTAATTTCCCACATAACGAAGGAATTTTGTTACCGACCTCCCCCTAGGTAGAAACAAAATACGCGATCATTTTGGTACGAAATTACCTATTTATCCTACTAATGCCGCGTAAATGCTAGCAATAATAGGTGATTCTAACAAACACGTGAAGTCAATCAAACAACATGACAGTAAATTAAATCCCAGCAATAACAAAACTCGCACGTCCAACCAAACAATTTTTTCAAATTCTGGGGATTTTGTAAAGGAATTAGATTCTGAGTAATTACAAAATCTGTGGGAACTTAATTCCCACGTGAACCAAACGACCCCTAAGAGGTCGCAATCTCATCCCCATCAACAACCACATTGTCCAAATCTCACTACCAGATCTAAAGTTCAACGTCGACGAGAAACAACACAAACACCAACATTGAACTGAACTGAACTAAAGTAAAAATTAATGTATTGAAAAATAGAGTCAGAATGACTGAATTAATTAACCTGAATTTCATCAAATTATATTTTCAAAATGAACTGAACTGAACTAAATTGAATTGAACTGAACTGAAAATTAATGTATTGAAAAATGGAATAAGAATGATTGAATTAACCTGAATTTCATCAAATGACATTTTCAATAAACTGAACTGATCTTCTGATAAGATCTAGCCAACATGACCGACATTATCTGAGAAAGCAAAAATCTTCCACATGGAAAGAAATTTGTCTGGGATCATAGAGAAGGTCTCTTGTGAGACTTGTCTCAATTGAGACTTAGGGACAAAATTGTCCTTTTATGTGTTAGGGGTCTTAACATAATTATTTTATGTTTCACATATTACGAAGTAGACTCATCAGATTCTGATTCTTCTTCGCTACTACTATAGTCTATTTCTATGATGTATACAATTCCTATATCATCATATTTTTCTTCTATGGGTTCATATCCCATTTCATATGCAATTTCTAACAATTTTATTTTGTTATTGTCTTGCCTATTAGGACATTCATTAGCGTAATGTCCTTCTATGTTGCAAACCCAACATCTACAATTTTTCTTTCCTTTTGGACAGAATTTTTGTTTTTCTGATCTTGTATCAGATTTCTTCTTAAAGAATTTTCCTGGTCGGAATTTCTTCCTTTTTTTAATAAATCTATATTTAGAAGAATTTTTCTTAGAAAAGAATTTTTTCTTCTTTTTATATTCTGTTCTACAACCATATTCTACAGGATTTTCTCCTGATATTGCACAACAGTTTTTATTAAACTTTTTAAGTTTTTTCTGAGTTCTTATTAGTTCACAGAATTTTGACAGTTCATCTTTTACTATTCTTATAGCATATCCTAGACTATAACTAGAAGTTCTTCTATTGAAAGTTTCAATTTTAAACCTTTCTAATGCTTTTTCTCCTACCAAAGGTATTTTTCTAAGATATTGAAGTATCATTTCTGGAAATTCAATTTGTTCTAGTTTGTAAAGATTTACTTCATAGTCACAATTGAATTCTTCTAAGTAACATATATCACAGAGTTGTAGTTCTGCTAAACGTTTCCTAGCTTTTTCTTGTACTAGTTGTTTTTCATGTATTTTATCACCAGTAAAATCAATTCCTAGGAACATAGTATATAATCCATCTAGAACTATATCTAGAATATTATATGGAATGTTGTTATTATCATCTGTCCAAATGGTGTTTTTTATAAATTCTTTTGCTATTCCTAGACTCTTATGTTCTATTAATAACAATATAGTTCTTGATTCTGTATAGGCATCAGGATTAGTTTGAATTACTAAACTCAATTCTGCTGCCCATTTATCAATGATTTCTTTCCTATTATTTTGACAATCAATATTTAGGAAATTATCATCTGATCCTTTTGAACTATTAACTTTGGATTTTGCACTTTCTGGAAAATACCATGGTTGATTAGCTCTTCTTCTTTTAGCGCCCATATATGAGCTTTCTCCTTTTTCTCTTTTAACATTTATGTTAAAGTTTTTTGGTGTATACTCTGAGTCACTATTTTCTTGTTCACTTATTTCAGGTTCACTATCTGACTCTTCATTGTTTAAGACTTTTAAGTCTTCAATTCCAAACAATTGTTTTAGTTTGGGACTGTTTTCTATTTCTTGGTTTGCTAGTTCATCATTTTCTAATTCTAGCAACCTAAGAGCATGGTCAAGTAAATCGAAGTTTTCTTCGTTTACTTGTAATTCATCACCTTCTAGATGATCCCAAAAGATTTTTTCAATTTTTGGTATATAGTTGGTCATATTGGTTGTTTGTCATTTTTACCAAATGGCCAAGTTAATGCTTTAGGATTTCCAGAGGATCCTAATTCTGCATTTCCTACTCCGTGATTGGGGTAAGAATATTTTCCTAAACTTATAGGTTTTGGTCTTTCCTCATCCCCCAAAGGAGTTATTTTTAAATCTTTTTGTTCTAAGATCACTTTCTGGTTTTCTTGAATTATTGTTGTTAATTCGATGATAATTTTTGCTGCTGCAGCTTCTAACTTATTATCTTCTTTAGTTAGAATATTTAGAATTTCTTCTAATTTTGTTTTTAAAAGGTTTATCTCTTCTTTTATTTCTGTAAAACTCATTAGGACATTTCTTCAAGCTGAATTTTCATGTCCTCTATTCGTTTTGACATTCCCATCAAGAGATCTCTCTCGCTGGGTTCTTTGGAAATACTTCTTCTAGAAGGTTCTCCAATAATAAGTTTATTCCTTTCAATTCTTGATTTATAACGTTCTCCCATGGGTTTTTTGTCTTTAGCTATATCAATAGCCCATTTATTATCCACAGGGGAGATTTCAGAAAACTGTTTATCTTGAACAGTTCCTATTTGAGAAAATACATCTTCTAGTTCAATGTATTCTTTCTTTCTATAGTCAATACTGTGATGACTATTTGTTAAAGCATAAGCAACCAGATAGGTTAAGCTGAATACTTTATCTCCTTTATTCATTAAATCTTCTCTTTCAAATTTATGAATGAAGGATAATGTTTTGTCTAGATTTGCTGTATCTAAACTAATACCAAATTTAGGATAGACTGTAAACATGAATTTTTGGTAAGCTAAATTTCCTCTAGCTGCACCTAAAATGCAATCTTGCCTATCATTTATTCTGTTGTCTATCAAGACCATTTTGACTGGGGAATCTATTCCCTCTTGAAATTCTGATTTCAATAGGATTTTGACGGCACCAAAGTGTACCATTGTGATAGTATCTCTGATTTTACTATCTATTTTGTTTAAATTTTCTTTAATTTCCTTTAGAGTAATTAAAGGTAAATATACTTCTCCTGTAGTATCTTTGATATCTACATGCATCTCTTTAGTACCTACAAAATAGTAGATGCTATTTTTCCTTTTTAATTTTTCTAAAAAAGGTATATTAAAGATATTTTCTTTTCTTAGATTAAGTTTAGAAGACCTAATTTTTGAGAGTAATTCTTGTTTGATCAAGAAGCTTCCGATGAATCCTTTATTAGATTCAAAGGTTTGAACGCTAGAAACATCTTGATTTTCATCAATTGTTTCTTCTATATTATCTAAATGATTCATTTTAACGAATTTTTTAGATAACAGTTGTCATTTTAAACATGGCTCTGATACCAGGTTTTTGACGGTGACGGTGCTGCGGAATTTTTAATTTTCTTTTATACATTTTAAACATCCTTTATAGATGTTCATATAATGCACAAGAGTTTGATGTTTTTCACAAAATCTTGTTCCAAAACTATACCTAGATTGACTATAAGGGCCAACTCTACGGAATTTAGATAATTTCTTATCTTCTTTAGTTATTTCTATGTCAAGAATTAATTTACAAACGTTTTTATTCATTTGAAATATTTTTAAGAGTTCATCCTTTTTACAGAATCTTGAGATTCTTTTATACATTTTATGCATACTTTAAAGGTATTCATAAATTGTATATAAATTTGGAGTTGATGTTTTTTACAAAACTTAGTTCCAAAACTATATCTGGATTGACTATTATCATTATTCCTACGGAATTCAGATAATTTTTTATCTTCTTTTGTTAGTTCTCTGTCGAGAATAGACTTACAAATGTTTTTGCTCATTCAAGCTTCGATATTTTATTTAATGTAGTTTATGATTTTAATACTTTAGGACCCTAAGTAATTCATGCAAGATCCTTATATCTTCCTTACTATATTATTAAGAGTGTATAGTTATCATGCTATCTGTTTATAACTTAACCAATCCTGCGAATCTTGTTTCCCTAAACGGCCACCTGCCTAAGCGGTACTCCCTATTCTATGGACTCCAGGTTTCATTATAACAGATAAACATGTATACAACAATCAATAATAAGAAAGAAGATACAGATTATAGAAACTTACATGTAATTACAAGAGGGCCCTAAAGGGCTTTTTATTCACACATAATGATCAGAAGATCAGACAGAATCCTGGACGAGGTTCGTCTCCAGGAGATTACAGAGGTTGAAAGTAAATTACAATGAGGCGCAGAAGTGAGGGGCGCTCCCATATTACAAGAAATGAACTTCCTTTTATAGAGAAGGAAGGATCTGTATTATTAAAGAGGGGTGCGTCATCCCTTACGTACAAACGCACTTACATTCTTGCACCTTACTAAAGCAGATGCATTATTGTATCCACCTAAAGCAGATGCATTATTTTCCACTACCTGCTGTCACTTGAAGTGGAGGGGTCCTTTGAGCTGTCGGTGGCTTTGTTAGTGGAGAGGTCACTATCTTCTTTAGTGGAGGATCCACTTTCTTCTGAACATCTACCGCATAAATAATTACTGCGGTAATTCTTTATCCTTTTACATAGGTCTGGAATATGTTCTCCCAAAACAAATGGATTAACCAAAGTATTTTGGAATTTAACAAATTTGCCTTCGTCGGCTTCGCTGATCTTTTTAGGTGACTTGCTGTATATCAGGATGGTGGCATCTTGATAATTTACAAATAACCCATCATCTGAGCTGAAACTGAAAAGTTTTTGAACAAAACCTTCTAGTCTTTTTATGGCTAAGGGTAGCAGATCGCTAGCCTCGAGATTGCACTCCATGGGCTGGGATGGATGATAATGATCCCCTTTGCAGATGCTGATCTGGACCAAATGCTGAGGATGATATACCAATAATCCTAATTGATTCCAGTATGGACCGGAACTATTAATTTTTAGAAAAACTTCCTGCCCTGGTTTGGTGCATTTTTTCCTAAAAGTCTTAATTGTGTCGATAATAGCCTTAGGGAAATGGCTAATTTCTAACAAATTAGGACTTGGATATATGGTTTTTACCAAACCATATTGAAATGCCTCGTAAACCTGTTCAGGATTGGCATTCTTAGTAAAGTTGTAGTAACTTAAATTTTTGGAGTCTGTAGTGAAGAACTTCTCCTCCAAAAACTTTTCTTCGTTGGCAGATCTTGCATATCGATAGCAGTATTCAAAGCATGCTTCGGTAATTTCGTCGGTGTAGTCTACTTTTGCAGAATTTACCGTGTCTTCCCTAGGTTTGCTGGGAAGCCTTCCTAGCGAGGTCAATGACTTCTTTTTGGACAACAGAGCTGCACTGAAGGTGTTGGGCTTCATCATCTCTCCATTGGTAATTAGCTCCAGAGGTGCTAATAAAGATGACCCAGTGTATAGGTCTGCTGAAGTTCTTGCTTCCTGGAAGGATTTGAACTTATTGTGTGTAATGTTGGAGACTCCTTCAGTTGCTTTTTTGGCGAAGCTCCAATCTTCATAGATCCCAGCATTAGGGCCATTATAAACCACATAATATGTTTTAGATCTTTTTGGGATTTGAATTCCCTCTTCGGATTTCTCCGATGCTAAAGGTGTAACTTTAGTCTGTGGGATTGGAATTCCCTGATTCGGCCTTAAGCAAAAATCTACTGGACTAACCAGTTTGATGGAAGTTTGTACTTCCTTCTGGATTTTTGGCAAATCCACAGCCTTCAACGGATTTGTTGATTCTTTACCAACTGCCGTTTGCGTTGGAATAGCCTTATCTTTCTCTTTTGAGGGAAAAGGTGATAAGATAACCTTTTTTACTTCATTTTTAGAAGCTTGCTCTTTTTCTTTACCTAATTTGATCAGGTTAAGATACTTGAGCTTGGCTCGGACCAGCTCCAGTTCTTGGACTAAAAGTCCTTCTTGCAGCTTTAGCTGCTCCATTTCATCCATGCTGGATGCTTCACAAAGAAACAAACGTTAGAAACATTTGTATTATTCTTTATAATCTTGCTGAAATTCTCTGGTAAGAAAATCTGCAAAATAATTCTTGGTACCTGCAATATGAATAACGTCAAAATCATATCTAGATAACCACATTTGCCATCTAACTAGACGACCTTGTTTCCTATCTCCTTTTAGGTTTATTTTTAGGAAATAAGTAAAATTCTTTTCACTATTGCTGAAGACTAAAATGTCATCAATATAAACACAACAGAATTTTTCAAAGGTTCTAAATGCATTCTGCATATGTCTTTGAAATATGGCTGGAGCCTGTTTTAACCCAAAGGGTACAACATTCCACTGGTAATGACCTTGTGGACATGTGAAAGCAGTTAATAATTGTGATTCTTCATCTAGCAATACTTGCCAGAATCCCGATTTACAATCAAAACTACTGAATATTTTCTTTCCTCTTATTAAGGTTAATAACTCATCTTTATTAGGGAGGTTATGACTGTCTCCTATTGTAGCTGAGTTTATGGCCTTATAGTTGACTACCATTCTCTTTTTTCCTCTTCGTTTCTCAGCTTCATTTTCTACCAAGAAAGCTGGAGACATGTGAGGTGATTTGCTAGGTTTAATTACTTTTAATTCTAGCAATTCCTTAATTTGTTTTCCAAATTCTTCTCTATCCTTAGGACTATATTGCATTGGTTTAACCTTTACAATTGTCTTGGGGTTGATTAATTTTATGGTTGCTGTCATCCAATATTTTGACTTGTTAGGGTCTATTGGATTTTCTGAACACACAGAGTCTAAAAGTGTTTCTATTTTACAAAGTTTTGAATTTTGAAGCACAAAAAGTTGTTGTTCTTTAGTATATATACCCCCCCTCCTTAAAAGAGAAGCAATTTTATTAGGGCTAATATTTAGCGTCTCTGGTTTTGGTAATTTAGATTTCTTTTTCATGTATTCTAAATAACCTGGAACTCCTACTTTAAGAGCTTTTCTTACTTTTCCTATATGTACAGGATTATTGTTTAGAGTGAAAATTATCCTATCTGTGTATTGGACAAATGGATGATACAACAGACAGAAATTATTTCCAATAATAAAATTTATTCCAGATTCTTGTTGATATACAGTTGGAATATGAAATATTTCTCCTGCTATCATTATGTTAAGATTTTTACAGACCTTAGAGAGTATAATGTGAGATCCATTTCCAATTTTTACTCTTATTGGTCTTTCTACATTTACCCAGTGTTCCTTGGGTATTACATTTTTGCTAGCAACACACATGCTTGCACCTGTGTCTACATAACAATGCAGTTCAATTTGTTTATATCCGGAAAATTTTAGTTTTCCTTTTATATAAATTGAATTTGGGTTGGTTTTATTATTCATTACAAAGTTTGTAGGTTAATATGTAATTATTACAAACTATGTGGGTTGGTCTTGTAAATAGACAAGAGTTAAGAAAAAGGCAAAAATGCCCTTGGTCTCACGTGAGACCCGTCTTTTTTGAGAATTGTCAGGGATGATAAATTGAACTAATGCGATAGCTTAATTGGGTCGAAAATATAAGTTTAGAAGGCCAACTGACCCATTAAATTTCAACTGGATTTCCAAGAAACAAATTCCATTGCCAACAAATAAAAAAAGGACTTTACCAACCAATTCCATTGAAAAATAGAATTGGTGAAAGTCTCCCAAAACCCTAGCCGCCCCTCTCCCAAAATCCTCCCCAAACTCCCACTTTTCTTCTTCAATTTTCTTCCCCCGTCTCTCCATTATGGGAAGACGGGAAAACAATCGTTCTTCTGTTTATTGTTTTTAATACCGTTGAATAAGTGTGTTTCAATCCACATAATAAGTTTTTCGACTAGATCTTGATTTATGTCGAAGTTTTGTTCTCGATCCAATTATAAGGATCGTGTTTTATGATTTGTATCTATTGCTCTGATCTGATTATACAGATCGTGTTTCCGGTCATGATTTCTGGGTTTCAAGGTGCTTGCAGTTTGAAGAACATTGATCATGTTTTGGATCAAGTGGTGTTGCGGTTGTAGTAGATCCCTGATTGGCGAAGTGATTGATGCTGGAGACGCTCCTCTATGCCAAGCAGATGTGGTTTCAGCAGTTATTAGATAATATCCCTGAAGGGTGATATTACACTTTTTATTGGATCTCTCAAACTATAATAGTACAGACTTGTTACTATAAGTCTGGTTGATATTTTGTTCGGTTGTTCTTGTAATATACTAGTCGAATTGGATGCCAATTCCACTCATTGTAATCGTTTCTAGGCGTTTCCCAGTACCATGAAAGAATTTCTTAAAAAAAAAAAAATTCCATTGGAAAATGATTCATGTGAATGGAGCATCTTAATTGAAATTAAATTCTGTAGGATAGTGGAATGTATTTTCATGATTGAATGAATACGTGATTGTTTTGTCGACTTATTTTATCGTGTATCGAACATCTTAAGTTACAAGTAATTTCAATGTAGGAGCATATTTTTCTCTAAAAGGTATTTTCAATCTCATTAAAAATCTTTCCCATCCTGGTTAGTGCGTTGTTCCTTGTACAATTGGACACAATTTTTTCTAAATTTATGGTAGAACTACATGATACTTTGTATAAAAGTTATAATATGATGATCATGTGATATACAAAGTCTTGGGTGAGACCGTCCTACCATAAGCTTATGGTAGGACGAATGATAGTTCATGTGTTTAATAGATTTGTTCATGTGTTTCACAGTTTTGTTCATGTATTTCACAGTTTTGTTTGTTATAAGCTGGGTTCATGTGTTTGACAGATTTGTTCTTCTGTTTCACAATTTTATTTGTTATAATCTGTAATAATATGTAAATGAATTAACAAAGCTGTGAAACACATGAACAAATCCATTAAACACATGAACTATCATTCGTCCTACCATAAGCTTATGGTAGGACGGTCTCACCCAAGACCTTCTCAATGTGATATATTGTTAAATTCATAGTAAGATCTTATTTCTGAATAATAAAATTTAAAATAATATAATAGTGAAAATATAGAAGTTTACAAAAAATGAAGTATTAGTCTCAACAATACTCTATAATTAAAAAACATGATAAAGTATAACATCAACATTACAGATATAAACATCAACAAAACTAATACATATGCATTAGCATCAAGTATGATATATATCATTGAGCTAATGGTTGGACAAACATAAGACTTTCTTTCTCTAGCTACTTGTATTTTTTGTGCTAAGCCAGCACTGATTACACATTCTACATTAAAAAACATAGAGCCCAAACACAACATTTTCTTTAAAATAGTGATAAATTCTCAACTGAAACCTGTTTCATTTGGTCTCACAGAATGATCGTTTAATATGAAAAGACCCGTCTTAAATGTGAGAAGATCATCAATAATACAATAAAGAATCATGGTTAACATGTAAAATTTCTAATTTAAAATTGAGAAAATCAACCTTTCAGATCTTGTCAAAAATAAATTGAAATAAGCCACAATTATTGACAAAAAGATACTCCCATCCGGCTATCCCATGTCTATATAAGGCAAAGGAAGAGAGAAAATGGGACAACACACCAGAAAAGGCCAACATAACAATAAGTCGAAAACTTCGCCTTCCACGTTTACATAAAAGTATAGAACAGAAGTGTCGGAGTCTTGAGTGAATCGTTCCAATATCGTTTCGTCGTCATCGGCCATGTCGGTAATAAAACACCAATCCCAGCCGGGCCAGAAAGACAAACTAAAAAGTAAACCACTTATCGAGTGCTCCACCACATTCCAAGATCCATGAATACCTACAAATTTTCTCTCTAATCTCCAAAAACCATGGAGAAGCAACAAAACATGGCAGAAGAAGAAGAAGAACCTCTCCTTTCACCGGCGCCGGCGCCGGAGCGGGGCGGTTTCAGAACCATGCCCTTCATCATAGGTACTGATTTCATTTCACGTGATCATGCACTGAGTTCGTTGTTTCCGAGGTTTGAATGTTTTGAGGATTTCTGTTCATGAAGCGAACGGGATGCTGGCGAAGGTGGCGAGCTTCGGCCTGACGCCGAACATGACCCTGTATCTGATGGGACAGTATCGCATGGAGATGGCTGCTGCATCGAATGTTCTGTTTTACTGGTCAGCAGCCACTAACTTTCTACCGGTTCTTGGAGCCATTTTGGCGGATTCTTACGTGGGAAGGTTTCACATGATTGGCTTTGGCTCTGTTGTTAGCCTTCTGGTAAAAAAACTCTGCAACTTTTCCTGCTTAAATTAGTCTTTTTTTTCCAGAAAGGACAAATATCATTGACCTCGTTGTTTTGTTTATGCATTCATGTCCTTTCATGCTTTGGTTTTCTTTCCCTTTTATTGGATTCTTGGTCATTTTCTTAGGGAGAGGAAGGGTACTTTGTTTGCCATCTGCCTGTCAACAGCATCAGAAAACACTGATTTTGTTTTGTATTGTTTAGCTTAACTTTACGAAGGCTAACAAAGGGGAAAATGTTGATCTTCTCACTTTCAATCCCGATTTTTTACACATTAAGGATTATCATTCAGTCTATTACAGTTGATTTTCCCACTTTCATGCATGATCATTATCTTTTCAAACATGATCTTTTATATATTAAGCATTATCATTAAGTAAGAATTTGTCTAACTTTATATCCCTTTTTGTTTTTTACTTCACCAATTTAATATCTTGGACAACTTATTAGCACGAAATATTCTTGGAAGTGAAAACAGTAACATGCCTAATGAAGAATCAACATTCATAACACCACATTTTAGTAGGATCTTCCCTAAATCAGTTGATGTTATGCTAAGTCTTTCAGCTGAAACACTTGTATAATCCTGGAAATTTCAACCTGGTTTCTGTTTCTCATGATGAAAGGGGATGATTCTTCTGTGGCTGACAACTGTGATTCGCCAAGCGAGGCCCGAGCCGTGTGACGAATCCAATACAATGTGCCCCTCAACAACAGCTTCCCAAATCATCCTCCTATTCGCGTCATTCGGCCTCATTTCCATCGGCAGTGGAGGCCTCGGGTCCTCCTCGCTAGCCTTCGGCGCAGATCAGCTGGAAAAGCGAAATGGCCGGTTAAACGCAGGCATGCTGGAGAGATACTTTACCTGGTACTATGCCTCATTCACATTCTCCCTCCTCATAGCCCTCACCTGCCTTGTCTACATTCAAGACAATCTCGGGTTCACATTCGGTTTTGGAGTTTCTGCAGTGCTCATGTTCTTCTCCACTCTGCTGTTTTTCCTCGCTTCTCCTTTCTACATCAAGGTTAGGGCTAAAGCTAGCCTGGTTTCCAAGGTTTTCCAAGTTCTGGATTTCAAGGCACTGGTTAAGGTTATGCCGATATGGTCAACCGGGATGCTGTCATTCATCAATGTTAGCCAGGGCTCATTTTCAGTCATTCAGGCTAGTTCCATGAACCGGAAGATGGTTGGAGATTTCGAGGTCCCGGCGGGCTCATTCGGCATATTCACAGTGGTTTCTTTGGTGGTTTGGGTGGCTTTATATGATCAAGCACTTATTCCCATTGCATCAAGACTCAGGGGAAAGCCTTTTCACTTGACCACCCGACAGCGGATGGGTATCGGGATATTCCTGTCCTTCCTAGCCATGATAGCAACGGCATCGGTCGAGTTTACGCGTCGAAGCCGTGCCAACAATCCCCTCATTACCGTCCAGATGTCGGCATTGTGGCTGCTGCCGCAGTACTGCTTGCTAGGCATGGCTGAGGGGTTCAACGCGATCGCGCAGAACGAGTTTTACATGTCTGAGCTACCCGAAAGCATGACGAGCGTCGCCTCCACGCTGTGTGGCGTAGGGATGTCGGTTGCGAGCCTGCTAGCGAGCCTGCTGATGAGCAGCATTGATGATATTACGGGGAGAGATGGGCAGGAGAGCTGGATTTCTAGCGACATTGACAAAGGTCATTATGATTACTATTTTTGGGTTCTTTCAGGGCTTAGTGGTGTGAATATGCTATATTTTCTAATCTGCTGTTGGACTTATGGCCCTTGTAAAAGTCACGCTGAAAAAATTGTAAGGGACATCTCAGATTGTGTATGAAAATATTAGATGGGTAGAAAATGGAGCCTTAACATTGTACATGCTCCTACGTAGTATATAATATTTTCATCTATTATGTAGTGTTTGATGATATTCTGTAAACTCTCGGGCTAGTGACTGTATCCCAATGTTTTACTGGCCTGCTATTTGCAGACTTTACTTTGCTTCTTTGAAACCCGTATTTTTAGTATAAAAATGAATATATGAAATTGTATTGATTCAAACCAACATTTATGATTGTGTTGTCCAAATTTTAAAAAATCTTGACCATTCAGTATATATAAGTTTATGTATTCGTATTTTAGTTTGCAAAAGAAGTAAAATACATGCTGCAAATAGCAAACCTCATGTTTTATCTGACTCCTTAAAGCATTATTATTATAATTGGTGCTCTTTTTCTCTTAGTATTTTGGAAATAGAAGTGGAGTTAATCTTTGAAGATGATTTAAATTTCCAAAATTATATCTATCATTTTCCAAGATTAAATTCAATCATCTTTAATACACTCTCAATCATGAACCTGGACATTCGCGTTTCCGAGATAATTTTGATTAATTAGTTTCCATAAAAATACTATTCCAAATATTTCTTTTACTTTCTCATTGAACTTTTACCATCTAAATTATCTCAATTTAGCATCTAAATACGCATTGACCACGTGTTCATCGGCGATGGCCATCGAACATTCAAAATCCAGACATTCATGGTAAAGAACACCAGACATTCATGCTGAAGAACACGGTTGGTGTACCCGGTTGCTAAAGAACACACCAAAAAATACAAGATATTCTTAAATTCACCCTTTATCCGGAAATTTAAAATTTTGAAGAAAAGAGGTACTAGAAAGATATGGATTATTGGCGATATGGATGAGACGTATGAATCGAATTTACCTAAATCTTGAAGAACAATGTTTGATTGAAAAGATGGAAAAAAGAGTGATGGAAGGAAGAACAATGTTTGATGAATCGAATTTACCTAAAACTTGAAAAACAATGTTTGATCAAAAAGATGGAAAAAAGAGTGATGGAAGGAAAAAGAATGTTTGATCGATCGAAAAAAAGTTGGAATGAAAATTCTAAAATTGCAGAAGAACTTCAGGGATTTGATTGAAAATACAATGAAGAGAGTGGGATTAAAATCGTAAATTAAGTTTGTGTAACTAATTAGGAGCATTTAAGGTAGTTCATGTACAAATACGGACTGCAAAAAGTAATGTCGTACTCCATATAGTAAAGGCCTAAAAAAACCATGTTTGAATTGCACAAAAAGAATATAGTAAGGACTAGGACATATCCAATATTGAGACAAAATCACATATTAAACAAGACCTACAATACTCAGTGACAGACTCATAGTGTAAGGTAGATATAAAATTTGGGGTCACGTAAACAAAACATTTTTTAATAAGATTGTCCTATCAAAAATCATTGATATGACCATTATTCATTTCACATTGTTATTATGCTAATTTGTGTGTTTGTACGGTTAGTCTCTTATTACGATACCTTTAATTATTGGGTTAAATTTTTTATTTAAATGTTGTAAATATGTCCATGTTTAAATGTTTGTGTCATTAGTTCTATTTTATTGTACTTTCTTTTGTTTATTAATTTTTTATTTATATAAATATTGTAAATGAACTAATTCAGTTAGAAACACAAACTATCTAGTAAAAATATGAGAAATCCATTTTTATTGTTCACTCCCTCGATCAATTTGATCCTATCTTCTTCCACCTTACCACCCACCATATCATCACCGCCGACCCAAATCTCAATGACACCGACTTAAAGCTCTCACCACCTACAACCTTATCGCTGGTGACCCAAACCTCGATGTTAACCTACGCCTCATCACAACATGCAACCTAAAGCACACTGCTAGTGACCCAATCTCATCGCTACCGCTCTACAACTCATCACCAATGGCCTAAACACCATCACCCTCATCATTGACACTACATTCTCAATTTTCACAAACTTGAAATTGAAGTTTGACAAAATTTAAAATTTTGGTTATAGCTATATTTAACTAAATCTTACCCACTGAAAGCGTCGGAGACTTTGTCGTAGACAGTTTTCATGGGGGCTTCAAAATAAAACCCTACAGTGAGTCCACACCATATAGATTATGTGGTTGCAGGAAGTCTACATGAAGCACACCTCTTTCATAGACAATTAG
Source organism: Cruciata laevipes (assembly GCA_963678965.1). NCBI lineage: Eukaryota > Viridiplantae > Streptophyta > Magnoliopsida > Gentianales > Rubiaceae > Cruciata > Cruciata laevipes. The sequence goes on from OY787637.1 coordinate 6,364,682, forward strand.
TATAATCCTAGAGCTAGTAATAGCTGGAATATTATACTTGTGCGTATAAAGAACCTAGTTCTTTCCTCTCTTTCTCAGTGTGTATCTCTTGCATGAAAGTTTCAGATTTAAAAGGCTTATATACTGCTTCAAGGACAAACCACCAAGGGCATTCCATGCTGCTATTTGGAGTAGGAAATTGCTCCCAAAGCAATATTTCTTCCTTTGGAGATTGGCATCCTTTGGTGTTGTTCATTCTGTTCAGACATGTTCGCTATGTAGCTCCCACAATGACACCGCTTCTCATCTCTTTCTTCATTGTCAGTATAATGTCATGGTCTTCTTTTCATTGGGTCTGGCCACATTGTCGAACTTTCGCCATTGGGACGTGTTTGTTATGCATGGCATGTCAGGAAAGGTGCCACCCCGCTTGCTTTGCTCGTCACTGGTCTCTACCATCCTTGGTTGGAGCAAAACAAGAGGGTGTTTGAAGGGAAGTTTTTGTCTTTCGTGCAACTTAGTCAAATTATATCTTCTGAACATTCACTCTGGCATTAAGCTTTTGTCCTTAAATTTGAAGTCTAGTTGTTGGTTAGACTTAGTACTGCTTATTTGTTCATCGTGTAATTGCCAGAATCTTGGAGACCTATTAAATATTTTTCACTTAGCCATTTAGATGACCTTTTTGTCCTCCAAAGAGGTTATTACAAATGATGGTATTTGGTGACAAGCTGGCCTCTAAATATTTTAGGCACGATTTTTTGATTTCCTTGTAAACACTTTACTTTCTAGGACCAGAGTGATGGTTGTAATTTGCACTCTATTTCTGTTTGGATGAAAAATGCAAATCGTTCCATAAAAAAAAAATCAACACCAGTCGAAAACCTAATTACAAATTTATAACCGATTATTTTCGCTAGTGATTCTCGGTCTCCAGCTCGCCTACACCAATGGAGCCTTCATCTCCACGGCCTTCTGTTCACTACTAAATTGATCCAAAATATAAATAAGTTTACTTGCCCTTTAGTATAACTTAAGCTAAATTTTATCAAAATATATTTGTATTAAATTATATTAATAATTGATAAATAGATAATTTTGTAGAAACATCAGCAAATTATGTAATTTCAATATGGGAAGTGACAAAGAGTTCAAATTTAAACATCTCGGACTCAAATTTTTCTGAGAATACATTGAATTAGTACTCCAATGTTGACTTTATACAACCTATCAAATTCCCAAAAAACTCCAAAAACGTGAATAACAAGACAATACATTCACAATTACAATATACTTATTTCCAATTTTATTGTACTTTGAGAAGGAAAAACCTCAACTTTCTTGCTTTAATTTGAGGCCCTACTTCTTCCAAGTTTTGTTATTACTATCCCATCAAAAATCCAAACCCAAAAAATCGAATCACAAAAATAAAAAATAAAAATCTTAACTATATTTCTCATACGACTTCGTTACGGTAGACCAAACCTCGACGGTCCGGATCAGGTATTGCTTCTAACACCCACTCATCGAACGGTCTAAAGGATCGCTGACGTGGCAATATTTTCCAGTGCGTGGCGGTGCACGATAGCCAATGGAACACGTCGAGCAGATAGTAATATAGAGTGATAGAACGCCCGCCCCCCTCTATCATCTTCTTCTCCAGTATCCTCCTCCTCGAGCAGCTGGGTCCCATATCCATTTCTGCGTATTCTCTGTCTCAATTAGGAGGATTGGTCAAGCTTTGGCGGGTAATTTTCCTTAACTCGGTTTAATTACTGTTTATTTTTGTGGAATAGAAGATAGGGTTTTGTGTTATTTGGTTCGTTAATTTGTTGGTCGAGGTTGTAGAATGATGGGTTTTAATCAATTCGTGGATATTTTTTGTGGGTTTTACTTGGATGTGTGTTTTCAGTAGTAAAGATTCAGACTTTTGATTTATGGTATTGTTTAATCTGATTTCGATTGCATACTGCTGTGTTTTATGTTGTATGATATGTGCTCGTGCTATTGATTTGTTGGAGTTGATTGAGAATTTGGTTGTGTTATACTAGTAAGACTTGTTTTAGCTTGATTTGTATCTGAAATCAGTTTTCTTATGACATGAAGTATTTAATTAGTTCTTCTGCCATGCAGAAGGGATTGGTTTAGTTGATTAGGAATTTGGGTTTGGGTTTCGGCATGAATGTGAATCCTTTGAAATTTTAAGCCTTTTTTTTTATGCAAATTGTGTTCCTATACTGTGCTTTTACTAAATGTAAATGGTTTGTGTACTGCATGTTTTCATGTAAACTAGGCTGTTATTGATTGCCTCTCTACCTGATCCCGTCATTTGGAAGTGTGAGGTGTTTAACTTGGTTTCTTTAAATGCAGGAAAAAACTAGTTATGGCGAGGGTTTTAGTTCAGTCAACACATGTAACTTCTTTGGCTCCTGTTACAAATATTTCCCAATCCAAAGGATCTGGCAAGGGCAGAAGATCAGTTAAAATGCTCTGCATGACACGTTTGTCACCTCTGCGATTGAATGGTTATTCAGGACTGCGTCCTGCCAATGCTCTGGATAGTGTGGTCAAAACTGGCCAGAGTTTACATTCAAGAGTGGGGATAACAACTAGTGGTCGACGAGGTAGGGGTAGTAGGATTGCTCCAAGAGCTATGTTTGAGCGCTTCACGGAGAAGGCTATCAAAGTTATTATGCTTGCTCAAGAGGAAGCAAGGCGATTAGGCCATAATTTTGTTGGCACTGAGCAGATCTTATTGGGTCTTATTGGCGAAGGAACTGGTATTGCTGCTAAGGTCCTGAAATCCATGGGTATCAACTTGAAAGATGCTCGAGTAGAAGTAGAAAAGATCATTGGAAGGGGCAGTGGATTTGTGGCTGTTGAGATTCCTTTTACTCCACGTGCGAAGCGAGTTTTGGAACTTTCTCTTGAGGAGGCTCGTCAGCTCGGTGAGTTTTGTCAACTTTTCGGTTTCCATTTGCTTATTTCCTAGATTTGCCTGGTGCACACGTTGATGGGAGGTGTAGCACCATATTTTTGTCTCCACAGTATTAATGTGTAATCAGTGATATTTTACATATTCTAATTTTCTTGAGATGCGTTCTCTGTTTTAGGTCATAATTATATTGGGTCTGAGCATCTTTTGTTGGGATTACTTCGTGAGGGTGAAGGTGTAGCTGCTCGCGTCCTTGAGAATTTAGGGGCTGACCCTAGTAACATTCGCACACAGGTACTTTCTTCAAACATTTCTCATTTCCAATGTCTGTTCTTATATACTCATCTACCCTGTGCACTTTTGCTTGGCCTCAGGTTATTAGGATGGTGGGCGAGAGTACAGAAGCTGTTACCCCTGGTGTGGGTGGGAACTCCAGCAACAAGACACCTACACTTGAGGAGTATGGTACAGATTTAACAAAGCTTGCTGAGGAGGTATGGTGATTTTTCCATATAGTATGTTGAATTTGTTTACCTCTGTTATTATTCCTTGACCCTACTCTTGTGTGTATAGGGAAAGTTGGATCCTGTAGTTGGAAGACAAGAACAAATTGAGCGTGTCACCCAAATATTGGGTCGACGAACAAAAAACAATCCTTGCCTCATCGGAGAGCCTGGTGTTGGAAAAACAGCCATTGCTGAAGGGCTCGCTCAACGAATTGCCCAGGGGGATGTGCCTGAGACACTTGAGGGAAAGAGGGTAATCCATTTCCTGAAATAGAGTTCCAGATTTCACTTGTATTTGTGTTTGTGTTTATCTCGAAGATTTGGACTTAAGTTATTGTGATTCAGGTCATAACACTAGACATGGGTCTCCTGGTTGCTGGAACAAAATATCGTGGAGAATTCGAGGAACGGCTGAAAAAATTGATGGAGGAGATTAAACAAAGTGATGACATCATTCTCTTTATCGATGAAGTGCACACGCTGATTGGAGCTGGAGCTGCAGAGGGGGCAATTGACGCAGCAAACATTTTGAAGCCTGCTCTTGCACGTGGTGAACTACAGGTGAATGTTTATCTTCTTCAAGTGGCTGTTTGAATATTAAAGAAATATTTCTTGGCCCTGAACACTGATGGCTCTGTTACATGTTTTGATGATATGAACTTTTTTATTATAAGGTTCATGAGAAATTCACATAATTCCATGGGTTGATTTTACAATTTACTTCTCCTAAACATTTTTTCTACTTGCTCTTATTTATGTCTTGTTCTGATGATGAATGCAGTGTATTGGAGCTACAACCCTGGATGAATACAGGAAGCACATTGAGAAAGATCCAGCACTGGAAAGACGTTTCCAGCCTGTTAAAGTTCCTGAACCTAGCGTGGATGAAACTATTCAAATTCTGAAGGGGCTTCGAGAACGATATGAGCTACATCACAAACTACGTTACACAGATGACTCTTTGGTTGCTGCTGCCCAGCTCTCATACCAATATATCAGGTTTTTTTTCCTGCTATATGCTTGTGCTCTAGTCTTTTGCTTGCATACATTTCACTTATTTGTGTTTAGTGACAGTATCTAAGTAACATCAATGTAATCTTTCGTTGCAAATATAACACTTATTTGCAGACCTATGTGATTTTATGCCTCTGAATCCTTTTTGCTCTTATCTTGCTTGTAATGGTCCCTGAATGATATTATTGTTGGTTTGAAATATCTTTAGGCAGCCTTGTAACTAGGATGTTGTTTTCTCTCTTATTTTGTGGATACTATCTGAATTCTCCTTCTTGTGAATCAGTGACCGCTTCCTGCCTGATAAAGCTATTGATTTGATTGATGAAGCGGGTTCTCGTGTGAGACTTCGTCATGCACAGGTTAGACTGTTCTTCGCTTCTTAGTTCTTCCTTGTCCAAACTGACTGGTTTTTGGTTGGCTAACCTCCTCTTTCTTTCCATGCACAGCTTCCAGAGGAAGCTAGAGAGTTGGAGAAAGAACTCAGACAGATTACCAAGGAGAAGGATGAGTCTGTCCGTGGTCAAGACTTTGAAAAGGTATTTATTTATCTGTAGATTGGGCTGTCAAGTTTTGTGAATATACACAAAGCTAAGATTCTGGTCCTTGTGTGTTTTACGTTGTTTTTGGTTTAAAAACTGATACACTTTGGTTTGAATTTCCTGCAGGCTGGAGAGCTCCGTGACAGGGAAATGGATCTCAAGGCTCAGATCTCAGCTCTCGTCGAGAAAAACAAAGAGATGAGCAAGGCAGAAACTGAGGCAGGAGATACTGGACCCCTTGTGACTGAAGTGGACATTCAGCACATAGTTTCTTCATGGACTGGAATTCCTGTGGATAAGGTGTCAGCTGATGAGTCAGATCGCCTTCTCAAGATGGAGGAAACGCTGCACACACGAGTCATCGGGCAAGATGAAGCTGTAAAGGCCATCAGCCGTGCTATTCGTCGTGCTCGTGTTGGGCTCAAGAATCCCAACCGGCCCATTGCCAGCTTCATTTTCTCTGGTCCTACTGGAGTGGGAAAGTCCGAGTTGGCAAAAGCACTGGCCGCATATTACTTTGGCTCTGAGGAAGCCATGATCAGACTTGATATGAGTGAGTTTATGGAGAGACACACCGTCTCAAAACTGATTGGTTCACCTCCTGGTTACGTCGGTTACACTGAAGGCGGTCAGCTGACTGAGGCCGTCCGACGCCGCCCTTATACAGTTGTGCTATTTGATGAAATAGAAAAGGCTCATCCAGATGTGTTTAACATGATGCTTCAGATTCTTGAGGATGGGCGGTTGACAGACAGTAAAGGCAGGACTGTTGACTTTAAGAACACGCTTCTGATCATGACATCAAATGTGGGTAGCAGCGTGATTGAGAAAGGTGGCAGGAGGATTGGGTTTGATTTGGATTATGATGAGAAGGACAGCAGTTACAACAGGATCAAAAGCTTGGTGACTGAGGAACTCAAGCAATACTTCAGGCCAGAATTCTTGAACAGATTGGATGAGATGATTGTATTCAGGCAATTAACCAAATTGGAGGTGAAGGAGATCGCTGACATCATGCTGAAGGAAGTCTTTGAGAGGCTGAAGAAGAAGGAGATCGAGCTTCAGGTGACAGAGAGGTTCAGAGACAGAGTTGTGGATGAGGGCTACAACCCTAGCTACGGGGCCCGACCCCTGAGAAGAGCAATCATGAGGCTGTTGGAGGACAGCCTAGCAGAGAAGATGCTTGCTAGGGAGATTAAGGAAAATGACTCGGTTATTGTTGATGTTGACTCTGACGGCAAGGTTACTGTTCTCAATGGCAGTGGTGGCACTCTACCGGAATCTTTGCCCGAAGCAATTCCCGTGTAAGCTCCAGATATTGTATTTCTGAGTTCTGTGACAAAGTACAGTGTTATAGCTTCTCGTTGTTGGAACTTCTTTTAAAGATTATATGTAGTGATATTAGAAGTAGATAGATTTGTTTCTGTTTCTCAAGTTTAAAAGGCTTGAACCTCTTTTTCATTATTGTATCGATTTTTCATACAATCCTCTTTGCAGGGTCATTTATTTCTCTTATACCACATAGATCTCTTTACAGGGTGATTTATTTCTCTTATACCAAGCAAGTCTTTTATGCATTTCGGCAATCCAAATCAGTAGTTGCTTGATTACTTTCTAGCTTTGAATTCTTGAATGTGTCACAGATTTATCGAAACTCAAAATACATTGTAGCTGTATATCTATGAATCAGAGAGAATCGGAATGAGATTGCCTTTGAGTAGGGCTGACACTTCCACCTCGACTGATCTTCAAGGCATCGAGTGCCTTCTGTATCTCCATTGTCATGGCACTGTCCACACTCCCAGAAGATAGTTTCTTGTGGGACTTCTGCAGGTGGAGCTTCAAGGAGCTGCTGCTCAGCCCTGCATTTTTGCCACATATCGGGCAGACCTTCATTGTCGGCTTTCTCTGCTGCCACTCCATAGAAATCTTGCCCTGCAGCTTCAAGTCAAGGTCCAACAGGATCTTGGCAAATCCATCATTTGGCTGGGCCCGCCGGTGAACTCGCTTCAACGCGTTCCAAGCATCCACCAATGTGTACTTTCTGCATCCAAGGGAATGTCTTTATCACAACTAATGGTGAAGAGTTTGACCTAATATATATTAGATTCGTGAGGCAACACTTACTTTCTGATCATAAGGTATGCAAGAACCACGGTTGCACTTCGACTCCTGCCTTCAAAACAGTGAACGAGAACCTTTCCGCCTATTTGTTCAACGTGATCTATGAAGTCGTGTGCTTCTTGGAAAATATCACTGATGATTGCATCTTCATTGTCGTTAACCTAAAAACAGGCTACAAATTAGCAGAATAGAGGAGAACTAATCTACCTATGCCCAAAAAAAGGGGGTAAAAGTACACTTACACAAAAGTTCTTGTACTTAAATAACGTGGGAAACTGGGAATCTGACTGCCCGATTTCATTAGCACACAAGCATAGGATGTGCGTGATTCCTAAATGTTGCAGAGTGTACACAGATCTTGCACCGAGTGCTCCACCTATGAACAAGCTGCTTGAAATCATTGAGGGCTTTTCAGTGTTAGCAGCATCAGATATTAGAGCTATTCTCTCAAGAATGTGCTCAAGCCTGACCTATTATTCACCACAATAAATATTTGATTTAGCATTAACTCTATACATACATTGATATCTGCAAAGACGATAAATGGCTTGGTCATAAGCATTACCTTCAGCTCATATGCATCAACTACACAGGCGTTGTCACTTCCCTCGAAGAATCCGGTGATAAAATTGTTCTCCTGGCACAGTTTTACAGCCTCGTTCCTAAGTGTTTCATGCCACTGTTCTAACTCTTTATTTAATTCCATATCCACCTGAAACCAGGGGCCAAAGAATTTATTGGGTCAGGTTTTCATCAGCTAAACAAAGCCCTGGGGCCAAAGGCTTTGTTAGGTATCCCAAGTTCAACAAAGACAATGCAGAAAATAGTAACAAACAAAAGCATGCTGTTTAATGTAATAGATATTACTAACCTTAGCGAATTTGTGAAAATCACGGAGCCTAGATGTCAAACGCTGGCTGTGTAGGGGTTCCGCGGTCCCTTTACAGGACTTTCCGTGTGAACTATCAAAGCTATCTTTACATCCTGAAGGGGACCATCTAGTATACGAGCCCTGTGATTCGGTCTCATTTACATCAGGATTATGCTCTCCTCCACATCGTTCTTTACTAGGTGGAGGAGAAGGGTAATGGCTAGCCAGTGATGGAGACTGAGGAACCATGAGATCTTCTTGGTCCAAATCCCCAGAAAGTCTACTGGTAATGTTAAGAAACATTCGCAAAAGGCTCTCCAATTTCTGGTTCAAAGTAAGTAGGAAAATGTGAAAGCCCTGCAGATCTCTAAGTGCAGCACGGAATCCACTGCGAAATCTGTGAACAACTGATTGCATGTCGGCCGATGAGATGTTAGTCTTCATTTCTGAACCAACTGGAGGAGAACCTAGTTTCCCAGATGATATTTCATACAAGAGTTCTGCTGCGTATTCAGAGCTGTTAATTAGGAGTTCCACTAACTTGGGATAGCTTTCTTGGTCATTTCCACGTTTTCCAGCTGGCGGTCTACGAGGAACCCCAGAGTCTATGGCCACGATGTGGAAATCAAGACCTGGTGATTCATTTGAGCTTTGACTTCTGACACTCAAATTGCTAGAATTAGGGGATTCCATGATGTCAGACAAATCAGACCTCTGTGACACTAGTACGGGAGTTGGAGGGGCTAATCTACTATCAACGGAATTTGCCCTTCGTTCTTTTTGAAGGGCTCGAATGACTTTGGGACGATATCTGTTGATGGCTGAATCAAAGGCAGCCTCAAGGGCATCCATATTTGCTGCAGCCATTTTGTCAGCCAACAACAAATTTGCAGGATTTCCACGCCACCAAAGATGACGACAGGGAAGCCGGTCTTCATTTCTTATAACAAGATCCAACATCAGAACCCTGCCAAGGGCAGCTGCAGTTTTCTCTGCAGCTTCCCGAGTCTCAAATGCAGTCAAGCTCTCTATTAGAGGGGAGCCATGTATGTAACTGCATTAAGAAAAAATCATTAAATATCAAGCAGGAAAACAAGAAGTAAAATGCTTCACTTTCCATGCAAGAAAAGAAATAAATATTTACGTATTTTCACATACTTCATCAGTAATAGACACCTGCTAAGCTCAAGAGCTTCCAGAAGCTCCGAACATGTCATTTCACCAGCTTCATCTCCTTCTGCAATAGCAGCATCTTTTGCCTTTTCTGCAGCTTCCTTGATCTGCAACCACTCTGGACAGCTATGGTGGATTACTCTAGCCTGCAAAGTTTGAGGTGTGGAAGAAAAGGTCACACTTCAGTCTCAGAATATGAAAAGAAAATGACTGCTTTTTAGTAAGAGTAATAACTTGTGGAGTTCGAACACCTAGCCACTTTGCATATTCATAACCAAGGCGCTCTGATTGGGTAGCCATTCTAGAAGGCGTTATCTTTATAACAGCTGCAGCCTCTCTAGGAGAAGATTCATCATTTTCAGGTTGGTTGAACAGAGCAAAAAAGACAACACCTCCAGAATTTACTGTGACCTGAATCAAACATGAAGTGTTATTTTTGTGATAAAAAGTAAAAGAAGTAAGCAAGAAATCTTGAATTCAGTACAAGTAATTTTTTTACAACAACAGAAATCAATTGCTTTTTACATGAGAAAACGGCCCAGCAATATACAGAAATTATCCAAATGATTTTATATACAACCCTTTTTCAGCATTATACAGAAAATGATCTTGATGGAAACTGATGCCTGCTGACTAGTAATCGAGTTTCACATACCTCTACGGCTTTATTCATATCATCCTCAGACTGTTCAGCAGTACTGTTACTATGTTCGGTGTGATGAAGTGACAAAAGCCTGTTCCAGGAAAATGAGCTCGATTCAATATCCAACATTGCGGCTTTTCCAAGTTTTTCCCACAGACTACCTTCTGTAAGTTGCTCAGGAGGGGAAATTTTGACATCAACACTTGTCTCATCTAAACTGAACTCATGAAAATTTAACGTGATATTAGAACAGGAGTTACAGAGAATTGAGATGCAATTACAAGTACATCAAGTGGAATTAACTGATTAATGTGGGAACTAAGCTTTCAATCTGTTCAACTACAGCAGATGCATGCCATATTTGTAAAACCAAAACCAAGTGTGAACAAAACTCAGACGTAAGAAACTTATAAAAGACATTAGAAAATTTGTCTTCTTTATTAAATTCTTAAGTACAAATCTAAGTCTGTATAGAGAATTCCCTCACATTCTTTTAACAGATCCTTATTGCTGGGTAAGATCATTATTTTAAAGCCTATAAAAACAATAGACTACTTTAGTTTATGCAGCAGACAGCAGTACAATGTTCAGCAACCAATTTGGCCAATCAAACAATGCAAACAACAATCTAGGACATCCACAAAAACTCCTAAGAATTATTTCCCTCCCAAATGATAACTTACAAGTTAACAGTAAACAATCAAGGGGCAATCAACAGCACCAAATCATAACAATGTGGTTGGTTACTTTAAATCATATTAAAAAAAGGTGAAATGAAATGTGATCAACCTCAAGGGCATACTAGTGATTCTGTGAAGTCGGTGGGGGAACCCGGAGGATCGATATTTGCCACTTCGCTTACGAACAAGTTCAAGCCATTGCGCGAAACGGTATGCAGGCCCAGCAGTAATGTCCCCCAACATGTACAACACCTGCAAGACTCTTCCATTAGCCACTATTACTAAATAGCCTCATCAAACAAACAAACAATAAAAACACTGAATCAATGATCATAAAACTATGGAACAAAAAAGACAGACCCTAGAAGTGACAGTGAGGGGCAAAGGGGCATCAGGCTCCTCAGATCCCAAATCAAATTCCTTCTCTTCTTCTTCTGCTTGTTTCTGCATGGACCTCTTATACATAAATTCAGGTGAACAAAAATAAAACTATATATCTGAGAAAAATGAGGACAGCCCAGATCGGTATAATCACATCAAATCAAGAAAAGCACATAAAAGCTTTGATTTTGCATTGTGCAACCAAATCCCTTCAAGCACAAGAGGGAATTATTTCAAATTTGAAATGCACTCAATCAACCAACTGGAACCAATAAACTAAATATATGTCTGAAAAGGTAGGAAACAGTGGAAGTATAGAATACAAATTGATGGGTTACCTGAAAAGTGCAAAGTGGCTCTTTTTTCTGGCTATCCATTTCTCTTCTTTTTCGGACAATGAGAATGTGGATTTAATTTAGCCTTGCTTTGAGTTTGGGGAATTCGGAGGAAAACCGGATCCCTTTCTTTTGTTGTTTTTGGATTGTTCCCGCTTTTTTCTGAAACTGTTGAGAGTGTTGACTTGACACTGATACAGAAGATCAAGGGCGTTTTCAGTCTTTGTGCCGCATTCCCCAAACACCATACAATTATTCTAATGAAAATATTGGATTTTTCATGTCGATTGAAGTACATGTAAATTCATACCTTTCAAAAAAATAAATGTAAATTCATATATCGTTGTACACATTGTACTATTGTAATAATTGAACAAGTTTATATACATTGTTGGTCATTTCTAATAGAAACTCTTGTTTCTGCCTCATATTTATGTGCAACACAAGTTACAAAAAGTATATATTTAAAAAATACGTAATAATCCAAATCCAACAATAACACATGTGATAAAATTTCCACAATATCATATTCATTTGATTAAATTTCAACATAAATTTTACGCACATGATATTTTGACATGTATGAAATTCAAAATTTTATTACGGATTTCAAGAAAAATAACAATATCGTTAATATCGTTGATAGATGAAGAGAGGATAGATAACCTACCTCTTAAAATCCTTAAAAAATCTCATGTTTTGGCATTAAATTGTGTAAAGAACTATACAAATCAATATTATTGTTCAAAATTTCAACTACAAATCAACCATGAAAAAAAAGAAGACAAATGCCCAAATGATACCTGTCTCAATCGGTCTTAGTGGATAATCATGTTTAATTTGTAAAAGATCGGTCTTAAAACTAAAAGATCAGACATGAAAGTGAAAAAATCAACAATAATACACCGAATGATCATGTTTAACATGCAAAAGGAAAAGAGATCATCAATGGGGTTGAATCGCAATAATATGTCGTTTGGTAATTGGCAACGTTACAGTACATACATGTGGCTATTATGGGTTTCGTTTTAACCTCCCTAACTTGCTCTTTGTTATGGATATCCTTCCGGAGCAAACTTGTGTTCGACTTGTCGATCACTAACCTGGATCAGAAGTTGATATCAATTGTTAGTTGTGAATTAGTCATCAAGTCTTTGTAACATTTCAAGTTTTTTAAGCCACTTTGTTTAGAGTTTTTCTTGTATGATACATTTTGTCAAAATACGATGATTTTTAGTTAGGGTTAATGGAGCACAATAAACTTCCCTCCATCGTCAAGTGGTCTTAAACTTAAAAAAAATGTAAGAGGTTGGGATTAAAATGAGAAAGTCATCATTTGTCCCTAGTTTCATAGGAGGCCTTCTCAAAAAAATCAATATACTATTTGCGAATGCTAGATTTGCTCAAGTGCTACTCCCCCGTCCCGAACTAAATTGCAAATAATTTTTTTCACGTGCCAAAGCAGTCATGTGACCGTAAATATTTTTAATCACACATAATAGCGGGAAAAAGTCTTGGGGTGAGACCTGTCCTTGTGGAGACCAAGAGCAGGGGAATGAGCATTTACTGTTTCTGCTTGATCTTTTAGTCAGTTTGTTTGATCTTTCAATCAATGTCCTTGAGTATTTTTGTTTTGCCTTGATTTTTCAGTTAATTTGATCTTTCGTTCAATTTGCTTGATCTTTCGGTCAATTTTCTTGATCATTTCCTTGGTCAATTTCACCAACGACAAATTCAATCAAGGAAATTGGCGGGTTTAAAGCTCACCAACGACAAATTCAATCAATAACAGCCTCATACAATCTTTGGTCTCATTTGAGACCTGTCTCAAATGAGAATTTGCCTAATAGCGGTACATAAAATTTTGATATTTGAATTCTAAATGTTACTATGAATTTAGTGATATCACATATGATGATATTAGTATATATCTATTCAAAATTTAAATATATAGAGTAAATATGTGGTCAAAATTTAAAAGCAAATAATGTCAAATAGTAAAGTGTGCAGTTTAGTCTGGGAGAGGGAGTAACAATTGATGTGCTTCAGGTAGGCTATTTTGGTTCTAACTGGATGACCATCTTGGAATACAAATACAGCTCTATCCCCCCTCATTCATGTTCTCTTTCATATCCAACACTTTCCCGATACTTCTATCAGAATTTCTCCCGGCACTTGTCCAATTCTCCCATAAGAATATTTCTCTCGCAATCCCAAGCACTTCTCCAATCCTTCTACAAGAATTCCTGCAATTCTTTTGTACGATTTTTCTTTAAATATCAAACAATTCCTAATTTTTTCGCAAGAATTTCTCCTAACTTTCAGTCCGGCTCTAAAGAGTCTACAGTTCGCTATCGCCCAGTTGTGGCTATTGACATGTTGAGGTTACCTCATAACAAAGTTTTTCCAGGAAGAGTTGCTTATCGAAGCGTTTGTTTGCTGCAGGAGATCGTGCAATGATCCCTACTTTTTTTTGGACAAAAGGAGGAGCCCTACTTTTTTTTTGAAAAAAAGGAGGAGCCCTAATTATTATTTTTTACAAAAGGAGAGCTCTACTGGATATGCACTATTAACGTCTAAGACACTACTCTATTAATGTCTTCCATCCCCACAATGTATAGCAAAGAAGCAAAGAGGCAACCCGTAACAAATACGTGTTTCAAAAATATGGAACATCTTGGAATATACACCACCCACGTAACATATTCTCGCCCACATAGCGTGCCCTCCCAGCACTTCGCCAATTCTCCCAAGTTAAGCCATGGCCATAACAAACAGGCAAAGTGACGACTCGAAGGAGTGCCCTGACAACCTGGCAAATACTTCTATGATAATTTTCGTGACTTAGGCCGTGTACTCCCAAGCTTACTGAACACAATTACAGTAAATATAAGTGCATTAAGAATTTGTAACAATCTACTCAACTGGAACTGAAGTTAAGAAGACTAGGAAAGTATTCACATCCATGCTATTTTTTCCATCCATCTCTTGTTATCATTTATCCATGATGTGATTGAGTAATGACATGATTTAGTGATCATAGGAGGTGGGACTAAAAAGTGGAAGGTCATATTAGATTTCAAAGTGGGAAGAAAAGCAATTTTATGTTGTGTGTTATCACTTCGGTGAAGGCAGAATGAATGAAATATCATCTTTGTGACAATATTATTGTCTAAATATCGTATCTTCCTATTGAGATGGCATTGTAAACAAAAAGGTAAAGTGCATAACTGATCATCGAACTTTGTAGAAATTCAACTTTGAGTCACTCAACTTTCGTTTTACCCACTTTAGCGATGATCAATGAGCTTTGCAAAAATTCCACTTTTGGTAACTCATCTATTTTTTTAATCCACTTTTGATCATCAAACTTCTTAAATTGATGCAAACCTACTTAATGAGGAAAAGGGCACTTGCAACACTGGAATGTACATGAAACATGTCATGGAGGTGATACCAAGGATTGTCACTGATGCTGACAATAAAAAATTCTGCGACCAGTTACCTTGAAGAACTTAAAACTGTAGTTTTTGACATGAATAGAGATGGAGCCCCTGGTGCAGATTGGTAGTCTGGTTCTTCACTCATTTCTGGGTGGGTAGTGAAAGAAGACCTCCTTTGCTCAGCAAACAAATTTTTCAATGGAGGAAGCATCCCCATAGTCATTTCCAGCATCTGGCTTGCCCTTATACCCTCATTCTCGGATTTTAGACCAATAATTCTTTCCAATTTTGTGAATAAGGTGTATTCCAAAATTATCATGGAAAGACTTAAACCTATCATGCCAAAACTAACTTCTCAGGAATAGTCAACATTTCTCAATGGCAAGGACATCTCTGATAATACACTTCAAATGCAAGAAATGACGAGGTTGTTGTCTAAAAATCCAAGACACAATAATATTGTAGTTAAGTTGGATATGCAAAAGGCATTTGATAAGGTTTCTTGGTCATTTCTAAACTCAGTTCTTCTGCAGATTGGTTTCCATGGATCACTGGTCAAGGTTACATATCATCTGCATGGTTCTCAGTAATAATAAATGGTGTGGTTGCAGTTTTTTTCAAATCCAGTACTCTCTCTGTATCACCCAAAGTTGCACAGTCGAATTTTCACGGTTTTCAATGATCATGTTTGACTGTTAATATATTTAACTACATAAAAAATAATGTATACAAATTAACTTTTAAGAAAATAGATGTTATAATGGCCGTGTTTGGTAGTAGCTGGTAGCTCTGTTGGTTGTTTTCATTAGCTGGTTTGACCAGCTGTTTAGGTTGACTGTTTATTCTAGTTGTTTGACCACTAACTGTTTAAAAAAGTGTTTGGAAAAGTTAGTTGTTAGATGTTAGCTGTTTTATGCAAAATGATATATAAGGACATGATTACCTATTAATTTTAAATGCATATTTCATTATTATTATGCATTAAATATAATACAATATTTAAATTATCTAATCGTAAATAAAAATATTTACTATAATTTAAAAAAATTGTATTGTAATTATTATTTATTATAAGCAATGTTAAATAATTTATTTTCAATCACCAAGTAATAAATTATATAATGTTCAAAAAATCATTTAAAATAAAAAAAAATCATTTTCAACAATACAATTTTCAAATAGAACTATCATACCATGAAAGATCTATGAATAACGTCAAATTCGATTAACTCTTTAAGCATTAAGTGATATAGGGTAGTTTTCAATATTATTCTTATTCGAATGTAATTTATTTTGGATTTAAATATTTAGCATAATATATATATATATATTTATTTATATAATCAAATAATTTTATAATCTAATTTATGAATTACATAATCTAAATAACTAATATTATATTATCAAGTTTATACGTAATTTTATATAATTAAATTACATCCGATGAAGAATAATTGAGATTTAATTAACGTGAATAAACAAATATATATGTTAAGTATTTAAAAATACTTGAATATAATTAATATAACTCGTCTCGATCTCAAAACAAAATTAATCACAAATACAATAAGTATAAATCTAATACATATCATCAATAAGGGTTGATATCTGTTTAAAAAAAAAATAATGGTTGATACATATAATGGTTGCACAATGTTGATGTATACCATTAATTCATACACACTTGATTTATTTTAGATGTCATATGGCGTATGAAATTGATTTATTATGGGTATACAATTGATATTTACACATATATATATGACTTATTTTGTTTTGTGTGTTATACGCTGCACATATACCGTATGGATGGCAGGGTGATAAATAATTTTGATCAGTGTTGAATAGAGTTCGAGTGTTTAAATAAATAAAAATAAAAGGTTAAAAAAGTAAATAAAATGTTAAAAACCCACACGCTAACTACCACCACTGGTTTGCGTGTTAGATTTGGTGGAAAGCTACACGTAAAAAGCCAGCAACCAAACACTTTATTTTCCGTGTTTGTTGGCGGTTTGACCAAATAAAAAAGTCAATGGTAAAAACCAGTAAAAAAGCTGGTTAATAAGCTAGTACCAAACGGGGCCAATGAATTTAATGATATCTCATATGATAGTTTTATTATTTATATATTAACGTATAATTACCGTCAAAGTTTTCTAAAGTTGACTCTGAAAAGTCAACTGTGCAGCTTGAGGTGATACCGTAGGAATAGAGGAATCAAGCAAGGAGATCCCCTTTCTTCTTTCCTCTGTAGTCTGACTGAAGCTTTTTCTAGAACTTATAAAAGGTTAATAGCCTCACAATACATACAAGGTTTTTACTGCCAAGAGGAGTGGAGCAATACACACCTTATGTATGTTGATGATACATCTCTATTTCTCCAAGCTACAAAAGTATGAGGATAACGATCTAGAAGGTTATGAAGAATGCTCAGTCCAGAATATCAACTTCTCCTAATCAGATTTCTTCTTGCATCCAAAAGCAACACCGACAAAGGTTAATATGGTCAAGAGGACCACATGAATGAAGATGGGATCACTGCCTTTCACATACTTGGGTGTTCCAATGTTTACATGGAGGAATATGAGCATACATCAGCCAGTGAAAGAAAGAATGAAGAAAGTCATCTCCAACTGGAAAGTGAAGTGGTTGCTGACTGCAAGAGGAAGGATGATTCTCATTAACCATACTCTCTTTGCAGTTATGAAACCTCTCATTGACTGTGATAAAAAGAATTGAAAAAATGGCATCAAAATTCTTTTGGGGGAACACTCTTTTGGCTAGAGAAAAATCTGAAGAAAATGGTCAAAGATGGTAATTTTTAAAGGAGAAATTGGCCTTGGTTTTAGGGATATTAGAGCAAAGATTAGAGCTTTTCTTGCAAACTATGGTGGACGTTGCAAATGAATGAAACAACCTAGACTAGATTCCTATGAAACCTTCCAAACAACTATAAAAATTCTCTCATATGGAAGAGAATCTGCCAAGTGACTAAATTTGCAAACAATCACTCTAGGGTCATAGTTGGCACAAGTCAATCTCCTTTCTAGGATTCAAACTGGTCAGGAGCAGGCGTACTTTGCTATGAATTGCCTGAGTTAGTAATTCCCTTTCCAGATATATACCATATCATAGTTCTTGGAAAATAAAGCAATATACTTACCCCAGTCGAAGCCTCGTTTGGCGACCAATACTCTATCTCTCTTGCAGGTACTAAAAACAAACCAGCTGCATCCTGATGTTCTGGTGTGGGAGCTCTCAGCTAATGGACAATTTTTGGTCAAATCAGCATACTTGGAGCTGAGATCCAGACAGACACAACAATATACTATTAAGCAGATTTGGTCTAAGCATATCCCTAGAAAAATCTCTATTTTCATAAAGAGGTTTTTTAACAGCTTACAAGGGAACCTCAAAAATCCACACTAGTGTTATAGTCACTTCTCTGATTTTTACAGTGTGGAGTCTTTGTTTTAGAAGAAACAAAATGCTTTTTGATAATGCAGCCATTGTTAGTTTTTCTCTATTAGTTCCATAATTAAACAAGTGTCAATGATTTTTACAGCTATCCCACTCTCTGGCAATGCTTTGAAAATTAGAGATTTGACTATGCTTGGTTTAGTACTTTCCTTAAAATTAACATACCTAAACCAATTAAGATAATTAAATGGTATCCTCTAGATTGGGGTTCAAAATCAATGCTGATGGATCTTTCATTACACCAGATACAGTGGATTGGGGTGGTAATTCGAGACACTAGATGCAATGTTATTTCTATGCATGTGAAAAATACAAGTACTCTTTCCCCCTTGCATGCAGAGGTGCTGTCAATCCAGTTTGGATTACAATTAGGTCTTGCGTACTCTAATGCTGCTTTTACTATTGAAACTGATTGCCGAAAGGTAATGAAAGGAATTCAAAGCCCTACCACAACCAAATGGCCAGTTCTTAGTTTATGATATGAACTGAAATATTGTTTTCCTTTCATATTTATTATTTATATATTAAATGTAAAAAAGTGCTTTTTAGTATATTCTAAAAATGGTTAAACCTCTTTTCCCCGTATGTTTGCCTCTCCCCTCCCCTCCCCCTTCCTTTTCCTTATATTTTATATATATATAAAACCAATTCACTATATAATAATAAAACATGTTTGTGACTTCAAATAGGAGTCTTATTTTATTTATTCTAAAGCATCGTTTCTATTGGGTATTATATATATTCTAAAGCGTCGATCACACTTAAATTAGAAGTCTTATTTTTATATTGTTCATATAATTTTCTGTTATGGTGTATTGAGGTTAAATGTACAAGATCAAGGAAGAGCTCTCCTTTATCTAAGATTTTTTAATAGGTAAATTCTTGAAATTTATGCTCTTTTTTTGTTCTTCTATTATTATTTTGTCAGGAATTACTTCTCTCTCCTGAAATTGCTACAGGAGTAAATGCTCTCTTCTCTCTCCTGCTTTCTCAAAATCCGGTTACTGAATTCAATCAAAACCTCCACTTTTCCCCCAATTCCTACCGTTCTGACTCCTCAACGGTCAGAAACGGTCACATCCTAACCGTTCCCATGGCGGCGCCACCGCCTAACCGCGGTGGCTTTGGTTCTGGCAAACCTTTCCTAGATGCTCTTGCTAATCGCCCCCCTCCATTACAGACAATCCTCCCTGACAATCCAGAAATCAGTCCAAAAACCTTATACAAAGGTGAGATAGCTTGTATAGTTAATCGCAAAGAAGCTGAAACACTCGCAGCACACTACCAAAACGCTCTGGTTGGTAAGTTTGCCAGAGGAAAGCCGACTATGGAATCTCTACAGGAGGCCTTTAAATCGGTGGACTTTAAAGGCAAGTACCAGTTAGGCTCTATTGATTATCGCCATATCTTGATCCGTTTCCAGCTCAAGGAAGACTTCCAAAGATTCTGGCTCAAGGGGAATTGGAGCTTCAATGGTGCTGCCATGAAAGTTCTGAAGTGGACAATTGATTTCTCACCAGAAGTTGAATCCTCTATAGTTCCAGTGTGGATGATCATTCCTAAGGTACCTATCTACTTCTATAATCACACAATGATTAAATCCATGGGAAATCAGATTGGTACATTCATTAAGATGGATATGGCTACCTCTACTTTGTCTAGACCTTCTGTTATCAAAATCTGTGTAGAAGTAGATGTCAAACAGAAATTGCCTTCGCATATTAGGGTAGGAATAGAGGAAGAAGGGATTGAATATGGAGTTGAAAAACTCCCAATTGAATTTGAGGATCTTCCCTATTACTGTTATCATTGCAAATGTATTGGGCATCATATGGACCAGTGCATTCATCTCCACCCTGAACTCAAAAAGCCAAGGCAGCAATGGAATGGCCCTAATGGTCCTCGGAATGGTTCTCTTACAGGTCCCCATAATGGTCCTCAGCATGGTCCTCACTATGGTCCCCAGAAAGATCCTCAGAATGGCCCTCAAAATTTACCCCTGAAGGATCCTCTGATTGATACTCAGGACGCACAGAAAGGTCATCAGAATGGTCCTCCTCTTCATAATAATGATGTTAATGGTCATAAGATTACTCAGCTGCTAGTAAACCTTTCTGATAATGCTGGCACTTCAGGTACCTCTTTTGAGAAACAGAAAACTGCCAATCCTCATATGTCTCATCTGAAAGGTTTTACCCACTTCCCAAGATACCAAAAGCCTAAAAAAACCTACATTCCAAAAACCCCAGCCATCCAGCTCACTCTAGTCCAAAATGAGCAGACTCAAGTGAACTCTGATATTGCTCAGAACATTATACTTCCAAAAATTACTGAGATTGTGGAGCTCTCTGAAATTGAACCCCAGGAAAATCCTGATCCATTCAATGCTCCAGTCACAACAGAAGCTGGGATTTCAATTTCCTCTCCGGATCACTCAGTATATGGTTCTCCTCAGCAAAATCCTGATTCACAGTAATCCTCTCCTACAAGAGTGGTAAAAGGATTCTCTACTCCAAAATCTGTTCCTTTCCATATCCAAAGGAAACACAAAGATATTGTCAAGGATGATACTATCTCACTGACTAAACAGAGTAAGTCCTTCTCCCCTTTCAACACCCTTTCAGCTGCTAAAAAATATTTTCTCTCTCAGCAGAAGAAATATCAGAACAGGTTTCATGTGCTTTCAACTGAGGACACTGATGATCAGGAACCTGAACAGTCAATGTACTCCACTGATGCACAATCCTCATCTCAGGATGGAGAGGTAAGTTCCACATTGGTAAGTTTCACTGAACCTTCAAAGAACTCAAAAAAGTCAAAAAAACCTAAGAAAGAATCCTATGTAACTCAGTTAAATAGGATTATAACTAGGTCAAAAAGCACTAGTGAAGTTTCCCTATGAATTACATCAATACAAAATTTCTAGTCTGGAATCTTAGGGGAATGGAAACTTCCCTTGACAGATTGATCAATTTAAATATTAGACATAGATTTGATCTTGTTTGCATTATTGAACCTATGCATGATAACACTACCTGTGATATTTATAGACAAATGCTCAACTTTGACAAATGCATGTTTGGAGTTTCAGGTCAAATTTGGTTATTTTGGTCTTCCAATATTGCTGTTTCCCTCACTCATGACCACCTTCAATTTCTTCATGTTAATATTACTTGCCCTGCTCTTAATAATGACATGGATGCTTTCTTTATCTATGGTTTGAGGAATAGAACTGGTAGGAAAGATCTTTGGTCCTCACTTCTTTCACATACTCATTCTGCCTCACTACTTATTGGTGATTTTAATGCCTTAAGATCTATACAAGAATATAAAGGACCTGCTACTCCCAAATTGGGTAGTATCAGAGACTTTACAGAATTTATTAATTCTTTGGCATTAGATGAAATTAACACAGTTGGCAATTTGTTTACTTGGAGCAATAAGAGAAGAAACCCCACTAGACAAAGATTAGATAGAGGCCTATGTACTTCCCTATGGAGTACTAAGTTCCCTGATTCCTCAATCCAGATTCTTAATAGGGCCACTTCTGATCATAACCCCCTTCTGCTCACTATAGGTAGCTCTATTTCTTCATCTCCTAGACCTTTTCGTTTTCTAAACACTTGGTACAAAAGACCTGAATTCAGTACTGTCATTAATGATAACTGGAATCTTCCTATGGCTGAATCAGGTTTGTTGGGCTTTTACCTTAAATTGATAAGGTTGAAAAAAGTCCTCAAAATTTGGAATAAGGAGCACTTTGGTAATGTTCATGAAAATGTAGAACAAGCTGAAAGAGAGTTAGAGGATCATGAAACTTTTTATGACCTTAATAACTCTCCTGATGAGCTTTTAAAATTTAAACTTGCCAAAGCAAAACTTGTCAGAGCTATGTATGAACAGAAACATTTTTGGAAACAAAAATCTAGGATTAAATGGCTTAAAGAAGGTGACAACAATACTAAATTCTTTCATAACTCTGTTAGAGAAAGAAGAAGTAGACTTAACATTACCAAGGTTAAGAGTTCTACTGGTATTTGGTTGGATAATTGTGCTGATATTGAAAATGAAGCTATCTCTTATTATCACAACCTTCTTTCTGATGATAGCACTGAGGAAGATGATCTCTTCCAATCCCACTTCCTTACTCAAATACCAAAACTCATCACTGCTGAGGAAAATCAAAATCTGCTAAGCCCAGTTACTATAGCTGAACTTAAACAGATTGTCTTTTCTTTGAACAAAAATAGTAGTCCAGGCCCTGATGGTTTCACTTCAAAGTTTTTCATAAAATCCTGGGATACTATTGCATCTGATCTTTTACATGCAGTGACTGAGTTTCAGCAAGGCAAAGTGATTCCTAAAGGGATAACTAGAACTTGGATCACCATAATTCCCAAGAAGGACACCCCTGTCTCCTTTGATGACTATAGGCCTATTAGGCTCTCCAATGTTGTGAACAAAATCTGTTCTAAACTATTAATGGAGAGGCTAAAACCTCTTATGTCAAAAATCATATCACCCCACCAATCTGCCTTCATGAAAGGAAGAGACATTTCAGACAATGTTATCTTCCTTCAAGAAATGGTTAGATTTCTCAATAGGAAGAGCACTGACCCTAATTGCATTGTTAAACTAGATCTCAAAAAAGCATTTGACAGGGTTAAGTGGCATTTTCTTCAGGCTGTTCTTATGAAATTTGGTTTCCATGGACAATTTATTTACAGCATCATGCAGAATCTCTCTCAAGCATGGTTTTCTGTGCTCATCAATGGTAAGCCAGTTGGTTTTTTCCAACCAACAAGAGGTATAAAACAGGGAGATCCCCTTTCTCCTTTCCTATTTAACATCTTTTCAGAATCTTTCACTAGAAGCCTAGCTTATATTTTTCAAAATGGCATGTTACAATATTATGATCTGCCTGCCAATGCTCTGAAGGTTTCACATTTAAGTTATGCTGATGACACAGTTATTTTCTTAAATGCAAACAAAATGACTTTGATAAGGTTCAAAGCTTTTCTGTCTAAATTTGAGGAAGTCACTGGTCAGAAAATTAACTATAATAAAAGTGATATTTTCATCAGTAAGCATGCTTCTGCCATTCAAATTAATTCCATCAAAAGGACTTTGGACATGAAAATGGGTTGTTTTCCTTTCAAATATCTTGGAGTCCCTATTTTTAGAGGTAGAGCTCTAAATAAACATTTTTATCCATTACTTGAGACCATTGATCATAAACTGTCTAACTGGAAAAACAAATGGTTATCAACAGGAGGTAAGATCACTCTCATAAACTCTTGCATATATGCCTTACCTCAACATATTTGGTCAGTTTCAGCTCCTCCTAAACATATTGTCAAAAAATTTCAGAGAAAACTTAGCATTTTCTTTTGGGGAGCCACTGACCTGAAGCCCAAAAAGGCTTGGAAAAAATGGGATGACCTTTGCATCCCCGTTTCTGAAAATGGTTTAGGCTTTAGGTCCATTTCCACCATTATTGATACATGTTCAGTTAAATTATGGTGGAAATATCAACAAGCACAGGCTTTGTGGACTCACCTTATTGCATCTCTCCCTATTTCATATCAGAATTCTCCCAACTGGAAAAGAATTTGTAAAATCAATACTTGGGCTGAATCACATTCCACTGTAATTATTGGGAAGGGAGAATGTAATTTCTGGTCTTCTAATTGGTTTGATATTGGTCCACTCATGGATCACTGTGATCCCAATTTAACTTCTATATCTTTAGACAGCTCTGTTGCTGCATTTGTTAATAATAAAATATTTTTTATGCAGCAACTAGCTCCATTACTATCCATTGATACTCTTCTCCTCCTACAGGACACTCAGCTACATGCACATAGGGAAGACATGCTTATATGGAAATTGGATAAAAAGGGCCAGTTTACTTTCAGTTCAACCTACAACAAACTGAGGCAATCTAGGGGTACTATCTCTTCAATTCATAACTTATGGAATCCTAGAATAGAAAAGAAAGTTTCTGTTTTTATGTGGAAAATGATCAATTCTTTTCTTCCATTTGACAATATTTTAAAATCCATGCATATCTCTCTGCCTTCAAAGTGTTTTAAATGCAAAAATGAGGATTCACTTGATCATTACTATAATTCTTGTGAGTTCTCTCTGGGCATCTGGAAAGTTATGCACTCCTTTATGGGAATAACTGATAGGAAATTTACATCTATTTGGGAAAGGTTATCATTTTATCTTACTTATAATGGTTTGAGCTCACTTCATAATTTAATCATTAGACTCAGCCCTTCCATTACTTGTTGGATTTTATGGAAAACTAGAAACAAATGGTTGTATGATAATATTCCTGCTTCTTCAGTGCATGTTCTTAAACAGATCAAAGACCATCTTTTTCTATCCTTCTGTGCAAAACCTTTCAACATATCCTCTAATTTTGACACAGAAATTGCAAACCACAGTTTCCTTCCTCTTGGAAAAAGACCTCCTAGACCAAGAATTTTTAAAATTGCTTGGACTAAACCTCTAACTGGCCTGAAATTTAATGTTGATGCTGCTTGGAGTACTTCTCTTCATACTGGTATTGGACTCATTATTAGAGACAACAGGGGAGCTTTCATTTCTGGACATAGCTCCTTTGTTCATGCAGGTTCACCTTTAGAGGCAGAACTTAAGGCCATACAGTTTGCAATTTCCTATGCAACAGGTTTCTCAGATTCTATCATAATTGAATCTGATTGCCTAAATGCAATCTCCTCTATTCTTAACCCCATTACAGCCCATTGGAAGCTCTTTGAACTTGCTGATTCTATTCACCAGAGCACTTCTTCACTTTCTCTGTTACATGTTTATAGAGAGGCTAATATGCCTGCTGATGCCATTGCAAAATTATGTTTAAAATCTCAACATGCCTCATCTTTTAATTTTAACTCTCTCCCTAATACTATACAAGGCATGATTAGATTAGACCAAATGGGCACACCAGCACTTAGAATTGCTAGAATGGATGCTACTGATTGAAATCTCTTTGTTTCCAGATCCTCAGGCTCATTGATGTCAACCATCAATGAGGCCTCTAAACTACCTGAATCAAGGAGTCTGAGTCTGCAATGCTGCTTTGCTTTTTCTGCATCCTTCTCCTGAATGAACCCTTTGAGCTGCACCATCATGACAATCCAGGGTGTTTCTTTCCTGCTGGATGGCTGGGGTTTCTTTCCTGCTTTCACACTGAGAGTGCTTGCTGAGACTTGGTCTTTTCCATCGGCTGACTTGAGTCTAAGTTGCCTCGCGCTCCGGATTCTCTAACAAGCAAGTGGAATGACAGACCACTTCTCAAAAAGTCTCTCATCTGGTAGCCTATAGTTTGTATAGAATGAGTTTATCTTTAAGACTATATCATTCTTTTTGGAAGCTTGCTTAGCTTCGTGTAGAGTTTTTCATGAACTCTACACATATGGAAATCTCTAGGATTTCCTTTTTTAACTGCTATCTTTTTGATGCAGTTTTTTGTATTCCTTTTTATTTCTTGTATCAGTCATTTCAATGGCATGGGGAAGCCTATATACATCCCTCCACCAATGGTGGTTTCTACCAAAAAAAAAAAAAAATTATTATTTTGTTTTCTCAACTCAAACTTTATTTCTCTCTTAATTTAAATTCAATTAATCACAGACCTCTCGGTCCTTATACAGTTATACCATGATAAGGTATTAGTGTATGGGGACGTACAAGGTAAAATAGCAACAAATTTTTGATAATGGTGATTTTAAGGTAAAATTTTTAAATAGGTAGATATAACAAGATTTTTAGTTTAAATTCTGTATTAATTTGCATGTAGGGACATTTTTGGCGGACCAAATATAATATCTGCTAAGCTTGACTACCAGAGAAAGTAGTGGATGAAGTTACACAAGTATTGTTTTTTAAAAAAAAAATTACAAAACCACATTAAGTGGTAGGAATCTTGTTAATGGATCCCAAGCCCAAATTTACACAAGTATTGGCAAAAACGTTTCTTATCAAATTTATAACTTCAAAATTATAAGACAAACATGCATATTATACCTACTAATTCATGTTTAAATTTCATAATATTGTATTCATTATTTATTTATAATTACTAAAAATATTTTAAATGTATGTCAATATAGAGTTATAGACCGATTAATAAATATTACTAAAAATATTTTAAAGTGATTAAATAGACCGCACAACGTCCATATCACCGTTACTAGTTTGAAATAAGCATAGTTTGCTTCAAGATTTACAAACAGAGTAAAACGTTAATGGTAACTCCTAAATTTACTAAAATGAAGAAAGTTGGTGTGTTTACGTGGCACTATAAAGGGCTGGAATCGGTGTGGATACCATGTTTTTTTTCCAATATCATGCATGTACCGTACCAATTATGTTGGTATACGTATTTAAAAACCAACATTAGCCAAATATGTTGGTATATCGATATGTTGGTAACCATCAAGTTCGGTTGGTATTTAGTATATACCGTTACCTTACCAAGATTATAAAAATTGTAAAATATCTATATCAAACTATAAATTTCACATACTATGTGATTTTTTTATCATTATTCAAAATCTTTATTTCTAAAGACTAGTTAGTAGCTTGAAGAAAAAGAATAACGTGGGTGATAATTTTGGAAATGGAAACTTAGTTAGCATGTTTAAAGAATTTAATTGAAGATGAAATCAAGCTTAGCATTGACAAACCATGAAACCATTACCCATTTGGTTCTGCATCTTTTTCACCTTAATGTACAGTATACCTACAGTTTGGTTTGAAACCTAACCACTGTATCACTGACATACACACACATAAATGAAGACCTTTATCTAGGTTTCTTAGTTTGACATAATGAGCCAATTTTTTATTTGTAAAAATTATATGACAAATTCAAACTTTGGGACCCGATCTTAGTGAATAATCATGATTAATATATAAAAAGTCAGTTTTAAAAGTGAAAAGATCAGACATAAAAGTGAGAAGATCAGTAATAATGCACTGATCATACTTAACATGTAAAAAAATATATTTAAAAGTGAATAAATCAACTTTTGTCATCAGTTTCAATTCAATTGAAACTGGTCTCACAGTCTATGCGCACTCAAATTATATGTATGATCATAATAGTATGTAGTATTAATCTAATCCAATAGTTAAAGGTGGTTGAAGTTGAATTCAAAAGTTAATTTACTTTTGAATATTATAACAATGCTTTTAGAAAGTTGTTTCACATGAACTAGTTACCTGTAGCGTAGACCGTTGACGTTGAGAGATATTATCCCAATTAAACCAGTTTTTATTAGTTTATTGACTAAAATGACTAACTCCTCATTTTGGACAACAAAATTATCTCAATTTTTTCAAGCATTTGAAAACCTGTTGAATAGAAGAGAGCATCATCAAATACTAGAAAAATCGCATTTTGGATGTTAGATATTAATAAATGCTTTTGAACAATGGATACAAAAATAGAAAGCAGAAAAAAGGTAAACTTAGGCTAGCTATAAGTTTGTGCCATAGCTTTTCTGTGATTTACTGGGCTACTAGTACTCTACTATTCCAAAAAAGTATAAAACAAATAATCCTAACTTAAAAAGGATAAATATTTGACCAAAAACGAAGTCCTAATTAACAAAAAAAAAAGGTTCATGTAACCTTATAATGAAGCTAGCCAAACACACAGCAAATTAAGTTTAAGTAACAGCTCAACAAGACCCTTCCAAATAAGGAACTAGGCTTCAAATTAATCGAGATTTTACTATAAAATGAAAATTTAGATGTATAAAATAGATACTACAACTTTTGGGGAATTCCGGTTTATAGAATTTGATTGAAAGTTGAATCAATTGTAATAAGATGCCACATCAATTGTTTGAGTTGTTTTACCAGTTGTACCTTCGGTCAGCCTGACGGTAGTCATTCCCAAAAATAAAAATAAAAATAAAAATAAAAATAAAAATAAAAATGTATAATTTCTATTATAACAAGTAGTCTACATCATGTACTAAAACTGAGTTGAAAATAAATAAAATTATCAGTTAAATTCATCATCAGTACCTGCGTTGTTATCATGCCTTAGCTTCCAGATTCTACGTACCCGGCCGGCTCGATCGTTGATCAGCATATACAAAAAACACTATAAAATTAAACAATCTCAGATTGACAAAGCTAAGTATATATAAATAGATGGAATTTACTCAGATTCACTAACCATGCATCGATCTTCAGAGAAGAAACATCGAAAGAAAGATCGATGATGAACAAAACCATTGCCAAACAGCATTTCATGATCCCATTCTGTCTTTTGGAGAAACCTGCTTTGTTCCAGACTTGCCTCTCCTCAATGTTTAAAGAAAGAAGATAGAGAGAGACAGAGCGGGGAAGTTATCTGTCCGCCAAACAGATATATATATATATATATATATATATATATATATATATATATGTATGTATATGTATGTATTTACGTGACAGTGCCAAACAGTGTTCCTCATTAATAAGTTTGGTCCTCATGAATACGTTTTCTGGTGGCTACAGTGTTCTTCATTGCAAGCAATATATGAACTAGTTTGCTAAGAATATGGCTCATTCAAAGGATTTAATAATATAAACTATCGATCCTTTGGGAAGGACATTAACCACCAATATTCGACGCATGCATTTTCCTTAGTTATAAGTACATTGCAGGTCTGAACCGATTACCCCGGCCCGATCAAGTTCTGAGCTCAGGGTTTCTTCTGCCATGGCCCACTCAACCAATATATATTGTGGTTGTGTACGTGTCCATTGCCATTAGTGGTGACGCACTTAAATGCATAGAGTACTGCATTTCACTTCGGATCCTAACAATTTTATCAATCTGCAATATCCACAATATCTGTCCTAATAGATTAGGATGGTAATGAGAATATATCTCTTTAAAAAAAAAAAGTAGTTGGGGATTGTGTAGAGCTCGTGATAACCATAGCGCACTCAATCGATATATATTATGATCGAGTCCATGACACTAGGGAGAATTATATTTCTCCCCCGGGGGATGCCACCCCCCACGTGTCAAGCCCCCACATTCATCTTTTCTTCATTTTTTTTCTTTTGCTTTTTTTTTTTTTTTTTTTGTGTGCTCTTTCAAGTTAAATTTTATAGAAATTCAATTAAGGATTAACTATTATGTAATTAAACTCAATTTTGTTTGTGAGTATTGATAATGAAGAAAGATTTGTCTTTTAAATAGTTAAACTTAATTTAATCCATGTTTAGCTATTTGGTAAACTTTTATTTTTGCTGAACTGAACTGAAGTGAAAAATTAATGTACTGAAAAAATAATCAGCATGACTGAATTAACCTGAATTTCAATAAATTGCATTGAATTGAACTGAACGGAACTGAACTGAACTGGACTGAATTGAACTAATAAGCCCTATAAAACAGGGTCTTAGTGTGTTTTCGCTGAACAATGAGGTTTTTCTTTTAATTAAGTTAAAATTTTAATGGTCACAACAACATTTTTGGAACTTTCAGGCAACATATGTAAATATTTTTTCTGCCACCCACGTTGACCCAAAAAACTTTAAAATGTAAATCATCCCTTACCTTGAATTTTTAAAGGTCGGACTTGTATTTAAAATAAATTTCAACGTATTAAGAACATTCGTGAAATTTTGACTCAATATTATTTCCTAATATAGTATAAATAGTGCTCGTGCAAATTTCTGAATTTTTCGGAGGTGCAGAAATAGGTGGTGTAGAACAAATCAGTGGTGTTTACTAGTAGTGTTTACAAGTAACGATACAAAGGTTCAAGAGATTAACACATTGACTCTTTAGTGTTGTAATTCAAATGAAAATTCGATGGTGTTCAAGTACAATATTAGTTGTTAGGATTTTTGTTAGAAATTCATTCAAGCGGATTTCAATTTCGGCATTTATACAAACTTTTTACTTTATTCACCTACGTCCCTCCAAGAATGTTGGAAGCGTCGAATTTCAAATTTTAGTAGTCTGAAACCTAATTGAAGGCTCACGAAATGTGAAATTACCATTTTTAATATTTTTTTGTTCAACGTGGGTGGTAGAAAAAATATTTACATATGTTGCCCGAAAGTTCAAAAAATGTTGTTGTGGCCAGTAATTTTTTTCCCAAGATTTTCCACTCAAATTTATCCAAACCATACATGATTTAGTACAAGCACATGCTTCAGGAAATATTACATCGCTTATTTGACAAATACACAATTCAAACTGAGCGTAAATCACCCGTTACCTTGAATTTTTAAAGGTCGGACTTGTATTTAAAATAAATTTCAATGTATTAAGAACATTCGTGAAATTTTGACTCAATATTATTTCCTAATATAGTATAAATAGTGCTCATGCAAATTTCTGAATTTTTCGGAGGTGCAGAAATAGGTGGTGTAGAATAAATCAGTGGTGTTTACTAGTAGTGTTTACAAGTAACGATACAAAGGTTCTAGAAATTAACACATTGACTCTTTAGTGTTGTAATTCAAATGAAAATTTGATGGTGTTCAAGTACAATATTAGTTGTTAGGATTTTTGTTAGAAATTCATTCAAGCGGATTTCAATTTCGGCATTTATACAAACTTTTTACTTTATTCACCTACGTCCCTCCAAGAATGTTGGAAGCGTCGAATTTCAAAATTTAGTAGTCCGAAACCTAATTGAAGGCTCACGAAATGTGAAATTACCATTTTAAGGTTTTTTGGGTAAACGTGGGTTGTAGAAAAAATATTTACATATGTTGCCCGAAAGTTTCAAAAATGTTGTTGTGGCCATTAAAATTTTTTTCCCCAAGATTTTCCACTCAAATTTAACCAAAACATACCTGATTTAGTATAAGGACATGCTTCAGGAAATATTACATTGCTTATTTGACAAATACACACTTCAAACTGAGCATAAATCACCTGTTACCTTGAATTTTTAAGGGTCGGACTTGTATTTAAAATAATTTTCAGCCTATTAAGGACATTCGTGAAATTTTAACACAATACTATTTCCTAATATAGTATAAATAGTGCTCGTACAAATTTTTGAATTTTTCTGAGGTGCAGAAATATGTGGTGTAGAACAAATCAGTAGTGTTTACTACTAGTGTTTACAAGTTACGATACAAAGGTTCAAGAGATTAACACATTGACTCTTTAGTGTTGTAATTCGAATGAAAATTTGATGGTGTTAAAGTACAATATTAGTTAGAAATTCCTTCAAGTGGATTTCAATTTCGGCATTTATACAAATTTTTAACTTTATTCACCTATGTCCCTCCAAGAATGTTGGAAACATCGAATTTCAAAATTTAATAGTTCGAAACCTAATTGAAGACTCGCGAAATGTGAAATTACCATTTTAAGGTTTTTTGGGTCAACGTGGGTGGTAGAAAATATATTTACATATGTTGCCCGAAAGTTCAAAAAATGTTGTTGTGGCCATTAAATTTTTTTAAAAAAGATTTTTCACTCAAATTTAACCAAATCATACCTGATTTAGTACAAGCACATGCTTCAGGAAATATTACATCACTTATTTGACAAACACACACTTCAAATTGAATGTAAATCACCCGCTACCTTGAATTTTTAAGGGTCGGACTTGTATTTAAAATAAAATTCAACGTATTAGGACATTCGTGAAATTTTAACTCAATATTATTTTCTAATATAGTATAAATAGTGCTCATGCAAATTTTTGAATTTTTCCGAAATGCTGAAATAGGCGGTGTAGTATAGAATTAACATGTTACTTTCCTTCGACCTTTATATCTTAACCACTAATAACTATTAAATACTAGTATAGATTTATAATGTATCTATTTCATTTATTTCAGATTTATAATACTATTAAATTTCATTTTTGTATTAGTGTTAGTTAGTACAATACTTTTTTTAAAATTTTAAAATCCATGTTTGCTTTAATTTTAAAAAATAAATAATTATTGAAAATGGGTCCCACGTCCTTGAGAGATCAGAGGAGAGCAAAGGCCACGTGGTGGTGCCCCCCCCCCCCCGGGTAGATTTAATAGTGTCCTGACACTAGTGGTGACACACCTATATACTCACTACTAGGAGGACCCCCCATGGGCACCGGTTTTTGACCCCTCAAACAGCAGTTTTAAGGCCAAATTATGGCTGGTGCGTATGTATAGAGGTGCTAGATTTGAAATTTTTTTAGCAGCGTTTACTAGATTTTATTTACTAGATTTTTTTAGCAGAGGTGCTACTTAAATCACGACAAGCAACGGTTTTAAAACCGCTGCTTTAGAACGTTACTAGATTTCTCTAGCAGCAATAAAATATAGCACCGCCTGAATTTCGCCAACCACTGCTAGATTAGTAACAATTTCAGTTCCCATAACTTTCTCATTTGCAAATTGAATATCAAAACTTTTATATTTGCAAAAAACATCCAATACTTTTATATATTAACAAATCAGCCTACAAAGTTTTTTTACATACAATTTTATTCTAAACACCATATACTAGCTACTTTTTACAAATTCACACTAAAAATTCTATACTTGCCTTAGCAAATCCACAAATTTATCTCGAAATCTCATCTACATAAAAAAAGTATTCATCTTGAGACCCTCCTGTTTTATCATCATCACCAGAAATCGCTTTTTCAGTGAAATCTTAATTCTGGCCATGCCAAGGCTGTAATGTATAGTATGTAAATGAGACAACTAACTGAGTCCAACATAGTTCTCGTCCACATCAAGCACAACATCCAGTGATTCCAAAACCTGCAAAGTCAATCAGACATTTATCAAACACCTAGTATGCACATTAAAAAAACTGTTCACATATACGTAAAACCCACCAAATCACACTACACCAAAACTGGTCTTCAGTGACAAGCACAATCCGTCACTAACGCCTTTGGTGATGGCGTCACTTGTTCCTTGGAAAAGGGTTGTGGGAAAAGGGCCTAGTGACGGAATTACTATTCAATCGTCACTAAAGGCTCGTTTCCCTGACAAAATCATTGTCGTCACGGTGTTAGTGACAAGAATATTGGTCACTAAAAGTCTGTCACAAAAGACCCATTTCCGTCAGTAAATGGTCTCTTCTGTGACGACTAACTAGTGATGACAAAATACATGTCACTGAAGGAATGAAATAGTGACAACGATTTTAGTGACAAATATAGCCGTCACTGATGAGTTAATTTAGTGACGAAAATTAAGTCGTCACGGTTTGTATGCTTTAGTGACACGAGAAAGCACAATTATTTTTTAAATTTCAAAATATGAAAACTCACCAAATTTAATAAATATATTATATAATCAAATTTAAATAAAATTAAAATATTTTACAACAAAGCATGAGAATACTTCTACTTCTACTTCTACTTCTACTTCTACTTCTACTTCTACTTCTACTTCTACTTCTACTTCTACTTCTACTTCTACTTCTATTTCCACTGCTTTCTTGCAAAGTGAAGATGGGGGGGGGCAGCTTTCACTTCATGGCATTCCTGCAAAAATATAAAGGCAACAAACAAAATGAATAAGCAAGTTCATTTGTCCAAGGATATAAATTTTTAGATTCTTCATATTAGTTTCTTCCCAAAAACATAATATGATTTACTAATCAGGCCAAAACAAATAAATAAACACACTACACAGCAAGCAGAACCTACAAATACATAAACACACTACACAGCAAGCAGAACCTACAATTAATTTAACCAAGTACGACAAGATTATATATACTTCACTTAACACAAAAAGACCATAATTGTAAGTAGTACAATCTGTTGGAACAACTAGTAAGTACGAATAGCAAAATTTTCTAACCTCTAGGTACTTGTAAGTAGTACTATCTCCAATTTTCCAAGTACACTGATCAGCGTCAAGTTTTGTATAATTGGAGAAGTGGTAACCTTTTAGTTTGGTGTTCATAGGCCTGCCTCAGTCACTTCGTGAAACGCCAGCCCCTATTTGTGGACATTTTCTATCATCACATTGAAGAAACATCATTAATATTTTGCTCTCTGGTCCATTCTGCATG
Source organism: Cruciata laevipes (assembly GCA_963678965.1). NCBI lineage: Eukaryota > Viridiplantae > Streptophyta > Magnoliopsida > Gentianales > Rubiaceae > Cruciata > Cruciata laevipes. The sequence goes on from OY787637.1 coordinate 6,398,830, forward strand.
CAGGAATTAATGGTCAGTTTTTTTGTGCTACAATAATATGCAGAATACATAGCGCATAAGCATTCATTCTGTTGAGTTATACTTTTAACCATGCATTAAATCCCTGACAAATCATGACATTGTCTTTGAAATCCATGCAAGTTACAGAATATTCCCGCACCAACAAAAGTAAAACTAATAAGAAAAGAAAAAGAGTCCCTTTTCCAGTAAATGGTAAAACTTGGAATAAATTCGTTAGTGGATGGAAGGAGAGATTTCAGAATATTTTCCTACTACCTAAAAATACTGGTCTAACAAATGAATGAAGGCTTTCATGGAAGTGGAGTTGAGCATATACAAAAACAAAGCGGAAAAGAAAAAGATTGTACTACTTACAAGTATTACAAGTAGTATTTAATCCTTCGCAAGCAAATAATTAGGTATTTCTCCATCGATGACAAATCTGAAAGTGGGTGGTACCTGTAGTACATTGGGAGAAGGCTCAGAGCAAGGCTTAAATTATAGAAACGTTAGATACAATGCTCACAACACAACAAGACATATCACCATCCCAGTTCATAGTAATTAAGCTCAAAGATGCCATAAAGCCATTACTTGAAGCTGAAACTCTAAAGATCAATATTTGTAAATGTCATATAGCTCTCTACCTCATACTAGCCTGGCTTAAATGGCACAAAACAAAACTCTATTAAATGTACAAAAAGCTTAGATTATATAACATGAAACAGAAAACGCATTCTTCAACCAAGATGATTTGGCTGTGAATACCACATCTGATGAATTTCAAATTTCACAAGAAACAAGAATAACAACATAAGTTACATATGAAAAGTTATCTTCACCCTATGATTTTCAGATGCATACAGATTAACAGAAAACTATTATTCTTATATACAGATCAAGACCAAAAGGTAAAGTACTTCAAAAGTGCAGGCCTTACATTCCCAGTATAGTGGAGGTTGGATACAGATCTCGAAACCCAAACAAATAGATAAGTTGAGGCAAAATCAATTTCTTAGGTTGCAAACGATGGGGGTATTTTGCCGAATACTAATGGAAAGGGAAAAAACACATTTTCATATTCAGTGTCTGCAAAAGAAGTATACCTTTTTTTACCCTGCTCCGGGAACCAGATCATGTCCGCAACCTCGTCGGCACGCCTTATATTGAGGGTGATGAAACGGTTGAAGATGAATTCATTACAGAAGGTCGAGACTTTGTAAAAACAAAAAGAATTCAAGATCGAAAAAGCTCGGAACCTGAAGACAAGTACGATTACAGCTGTACTGGACCGAAGAGATTTTCGATTAAACAAACGATGTGTTGGGATACCCGGCGGCGAAGAGCTGGGTTCCGCGGTGCGGACGAGGGAGTGACTCGGCGGCGGCGATGACGGACTCGACGGAGATACGAATGTGGGGCTAAATGGATGGAGATGTAGAAAGGAAAATGATAGACTCACGAAACCGTTTGTTACTTATTAATTGTTTATTCAGCTTGTTGGGCCATAACATGGGCTGGATTAAGCAGGCCTACAGATGGTTTTTTGGACCTTAGGCTGAGTAGGCGGGGGTGTCAGATTTGGTTTGGGAAAGTGGTTTTCTGTTTGGGAAAGGGGAGACAAGAACGTTTTCTTTCTCTATATTTCAAAATCTTCCCTACAAATCTTCCCAGTATCTTTCATCGGAGAACACCAACTGCAAATCGATGGGTATATCATTCCAAGTCCACGAATCCGTCTCCGTTCCATAAGTACTCAGTGGCGACGACTAGGTTTTAGTGTTTTCCGGCGAAGACTTCAATCTCAGGTGGTTTCATTTTATATTCTGTCAATCACTTCGATTAAGGATTTGTATTCAGTCTCCTATTGTGAGTAACAACTGGGTCATTTGAGATTAGGTTAACTCAGCTGCGACGGCTTATATTTCAACGGAACCCGGGGCCGACTTCTATTTATCAGGTGGGTATCTTCAGTCTACTATTGTTAGTAACGGATTTAGGGTTTATATTTAATGGGTTTTGTTTGATTTGAATGTGGAATAAGTATTAGGGTTGAGGTTTATAGGGGCAGTATTTGAATCTGGATTAGGGGTTAGGGTTTGTAATTATTTGGTGGTTGTGGTTAGATTTGAATCTGGATAAGGGTTAATTAGGGGTTAGGGTTTATAATTATTTGGTTGTATTGTTTCACAACTTTTCGCTCGATTTAATTCTTAAAATGAAGGTTGTTAGGAATGATGAGAGCTGGTGAGAGAGGTTGACCTTTGAGATAACTGATTTGTCATGCCATAGGTTAGAATAACTGAAAGGTCAAAAGTCAGAACCAATTCCAAATACTAATTCCAGTTTAGATGCCTTTGATTTAAAATGTTTAGGATTATCTTTCTGCCATCTTATTAAGAAGGTGCTCAGCGTAGGTAGATTACTTGTAAGAAATGTTAGGGTATCCATCAAGTATGTGTCATCTGTTTTGAATCCCTAAGTTTGAAATTTTTAAATGAAATCATCAGCTGCTGACTCGCAAATCTGCAATGTCAGATTAATTAGTATTTGAATTTGGATTTGGACCAGGAGACAATGTCTGGGAATATCGATGGTGCTGATGTGAATGTGAGTAATGTTGTTGAGGAGTGCATAGTGGCTGCAGGGAAGAATGTCATTGATTTGGATGAAGAGGTAACAGTTGGTGTGGAAGATTCAGGTAATGGAGTCATTGTTGCTGCAGGGAATGGAGTCATTGTTGCTGCAAGGAATGGAGTCATTGTTGCTGATTTGGATAAAGATATTACTGCAGGGAATAATGTCATTGTTTCTGCAGGGGATTGTGTGGACGGGGATGGAATGTGTGAAGTTGAAACTGAAATAGAAGATACAGACGATGAGAATGAGGAGAATGAGGAGAATGTGGAGGTTCCAGAGGTTGCTGATGGAATGAGTGAACCAGAATATACAGTTGAAGATGAGGACGACGAAGATGAGGAGTGGTATGAGAACGAGGAGCATGTTCCAGAAGTTGAAACTGTCACCCGAGGCGAGGAGGTAGAAACAGTAAATGGTGGTGAAGATCATACAGAAGAAATTGCGGCGCCTACTAAGGGCATGGAGTTCGAATCTGCCCTATCGTTTGTAACCTATATCCATCGATATGGGTTCGCTAATGGCTTCCAGGTCAGAATCAGGGACTCGTGCAAATCCAAGTCAGCAACAGTTGATTTAGGAAAGAATGTCGGTTATGCGGCACGCGCCCGGGTTCATTGCCTTGCCAACGAGGAACATTACAGCAAGTACGTGAGACTCACCCTTGAATGTAGCAAAGCTGGAGTGAACCCGGTTACTAAAATTGGTAGACGCCGCAGCCACTCATGCAGGACACAGTGTATGTTCAGAGTGTATGCCACCAAGTCGGTGGTGGATGGTAATTGGAAGATTGGTAGATGTGTTGTGGAACACAATCACGATTTGTGTGTGTCTAATTCTAGGTTTCTGCCCAATTACCGTAAGATTTCCCCCGAGGATGCAAAGATAATACTGGAAAATGACGCAGCAGGGGTAAAGATTGGTAGTAACTATCAAGTGTTTGTGGTTAAGTATGGTGGCTGCGCTGGTGTGCCATTCACAGAACGAGACTTGAGGAACCTTCTAAGGGGAAACGGTAGGCGGCAAGTTGAAGGTGGTGACTTCAATGCTATGGAGAAGCACTTCTGTGAAATGAAGCAGAAAAATCCTACTTTTTACTACGAGTATGACATTGATGAGAATGGAGTACTTAGAAATGTCTTCTGGGCCGATGGTAGAAGTAGGGCTGCAGCAAAAGACTTTGGTGATACGGTGTCCTTTGACAGCACATACGTGACCAATAGGTATCGGATGCCCTTTTCTCCATTCATTGCAGTGAATCATCATGGGAATTCTGTACTTCTGGGATGTGCACTGATAACCATGGAGGATGCTAAAAGCTATGAATGGGTCTTTAAAGCTTGGCAACGCTGCATGGGAAGGGCACCAGTTGGCATTATAACTGATCAATGCAAAGCAATAGGTACGTACGTAAAGCTGTATAATATTGTTTACATGCTGAGAATAATGTGAATTTATTTTATTACCATGTATGACATGAGCATGTTGAAAGTGTAATTGAGTTTGAGTATGTTGAAAGTGTGGGGAAAGTGTACTGCATTGTGAGTGTGTCGAAAGTGTGTTGTAAGTGTACTGGACTATGAGCATGTTGTTTGTGTAGTGGATTTTGAAGTTAATGAACTCCAGTTAGTTTGCGTTTCGTTATGTCCTGTTACGGTTTAATGGTTATAGTCAATGTTCACACACTGAGTTGATGGTTTGAGAAACTTATGAAATCCGATGAATCATAGTGATTTGTGGCTTATGAAATATGAGACAGTTGATTATGTGAATCATCCTGATTTACCGGATTATTTATTTATAATAGTTATTGTGTTCAATGAAGTTATTGAATGATTATGTGATGAGAAAATTGATGAGCATAATATAACCATGTGAAAATATGTTAATGTATGTCAGCCAAGGCGGTTAGGACAGTGTTTCCTGATACAAAACACCGGTGGTGTATATGGCATATCAAGAGGAATCTGTGCAAGAACATGGGCAGTGCCAGCAACTGGGTGGAGATAAACTCAGAATTCCGTAAATTACTTAGCCATATGATGACGGTGCCGGAATTCGAGGATGGGTTGAAGGCCTGGGGTGAGAAGCACAAACTGGAATCAAAACTGTGGTTCAAGGACTTGTCCAGGGACAGAAAGAGGTGGGCTCCAGTGTACTTCAAGAATGATTTTTGGGCTGGCATGTCTAGCACCCAACGGAGTGAGGGTATGAATCACTTCTTCAAGGGGTATGTGACTCCAGACACTACACTGAAGGTGTTCCTTGATCAGTATGGTCTGGCTGTAGAGAAAAGAGCCAATGAGGAGAACATACTGAAGTTCAGCAATGACTATCGGACTTGGTGTACCTCGACGAAGCACGGCTTTGAGCTCGTATTTCAAGAGCTTTTTACAGCTGCAAAGTTCTTAGAGATCCAGGAGCAGATTGAAATGCTGAAATATGCGAATGGGACGATGATTTCTGGGAACGATGATGAGGTGAAGTATGAAGTTGTGATGAGCAAGATTTGTCATGGTGTGTCTAGGAGAAGGAAGTTTGTAGTCTGCCTTGACAAGGCAACAATGGAAATGAGGTGCGAGTGTAAGAACTTTGAGTTCAGGGGAATACTATGCACCCACGCGATGCGCGTAATGGTTTTGGAAGGCATCGATGTTGTTCCTGAGAAGTTCTTGTATTCAAGGTGGAGGAAGGATTTGCCCAGGGAGTATTTGAAGGAGAAGTTGCCATACAAAAATCTGAAAGGCAATGAAACAGAGGCAATGAAGAGGTATGCTAAGATGGCAGAGGCGTGCTCTAGGCTGTGTTTGTCAGCCATGCAGGAGGAGTTTGTGTTCAAGTTAGTGATGCGGGAGCTTGGTAAACTTAGCTTAGATGTTCAGTTCAAAACCACTTCAAGCACTATTGTTAGCTCAACTATGGGAGGAATTGGAAGGGTTTATGGCAGAAAGGGTAGAGATAAGGAACCCGAATCTGGGGATCCAAGAGAGGAAGATGAGACCGTACGCGTGAAAGATCCGCTGGATCGTCGAGGCAAGGGAAGAACTCCAACTAAGAGGAAAGGGGCGGATATGGACAAGAAAATATCCGGGTCCCATAGGAAAGGTGCCAGTAAAAAGAAGCAGCGTGGAGATGCGCCAGTCGGAACACCCGAGGAAAGGATTGTCATGCCACAGGTATGTTCTGGAGATAAAGTTTGAATACATGATATGTGATGTCGTCGTGTTCTTCATTGAACCCTGAACTACGCTATATGTTTGTACCTCTTCGTTGTAGGTTTCTGGTGTGTTCGGCTATGATCCTCTCAGTGGTGTGCAGATGACGCAGCCTACCCCATTCTGGGTGCCACCGTTTCCATTTTCTGTGTCTGAGCCCAAGCCCCAGTAGCCAGCCTTCAACATCCTCTTAACGGAGCAAGGATGTGCGGCCAGGGGATGCCTTCCCAAGGATGACTCAGTGAGGTCGATTATTTCACATGCTTGCCTTATTTTTCCTGATTTGGTGCTTGTACATTGCAACATGAAACTTCGTACTAATTATTAAGTCGAGCCTGTGTATGCTCGATCTGTGATTTTGTTGCCGACCGTGTTTTGGGCAATTAGATGTTTCTGTTGCATCTTTTGTTTCTGGCAAGCTGTAGTTTGTGTTGTTATTTGTGTTTTGGGGAGAATTGTTTTAAGTAATAAGTATTTTGTAATAATACTTGGTGTGTAAGGTAATAAGATGTTGGTACCGGATTCTAATGTCATTCTTATTTCTTAGCATCCTTGGATTCATCTACTTTTTTTTTTTGGTTTTTATAGGTGTTCTTGAACCAGAAGCACTCAACTTTTAAGTAAATGATTTAGTAGACCCAAAAATCCAAATACTTATAGTATAAACTGTAGATAAATCACGTCGTTAGTAGACACTGGACATATTTACTTTGGATTTTTACACAAATGCCCAAATAGTTACATTGGATTTTTCCATGTTATGGGGCACCCGAATCGGCATATGACATTGGCACACAGAATTCATATGAATAATGATACATACTAACCAAAACTCAAGCAAACATATCAGAATTTAGGTCAATAAGGACACAGATTCAAAAACCAAATTCAGGGTTCAATTTGAATATAACATGCGTTGTCAAGTGAACCATCTTCAAAACGAAAACTTATAAGCAAACCATCTTCAAAACAGTGAAGACTTATCCGCAAACCATCTTCAAAACAAAGAAAGCACTAATCCATAGAGACCTGAGTTTGTCAAGTGAACTTAGACATGTGTTGACGCAGCTTAATTCTGTTCAAAGCCTCGCTGGCCTTACAAACATTCGAAACGTTGTAATTCACGCAGACGGCTTCGGTTTTGGATCTTACTTTCTCATGCTCCTTGTTCACCAATGCAGCTAGTAGGTCAAGGCGTTTGTTAAGATCGCGGTATGCCCTGGAGACATCATCCTGTGAATATATTGAAACTATTACATTTAGCGAGGGCCGATGAACTAGTTCATTAACTATGATTTTGAAATTCAATCAAAGATTTCATACTCTTACCTTTCCGACCTTCAGGAAAAAATCTGCATCGTGTTGGGCATCCGCCTTCATACGTTTAACATAATCATCCACCCGTTGATACATCTCTGCTAGCGCTGATAATGACGGAAAATAAACGTAAATGTAAACTAGCAATAAGTTTTTGTTCCATCGTATTGATTTTGTTGTTGTCAACATGGGATTAAGCTATGTAATGAATGTAGAACCTGTTGGTAGTTCTGCTGCCGCTTCCTCAGCACTCTTCAGAAACCGCCGATGACTGGCTTCTAGTTCGTCTGCCACCGCTGGAGTCGCCATCATATGGAAATTGTAATTGTGAAATCGAAAGAGTAATATTTTTGGGCTACAGAGTTATGATAAATGAAAGCCGAATCTGTCAGACTGTTTTGGCCTGGGAATTTGGGATCGCACTCGTGAAGAGGTCAAGATTTTTGGTCAATGAAGGCAACTACAGGTTATTTTAAAGTAAAATGAAAAAGTGAAATGTAGTCATGCAACTCTAACATTATTACAATTGTACATTGAACATGAAATTCACAGGAAACTATCTCAATTGAAACAATTGGCCCTTTTTGAAGATGAGCCATTGATTGTTTAAATTCGAATTCATGTTGGACGCTAAATGGTTAGACACGAAGGGTTTAAGGAATGGTTAAATTAAATCAGTTCAATTACATAAACTTACTATAGATAGAACTTCAACTTGAACAATCAGATCAATTATGTGAAAGTAAATTTTATTCCGTTTTAGTACATTATGTGTCCTTAATAATAAAAAGTTTTATATCAACGGAGTTAGTATTCGATTGAACTAATAAATGATTAATCAAACATAAACAAATTATTGATAATGTTTAAACGAAGTTGTTGTATAGTCTGAAACTATTGATAATGTTTATATATGAGGTAATAAATTTATTACCTTGGTTGAAATTATAATGATTTTATTCATATTGTAAATATGTAATGTAACAAATTTCTTAATGTATTTAAAATGATTTGAAATAGTTTTCATTTGAGCTAAAGATAATTTGTTTTTATGATGATCCAAATTTTCTCCACTGTGCCTTTCTGTTGGCGCCCAACTTTTCACACTGGCGCCTAATCCATTCCTCCCGCCCCCCAAATTCCCGCCCAAACTTTGGTCAGTTTTCCCGCCCCCCAAATTCCATTCCTCCCGCCTTGTTAAGAAGAACCTTAATTATAAATGTAGTAGTTGCCCACAGTTTCAGACAACTTATAATACACATGATGGCTCCCGTATCCGACCGGAAGCGTAAGTCGCCGGAATTAGGCAGTCCAGAGGTTGTTACAATTTCACCGACTTCCCTTCAAGCACTTTACGGTGAAATGGCGGGAGACTATCAAAGGCTGAAGAATGAGGTGCGAGAGCTTTTCAGGCGAATCATCGAAGCGGGTGAAGGGATGATGGTGAAACAGCAATTAGTGGCTGCACCTCCATTGTATAAGCTTCTTGAGTCATACGATGAGCAGGTTTTATATTCCAAGCTAGCACCCCCGAAAGTAATGAGCAGAAAGAGGCTGGTGATGGAGACACCTTCTCCAGTGAAACATTCTCAATCAGACTCAACCCCATCCCCTGTAACGAAATTTGAGTAGTTATTGTGCCATTTTGGGTTCCATTTTAGCTAACCTGATCATAAGTCTTGTGATGATTTGGTTAAGTCATGTAATCTGGAATTCAATCATGGAATAAATGGAGCAAATTCAGTCTTGTGATGATTTTGTACTAGTGATTGATTTGAGTTAAGTGAAAAAGGAATCAAGTCAAAGTTTTTAAACTTATTTAGAACGAAAAATAAATTCATATAACTTTTGCTAAAGTTAGCCAAAATACATAGAACGTGATACAACGACGCATCATCACTTGATACAGGCAACATAGAACAGAACAAACAAAAGTTGTCCGGGCGAACATCCATGAGTTCCTCAAGGAACGCAAAAGGGGATGATCGCAACAAAATCAAGACGCGAACAACTAACGTCCTTCTAACTGTTATACCTAAGAGGAGGCTTTCTTAACAGAAAGCACTGGAGGTGGCGCAAGCATGTTGAGACGTTGTGGAGCCACATTCCAAGGAGATGCCGGGTAAGGCGGGTGTGGCTGAGGGTCCTCCTCGTCTACGAGAACGAAGCGACCACGGCGTGCAATGTCAGCTTGACCCTCCAGCATCATCAGATGATTAGGTCCGGCCTGGAAATCGACCTCGTCGTCAGAGACAATCATGACATCTGGCTCATCGTCGTCGGAAATGACGATCACGTCTGGGTTTCCTTTGATAACAGAAACTCGTGTCGCTGTCATTGGCTTGCTGCGGCTCTGTTTTGCCTTGCTCTTCTTGAAGGTCTTGGTAATCGGAGGAACGGCAAAGGTTCTGCGCGGGACAGATCTTCCACTCGAAGCAACGGTGGGACGGGAAGGAGTTTTGGTGTTTCTGATAGATTTGGTTGGGCTGTTTTTGGGAGATTTACGTGGGACAGTCTCCAAAGAGACAAGCTTGTGACAGTTTCTTGTGTGATACATTGTTGCGTTGAACTGGATGTAGTGAAAAAGATGTACTGGAAAAGGGTTGGGTGAGTATGATGACAGAAGGAATAAATTTATAGGCACACCATTAGGGCGCCAAAATCCAGGATACAAGTATAAAAATTGGAGCCACACAAAAATTAGGCAACTTCTATTTGCATGACCAAATATGGTCCGGCAGTAGTAATTTGGTGCATTCAAATAGTAACCCTCAAAAATTATCCACCCAAGAATGTTTGATGGGTGTCGATATTTCACGCCATGTATTTTACTAAAACACGCCCTATATTTAAACATTTATTTGATTATATTTTCAAATTTTATGATGTTGAAAAATGAAGAAATGTATTTAGACCGTGTTTGTACAACATTCAAACTTACTGTATGATCACCTGCTAAATTGGATATAAATAATACATAATATTCATTATGTTATACTAAAATGGGAATAAAAATTAAATTTTTTAGATTTGAGCATCATTAAAATGAAGTATCACAATTATAAATTTTTGGCACGCATCGAGCATAATAAAAATGAAGTATCACAATTATATTCATTCTCAAATGAGCATGGATTTTTCACCATTTCATCTTCATATGGTTAATTATGGACTAGATCTAGAATTCGAAGTAAAAAACACAAAAGTACAGAAGTTCATTTCTTTCGGCTGTATGTTTACTTGGCAGCTACGTGATACATTTCTAATCATACTGCAGTACAGTGTTAGCCCCCTTAAAAAGGTAGGGATAACATGGCACATTCAGGCACTTTCTACCTTTTGTAGGCTCTCCTTGAGGACTGAAGCGGCAAAACATGATGTGACAGGCGCCGAAAATGTTGGGATACAGACCAAGTGGCCAGTGCGAAACCCCAAACTTACAAAATGAAAAAAAGATTCCCTCAATTCCAAACTAGAATCAGATGGGAACCTAATTAATCCCTTTGAAACCAAACCAGTCCAGTCCAAATCGAGTTGGAGGTTAGATCGGTTTCTCCCAAATCTAAATTTGCCTACATGATCAATACTTGAATTAAACTATTTATTGTTTTAATATATGTAATTATGTTTAATGTTTGTTGAATTAAACTTTAATATTTAATTCGATTTAATTAAATTTACGTTAGTACTAAATTTAATATATGGAAACTCTGTAATATATGTTAGGCCTTAATTTACCTTAAAATGATATTAGGGTTTATGTAAAAAAGCTTATCACTCCAAATTGGGTTTATTAAAAACAAAATTGTATAAAATAAACAACATAATAGTTCATATTGTTTGGTAAAAGGTTTTAAAGCCTAAACAACAAGTGTAGTGTCTAACCACCAATTAGTCTGTCACAAATTGCTTCACAGTTCTTATACTCCATAAGCATGTGAACAGAACTAAAACTAGTATGAGTCTATTAAACCAGTCTCACCATAGGTTCGATTAAAGTCAATAAGGATGTTGTTTAACTTAATATGTATGGGTTTAGTTTTTAAATCTGTTGCCTTTAGTGTTTAACCGGTTACTAGGTTAGACCTAACCGAGCGGGACACAATTCTAATTCTCCATCACCATCCAATGAAGTACAATTAGCTAAAGCTCACGCTTATCCTCATCCAGCACCAATACTAGTATGTAATTTACAATGCTTCAAAGGATAATAGATCACTTATTGTGTGGGTTCAAACCCTAAACCCTTACATATAACCATCTGATTGGACCTCACAGATCGATACACGGTTCTAACTCTCCATCAACAAGTAATGAATAACCATTGAGAATACCTCACGATTCTCCTCAACCGGGACCAATACTAGTATGCAATTTACAAAGATTCAAAGGATAGTAGATAAGTATTTGCGTGGGTACAAACCCTAAACTTCAAACTTCAAACCCTAAACCCTAAACCCTTACATATAACCATCTCATTGGTAATATGTAATCGCTACACAGTTCTAATGTGATACAGTAGCAACAACTGAATTACAATTGAGAATAGCTAACTCTTCTCCTCAAGGAGCACCAATACTAGTATGCAATTTACAATGATTCAAAGGATAATAGATAAGTAATTGCGTGGGTACAAACCATAAACTTCAAACTTCAAAGCCTAAACCCTTACATATAACCATCTCATTGGTAATATGTAATCGCCACACATTTCTAATTCTCCATCAGCAACAAATGAATTACAATTGAGAATATCTCACGCTTCTCCTCAAGGAGCACCAATACTAGTATGCAATTTACAATGATTCAAAGGATAATAGATAAGTAATTGCGTGGGTACAAACCATAAACTTCAAACTTCAAAGCCTAAACCCTTACATATAACCATCTCATTGGATCTATCATCTCATAGGATATATCGTCATTCAACTCCCTTTGTACTAATTATGTATCATCCATTGATGCTCAGTAATCCACGTTACACCACATGGGTTTTTGAACGTAACTAAGCTAACACTATTAAAGATACTATGTTTTAACTATTTATAACCCAAACTTCACATCAAATGACTATAATACCCCATGTATGTAGTCAACTAATTTTTCATTAACTAAAATTAAGGTTATTTTTGTCATTTAACTTCTTTTTTTTTTGCTACAAGAGTAAAATGTTCAGCTGCATATACCAACATGTTATGGGTTCTATGATCATTCAAGCCACTATTAATTAACGCTAATCAAACCATCTTATAGGATCTATCATCATTCAGGGCTATTTTCCTGTCCTTGTTGGAGGAGAAACTTGTTAAGTCGGTAAACTGAGTCTTACGCTACGTAAAGTTCAAACAATAATCTATCTAAACACCCATCAAACAAATAAACAAGGCCAAATGGTTTGTGACTATGTGTTACGTCCAGGATGTCTCGATTTAAATGAACATGTCTTATCGATCGTGTTGGTTTATAAATATATCAAACGATGAAATTATCCAGCATCGAAAAAATGTTACAATCGTGCTTTGGAATGTTAATTTTGTTATATTATTATATCATTATTTTAAGACATATTTGAAATGTTGTCATTTTTATTTAAATCAAAATTAATATTTGAACTTAGGAATGGAACTTGTTAAAATTTGTAATTTTTTTGTGAAATACTAGTGTGAAGTTCGTTTATCAGCCTCCTAACAAAATTGATGGAATGAAGGAATAATGGCTGCACCGCCTACACGTCCAAATCATTAGGGAACCAATCATTAGTAGTGCAACATGCATACTAAAGGACTGTCAGGTTGGCAGATTGCAACACCTGGATTAAAATTCTGGACGTGGGGCCTTTGTTTGGAAGATAACTTTTGGACAACCAAGTTGCAATGGCGGAGAAGAAATGCTTGCAAATTCATGTGCAAAAAGTCTTCTACCTAATGGCCAGAATGCTTGTAATAGGAATCGAACACGAACCTCCCAGCTGGATATTATGAGATTTACAGATTAACCACCATGCCAAGCTGCATATTTCGATGGAATTTTGTTAGACATATTTTTTTATCAACAAGAACAAATAATAAATAAAAACTAATGTATTACATTCGAGGTCACAACAATTAATGAAACAACTCCCAATAAAGTATGAATTATAATACTGTGTGCATCAAAATTCCATATAAAATATAAATTAAAAATCTAAGTTGGTTTATACTGTAACATATCTATACATCTTGTTTAATACTAACCATGAATCATCCAAACGAACACCATTACTGTTGACAATGGCTTAGACTATTATAGATAATTGTTGAATATACATCGACCCTTATTCAAGGCCACAATGCTTAAGATGGTAACAGGACACTAATTTCGTGGGTGTTCAAACCCAGAACCCATACATCTAATCCAAACCATGGGATCAATCATCACTCATCTAGCTTGGCACTAATCATGGCTCATGCTTAGGTGCTCAATTCACACGATTAATAGATATGGAACCCTGATTTACCGGATTATTGATAATTGTTGAATGTTCATCAGTTTTTATTAAATGACATAATGCGTTGGTTGATAATATCCCACTAATGTTTTGGAGTATCATCCATTGACGCTCAACCACGATTCAAACTCAATTGCTAATCAACCAAGAGTGTGGTTATCACTGAGTCCGTTAATTTTGAAAGCTATGCTCCATGATCATCCGAGTTAATACCCTGTAGTCCTGTACTGATGTTGTCTGTTTTCAATCATATTTTGGTTTATGATTAATATCGATAATGACTTTTGTTACTTACCGTTGATTTAGGGTGTAAACATTGAACCCTTCTCCCTCCGACTTTTGTGTGGGTTGCAACTAATCAAGCAATGCAATGTGTTTGAATATATGATACACCAAACTTTGTGTCATTATAAGCAAGTCTGAAACCCCAAACCCTATGGTCTATTTCGCTTCCCCTAATACACAATTTCTATTGGCGTATGGTCTATCAACTCTTTAGTGTAACTCTAAAACCAAATGCTGTTTAGTGGAATTGGCCCTCAAGATATGAATGTAGGTGAAGTGTACTATTACACAAAAATCATGCTTCTTAGGATATAATATAATGTTCTCATTTTGTGTGTTGTTAATTTTGAATTAATTAATTTGCAAATCACATTCCACTTAAAAAAGGATTAATATCGTTTGACTATGTTATGTTCTAGATTTTCCGATCTTACAATTCTATTTGAATTAAAAATTATGAATTTGTAGTAGTACTTAATTTCTGTAATATGACCATAATTACGTTTGTTACTTTCGACTTGTTTATCTGCAGTAACAAACGTTTTTGTAAGTTCAAAAATAAAGTTAACAATTCTGAACTTTATTGCGAATTCGAAACTTTATTGTAAATTCGACTTGAATATTGGAGTATTCTTTTGTTAAACTTAAAAAACAACGTATGGGTCAGAAAAGCTGGTTAGATACAGTAAAATGAACCTGCACACGCAACAGCAAAGCTTGTCCAGGAAGATTAAAGGCATTCATCTTTCTCGAGCCCAGAGCTCAAATTTTAATTTCCGGCAAAATCAAAAGCACCTCCCCTTTATGAAATTATTTCCAATATACAACTAGTCCCATAAAATTAAAATTAGGCAAATCTAGGGTTTCAATCCACCGCAGATATGAGGCCGACCCTGAATCGCGGTCTTGACTGCGACTTTTCCTCCCCGGAAGGCAGCATCAGCGATGATGAACTTCCCCTTGCCAGCATGGAAGTTGATCGTTCCGACATCAGCTGGCCTCCTGAACTCCTTCTTTCCGATGAAGAGCTACCAACGCGTTGCCTTCCAATTTATCCAGAGGGCCCGTCAAAACTGCGCAAAATCTCTGGTTTGTTCCTTTCTCACTCTTGTTCTTTTAAGAATCAGTGAATTTAGATATAACATATTTTTCACATGAAATGCTTTAGAAACCAAGTAACATTTGTGTTATAATATCAATTCACCAACACTTTTAATTATGCTGGTTGAGGTAAATAATTATGGTTACATGTATAGATTTAGGCCTTAAAATTTTCGGTGCTGTTTCATGTTCAATTCATATTGTTTGCTTCTTTAGTTATCTTATCTACCTTGTATAGGTCATAAACTGATTTTAGGTATGTGTTTAGCTTTTAATATAGCTATATCCTTTAGGTTTAACACTGGTTAAAAAAAAGGCAACTTGGAAATATGATGTCTCCTACTCATACAGTTAGGTTCCCCATTTTTTGATGTCAGGTGAAACAACTAGCTGCAAGACAGAATCTGAGTTTGGCAGTAAAGACAAGGCTTCATATGGATGTAATACGTATGACCAAATAGATGACAGGGAGGATGTTGATATGCCTTTGAACATGGAGGCGGTGGTGCAGACGCGGATGAAAAGATTACAATATCTTCTGCAAAACTTAAACCCAGGTCAGAGGGCTGATGTAAAGACCATTGGTTTTGCAGGCTTATTTGAGATGTCTATCAGGGAGCTTCCAACCGATATGTTTGCATGGCTGATTGATGGGTTCAATCCAAGCACCAGACAGTTCTTTGTGAATGGAACCCCATCATTCGTGGTTGGGGGTAGGGATGTGGCTGGTATATTTAGGTTGAATAGCAGTGACAATTCGATTCAGGTGGTAGACGACGACCAAGATGTAGATGGGTTGTCACTGGTTGGGGAGTGGTCAGAAAAATATGCTATTGGTAGGAAGGGAAGAATCAAAATTACACAGCTTGATCGTGTAATAACTAAAATGGAGGGAGGGGGCCGAGATTTCAAGATGATGTTCGTTTTGATTGTATTGCATTACATGTTAACTCCAACTGCTACAGTTTATGCTAGGACTGGTTTACTAAAGTCCTTGATGAATGTTGACGGAATCAGATTTCTAAACTGGGGAGGTTTCATAATGGATCATCTGTATGAGTGTATTCAAAGTTACAAGGACAATAGGAATAAGACAGGCTGTGAAGGATGCATTCTCGTACTCATGTTAACGTACTTTCATGAATGTCGATGGCAGAGTATTCCTAGTAGAATGGAGGTTCCACTAATAGGGTACTGGAACGGCGACAGAATTCGTAAGCGAATTAAGGAGGAGATTCTTGGGGGTGGATTTGGTAGAGGGAAGTATGACAACAGTTTCTGTTGGCCTATCTTGGAGACCACTGATCATTACCCGCCGGCACATGAGTCACCAATGTATGATAACATCCTCCATGATTCAGAGCTGGTAGAAACATTTCCACAGGTAAATTATTTTGTGAATATGACCTGCTGAACTACATTTTTATACTTTAATTGTAAAACATTTCAACTTGTTTTGTCCTTTAACCATGTAGGTCCAGGATCGTGATGTAGCTACATTAATCAGAGATCTTAACGCAGTCCTTTTTTCTCATGTCGATAGTAGCGCTCATCTGACAAATCGGCTGGGGTCACGAGGGTTGTCTCTTCAGAACATGAGCTCTATATCCCCTGAAACCCTGCCAGCATGCTTGAAGGAGTTGGTGAACAACTTGGAAGTTATTTTTCAAGCCTGTGTTTCCTTTGAATGTGTCTCTGGTAAGCCGGAAAACAGGAGCCTGGATGATTCCCTATCTGTTGAGCCTTGGGTACATTGGCCCTGCAATACTGGTAGGGTATACCTTAGCAAACTAGCTTCCACATATGGATCGGACACGCACGATGTCCACCCTTTTGAGCTGGAAATTGTTGATTATTGCCTTGTTGTAGACACTTTATCGAGTGGAAGGTACTGCTTTAATTTGCACATGATTAAATTTTTAAGTTATAAATTATAGTTGCTTAGTCTATTATTGGTTGATTCATACATGAAGAGTTAGGGATTTGTAATTGTGTGCTGGGGGACATTTATACTTAGCATTTTTATCATTCTGTATGCAAATTGTACATGTTAAAACAGATTTACAGTTATCCCTTTATAATTTCGGATTTCATGGTAGCAACGACTTTAGCTTATCATGTTTTTGTCAGGGAACCTCTATTCCATGATCGTGGCGGTCAGTGGCTTCTTAGAAGGGATATACGTTCTTTGGATAGCACAGTTCCAGTGTCTCCATTTGTCATCACAGTGTGGGCACGAATTTTGAACCTCGAATGGGCAAATACTCTTGCTCCAAGGGTGTCCACCTCCCTGGTAACAGTCAACAAGGTATGACATACACTCCAGCTTATCGGGTTGTCTGTCTATCGCGTCTGATAAGTATATTAATGTGCTGGTTTTCAATATTCAATTTTCCCTCCCAGGCCGATGGTGTATGTGATGTGGGTAAGCTCAAGAACTGGTTTAATGGATTTCAGTCCCAGTTCATCACTGCCGAAATGGTAAAGTTTAGCTCCCACATTTTGTTTTATTGTATTGGATGATATAAAGCTGGTTGCTAATGTGTCCTTATTGCTAGTTTGCCCTTTGTGTGACCTTGGATACTAGATAACGAGGGTCTTGTTTTACAAACTGCTAGTTTTAGAAAATGTTGATTTGATCCGGTGAAATGTTTTTTATGCACATTTGTACCTATCATTTATTCGCTTATTGAACCTTTTCCCATGATGTTGTAGTGTTTTGTTCCTATATACTACCAGTCACACTTTTACCTCTTGGTTATAAACTTTAAAACCAAGACGCTGCAAATTATTGACGATGGGGTGCATAAGGACCAGGATGAGTGGGACATGTCAGCTGTATTGGTGGTAATCTAAAATAGCTCATATTATCACCTCCCTTATATGCATCTAGATTGAATACTGTTAACTCTGCCGTCATATGTGATGCATATTATTTTTATCCCAGGCAAATTGTATATGTGATATGATGGGGAATATAGGCAACCACAGAGTTGAAAGTGTAAGCACAGCGGGATTGGAACGCATGATCCCTGAGTATGGCAGAAGGTATGAGTATGACTCCGGCTTAAATGTTATGGTGGCAATGGAGAAATTCACTGGAGGCCACGATTACACGTATGATGGTGGATTAATTATGGTAAGCATCATTGTTGATGTGTTTGATGTTTGAATTATTCTATTGTAGTTATCCATTTTCACTTATTAGATCCCTAAATTTTAACACAGCACAAGATAAGTTTGGGAAGGAGAGTTAGGTTTCTGTCAAAGATCATATTGAACACGCGGAACATTTACCGGGACGAGGTTCTTTCAAAGGTGCACCGCTTTATCCAGGAAAAGCTAAATCTGATAATAAAACCCCGGGTCGCCTCACACTGATAGTCTAACACATCTTCTTCACCTCCATGTACTTGCTACAATTATGTCCAATTTCATTCCAAGTTATCAATGTTTGATATTTCTAGTATGCGAAATATACTTATTACACAGTGGTAACTACTTTTGTATTTTAACCGGATCCACATGTCGCCTCACTCTGTTAGTGTAACACATCTTCACCTCCACGAACAATATGCTACAATTATGTTGAACACCATTCCAAGTTATCAATGTTTGATTCTACTAGTATATGAACTCTACTTTTTACACAGGGGTAACTATTTTTGTATTTTAGACGGATCCACATCTTGTTGCCAAAAGTGAAATTAGATTTGAAGAATTAGATCATAAACTTATTAACATGCAACATGAACTGATTTCAATGCAACAAAAACTGATTAACATGAAGATAAACCTAATCCAACATAGGCTCAATTTCATGGTCACAAGAACAGGCATTACATGCATAATAGGCATCATGATAATCCCACCCAACGTAAAGTGATTAACTTGAACTGATTACAAACTGATTAAACTTATTAACATTCAACATAAACTGATTAACATGAACTGATTACAATGCAACGTAAACTGATGAACATGAAGATAAGCCTAACGATATCGAAAGCGAACCAAAATAGGCTCAATTTCATGGTCACATGAACAGTCATTACATGCATAATAGCCGCCACCATAATCCCACCCAACGTATTTGGGTCTGTGGTGAATGGTGCAGCAAGGGGAACGATTCCAATCCTCACGATCTCTTCTCCATAGGCAACGAATGAGGGCATTCATACGCTCCCGACAATGCTCGATAATTTGTGTTCCATAACATGCTCTCTTCATGTCACTGAGAAGTTTGATCCCCATCTTCTTCGTATCATCGCCTTCCAAAATTAACCCCACAGCGAAGACATAAGATGCAGCAGTATGACCTATTGTAGAAGCTTCTTCTAGGATTTGGAGTGCGCCCTTTGGATCGTTGTGATTAAAATAATCAAGTACGCCTTTGCGGAATAACGCCTCTGGATTCTTCAACCGGATGCATTTCTCAAGAAACTCAACAACCTTTGTGTTGCGAGCCCACTGTATCGGCGGAAATTGCTCCAGCGATATATGCTGCAAAATGCAATCATCCTCGGCGATGTCGAGGAATTTCTTGCAGCACAGCTTAAGGTTGTAGAGGTCCGTATAGGAACAACTCCCAACCCGACGGAAAATCTCTACATCAAGTTCCCTGGGAAGAGATTCGAACGGTGGCTCCATTTCACCAAGATACAAGGTTTATCTAAGGTATGTTTATGATGACACAAATTGAGAGCAACTAGTCCACAAAGTGCGCTATTTATGGACATAGCTTGGAGAGGAAAAAACTGGACGATCGCATCTTCTGACTTGTGAGTCGTGACAAATTTACTGGAACCTAGACACATAGAATGATGAGTCGCAATTATTCACAGCGTGGTCTTGATTACCGAAGTAATTATTAGCGTGCCCTTCATTGCAGAAGTATTGTGTATACGTAAAGTTAAGCTAACATAACTCATTTTTCTCATAATTGTGAAATTATGTTTTTTTTAATATTTTAATATTCCATAGGTAATGAATAGTATTGTGATTGGAAATTGATTAGTATATTTTAAACAATTAATAAAATTGACTATTGATTATTTAATATTTTCATTAATCAATTATCTGTGTTTGGGTCAAATTTGTAATGTTGATTGTGACCCAAACTGATATAAAATGACCTAACAAAATATTATCCAATCTAATCTATAAAAATTTTATTTATAATATTGTATGAGTAATTATACAATTGCTGTTGAGCCGTAATTTGTATCCAAAAATTGCAAAACTGATACAAAATTATTATCAACAGTGCTTTAACAAGCTCGATAGTAAATCGAGTTCGTCGATCTGTTCAAAACTCAAATGAATAAAGATTGACCCAAAACATGTTGTTAAGTAAGATCTCGAACTTGATTACGAACTTATACTAATAACTCGAACTCAACTCGCCTCGGATTGTTCAAGACACTATTGAAAACAACAGTACTTTATAATACAACTTTTGAAATTAGGGGGAAAAAATTGCATTGCCATTAAACCAATATGACATATTCGTTTAATGGCATGTGAAAACACCTTCAAAACAATTTCATGATCAATTGAATTCAATTATACTATAATTAATATTTACGGACTTCTTAAATTTGTATTATTACTTGTGCACATTTTATTTTTCATTAATTATCAAACAATATTACGAAATAGTGTCTACGAAAGATTGAGGCGAAAAGTCTGGTGTACAGTAATATTTACACTACAGTGCAACTTGTCAACTGTCACTGAAGATTAAACACGGTCAGCTTTATCGAGCCGTGCACGTCTTACTGGTCATGTCTGAAAATTAAAAAGCATCCCCACTCTTTGTATTCCCACTTTTCTTTGTCGAACAATTTGAAAATTAATCAAATCTAGGGTTTCTAGAGTTTTGGCCGACCCTGAATCGTAGACTTGTAGGTGACACTTCCTCCTTGGAAGGCAGAATAATGAGTGGAGAAGAGTCCTCTGCGGACATGGAAGATGGTTTTCCCGACGTCCTGTGGCCGCCTGAACTCCTTTGTGGCGATGAAGCTGATTCAACCCTTCGCTTTCAAAGCTCCCCAGCCGGGTCTTCAAAACTCCGAGAAGCATCCGGTTCGTTCCTTTATATTCATCGCATATTTTCCCACTTTACTTTCCCTTCAACAAAGCACACTGGCCCTCTTTATATGCACCTGTGAAACTCATTTTCCTGTCTTCGTATGTTGATAGGTTGCTTTTATGAACTAAATCCTAATTATACTATGATTAATGTCTTTATGGAAAGGGAATCAGCCTGCTGAATAACCTTACATATTTGTTTTGGTTGTTGTTAAAACTTATGATACAGTTATGAAGCCAAATTCATGTTAATGTGATACAATTATTTGTTCAAATTATGAGTTTATTTTTATGTAATTAATAATGCTATTTTACCTGTGTTGTGTATTTGTAAGTCTGAGTTAACTGGGCGGGATTGTTGCCCTCCAAACTGTGTGTATTTCTGGCCATGGAAGTGTAGTATGTTTCATGTAGTACTGAGTATATTGTTGTCTCGTTATTATTGGTTACAGGATCAGCATCCATGTACCCAGGTAAGAGGGCGCAGAAGACACATGTAAGTTCAGTCAAGCCTTCTGTTGGATGTAGTCATAAACAGGTGACCACTGGGTTTAGGGTGGATTCAGATATGACCACAAACATGGAGGATGTGGTTCGAGTGCGAATGAAGCGGTTACACTTTTTTCTCCAAAATCTAACCAGGCAACAGAGGGCAGATGTGAAGAGTATTGGATTCGATGGATTGTTGGAGATGTATATCAAAGATCTCCCGACTGATATGTTTGCCTGGCTCGTTGATGGATTTAATCCATTAACTCGACAATTCTTTGTGAATGGAACTCCATCATTCGTGGTTGGCAGCAGCGACGTGGCGAATACTTTTAACCTCAACCACGGAAATGGGGAAGATGGTGTTCAGGTGCTAGAAGACGATCAGGATGCTGATGTCTTGAGAGTGGTGGGTGAGTGGAAGGCAAAATATGACATTGGTAACTGGGGACCATTGCATGCTACAGAGCTTGATGTCATTCTATGTAGACTGAAAAAAGGGGGCCCTGATTTCAAGATGATGTTTGTGTTGTTTGTATTGGAATGCATGCTCACTCCAACTGCTACAGCTATCGTCAGGACAGGGTTGATTAAGTCCTTGCTCAACCTGGATGGAATCTGGCTTCTCAATTGGGGAGGCTTCATCATGGATCATCTGTGCGCGTGTGTCAAGAGGTACAAAGAGTCAGTAGTGGAAATGGGATGCGAAGGCTGCATACTCCTACTCATGATTACATATTTTCAAAAGTGTCGATGGGAAAGTATTCCCAATGGATGGAAAGTTCCACTGATAGCGCACTGGAAAGACTATAACATCCGTAAGCGAATTAAGGAGGAGATTCTTGGGGGCGGTTTCGGAAGAGGGAAGTATGACAACAGTTTCTGTTGGCCTGTATTGGAGACCACTGATCATTACCCGTCACCGGACTCATCGGAGGATAATACCACGTTCGTGCTGGATGATAGGTTCCACGATGATTTGGAGCTGGCATTAGTATTTCCTGAGGTATAATGATGTTTTATTGTTGGCTGTTTAATTTTGTACTTATTCTTTATTGGCATACATTTAGAATGTGCATTGATGTTCAAGCACCTGTAGGTACATGATCGGGCTGTGGCGACTTTAATCAGGGATCTTAGCGTAGTCCTTTTTGGACATGTCGACCGTAGCACTCATCTGTCAAAGATGGTGGAGTCACCAGGTTTGTGTCTTCAACACATGAGCTCTGTATCCCCTGAAACCCTGCCAGCATGCTTGAAGGAGTTGATGAACAACTTGGAAATTGTTCGTAACGCTCTTGTGCCCAGTGAAGGTGCCTCTGGTATGCCAGATATCACCACCCTAGATGACCCGCTGCCTAGTCAGGGAAGGAAAGATGAGCAGCCTTGGGTGCATTGGCCGCCCAACACTGGTAGGGTTTATTTAAGCAAACTAGCTTCCACGTATGCCTCGGACCAGAACTTTGTTCAGCCTTTTCTGATTGAAATTGCGGATTATTGCCTCGTAGATGATACGGTGTGCAATGGAAGGTAACAACCCACTTTTAAGTACAAGTCTCTTAAGAATATGTTTTTTGGGGTGTCAAATTTTTTTTCTTCGTTGGATATTATGCTGGGTTAACATGATTGCATATTAGTTTAATAAGGTAAAATTTTTTTGTTTGTAGCAAATTATGCAGTCAAGGTTTTATGTCTACTTGCAATTGTTTAAAATTTGTAGAATACATTTTTCATTATGCATGACCTGTAGTAATGTGCTTACATGTTATTGAAGCAATATGAAAGTTTCGTTTAGTAATTTGATAATGTATTTTTAAGATGCATAAAGATAGTGCTGAGACTGAGTTTAGCTCACCCTATTGTTGGCAGTCAACCCCTTTTCCATGATGGTGGATGTGGCTGGCTTCTGAGAAGGGATTTGCGTTCTTTGGATGCTAATGTCCAAGTTTCACAACTTGTCATCACGGCTTGGGCACGTATAATGAACCATGCATGGGCCAAATGCGTTGCTCCTAAAGTTTCCACCTCCCTTGTGACCGTCAAGAAGGTATTGGGCACTCCATATTATTTGACCAGGCAAACACAAAAGCCTTTTAATGACGTGGATTGTATCTCTGTACAGGCCGAAGGCGTATGCCGTGTGGATAAGCTGAAGGAGTGGTTGGATGGATCGTTATCCAAGTTCAAGACAGCTGCAATGGTTTGTTTACTTTTTAGATTTTACTTATTTTCCATTGGATTCTTAAAATGCCATGCATGCTTCCTTTTGGTTGCTAAAAATGCCTCTCTTCTTCGATGTTGTAGTATTATGTCCCTATAAAGTATCGATCACACTATTACCTGTTGGTTATAAACTTCTTCACCAAGACTCTTCAAATAATTGACGATATATGGCATAAGGACGTCGAAGACTGGGACAGTGCAACTCTAGTGGTGGTAAGTCATAAATTTCAGTGTTCACTACTAATGTGTAACTGTGTACAACTTTATAATCTTGGTGCATTCATTTTTACGCACAGGCAAAATGTTTGTGTAATTTACTGGGAAATGGAGGCAGAGTTGAAACTGTAAGGCAGTTCAGCTTGGAACGCCTGATCCCTGAGTATGGCAGAAGGTATGAGTATGACTGCGGTGTCTCGGTTATGGTTGCAATGGAGAAATTCGATGGATCCAGCAGTTACATCTATGGAGGTGGACTGAATATGGTAAGCAATGTATAAATTTTTCCTGTTGGTGACTGATATTTTTGTAGTATATAAAAGGTATCAGTTTGAACCCAAATCCATACCGCAGGAACGAATCTGTTTGGAAAGGAGGATACAGTATTTGGCACGCATCGTCTTGAACAACAGGAACATTTACCGAGATGTGATCCTTTCAGAGGTGCACCGGTTCATCCAGGAAAAGGTAAATCTGCCTACACATCCCAAGGTTTCCGCGAAATGTGACTGAAAAACTTGTTGGCAAGCATGACGGATCTGTCACTCCTTTCAAACTGAAACAATTCTCACTGCATCTACTCATGTTCTGTGTGTACTTTATGTCTCTTGAGTGAAGTTAACATTCAGTATAAACTTAGTATGTATTTGGCCCAGCTGGGTTCTTTTGAAACGTATTTAACTTGTTCCTTAGATTTGAACTTTGCAATTCCTTGTTGCAATAAATGTAATGAATATGAAGTGAAAAACCAGTAACTTAATTTTCCCTTAATAGTGTGGTAGTTTGATAATTTCACTTGCAATTTTGTTTGAAATTTAAGTTAACATATCTACAAACTCATATACAAATTACTGCATCTAGTAATTGAGCTGGTATAATCCACTTCCAACTTGGATTTTTTCATATTTTGTATAATTGTTTTGCAGTGAACATAAAATAGGGAATTAGTTTGGCTTGTCGTGATTCATCTGATTGCCTAGTCCATAAAATAATCAAGGATTTGCCTAGTCCCAATTCATCTAATTACTCTAATTAAACTGATTGAATATATAGTTGGAATTAATTGTTAAAAAATTACAGTAATTCTTACAAATTCATGATATTCAACAAAAAATGAAATTTAGAAACCCATAAAAAAATAAAAATCACGCCCACAAAAACATTGAAACATCGCAGAGCTTCCTCTTCTCCCCCAACACATTTTCTTCTGCTCTGCTCAATATATACTGTTCCAAACCAAGGTTTTTTCCTTCTGGGATGGCGATAACCAGATCCAAGGTTCCACCTCCTTATCCCACCGAAGAGCCACAACCCAGCCCAACGGCGGCGTTTAAGTATCCGGCGAAATGTCGGGCCGAGAAACGGAGTAGTTGTTCCAAGGAGGCAAGCGATGATGAGGAAACACAAGTTGAGGCCATTGATTTGAGCTCATCATCAGATTCCGACAGTCTTCAAGCCTTGCATGCACCAGGTTGCTGGGACAGTGACCCGGACGACAAGGATTACGTGCCGAAAGGAGATGAACCACCCGATGTAGACGAGGCTACTACCACCGATGAGGATACCCAGTCCGAGGACACTGAAGATGGATTGCAATATGATGACCAGGAGGTGCACCGCAAAGGTACCATGCACAGTTTCTCTTTCTTAATTTCATTGTTTGGATAATTGATCTGAAAATCTACAAAGTTTGTTCTGCCGTGTTCTTGGATGTTAAAAAAGTAAGTTAGGCCATAGAAGGGTTTAGGATTTGGAACTATAAGGAATTTGACCACAGATGTGTGATTTGTTGATTAGTTCACTTTTGATTGACAATATTCGTTATGATTTTTGTCACTTTATGTTAGAATGAATGTCGGTAACTCTTAGCTGTGTAAGTTCCATGTTACCCTTTTTTGTAGGCTCCAAGTTACCCTAGCCGTGACTTTGCTGTTCTCACTGGGAAACCCATATATGTGTGGCATAGTTAACATAGGCCTTCAGTATCATTGTGTTGCTACCTTAATATCCCTGTATCATCGTCATCGGACTTGACATCTTTCAGTCATCATTAGTTGAACTTCACAAAATATTTTTTTGGTTTTGCATTTTGCATTTTGGACAAGAGAAGGGATTCAGATTTTCACTCATGTAAAATTTGTCGTGTTTTATGGTAAATGATGACCCTGCATCGAATGTGATGGGATTATTGCACATGACCATGGTTTTCTTCTTTTAATGGTAACTCTTAGTTTATTTACCTTTTAATCAGTTTTTGGGGGTTCAATAAAAACAAATTGTTATTGTTCACTGGCCTGTTGTAGGAAAGAACAAGCGAAGTGCAGATAGCGGGTCGAAACAGTCAGAAGGGCCTCTGAAGAGAAAAAGAGGCTGTACAGATGACTCAGAAATCGTGTTGGTATCAGAAAATGAAGCTGGTCCGAGTCAGGTTGATGATAAGGGGAACATTGATGGAAATATTAAACTAGCATGCGTGTCTAGACCAACAGGACTTAGTCAGCTGAGAAGACGTCTCACCCGCCAACAGATGGCAGACATAAATGACATCGGGTTTGGTGGCCTCCTTTACTTGGATATCAATGAAGTACCAGGAGGTATGACCACATGGCTGATTGATACTTTTAATCCAAGCTCAAGGACATTTGACATAAATGGGGAGGCAAAGTTTGCAATCACCTGGGCAGATGTCAGGGACATATTCATGCTTCCCCACAACCCACAATCACCTGTTGAAGAAGACTCCAAAACAGAGGGTGACCGCAGACTTATGGAGATTAGGCAGAGGTGGGCAATAGAGCACAACATTCCTTTATGTCCCAATTTCGAGTTTTCTATTCATCTGCTGGAGGAAGCAATGATGAACATAGAAGGCGGGGGACCTGATTTCAAGCAAATGTTCGTCCTTTACGCTCTGTCATCTTTCCTCACCCCGGTTTCAAGACGACAAGTCGACTTCAGGGCTTTGAAGTCACTGGTGAATGTCAATTCCATCAAGAACTATGACTGGTGTGAGTTTGTATTGGAGAAGACATGCAGTGCGGTGGAGAGGTTCAGAATGGAATCCAAAGCAAAGGTAAAGCGTGTTTTCTCTGGAAACACGCTCCTGCTTATGATAGCTTACATGCAGAGGGTTAAGTGGCATGGTTTGAGCGCTCCAAGGTCTCGTCCCCTGTGTCAACTCTGGGACACTGAGGCACTGATGGAGCGTGTTAAGGCTGAGCTGAAAGCGGGGGGATTTGGGAGATGGCTATTTGACCTGGATTCATACCCAATAAGTAAGGAAGAGGAAGTTAAGAAAAAACCTGCATGGTTAATTCCAGGGCTAATGACTATTCCAATTCCGGCCACTTCATATTCTGATGCAAAGCTGCAAAGACTGCTACCCAATGTAAGTCCTTCTTGATACTCACACTACTGCTTAGTCTATTTTTTAATCGATTATGTATTTATTTTTCAACCTTGACAGGTTTATCAAAGGGAAATTGCTTCGCTAGGCAGAGACTTGGAGATCATTCTTCAATCAGTAGCCAGGAGAATGGAGGCCATCCTGAACAAGGAGGACTACGATGATGGTATTGGGTACAATTACTACAACAAGGCCACACTACCATACCTCCACGAGCAGCTTGAAAGAGTAGCCAAGAACATGGAGAAGGCTGGCGACGAGCTACGAAAACAGATCCAAAATGATGCACCTGCAAAAAAGAAGCAAAAGCAGGTTCCAGCTAAGAAAAGACAGGTGCCACCTAAGGATCATGCCAGAACAAAGAAAAAGCAGCCACTGAGGTACTTATAGATTTAATTTTCCTCACTTGTATATTTATTTTCCAGATTGACATGATGCTTAAATGCGCACTTACTTGGGGTGTTTCATAATATAATGCAGGCCTCACCAACCTGATTTTGGAGTGAATCAAGAGGTACTTATTTAGTCGTACTTTACTGGATACGTGTTCACCATACAAATATGTATAATGTTAGTGTTTTAGGATATATCTTCTGACTAGTATGTATGTGACGTCGGTTAAAAATGTAGGTGGCCAGTGGGGTGGAAACTCATGGTGTTAGCGCTCCTGAAACTCTGGAACGTGTTGATATCATCGACTTACCTCCAAGCCATCAGCTGGTTCAGTCTCCAAGCCATCAGCTGGTTCAGTCTCCAAGCCATATGATGGTGGGTGCTACTGCTGGTTATTTAGTGTTTTTTTCTACTGTATTTTCATTTGCAAGGTAGTCGGGGATGAATGCTGTTGTGCTGATTTTGTAGGATAAAGTAGATGGTGGCAATAACAGTGGTTTGATGGCTGGTACTGGGGCTGAGCCTCCATTTCAGGGTGTGATGAATGGTTTCGATCAAGATAAAGGTGAGCAGAATGGTGAGACTGGTGATATAACCGTGCATCTTGGTGAGGACAATGGTATGGAGGAGGAGGTTAACCAGGCCGCTGATATGGAGGTGGAATATTATGGGCGGGAACAAAGTGTTGAGGCCAATGGTGTGCAGAAGATTACTGGTGCCAATGATATGCAAGTGCAAAATGGTACAGGTCGAATTGGTGAGCGCCAGGGTGAAGGTAATGGTTCGAAGGAGCACATTGACGGGTGCAATGGTATCAACCAGAAGGAAAGTGAGGACCATGGTTTCGACCAAACGAACACTCAAGGCAATTCGATCGATTTGAAAATTACTGAGGTTAATGTCGTCGAGCAGGAGAATGTGGAGGTGAGTGGCAAAGGGCAGGAGAATGATGCGGTGAGTGATGTTGGGCAGCAGAATATTGCAATTAGTTCTCTGGAGCAGCCGGACACTAAGGTGACTGATGTCGGCCAAACTAATAGTGCAATGAATGATTTTGCTCAGCCTAATGTTGCAGCGACTTGTAGTGATAATAACGTACAGCTCAATGGTGTTGATAATAAATCAACATCTCAATCATGTTCGGCAGTCCACTCCATTGCAGAGGATGCATCATGGTCGAGTTTGCCAGTCAACAGAGACAAAGTGCTCTGCTCTAGCCTGGCTAGGAGTGTTTTTATAAATGGGACAAATTTGCCAGATTACGCACTAGAGATTGTTGACTTCTGCTTATCAGATAATGGCCCCCCGCTGTAAGCCACAACTATTCTAACTGTTGCATTGTTTTACCCTTATTTTACTTTTTCCCAACTAATCATATTTCTATATATGATGCAGCGGTTTTGCAACATTCAGTGACGGATATATTACCATGTCCAGGGGTGACTTTTCCCGATTTTCCCGGAACAAGCGACTGTCGAGCCAGATTATACAATGTTGGGCCAGGATTCTTAACTCCGGTTTGGAGCCTGATTGCAAGGAAGGTCGAGTATGCTTGGATATCATTCGTTCGGTAATTGCTTTTCACGGCCTTAATAATTTCAATGTTTATGTCGCTAAATCTTGAACCGAAGCTTAACATTTTTTTCCTTTCACAGTCTCTAACAAAAAAAGCAAATGCTGCCTGTGAAACATGGGAAACCTGGTTGGCCCAATGCCCTAAAGATGTTAGATCTGCGGAAGAGGTAACTGATTTTTTCGCAGATTTGTAGTTTGCAAAACCGGTTCTATTGTTTAACTTGTGAATTGAAATGCATCCTGCATTTTTTTTTCCTTTTCCTAAAACATAATTTTTGTGTGAGCTTGAGTAGATTCTGGAGGGAGAGAGGTAACTGATTTTTTTGCCGACTAGTAGTTTACAAAACCGGTTCCCTTGTTTTAGTTGTGAATTGAAATGCCTCCTTCATTTTGTTATTTTCCTTTTCCAAACACATATTTTTGGTGTGAGCTAGAGTAGATTCTGGAGGGAGAGAGGTAACTGATTTTTTTCGCCGACTTGTAGTTTACAAAACCGGTTCTTTTGTTGTACTTGTCTGGAGGGAGAGAACGTTTTTCTGAACTTGTAAACATTACATTTGAAATGTGGAATTCGGATTTCTTATCATAAGTTTTAAGACCCAATGTGATGATGGGATGACTTGTTGCTTGCATGCCCTGGCAGATTCTTGTCCCTATATCTGTGGAAAAACACTTTATCCTTGTGGCCTTCAATTTCAAACACCGTGAATGTCACTATCTCGACACCAGACAGCACAGCAAGCCTGAGAAGTGGGAGTCCATTGTGCGGTGTACTGTGAGCATTTCACGCCTTTTGTTGTTGTGTACTAGTCATGGTAGAAAGGAAGCTTTTTTCTTATAAAATGTTTTCATGCTGCAGCGAAAGTGCCTTGCACAGCTTCTTGTTGGGGTTGGCCATAAAGGTGCTGCGACCGTCGAGAACATGAGGTTAAAAACTGTCGTAGCAAGAAGAGAACTTCACGATCACGACGCTGGCGTCCATGTGTTGAATCTGATGCAGAACTACTCGGGGAATGCAAGGGTGGATGAGCGTGCTACCAGTAGTAATGAGGTAAATTTATGTGCAATATGTCGTGCCTTATTTTCTTCTACTTTATGTCAGTCTGGTAAACGCACGTGACATCTTTTAAAATGGCATACAGATTGATAATCTTCGAGCAACAATCTGCAGCAGCATTGTTCTGAGCAAAGTTAATCAACGGAAAATTGCAGTGTTTTCAAGCTTATCATCGTACATAACAACCAAGCTCAAGGGCAAATCTGCACATTAAATTGGAACCAATGTAAGCCTGCCTATGTAGTATGTACTGGGTGTTTTGTAAACTCCTCTCCATGTTACTTTAAACTAGTTCGTTGTCAGGCTATCAGGCCATGCGAATTTGAATTCTTCAATGACTGAATTGTTTTGTAACTCTAGTTTCAAATTCAATGACTGAGTTTGTGCATGTTAATGTAATCAACCTGTTGTGCTTGGCAACTTGAACTGTAAGTCTTTTGAATTATCTCGTGGCAACGAATACAAATGCTTCATGTCTACACAAATTCTTCACGGTCGAAGTAGACCATTCTTCACTCTTCATTAAAATTACCAAAGCTCTCATTGACTTCAACAAGTTTAAAGCTACAATTTTAGACAATAAATACAGATCAAAGAATCCAAGCTGCCTAATTAGACAATCGAATTTATGCTCAGTCGGCTTCGATAAATGATATCATCATTCAGGATTGAAACAATCATTCTTTCCTCTAAAACCTTATCCCCGGAAAGTTCAAATTCAAATCACCACAAACACCACTTTTATAATCTTCTCTTATTGCAATCTTTGTTCATCAGAATCATCCAAATGAACTACCTTCAAATCATCTGTTTTGGATATCATACGATGAAACAATCTTCAAAACGCCTCTTCACACCATATAAGATCAACATAACATGATCTTATAAGAACTTAATTGCCTTGTATCACTAAACCACCAATAAATGATGTTGGATCATTTACCCAGTATCTTCACTCAATATGATCAGAATAGAATCCTTACCACTTTGGAGACCCACATCCAGTCATAACTGGAATCCTCCGGCTATGTGATCAAACTGCTATTGCTCTGTGTTCATCCACCTCCAGCTTTGTGATCTCTGTGTTCATCCACCTCCAGCTTTGTGATCTCTGTGTTCATCCACCTCCAGCTTTGTGATCTCTGTGTTCATCCACCTCCAGCTTTGTGATCTATGTGTTCCTCCACCTCCAGCTCTGTGGTCTCTGTGTTCCTCCAGCTATGCTATTTCTCTGTATTGCCCCGACACCCAAACAGATTCGTTCGTCCCGTTCGTCTAATTTTGAATAACCCTAAAAAAAATGATGGAAGAATTCGTTCCTCGAATCAGCAATTCGAGTCTTGAGAAAACTTCTGAGTCGAAGCGATTCGAATAAAATCGAACCAATCATTCGAATTGAGAATTTCTTCCTTCGCCGGATACCTAATTTGCAAATCAAACCGTCGGAGAAGACAAAATCCCTGACATTTGCTTTATGGTCCCCTATAGCACACTGTTTAAGCCTTGCTGGGCTCTTGGACGCGGCCCAAATCTGGAGGCTGAAATAATACTAAAAAATTGATAAGTAACAAACGGTTTCGTAAGTTTATCAGGGTCCATGTAGAAATGGTAGTAATGGAAAGGAGATGATAAGATGATAAGATTGGGTTTTGATTATATTTGATTATTTGACGGCTGAGATTTAGTTGACAAAATGATATTGACCGTTCAGATAAATAAAATAAATACATATATTATTGATTTATTTATTTTATTTATTTATCATCATCATCATTATCATCATCAGAATTAGAATAATTTCCAATTATTCTTAGTATAGTTTTTACAAATATGTCTACAACTGTAGGAGAATACTAAAACTGGAAATTATATTTTATTATTATAATTATTAATATTATAAATACATTTATATTTAAAAAAATTTAAATAAAGTCAAGAAAAATTAATTGCTGATTCGAACAAGT
The DNA here is from genome assembly GCA_963678965.1 of Cruciata laevipes. Classification (NCBI taxonomy): domain Eukaryota; kingdom Viridiplantae; phylum Streptophyta; class Magnoliopsida; order Gentianales; family Rubiaceae; genus Cruciata; species Cruciata laevipes. The sequence goes on from OY787637.1 coordinate 6,431,288, forward strand.
CACTTTAAATATAAGATGATTCTAAAAATTCTACAAATTCAAGTAAATTTTAGACATTGATTAGTTTGTTTCAATTTAGTTAGTAGTGTTTCAATGATTCTGTAGTGTTTGTAAGAAGTCAATTACGAGTCAACTAAATTGATTCAATGATTCTAGAAAGTCACATAAAGTTTGATTGATCAATAGTTCAACTCAATTAATTAGTGTTATCAAGTAACAGTTAACTAAATCGATTTAGTTATTAGTATTTATAAAAGCCAATTTGTTAATGTTAACTAAATCGATTTGGTAAAGTTTGAATATTCAATAGTTCAACTCGATTTAGTAAGTGTCTATAGAGAGTTGTGTGTAAGATTCGAGTTTGATTCAATATATAGTTGGTGGTTATAGAATGTCAATTAAGGTTTGACCTTTGATTATTTCAAATCAATTTAGTTAGTGTCTAAAGAAAGTTAAGTAAGATCTAACTTTTGATTGCTTGTAACTCAATATGGTAGTGCTTTAGAAAGTCAAAGGTTGAGGTTATATTAGTTAAACTCAATTTAGTTAGTGTCTCTATAAATTCACATAATATTTGACTTTTAATTAGTTAAATTTAATTTAAATATTAGTGATTATCGAAAGTCCTATAAGGTTTTCACTTTCGATTAATCAAACTCAATTCAGTTAGTGTTTATAGAAAGTTAATTAAGTATGAGTTGACATTTAATACTTAAACCAAATTTAGTTACCGGTGATTATAAAAAGTCAAGTAAAGGTTTAACTTTGATTAGTTAAACTCAATTTAGTTAGTAGTGTTTATGAAAATTCATAAGATTTGATATTCCATTAGTGAAACTAAATATAAATACTAGTGTTTACAGAATTCAAGTAAGATATGACATTTGATTTTATTTTTGAAAAATATCATTCATAATGTTGGGAAACGTCCAACCGCGATTACAATAGGTGGAACGTGGAATCAAACATCTAGTATAGGTTTCCTATCAAGGATAATCAAACTAATTATCATATTACAAAGATGTTATTCAATAAAAAATTAATATTCCCCCAAGAATATACTGTCACCGATAAAAGTCATAAACTGTTTAACAAGGGATTTGCATCCAAGCATATTCAACCATGATAGCCAGGAATCTTAAACATATGCAAATAGAGTTTAATGTGTATAGGATTTATTGGGTTGAAGGTGAAAATAAACTCAATTCAAATTCACAGTTAAAATAAACACAAAACCTAGTTAAAAGTTAGTAAGTACATTTAGATCCAACGGTATAAGAACAAATGTATGACTGAACTAATCTCAAACATATTTCATAGGAATTGAATTGAACTGATCATAAAATTTCTTCCTAACTTAATTAGATGTTCCGTTTCATGATGAAGTGTGATTTGATTAAATTTAGTCCTAAATTTTACTTCATTTTAGTTCAGTTCAGTTCAATTTATTTATTTTAATTATGTTTAAATTTGATAGGGTGAACATGCTTTTAATTACTTTCAGTTAGGCCCTGTTTACTAGAGCTTATTTCTTCATGTATTGAATTGAACTGAATTGAACTGAACTGAACTGAAGCAAAAATTATGTATTGAAAAATGGAATCAGCATGACTGAATTAACCTGAATTTCATCAAATTACATTTTCACTTAACTGAACTGAATTGAACTGAACAGATCTGATCTACAGATAAGCTCTGTTAAACAGGGCCTAAGTCAATCTAATTTTTAATATTTTAAATTCCAAGGAGTTGACAATAAATTATATAAAGACGTGCTGAACTTAAAATAAGATAATTGAAAATTAAAATTGATGCATTGGAGGGAAAACAGAGAAAAGGGAAAGTAAGGGGGTGCTTGGTTGAAATAGAGGAATGAGAATCGGAATAGGAATGATAATAGGGTATAATGATTATAGGGGTAATGATTATAATGTTGTTGTTTGGTTTGTATAAGTGAATGGCTAAAATTAGTAAACTAAAATGACGGAGTGGCTAAATATAGTAAACAACTAGGTAATGAAACCCATAGTTGTCAATTTTGTAGGGTTTGGGTGATTGGCCAGTTTTGGGTGATGAAGGTGGGCCTCATATAATCATAATACACAACCAAACACCCCTACTCTATAATCAAACCAATTACCCACCTCCAAACCCCCTCTAAATAGTCTTTGGGAGGGAAAATGTCTTTGGAGGGAAAATAGTTTTGGCATCTTGGAGGGAAAACGAAAAAAGCTCCCGCCCTTAACCCATCATTTTATTGGCGGGACTTTCTTTATTAAAAAATAAACGACCTTTTAAAATAAAGGGGTGGTCTCTGGAGCGACCGTCTACATTTGTAGACCAAGGACTAAGTTAAAAATAGGGTAATATATCAAAAACAAGGAGGGACTAATTTGCAATTTTTAAAAATTTAGAAAAATCAAGCGCTACAGTAATTTCGCGCGTGTACAGTGTTTGCTACAGTACCGCTACAGTACTTTTGCTACAGTACATGAGAGATTTAACTCAAAACCTGAAGTTTGCTACATGAGAGATTTAACTCAAAACCTGAAGTTTGCTACATGAGAGATTTAACTCACAACTTGAAGTTTGCTACAGTAACATGAGGATTTAACCCACAACCTGAAGTTTGCTACAATAACATGAGGATTTAACCCAAAACCTGAAGTTGTTACAGTAACATGAGGGATTTAATCCAAAACCTGAAGTTTGCTACATGAGGGGTTTAACTCAAAACCTGGAGTTTGCTACAGTAACATGAGGGATTTAACCCAAAACCTGAAGTTTGCTACATGAGGGATTTAACCCAAAAGATGAAGTTTACTACAGTAACATGAGGAATTTAACCCAAAACCTCAAGTTTATTATAGTCACATGAGGGATTTAACCTAAAACTTGAACTTGTAATTTAGAAGATGATCATTATAACATAAAAACATGGGGAATTTAAACCAAAACCTAGAAGATTTTTATTATTACCCAAAAGGTGATCATTATAACATAAAACATGTGGAATTTAAATCAAAATGTGTCACTTAAAACATTGAGGTTATAACTTAAAACATGAGGAGTTTAAAGCAAAACCTGAGAGATAGTTAATCATATAAAAATTGGTAGAGTATCAATCATCTAAAAACCTATAAAGATGTAATTTATAAAATAAAACATGATCAATTTAAAATAAAATCTGATTTTTTTGCAAAAAAAAAAAAAAAAAAAAAAGAATTAGCACTGTAGCAGTACTATTCACATGTCACTGTTCACATGTCACTGTTCACGCGCGAAATTACTGTAGCGCGTGAAATTTCTAAATTTTTAAAAATTGCAAATTAGTCCCTCCTTGTTTTTGAAATATTAGACTATTTACAATTTAACCCGGTCTACATATGTAGACGGTCGCTTCCAAGACTTTGCCTAAAATAAAAATAAAAGTGACGGAATTATTTCCGTCACAAAGTTTCTGTTACGCCCATTTCGTCACCATAAGAGTTAGTGACGGAATTGTTTCCTTCACAAAATTTTCGTCACCAAGTGTCGTCAACTAACTTTATTTCGTCACTATAATCGTCACTAAATGTAAATATTGTGACGGGATTCAATCTTTGTCACTACATTCGTCACTAAATATTGCCTTTGGTGACGATACTATTCTCGTCACTAGAAATCTCTTCACTGACGAAACGCGGTGACAAGATTTAGTATTCGTCACTAAATCTAGTCTTCAGTGACGGTTCGATTTGTCACTGAAGGTCATATTTGGTGTAGTGTCATGAATCGGGTTACGCCCAAAACGATATGAGAGCACGGAGAAGTGAGAAAAGACAATGGTATCTGCAGGAGCGGATGATTTGGGCGAAGGACGAATTTTGAAGCAACCGAGAGCTACAACGAACTGGAACCTGCATTGGAAGCCTCAATACCCTATTTTGGATAACTCTTAGAAAACGAAGAAGGAAAAAAAAAAGATGGACGCTTAACGCCGTCATATGGGACGAGGGATGCGATTTCAAAGGTGAGGGATTTTGAGAGAGAAAGTGATGAAGAATGAAGATAGAGATAGGATAATTATTTCGGTTTTTCTAACGAGTGCCGTGAGTTAGATTCCATCGATAAGTGTAGTTTTACTCTTGTTAATTGTGTTGATAATAATTACCTCATAAAAATGCTTCGTTGTCTGTATTTACTTTTGGGTTACTTTAAGTACGTGGTTGTCTGTGTTACTGGTGATAAAATTATATTTTTGGTCACATGATTGATGATTATTTATTGAAAATAAAAATAGCTAATGTACCTAAATCAAAAACGTGATTTAACCACTCAAAATTGGAATGTAATTTTTTTTTATAATTGGTATAATATTCTAATTGTTATGAAGTCAATAATATTTTATAAATTTAAATATTAGAAAATTCTAGAAATAATTTTTTACATGGATATACATTTTATAATAATATTTAATTTCATGAATTAGTGATGACAAAATAAATGTCATGTGGAATATTATTGAATCATTGATATATTACAATAGACAAAAATAATATTTAATCAGAAAATTTTATAAAAAATTTATTGTTTAATAAATACATTGAAAAGTTTAGTTATCCAAATTCGAGTATATTTGGTGTTGAAGTTGAATAATAATATTTTTATAAGTAAATTTTAAAGAATAAAATAAGCCATATGAAATAATCTATGTTGTTTAAATAAGCCAGTAGAAAAGCATACGCGCCGAGTAATTATGACGCGACATACCTTTACCAAGTAAAATACAATTTATTTGCCGTTGGCACGGACAACCATTCAATTGAGTGGTGTAATTACGATAACACAATTAACAAGAGTAAAATACACTTATCGATGGAATCTGACTCACGTTAACGAGTGCCCTAGGGCACTCGTTAGAAAAACCGTAATTATTTTAAGGTGAGATTTAATTGATAAAAGAGATTAAAGTTTACTTATTTGACAATTGACATTTAAGATGTTAAAGATTCTATAGTAATTTGTGCAAAAGTTAGTATTGATTTACCACAATTAATGTTACCATAAATATACTAATTATTCCATAATATTTGAAGATATCGATAAATATTTAAAAATTACCATGAATACACTAATTATTCATTTTCATAAATTCTCTCTAAGAAATAAAAAAAATTATGCAAAAAATTCGTATGAGATTGGTCTCTTGGTTTGTTTAATGAATAAGTTAACACAAATTTTCATTTGTTTTGAGAAAAATATGTGTTTAAAATAATAGAACAATGCGAACGAGAGACGTTCAACGATTTTTACTAATACAAATTTGTGGTCTTAAATTTGGTTGTTTTGACTCTTTTCATTTTCACTAAAAGTAACATGGCGTACTTCAGTTTTTAAAAATAATCACAAAATAGTATACTCATGATCGTATTTCATAATTTCCATATTATCTATTTTATCGGATGCGGAATTTAAATTAAACTCAATTTCAAATTTAATTGGTAAAATATAAAATGAAAACAGTTTCATAACAACTTAACTACAGTAAAAAAATTGACATTAATATCATAATTTGACATTAATTAGTCAAAAATAAAATATCAATTTTCATTAAAAATATTTTTTATTATTCTTATTATTATATATTTGATATATTAATCATGTAATGTCTAAGAATCGTCTTTCATCAATTAAGTAGCGGTAAATAATTCCACACACCGAAAGTAAATTTAGTTTTTAATTAAATAAATTGAAAGAAAATTTAGTTTTATTATTCCACACCAAGCAACGACAAAAAATTGTTGCCTTGACCGTTGCTACATATTTGTTTCATGATGTAAAAAAAATATCTTAGAAGCGGTGAACCATTGTTACTGATTAAAACAGCTGCTTATTGTACTTACCGCACCGGTTTCGATTGAGCGCTGCTATAAACCGGTGGTCATTGTACTTCCAGCATCGGTTTTGGTGGAGCGCTGCTATAAACCGGTGCTCATTGTACTTCCAGCACCGGTTTTGGTGGAACGCTGATATAAACCGGTGTTTATTCTACTCCCAGCGCCGATTTCGGTAAAGCGTTGTTATAAACCGGTGTTTATAGCAGAGTCAAACACCGACTTTGGTAGTGCGCTGCTGGAAACCGGTGCCTATAGGGGGTCTCCTGGTAGTGCATATCTCTTCGTACCTTACATATTTGTCAATTGACAATCGGTTGGCGAGAGTAGTTAGGGATTGTGTAGAGGTCGTAATAAGATTATGCATTGGTCTTGGGAACTGGGAAGTGATGTTGGAGTAGAAGAATATTAAGGTTGGTGTCTTTTAATTTTACTCGGCGAATTTTATTTGCAAAATCATCGCTTGAAAGATATGGTTGACTTATAGGTTTCGTATCTAAAATTTTCAATCTGTCATATAATTTCATGGTTAAGTACAATTTTACATGAAAAGAAAAAGTATCAAGTGTAGCTTGGCGAATATCATTTTTTTTTAATTGAAATCACCATTCAGGTGATAGAGAATTTCATTAGTCACCCCATGACTGGATTACCCAAGGGAACAACAAGAGAATGGGGAGCCAAAGCTTAGTACATTACACAAAAGAGAGCTGCTTAAGCTAACTCGAAGCAAGAATGCTTCCAAAAAATATTACAAGTCTGATAATGAATACATAGATAGGGAGCAAGGGACCAGAACTAAGAGTAGATCTTGATAAACCAGTAGAATAACATCATAACAAGGCCCAGGTTAGCGAATCATCACGACGAAACTCAAGTTTGTGCCAAGTCGTAGCTGATCCAGTGGATTAAAGATCTAAGGTAGCTTGATTTTGTGAGGATATCTGGACATTAGAGGAGCTTGCTATGCTTTGGATTCTTAGAGTTGGGAGCTGTAGAGTGTCTCCCATGATTGCTTTCCTCACTGTTCTTGGTAGAAATGTAATATAATTAACCAGAAAATCGTAATATTAAATAAATAAACTTCCAATTTTATTCTCAAACTTCTAACCATAAAATCGTAAGTTTATTAGTTATAACCAGGAAATATAGAATTCAATAAGAATCAAATTACAGTTTTCGACTCAATTCCATAGGCGGACTAACAAAACCTCCAGTATACATTCCTACATTATATTAAGGATGAATCACTAAAAAATCATGACTAGATGCTATTTTCAATGGATGAATGTGTAGCGAACCAAGTTCGATAAAATAAATGCAGTTTATTTTTTATATGCGAATCAAAATTGGTTGTGGAGTATGACAACGAGTGATGTTCATTAAGGACGAATGCTTGATGTCCAAATATCCATTTCCTTAACCTAGTTTAATCTTGTCCGATCAAACTTGTAAAATGTCAATACATTTTATTTTGTAGCCATTCAATGGAGCTCTAGAAATTTAAATTGTAAATATATCATCGCCAGTTCCAACGAAATACTCATTGCCTTCATATGGGCCACAAAAAACATTTATATCCTCATTCGAGGATCCTTCATCATGTGTAATAGTAATAACGTCACCATAAGCAACTACATCATAAATTCCAATATCCACATTTAGGTCACGATATGGTTCTATGCTTGGAGCCCTTGGCCTTAATATTGTAATCTCGAGTTCATTATTTACGATAGCACAATCTGCAAAATATTTGCGTTGAACTATACCATATATCTTCTGGTTGCATGTCGTAAGTTCAGAAAGGTGTATTTGCGATCCATACCTTATCTCGGTCCACTTTAGATGGCCATGACGCCAAATTTGAATACCTGATTTTACATATGAAACGAGTGCAACAATGCAATATTGGCATAGTTGGAGGTGCAGTTATCAGATGTTATTACTTGAAGTCGATTCTGAATTCAATTTTGGTAGCTTGATCATCTCTTTTAAATGTAAGTTCCAAAAAGAAGTTTCACATTCATCTACCACCACCAGATACTCATTACAACTTTGATGAACATTATCAATGGGTGATTTTGTACTGTATTGACGTTGATCAAAATATTATAAAAGTAATCCTTTTCTCGGCCTCTCTTCATGAACCACGGATATGGTCATGGAATTGTATTATTAACATTCAACCATTTAATTATGAACAAAAAGTACTAATTTCAAACAACACTAGTGGAGGAGGCAGTGGAAGGCGGCGGTTCCGCCTTCAATGCTCGGCGGTTATGAACCGCCGGTGGCAGCGGCGCCGGGCAACGGTACTGGAATTGCTCAGTGGTTCAAAACCGCCGCGCAAGGTTGCGAGTCAGGTTCATTCGGTTGCGAGTTCGTAACGAGTTAGAAGGTGCAGGTTGTTTTCAAATGTTGCGACAGCGGATGCTCCTCCGGTTCAAAGGTTGTAAACTCGCAACTAGCATTTCAGGTTAGGGTATATGTTTGTTCCTGAATTTGGTTACGAATTCGCAACCTAATTAGGTTCCACTAAAAAAAAATACCGGCTAAAATAAAAATGCTAGAAACGAAGAAAAGTAACAGAGCTATACTTCAATATAAACAAAGAATATTTGACATATTACATTTTCCAGTTTGATCCTCATTAAATAACTAAATCCGATTTTGCAAATTGCTAAATGGAAACCAATGACGTAAAGAACTTGTACTTTTAAGCTTCAATATATCAACAAATGGCATGCAACTTATTCTTATTCACCATCTCAGAATCTACATGCGAATGGAGCTTAAACTTTCATCTTGTTGAAACACAATAATTCTATATGCAAGTGATCAACTGATCTTGTAGAGTTATACTTATAAACTAACTCTAAGAGGGAAAATTCCTTTAACCTCAACATCAAAATAATGGAGAAACTCACAACTGCTTCCCTGCAAATCTTGGATGGTCAGGCTGAATGCTATCAAGCTTAGTTCCCGGAATAGTGATATTCCTCCGAATACGAGATGCAAGTCGCTGAGCTTTCTGTCCAGCATGCACTGAACTCCCTTCTGAAATCATGTTGCTTATATCATCAGCAAGTTTGACTGCTTCATTGTATTCCCTCACCCAATCCGCATGAGATGCCATGTTCCTAGGGGTAAAAAGAAAAACAGTCCATTATCAGAAATCGTGAACTTCAATATTGCTCTAGCAAGGAACGAAAATCTGAGGTCATAAATCAAGTTCATACACAAAGTAGACACCAAAAGCTTACAAGATAGGGCTCAAATTCAACTATCAATCAGCATAACGTAAATTGATCCATAATTAAGCTTAAAAGAGCAGTTTCAGATTCAAGCAGATCCAAAAAACAACATAGATGTAGTCAAAACCTCAAAATTGCAAAAAGCACAAACCTTAGCTAAACAAATTTAAACAAAAACTTGGGAAAAATGGGGGAAACGTGCAATCACCAACTAAATTCAAGCAAAAACCAGAAAATTTGCAATAAAAACAACAAAATCCGATGCACGATATAAAGGCGCTCACCAGATGAATCGGAAAGGGCGATCAGAATTGCTAGGGTAGAAAGGTATAATCCCCAATTTCTCATTATTGGGCGTGCGAGCAGGCGAGAGCGGAGGGCGACGGGCGGGCGACGGGCGGTAGTGGTGGCGAAGGCGATGAAGTGATAGCAGCAGCGTCTGCTTCTCCGATGTTGAAGAGGGCTTTTGCTGTCCCCAATTGATCTACTCGACTGTCGGAGATGGTTCCACGACGGCGATGAGGAGGAGGTGGAGGTGGAGATTATGGAGTCGCAGAGAGCGTCGGCGGTAGCAGAGTACGACTGCTCGGTGGCTGTTAGCTGGGGACGTCGGGATTGTCGACGATTCCGGGAGGCGGGAGGCGAGGTTTTGGGGGAGATGGGATAACCGATTGAGATCTGAAGGGATGAGGGAGTGATTTAGTTTATATACCATTAATTTATTATAAAAGAACTAATTTTTTATACTTGAAAAACTAATTTATAGTATAAGGAAATTCAAGTAAAAATTTAACTTTTTACTAGTTAAACTCAATTAAATATGTGTTTTCCCTAATTAAACTCAATTTGATATATTTATTGAATTTTAAAATAAATATCATTATCTATATGGATTCGGATAAATTTAATTATTTTTCTTAATTTATTTGAACTGTATGACTCCAATTAGAATTAATTTCATTTTATATTTAAATTAAATTTATTTTACTTGTAGCTGATATTTAAATAAGTTCAGCATCAATAATATTCATCAAATCCATTTGAATGTGACTGATATTAGTTCAATTAAATTAATTTAAAATTATTTCAATTTGAAAGTAATTATATGTAAATATCAATAAGAAAGCGACGAGTTATAAACATTATATGATTGTAACAAACATTAATAATTATCTATATCTTTACAATTTAAGATTTTCAATAATATTTTATGTTAATTTTCACTATGACCTACTATTGATGAATTTGATCATCGATTATGGCCCTGTTTACCAGAGCTTATCTGTAGATCAGTTCAGTTCAGTTCAGTTCAATTCAGTTCAGTTCAGTTCAGTGAAAATGTAATTTGATGAAATTCAGGTTAATTCAGTCATGCTGATTCCATTTTTCAATACATCAATTTTCACTTCAGTTCAGTTCAGTTCAATTCAGTTCAGTTCAGTACATCAAGAAATAAGTTCTAGTAAACAGGGCCTATATAATGTTTTGAAAAGTGTCACAATGTGGGGTGTAGTTATATCAAATTAAGTATATATAAATCAATCAAAATTGAGAAGAAATCATGACAACATAGTATATATGTTTAAGTAATCAGTTAATGTATAAGTAGTGAATATTCATTGAAACATCAGCGTTCTTACTATAGATCCCCGCAAATGTATGTTGTTTTATTTTAAAACTATATGAAAAGTTTCTCATATACAATAAAATGGATATTAAGATCCAACACTTTGATTATCTCGCTTAATTAGTGAAATTATTGCTAATTTTGCAATTAGTTAATTCAGATTTAGCTAGGTTGCTACTTCGCCACTACTTCAGGTTCAATTTAAAAGAACCGTAACCCCAGTTACGATGTCGTAACTGGATCTGACGGCGGCGGTTTTTCAAAACCGCCGCGTAACGTATCATTGGTCGGCGGTTTACTGTGCATAATATGATCCGGACAGGGTTACGAACTCGCAACCGATCAAGCACCGGTGTTTAGAGAACCTGATCATGTTGCGAACTCGCAAACCGAATTGCACGGCGGTTCTTGGATCTTTGGCCGGAACCGCCGCCGTCCGGCCTCTCTCCACTAGTGCAAGAAGCACTAAAGTTAAACAAACCAAGCAACCAATACCTGATTTTCTAAGCAATTCATTAATCAACATCTAACATAAAAAACGACCTTCTAGAAGATATAACAAATTGCACTTTCCAAATATTTTTAATAACTAAAACGGATTTTTTTCTAGAATGGTTATTCTTACAAAATCCGCATCCTTCTTTTCAAAGGATTTATCAATTTGGTTCCGAATGGGAAAGGGAATTGAATTGCTACTACATATATATTCGTGGGTTTATGACAATAACTTATTTAAAAGGATACGGCTGTTGATCATAGTAGACGAAGGTGATGACGACAAGAGAAAAAGATGTAAGAGAAAAGAGAGATTGGAGTTTGCTTCCACCAGATATTTTAGGATTGATCGAATCAAAATTTTCTAATTTAATGGATGACGTGAATAAGTTTCGAGCTGTTTGTAAAGGATGGAAACAAGCTTATCATCCAAAGGGTCATCTAACGGAATGGCTCGTACAAAAAACGGTTGGCATACCCGTTCTCAAATTGTTTCACCCACTTGCGAGTATACGTAATCCATATTGCATCAATGAACCTGATTTATGTCATGCGTCCATTCACTATTCTATAGATGGGTGGTTACTCATGTATTCTAAAGGCAATAATAATGAAATCTTCTTCTTCAATCCTCTCACTAAATACAAAATTCGATTGCCAAACATGCCTATGTGCGAGAATGACTTTAATGGTTTTAGTTGTACATCCAATCCAACCTCGGATGATTGTATAGTTGTTGGCATTGCACCGCAAGCAAGTGGTGAATCTACCGACATTTTCATTACTCGTAAAGGAATGAGTGATTGGACTTGGGCAAGATACAACCATATGTGGTTCGATACATGTTTTGCAAATCCAATTTACCACAAAGGGAAGTTTTATTGTTTAGGTATTGATGCATTATTGGGTGTGTTTGATCCCGACTACCAAACTTGGACAATAATAGGAAGGGATGTTAATCTAGCAAATCATGATAAGTACGCAACAAAAATTTGGAGTACTCCATATGACGATGCTTATCTTATGGATTTTCAAGGAAATCTCACAGCAGTGTATACGGGAGAAAAATTCAAGACTTTAGTTTTGAGATGGGATGAATGCAAAATGGATTGGCAAGATGTGACTGATATGAGTGATTATATGTTATTCTTGAGCAATACAACCTCTTTGGTAAAGAAGAGTAAGTTAGAATGCATGAAAAATAAAATATATCTTCCAGATGCAGGTGAAAATTACATGATATTTTTATCTTTGGATAGTGAACTGCATCATAACTTTGGAAATAACTTCTCAACGGAATTACTTTCTAACAAAACTACAACCAAAATTTTTAACACCTGCTGGATGGAACCCACCAAACATCATTGTAAGAACGTGGAGTGGATGCATAAAGGCGCGAGACCTTATGAAAGAACATGCTAGTTTGAGAATTCAACATTGTATTTGTTTCTTCAAACGAGTGATATACCTTGATGTGTTAAATTCATTGTCAATTCCTTCAAAATGTGTTAATAATATTGATTTTGATGCTTAATATAGTATTTAAGTTTGGTTCTATTTAAGTTAATGTTTAAGTTTTTATCTTTGTTATCACATTCTTCAACACTGCACTAAGAGCATTATTATTGTTGGGGTAAGTCCGTTTTGAGCAAGGGTGAGCAAAATAACCGGATAATCGAAAACGATTGGAAAATCGAATCAAAACGAACCGATTTGAAGTTAACTGAACCGAACGGTAATGTTATGGTTATCACTATTTGTGTATGGGGAAATATATGTTTAACTAGTTTTTGCTATTGATTTTGCTATCGATTGGTATGGGTAGGTTTATAGAACTTCTAATTTGAAACGCCATTGATGAATTTATCTAAGTGCTATCTTTTAGGTGATTCACCAATGAGAGTTGTAGTGATACTTCCATCATCCATAACTATAATAGAGAGGTTGAGAAATTTATCTCTACGATTAGAGGTTGTTTCTTACTATAACTAAGCACCCTTCTTAAAGGAACATGTCATAGTTTGAGGAAAAACCATAGTTGGAAGTCGGAATCACATGCACCCAAGACTCTTATTTTTACTAGTTAAATCTCTAATCTAATCATTGCACGATAACTTAGTTGGTAATCTAGATTTCTATTTATTTTGCATAGTAGTGTTTCTTATAAAACCAACCCTTATTTCCATTGCTTTTATAAGTACTTATAAATATTATATATATATATATATGTGTGTGTGTGTGTTTCATTCCTAGATAGAGAATTATAACTACATAACTACTTGGAAATAATCTTCTTCTCCGTGAATATGACACTTGCTTGCCATTTGTGTGTAACGATAGCGGTGATTATAAATTGTACTTTTGAGAGGTACGGTGACAACCTCTCAAATTTTGCCGCCGCTGCTGGGGATTCCCATTTACGACTTGGGGAAAACGCTGGTCAAAAATGGCGGCTTTGCCAAACCTCAGCACATGTATTTGCCGGATAAACGAGCTGTGCGCATTGATGCGCGTACCCGCATGGAGAATTTTACCCTTCCTACCGAGATCACTATTCATGTTGCCACAGTCCCGCTCGCCTTGTTGGGGTAGGTCCGTTTTGAGTAAGGGTGAGCAAAATAACCGGATAATCGAAATCGATTGGAAAATCGAATCAAAACGAACCGATTTGAAGTTAACCGAACCGAACGGTAAGGTTATGGTTATCACTATTTTTGTATGGGAAATATATGTTTAGCTAGTTTTTGCTATCGATTGGTATGAGTAGGTTTATAGAACCTCTAATTTGAAACGCCATTGATGAATTTATCTAAGTGCTATCTTTTAGGTGATTCACCAATGAGAGTTGTGGTGATACTGCCATCATCCATAAATATAATAGAGAGGTTGAGAAATGTATATCTACGATTAGAGATTGTTTCTTACTATAACTAATCACCATTCTTAAAGCAACATGTTATAGTTTGATGAAAAACCATAGTTGGAATTCGGAATTACATGCACCCAAAACTCTTATCCTTACTAGTTAAATCTCTAATCTAATCATTGCACGATAAGTTAGTTGGTAATCTAGATTTCTATTTGTTTTGCATAGTAGTGTTTCTTATAAAACCAACCCTTATTTCCATTGCTTTTATAAGTACTTATATAAATGTGTGTGTGTGTGTTTCATTCCTAGATAGAGAATTATAACTACTTGGAAATAATCTTCTTCTCTGTGGATATGACCCTTGCTTGCCATTATATGCTATTTGTGTGTAACGGTAGTGAGTGATTATATATTGTACTTTTGAGAGGTACGGCAACAACCTCTCAAATTTTGCCGCCGCTGCCGGGGATTTCCATTTACGATGTGGGGAAAACGCTTGTCAAAAATGGCGCCGTTGCCAAAGCTCAACACTTGTATTTTCCGGATAAGCGAGCTGTGCGCATTGATGCGCATGCCTGCATGGAGAATTTTACCCTTCCTACCCAGATCACTATTCCTGTTGCCACAGTCCTGCTCGCCTTGCTTGAGGCACCCCATGTGGATGGCGATCAGGATGATTCCCGACCTCCTCCCGAGCCTCACTACGCCACTCAACAACAGTTTGAGGCCTTCGCTCGGAGGTATGACGATGATATGGAGGTGATGTTCTCAGTGATGGCCTCGATGCACCCACATGGGCTGGGGGCCTTTAACTATGTTGCACGTGCTGAGCGTCGTGGCTACGGTTCCGGCCCCTCTCATTGAGTATGTTTTCTACTCCCTCCCTTGTTTTACCATCGAGGACAACATTTGATTTAAGTTTGTGTGTGTGAGTGTGGAGGGGGGGGGAGGAGAGATTTATGTGTTGTTCTAGTTCTTTTTTGTGTTGTAAATATCGTAATTCTTTTTTAAAGCAAACCTATTATACTATTATTACATCATTTAGAAATTCATGTCTACTTTAAATTGGTCAACAGACATAACTCATCTATAAATAACGACTTCACCGGGTTGACACATCAGACTTGAAATGACAGATTGTCTCGGCTCCAAAGTTTTCTTAAATCCACCTAGGACTTTAATCCCACACATTAAACACACGGAATGAGTTTTCACCCAGTGATTTCTCTCGTAAAAATATAATAAGCTTTAACTAGAAAAGTACCACAAAATTTTCAAAATTAAATTTTATTACGATTTAAATATGGGAAAAATTTCTAAAACAATATGACTACATATATATCACCACGAAATCTCAAGGCCCACTAAAACATCACAGTTGTCAATAAATAGGATAACACAGAAGCACATTATAAAATAAAACTCCAAAATCAACACATTCATATTATTCACATCATTATACCAATAATACTGTCAGATATGGTACACCTTAATCAAACCACGGAAAATACTCTCAAAATTATAGAGTTGCCTCACATATCAATATCATCACCAATAACGATAGATCATAAACATGTCATCATATATCTCAGTTAACACACAAATTCATGATTTATATTTACCTGCCACACAATTACACATCATTCTATAATTTAAGGGGGTTGCTCCACGCAGGTCCATTTTTCTCTTGCAGGTCCGTATTTTTACCATAATATCCCTAATATTGTTAAGACAAAAAATGGGATTGAAATCATAGGGTTCCATCAGAGGGCATTATGGTAAAAATACAGATCTACAAGAGAAAAATGGACCTGCATGGAGAAATTGCTTAATTTAACCAAGACCATGATATTAAGATAATCAGCGAGTATGATAATTCTTAAGCATACTATCATATATCAATCAAAACACATCATCGTAGGATATAAATCCCACCTGCCACGGCAATAACATCATCATCAGATAATTTAACCAAAAACAGAATATCAAGATCAAATATCAAAGTTAATAAACACTCCATATATCAATCAAAACACATGATCGCAGGATTTTGATCCATCTGTCACATCAATAACATCATGATCACAAGATTTTAATTCACATGTCACGCCAATAACATCATCACAGGATTTTAATCCACCTGACACACCAATAACATCACACGCAACAGAAATGAAAATCAAAACACATATCAGTGGATTTTAATCCACCTGCCACGCCATTACGCTAACACTATTGTGCGTAACGAGGGATTTTAATCCACCTGCCACACACAAACATAAAGTCGTAGGATTTTTAATCCACCTGCCACACCCACACCAAAACATCATACAAAACACAAAAGAATATCAGAACACATATTGCAGGATTTTAATCCACCTGCCACACCATTACGCTAACACTGTTACACGTAACGCGTGATTTTAATTCACTTGCCACACCATTAACACGAAAGAAATCGCATGATTTTAATCCACCTGCCACACCATTATGCGTAACACAAGAATTTAATCAACCTGCCACACCAATACATCAAATCAAAGGATTTTAATCCACCTGTCACACCATTACGTACGCATAAAGCGGGATTTAATTCCACTTGCTACACCAATTCACCACAACATGTACACACCAGCACATATCTTGAATCACACACAAAGTATAAGCAGAATCACCACACCATAAATCTAATTCACACCAGGTATACGAATCAACACAACATAATCACCAATTCACAATAAGTCATCTCAAAATCATCTCACCATATTTCTAAATCACTACACCAAATTTATTAACACACACAACGATTCACATGGATCAAAGCATGTATATCTATATTAGGTTACAAGCAACATTATAGTTTCCAGATAATATACCACACCAAAAAAACAGATATAATACAAGTACCACCATAATGTATATGACTAGTATTGCAAATCAAGCAAAACAATTAATCTTCAAGATACAAATAGCGGGTCACTTATGTAAATCAGATTGTGAAGATATAATTTAAGTCACAGCCTATATAGAAAATATTCGGAGATCAAAATACTAAGTTGTAAATTTTATATCAAACTTTAGATATATGAACCTAGTACCTTTCAAGTATAGTTACACCTCAAGTAACAAGATAGTATCATATAGCACATATCTTGAAAATAACAGTAATCACTTGTATATTTAAAGATACATCTCACGTCAACAAGTAATCTTACAGTTTTACACATGTAAAACTCATTTGAGACTAACGAATAACTCAATAGGAAGCAGCGTAAACATTTTGATCATATAAAACGAACAATCCTGAATATGCAAGGAACCTCATAACAATCAAATATATATCATAGAACCAACATGCACAATAAACCCACCACCCGAACACATCAGTACAACATACCAGCATATAGCTAAGACATTAAATCAGAACAAAAGTACCAGATAACTATCCAGATCCAACAAGTACAAGCATATCAATTCTTACATGTAAAACCAAGTAGAGTAACTATGCTTCAAAGTTGCAAGCAGCAAAATCCACACAATCAATTATGGTCATTAGATAGAGAAGATACAATACAAGTTTCAGGTAGCAGTACAGTCTCATAGGACTGAGCAAAACTAACCGGATAACCGAAACCGACTGGTTAATCGTACCGATTTTAAGGTTAACCGAACCGTAGGGTTAGGTTAAGGTTATCACTTTTTGACTAACCGGTCTTTCGGTTAAGGTTAAGGTTTTCAATATTCAACACGAATAGTTAACCGACTAATCGGGGATTATTTTGCAATTATTTATTTATTAATATTATTATTATTATTACTAACCCTATATAAATAGCACCGAACCCTTACCAAAACTTAACCCTCCCACATTTCACTCTAGGTAGCTAGCCTTTGTATTCCTCTTGCCTATTGGTGTATGAGGAAATATGCATATATAGCTAGATTTTGTATTCCTCTTGGAGGTAACTTTTGTATAACTTTTGTAGTATGCTAAACTGTGTCTCAAAATATTTTATAATTAATGAATTATCAAAATTATTGGTTAACTGTAGGTTAACCTAACCGGCACAAAGGTTATCTGGTTTTATTTGTCAATTTTAAAGGTTAACCGAACCGTTGAAACGGGAAGATTAACCGTACCGTGATCAGCCCTACAGTCTCATATAGCACATGTTTCGAACTATCAAATAGTAGTCTCATATAGCACATATACGAAGAACGAAAGTAGTAATTGTATATTTTAAAACTATCTTAAATGTATTAACCGGGGTTTATATATTTTTGAAATATAAATAATACACATATGCATGGTAGCTTAAAACTATATAAGTTTTTTTTAAAAAAGTGAGAACATTCACCTGTTCTCGAGTCAAAATATTCAACAACCATTTTGAGTCCTAGAAAACAAAGTCCAAATCTACAAGATCGGCAGTCAAAACCCGAATAATGTTAGGTTTTAATTGAATTCCTTTATTTTATTTGTAATAAATAGAAATTTGATATTCCATTCTGTTTTCGGATTCATAGATTAAGTAAATCTAATTATTTATGACTTAAATTAGGCAAAATCATATTCTGTTTCCGAATTTGTAGTTGGAGAGATCATTATATATACATTCGTCTGTGTCTGTAAACGGTGTGATTTCAAGATGACCGTTTGGGTTTGAGAAATTCGCCACATCTAGGAGCCTAATAAATCTGATTCTGCCACGTTAAATCCGTGTTCCGTATTTGTGTCAAATAGTAATGTGTTGCAGCTTAGTCTGGGACAAAGGGAGTATCTCTTCATATCCTAATAATTTTGTCAATCCACAATCTGTTGGCGAGAGTAGTTGGAGATTGTGTAGAGGTCGTGAAAGCCATGGCCCACTCAATCGAAAGATATGCATGGTTGATTACTAGGTTTCGTACCTAAATTTTTTAATCTTTCATATAATTTCAATTTTCTGATGGTCTTTTGTATAATTTCATTGTAAATACAATTTTACGTGAAAAGAGAAGGTATCATGTGTAGCATGTCGCTTCAAAACTTGCTACCCATATTTATTTAGAACTAGTATTTCTAACCCGCGCAGCGGGATGGGGAAGTTGCGCAATTTAGGTGAAATTCGAGTATAATGGATACAATTGTTAATCTCCATGATGATGAGATGAAAATGCACAAACCACTTATCGATGAAAATTCTTTCTAATCACATTGTATACATTATATCTACCTTTCTTAGCAAACACAATATTTGAAGTCATCTACAAAAGTACTATCTGGTGTCAAAGACACCAGCTTAAAAGGCAGCCCCCTAATTTCTTTACATGGCTGAACCCGCCACTCTTTTCTGCACATACACATCCCAAAAATTCTGTAGAATTAGAGAAGCTAAAAAAGTAGCAAATAAATTAAGTAGCAACGAAAAAATCAGTCTCAAATCAAAATATTCAACACACTTGAGCAAATGAATTTGTTCTGGAACTATATCCTAATTAACATGTATTTCAAGACCCATTGAAGAGATGACAATTATCCATCAATACTTGTGTGAACAAATGCATAAACAATGACAAAATTCTGACATAGCATTTAGGCAAAATTGTTTACATTAGCAAAACATAAAAACTTCTACAAGATGCTGATGTATAGTCAAGTGCTAAGAAATATGCAATTTGTAATCATCTTTAAACGGAAGCTGAAAGACTATTTTTCTGTAGTAACTGATTTTTACAGGCATTCAGATAAAGTAAAGCACAATTTCGAACACAACCAGAGAAGTCTAGTTCTAATACACTAAGAAACACAAATGAGAAAGAGTACTGACTTGAAGAGTCTACTACAATGACTTATCAACTGCAATACCCCACCGAAAACCAACAAAAAATGTGTCAACATTTATGCTGAATCATGCACTTTAGTCGAAATAGACCTACAAGCAGAACGAAGCTTGTAGAGACTGTTTTACAAAATCACAGCTTAAATTAAATTCCAAAATGGATAACAAAGAGAGAAGGAAATCAAGCACCATGTCATCAAGCACCTGGAAAGGGAAAGTTCATAATCAAAATGAGCAGGCCTGAAAAAAATCAAATTAAGAGAACCAGCCTGAAAACCGTTAGATTAAATCATGTTAAGCCTCAAGTTCTCCTCTCATTATGTGGGACGACATTCCGGCTAGAATGATTTGATGCAAGAGTAAAAATTCAGAGGAGAAACATCATTAAGGAGTATGGACCTCGGTTTTGCACAACAAAACTTAAGAGGTGATGAATGAGATTTGCTACCATTATCTAGAGAATCTGCTCTGTTTTGACATCATTGACGACACAACCTTCCTCATGCACACCTTGTCTCATGCATCTACGACATACAAGAGTTACATAATCCTCCAAATATCTAAACCATACATGGAATACAACTAACACATAAATTAATTTAAGAAATATGTAAAACATGAAAAAGAATTTCACACAACCATTAACTTTAGAGCAGCATGCAATAACTTTAAAATGTCATTGCAATCATGCAATCATGCAATCACATTTAACACGGTACTTGAGTATGGATGACATGCATTTACCCAAGTGGGAGAAATGCATTAATTATAAATCAAGAAAGCAAACCTGCAGGGTAAGGGAAAAAAATGATCAGATACACTTGAAAACACAAATACTATGAACTGCACTTGAAAGAAATGCCAGTCTTCAAATTCTCACCTTTCATAAAACTGAAAGAAAAGCAAAAACTGAATATGATTTGTCATCCAATTAATCCAAACAAATTCAAATACAGGGACAGTGAGAGGTAAAAGTCTCACCTTTCATAAAGATGCAGAAAATATTTAAGATTTCAATCAAGAAAATTCAATGAGAATGCACCTGGAAACACACAAAACCACACAAAAGGTTAGGGCTGATTGTGTTTGAAGAATAATAAAAACATAATTTGTCCATACGGCCTGGGAGCTGCACTTCCATCCAACAATGCATTTTCCAGCTTCAAGTCCTGATGGAAGACTTGCTATACCAGCACACAGAAGACATAGATAAGCCAAGTAAACTCACATTCAGTTGTTTTTTGCTATAGACATATACATTGATACACAGTTATATGAACACAAGTAAAAAATAATTGAAATCAAGCTTGAATACTACCTTGGTATGGCAATAGCTGACCCAGATATAAGCTGCTGGAAGATCAATCGAGCCTGCAACATTCATTCGGAGTG
Organism: Cruciata laevipes; assembly: GCA_963678965.1. Lineage (NCBI taxonomy): Eukaryota > Viridiplantae > Streptophyta > Magnoliopsida > Gentianales > Rubiaceae > Cruciata > Cruciata laevipes. The sequence continues at coordinate 6,452,623 of OY787637.1, forward strand.
TCAGCTAATTAATTTTCAACATTTCCACGATCAAACCAAGTACTGACTCAAGAAAAAAACAAACTTGACACTAATCGACCCTGGTTGCAGATTCGCTTGAAGAGATCCCCTTCAGATGCATACTCCATCACAATAGAAAGATGAGTAGGCGTCAAAATCTCCTAAAAGCACAAAGCTCACATAAACATAACAAATCACAAGAACGGAGTAGAATGCAAACCTCTTTAAACTGAACAATGTTAGGAAGCCTGATGATTGATGATCTCCCTCTTCAAATTCGCATCTATCTGCAACAACAAACCCCAACGCTCAGTTAATTCGGAATCCTTGAATTCGAATTAAACAAAAAATTATCCTAATCTGAAAACTTGGAATTCAAAAAAGTGTCAATAAGAACAGATGCTTAATTAGAAATAGTATATATACACAAAATCTAAAACAAAACACTGTACAAATGTACAAATCATCAAACAATGGTAACCTGTGAAGAAGTTGAGTCGGGCAAATCCTCAAACACCTTGCATGCATAGAAAACAAAAATGAGCATGCTTGGAAAATCTGGAGCGAAGGTGAAAGAATATAAAATTCAGGAATGGAGAATCATCATCATCATCTTATTCACTAAATTTTTTGAAGGGAAACCAAAGAGAAGAATGAAGAAGTTACCATAATGAGGGCCAAGGCCAATCTGGGAATGTAAGAGGAGGAAACTCGCCGGTAGCATGACCTGGAAACGGATGGGTTGCATCAAATAGAAAAGGGCCAATGACGAAAGCTACAGTTGTGGTAGTGATGGTGACGGTGGTGGGTTTTATGATCGGTAAAAATGATGGAAGGCTAAAAATGATGGAAGGATTGATGATGTGGTGGCAAAGCCACAGAGAAGAACTCAGTTTGGGAAAGGAGATATTGGCCCTGTCCATTAGCGCTTATTTCCAGCACCTCCAGCACCCTCCAGCACCCTCCAGCACTTGTCACTATTCACATACATGAATGATTTATTTTTTTAAAAAAAATAAAAAATAATTTTTCTTTAAAATTAGTTTCAATATGTAGTGTATGAATTAATCATTCTTTAAATATATAGTTTCATAATTATGTACATCATAATTATACAATTTTAATTTAATTTCAACCCCTCCAGCACCTTCCAGCACCCTCCAGCACCCTCCAGCACCTACCAGAACCAGCTACCAATTCCAGCGCCCTAATGGACAGGGCCATTAGGGTGGAAGTGTTTGGAAAGGAGAGGAAGAGTAATCGAAAACGCGTGCAGGGACAGGTGGAAGCAAAGCATGAACGATGGAAAAGAGATGATGACACGTGTTGAGTGCAATAATATAATAAAACACTGTAGAAAGATGAACAGTAACCGGCCATTCTCCCTTTTAGGTCCTGTTCTCTAGAGATACTTCAGATAATCTTTTTTCAGTTCAGATGAGTTCAGATAATCTTTTTTCAGTTCAGATGAGTTCAGTTCAGTAAACCTTTTTAGTTTTTAGATAAGTTAAGTTCAGTAAACTTATTTCTAATTTAGTTCAGTTCAGCTTAAATCAGTTCAATCTTTTGAGCTTAATTGTTCATATCAGTTCAGTTCAATTCCATTCAGTTTAGTTCAGTTTCAATATGATTTGATGAAATTTAGATTAATTTAGTCATACCGATTCTTTTTTTTCAATACATTAATTTCACTTCAGTTCAGTTCAGTTCAGTTTAGCTCAACAACAATATAATTTGGTGCAATTAATTAAGGTTAATTTATTCATACCGTTTATTTTCATCACACTTATCAATTTTCAATTCAGTTCAGTTCAGTTATCTATATGCTTCATCTCAACTCAAATCAATATGTTTAGCTAGCAAACATGATCATATTTTTTAACATTAAGGCCTTGTGTGCCAGAACTTTTATATACCAGTTCAGTTCAATTCAATTCAGTTCAATTCAGTAAATTGAAGTAAAATGTAATTTGATTAATTTCAGGTTAATTCAGTCATGTTGATTATTTTTTCGGTACATTAATTTTCACTTCAGTTCAATTCAATCCAGTTCAGTTCAGTTGAACAGGAAATAAACTCTATCAAGCTCTAAGTTATACTCAAATTATTAAATTTCAAATGTTTTGAAAATGTCATATTTATTTCATTTCAGTTCAGTTGATCTATATATTCCAGTTCAGCTTAATTCTACATATTTTCATATTGAGATTAATAAATTTCAAATATATTAAAATTGATTACATTTGTTAATTCAATTCAGTTCAGTTTATCTACATCAGTGCAACTCAGTTCAGTATATTTTAATATTAAATGTATTATGTTATATTTAAATTAATGAATTTCAAATATATTGGAAATGATCATATATTTTTTAGTTAGTTTCAATTTAGTTCAATTCAATTTATCTATATATTTCAATTCAGCTCAGTTTTTAAGTTCAAATAAGTTCAGCTAAATTTTTTAAGTACAAATGAGTTCAGTTCAGATGAGTTCAGATAAAGTTTTTTTAAGTTCAGATAAAGTTTTTTAAGTTCAGATTAGTTCAGATAAACTTTTTTAAGTTCAGATAAACTTTTTTAAGTTCAGATGAGTTCAGATAAACTTTTTTAAGTTCAGATAAAGTTTTTTTAGTTCAGATAAAGTTTTTTAAGTTCAGATGAGTTCAGATAAGTTCAAATACCGTGAAGAGAACAGGACCTTAGTATAGTTAGATATCACTATTCTAAATTTACACATGGTAGAAATATAATATAATATTAAATAAATAAACTTCCAATTCCATTCTCAAACTTCTAACCATAAAATCATAAGTTTTTTTCTTATAACCATGAAATATGGAATTCACTAAGAATCATATTAAAGTTTTCGACTCAATTCCATAGACAGGCATGGGCTAACAAAACCCCTACAATATCTTAAGGATGGATCACTAAAAAATCACTATTAAATTTTATGTTCAATGGATGACATACATCCATCATATCATCTTCTATATTATAAATACATAGTGAACCAAGTTCGATAAAATAAATGCAGTTCTTTTTTATACACGAATCGAAATTGGTTGCGGAGTATGACAATGAGTGATGTTTATTAAGGACGAATGCTTGATCTCCTATATCCATTACCTTAACCCAGTTTAATCTTGTCCGATCAAACTTGTAAATGTCAATACATTTGATTTTGTAGCCACTCAATGGAGCTCTTGAAATTTGAATTGTAAATATATCATTGCCACTTTCAACGAAATACTCATCGCCTTCATATGGGCCACCAACAGCATTCATATCCTCATTTGAGTACCCTTCATCATGTCTAATAGTAATAACGTCACCATAAGCAACTACATCATAAATTCCAATATCCACATTTAGGTCACGATATGGTTTTATGCTTGGAGCCCTTGGACCTAATATTGTTATCTTTAGTTCATTGTTTACAATAGCACAATCTGCAAAATATTTACTTTGAACTATACCATATATCTTCTGGTTGCATGTCGTAAGTTCGGAAAGGTATATTTGCGATCCATACCTTATCTCGGTCCACTTTAGATGGCCGGGACGCCACATTTGAATGCTTGATTTTTCATATGAAACGAGTGCAACAATGCAATCAGGCATAGTTGGAGGTGCGGTCATAATGATGTTAACCCCGGAACCGGAAATCAATGGTGAATTTAATTTTGGCAGCTTGATCATCTCTTTTGAATGTAAATTCAATAAAGAAGTATCACATTCATCTACCACCACCACACACTCATTACAACTTTGATGAATATTATCAATGGGTAATTTTGTGTTGTATTGACGTTGATCAAAAATATTATAAAAGTAATCCTCTGCTTGGCCTCTCTTCATCAACCACGGATACGATCGTGGAATTGTCATATTTTATCTTACCGAATGATGAATAATTGTATTCAAATATTATATAAACCTGCACATTATATATACACACATATATGAGACTAGTAAAATCGTCTCAGATTTTCTTGTCCTCTTCCTTGTTAGAAAAGGATCTTAAAATCATCTCAGATTTTCTTGTCCTCTTCCTTGTTAGAAAAGGTTCTTAAAATCGTCTTCACAAGACTAGACTTCCTTGTGTTTTTCCTTGTTTGTAAAGGTTATATTTTTAAAACTATATGGGGGTGGAATTTCCTTTTTTTGTAATGGAATTTGATTTCCTTTTTTTTCTTTTGCGTGGGTTGTTGACTGATTTCCCAATTTGCAACTTGGACATGAGCCCAAACCTGTGGCCTTAGGCTGTGTTTGGTACAACTTTTCAGATGCTTTGCTTTTAATCACAACTTTTAGTGTTTGGTAAACTGTAAACTGTTTTGGCAGCCAAAAGCAGAAGCTGGTCACAACTTTCAAAATAAGTGCTTATTAGCCAGTTTTACTTTTAAGAATAGTTGTGCCAAAGACAACCTTAACTAGTCATATTGTGTGGCAAAGGTCCTTTACCCGTGCATATTAGTTTGAAGAAATTAAAGCCTAATCACAAAATATTACAAAACATTAGTAGCTATACCATTACTTCATCAACATCAAGAAACAAAGAGTTGTTCTTAGGATGCATCAGAGCCAAAACTGTATATATTGTGGTATCTTCAATCCAGTATATTTCTTGTACATAAAAGATCTATTAATAAGAAGATATTGCGGTAGTAAGGTTAAATACTAGGATTGACAGAAAACAAATTGGTTTTTGATGCATAACTTGACCTCAAATTAGTTGATTTGGTCAATATTAACTAATTTAATTACCATTAAGTTAATTTTAATGTTTTGGTCAAGAGCTGATTAAAAAAGGGTTTTGATAGTACATATGATGTCATCAAGGTACTGGGGGGTGACGTGGCTACAGGAGGAAACCCCCAGGAAATTTCCTAGGCACGTGAGGAAATCAAAGGGGAAAGATACGGAAGTATCAAGCACGTGAGAAGGATACAGAGGCAAGGAGAAAGGGTGATGACGCATCAAAAAGGAGGAAAAGGGGGCTAAACCAAGGCTCCAGGGACAACTTTTAATAAAGGTCACAATCAACCATTTCATGTAAGTTCTTTCTCCCTAGCTTTTCAATTGGGTTTTATATCTCTCAGCAATACACGAAATCTTATCATCACACCGGAGATACCACCCCAGGGTAGCTCTGGGGGTTTATTTTACAGGCTCGGACGAACAGGTCCTTGCTCGAATAAGCCTCAGCTAAGGTGGTATGATAGCAAGCCCCAGCCAAAGTTAGTCGCACAAAGTCTCAATCGTCATAGAATCACTTACTCTAGCAACCCAGCATCCTCAAATGAGCACCCTCGGATAGCATCTTATCCGAGACTCACATTTATTGATTGGATCACCCTGCATCAGTTGGCATGTCCGGTGAGACACGAAGTAGAAAGGTTTCCATTCGGCCGACATGGTGGAAACAGTTAAGCGCACACGGGAACAACTTCAAAAATCCCCAAATCCGGCCCTAGCGGCTGCAGACATACCCGAGACTTCAATGACCACAAGTGACAATCCGACGTTAGTTCAGATTAAAGCCGAGGGGCTCCGGCAACGAAGTCAACACGAGAGGACGCCGGAAGGGGTGACAATGACTGTCACCGAGGCAGAAGAAGCTGAGGCAGAAGAGGAGGCGGAAGAGGGAATTAAATGATATGGAAGAGCAACATGGAAATGGGCCTGAAGATACGATCCAAGACTTGCTCTTGGAGGAGGAGCTAGCCGCACTGGATTTCATGATAACGCATACGGATTTGTATCATCAATGGATGTTGCACCACAGGAAGGAACGAGAAGGGGGAGAGCCGACAGTCACAACTACTAGGACCTTGCCACCACCACCAGTAGGAGTGACGATTGACTTGGAAGCGCTCCCACGGTAGGAAAGTTGGAGCCGAAGAATGACTGTTAGCTCGAGTATGTACCGCCGACCTTGTCCACATTCCAAAATGCGGGTGGACCCATGAAGAATTATCAACAGGAAATGGCCCATCAATGAGGATGGAGGTACCCGTCAGAATGAATACAACCGGGGATGTTAATTATAACCCCTTGATATCTAGTAACTAGCTCGGCAAGATTGGACCACCTACAAGCGGGTTACTATAACGTGGGCCTCTCGGGAGGACTAGCACCATCGGCTGGGTACTCGGCAGCCCTGATCGGAGGAGCGTACCATGCGGGATACCTTTCCGCAGCCATGGAAGGTCAAATCCAGCGGGGATACGAGCAGTACCCCATAAGATATGAGGATACGTATCCACCACTAGATCCTAATTCAATAGAAGCATGGTTTGATAAGCTGATAGGAAAACAATTTGAGGCCACCCTCGCCATGGATCCTCGAAATTCTAGCTCAGCCATTGCCCCGAGGTTTGAGGGTGCCGGATGGAATCGCCACATATAACAGGGAGACCGACCTAGAAAAGTTCGTTGGAACTTACCAGAATTTAATGATGTCAAGAGATATTCCGCCAAACTTAAGATGAAAACTACTCGGATACTATATTGGAGGGAATTGTCTCTCTTGGTTTGATTCCCACCCAAGGGAAAGCCTGAGGAATTTTTATGATTTCAGCCGAGCCTTATTGTTTAGGTACCCACAATTGAAGAAGACGGGAAAGCAACTAGCCGAGCTTCTGGCTACCAAGCAAAAGGCAACAGAGGAACCTATCGAGTAGTACATATGGTATATGGATGACAGCATGAAGGTTTCTAATCGACAACAACAGGAGAAGGCTGTGATTAGTGGCTTCGTCAACGGACTCCGAGATGATACTCTTTTTCAGAAATTGATGGAAAATATACAGAGTACCTTCCATTCATTGCAGATGGTTGTGCAGTTGTACTGTGCGGTAAACGACACCACACGGAAAAGGAAGGAAGACACAGAGCTTTTTCGCAGGAAAAGGCGACAAGAAGAAGGTTTTCGAGCCAGCTAAAAGAGAGCCTGGACCCTCGGTGATTGGAAAAACTCGGACGGAAATCTGTACACCACTGATTAAACCCCGCTCAGAAATATTAACCGTGTACAGGAACCTGTTTGGCGATCCTCCACCAATCCGAGGGATACTTTCCAAGGAGAATGCAGACAAATGGTGTGCTTATCACAAATCAAATGGGCATACCACAGACGGTGTCGCAGCTTACGTAATGAAATTGAGAAGCTGATCGAGAGAGGGCATCTGCGGGATTGTGTGCCTCCCGAAGCTAGAAAGGAAAGGCAACCACAGACCTTTGGAAGGAACGAGTGGCGGGGAGGTAACCAGTACCAAAATCAGGGCAGAGGAATGCATGGAGCAAAACAGGTTAATGGATATAATAGGAATAAGGCACCGGCACCAGTGATAGCCGCAACACAGGTCCCAGATAAATAGGGCATGTCGAATGTCCTTTCACAAAATAACCATCCTAGGGCGGGGAAGTCGTTAATTGTGCAAAAGAGCATACCTTTCAACTTGAACTACTCATCGCGGTGAGCATCAAACGTCCAATTCTCCTCAAACCATAATTTCATCAAATCATCAATAAGAGGTTGGCAAGAAACACATCGATGTCATTTCCGGGTTGCCTAGAGCCATATATCATCAACGACAACAGTACATACTTTCGTTTCATTGTTAGCCAAGACGAAAAATTATATATCACAACCAATATGCCAAGAACTATGAGCATTGCTCATATCCCCGAAAGGATTCATGCCGTCAAACCCAAACGCACATTTCGTGGTTCTTTCCCAAATTCCGGATATAATTCATCAATTTTCTTCCACTGATCTCCATCGAAGGTGTGTCTAATCACATCATCATCGGGCCGTGGTCTATCATTGAGCCATGTCAAGTTCTTTGCATCTTCCTTGTTCGAAATCATCCTTTGCAACCTAGGAATAATTGGAAGGTACCACAATACCTTCGCAGGTGTTTGTTTATTCGACGGTTTCACAATCTCTGTACCAACCTCAACTAGGTCATCCTTAAGCTTGTACTGTGACACACCACAAACATGACATACATCCATATCTTTATCCTCATCTCCTCTATACAACATGCAACCGTTTGGACAAGCATGAATCTTTTCAAGTTCCATACCCATTGGACAAAGTATCTTTTTTGCTACATATGCACGATCAGGCAACAAATTACCCTCTGGTAGCAACTCCCTAACTAATAACAATGTCTCTGTCATAGCTTTATCAGTAAATCCATGCTTAGTTTTCAAGTTCATCATCATAAAAGTGGCGCTCAACACGGTGTGAGGTGAACCATCATACAATATTGGTGTTTGCTTATCAGCATACATTGCTTCTAACACCTCGGGTTTTCCAACAAAATGTCTTGCAAATGGCAACGGTTTCCCAGAATTGCCACGGAGCGTATCATTGGACGACATTTTACTGTACGTAATAGGATCCTATTCATGTTACAAAGGCGCAACCAATCGGGCACCGGTGTTTGAAGAACCGGATCAATGTTGCGAATACGCAACCCATTTGCACGACGATTCTTGGAAATTTGGCCAGCACTGCCGTCCGGCCTTTCTCCACTACTAGTGATTTCGTCCAGAAGGTTGTGATGCCCTAAGGTTGTGATGCTCGAAGGCTTACATAAAAAGGGAATACATCGTAAAAATCTAAGGTCTAAACCACCTAACAAGTGTAGTATATTAACTCGCATTCTAAACTATCTAATCCAAGTCTACCAGTCTATCCACAACGTTACCAAGACCAGAAACCCATAGGGCTTACCATCTTGCCAATAAAGGGTTAAGAGAGATGTAGCAAACAAATGGGCAAGGATACTCCCCAGGTAGGATAGTTCCACAAAAAAAGAACAATTCCAAATCATATTTCCTACAACAGTATACAATAATGAGATTTTGCTTGGATTTTGTCAGTCTCTTTCCTGTTAGTCTCGTGGCAAAGGAAACGGTCTGTTCAAACTCTAACAACTCAAACCCTCACTTACTCGTCATCGCAGAGTAGTAGAAAATTCAAGAAAGAAAAATGAGAGGTTGAGTGCGTACAAAAACATCTTACATGCATGGAACTGTTTAACTAACAACTGTCGAAAAAACCATAATTGGAAGATAACATTCATCTAATTGCAGCAAAAAAAAAACCTATTTTCATATAAATTGGTCAAACATGTAAAACGAACTTTGTTAAAGTTCTAAATGGGATTTTGCTGTAGCGTTCTTGTTGCTCTGCCCTATGAACCTGCGTGGACAGAACAGAGGTCAGACAGGCCGGCTGATGCCTGCGCCTGCTCCGACGATCAAATCAGAGGTGGAAACCATAGTTCTGATTCTAATATTTTGGTAGGGATGAGCAGTGAACTTAACTGTTCTGGTCGTTGATCTGGCTTTATTTATAGCCATTTGAGCTGCCGACATCGAACAGTGTAATCCTCAACAGTGCGCGGAATCGTTCGTGGGCCGGATCTTGGTTCGGTCCAGCTTGAGCCTTTTGCTTGGGGCCTTTGACTGTTCCAGGGAATAGTGCCATATTTATCAAGTCCCCCCAGTCCATGTGTATAGTCCAAATATTATACTCATTGGACTGTTGGTCTGACAGATGCATGTGTGATTTTAAATTTTCAAAACCACCCGAACAGTTGGCGTTGCAGTCCAAGATTGCGCGGATGGTTCAGATCCATTGTCCAGCCCACGCGCTCCACTGCCTCGTTCTCTGCGTTGCAGATGGGCCCACGAGCATTTATTGTTTTTTTGGGAATTCCGATTGGCTTCCTTTCCCGATACGCTTCTCATTTAAAATCTGATAACCTCGAGGAGGGCCTCTGCTTCTATCCCGATTCATCTTCTCCATTTCTCAGGTAAAACTTCCCCTTCTCTCCTTCAACAAACTCAGATTTATTTTGCGCTGTATTATTTTTGGTAGAAATAGCATGGGCACCATGAATACCATCCGGTCTGCTACCGCTGACGAGGACGTCGTCTTCGCGCGTGAGCTCTGCCGTTCAGTCGGCGGACTCACCGTCGAAGAGGCTGAGTCAAAAATCTTGATGCCCCAGTCCGGCAAAGATACCGTAAATTCTGCCCCCATCGGTTTTATCCCGGTATATTGCGAGTATCTATTTGCATGCGGTCTTCGCTTTCCAGTGTCCTCCTTTTTCCGTTCAGTTTTGCGCTATTTTGATACTCCTCTGCACGCCCTGGTGCCGAACTTCGTTCGGGTCTTGATCGGGTTCGAAGTCCTGTGCACCTTGCGCAAGGTTCGGGTCAGTCCCCAACTGTTCAGGGCCTTCCTCTATCCGGCCAATATGAGCGGCGGAGGAGGTTGGCTCCAACTGAATTGTCGCGAGAAATTGTTGAAACTGGTCGACGAGCGCCCGAAGCGGCATGACTAGAAAACCCGTTGGGTTTTCGTGGAGAAAACTCTGGTCTTTGGTGAGGGTTCAGAGGACACGACTGTCCCGATCCTCTCTCAGGCGATCCGGGGTAAGGCGCCCCTTCCCGATGAGGCATCTCGTCTGTCCCCTCAGATAGCAAAAATGGGACTTCAAAGCTATAGCTACTCGATCTTGACCGACGACCGAGTCCTCCGGGCTGCTAATATGCCCTACTATGTAGATCAGATCCCGGATGATGATTTGGGTATTTATCTGTTTCTGCTTCTTTGTTTTCTTCGATAACGGTCCGGCCCACTGGCCGCTCCTGATTCTGACCGTTCTCATTTCATTTTTTGCAGGTGCTAACGCTATGGGGAAATCCTTGCAATCCATTATCAACAAGCTAGGCGCCATGCCGAGACCACGCAACAGAACGGGGCTGCGACAGGTAAAAGAGGAGTCTGAGGCGGGAACTGGCTCTAAGGCTGACACTGGGGATTCGCAGTCTATGACTGTGACTGGGTCTGGCAAGCAGTTGGAGGACGCTGATGACGCGCAGTTTGAGAATAGCCAGGAGGAAGAAGTCCGGGTCGCGCTGGAAGTTGAGACAACAAGGGTGACCAGGAAACGTCCTAGGACTGTGGAGCAGGAGGAGGAGGAAATGATGCAGTTCCGCTCTGATGCTCAGTTCCATTCCTCCAATCCAGCCAACCAGTCGCCTGTTAAGTCTGGGGATGACGACGAGGTCCTGATCTTAAACCCTCCGCGTACAAGCGAGCGGATCATCGAGACCTTGCAGGAACGGGTCCTGGACACTCCCAGCGGGCGTCATGCTTTCATGAATCAAATCTTTTCTGCGGCCTACTTGGAGGACTGGGTGGCTCGTGGCCCCAGGAGCTATCCTGAAACTTCCGACATGGCCGACCGACAAGACTTCATTGCTATCGAGGTATGCAGTTGATCCCGTCGATGCTTAATTAAGATCCTTCAATATCGAACTTGTTTGATTATGATAGCTGACTTTCCTCTTTTCTTGCTGCAGCACTTGCGCATGTCCCAGGTGCTGAGAGGGGAGATGTCCCGGTTGAAGACGAGGAGTGCTGATCTAGGCTTTGAGCTTGAAAAGCAAGATGCTGAGCTGGCCAAACTGAAGGGTGCTGAGTCTGAGTGTGCGCGTCTTCGCGAGACAGAACAGGGACTGCTCCGTGCAAAGGCTGAACTAGAGAGTTCTTTGTCCGTTGAGCGTGATGCTGCTTCTGCTCTAAGGTGTAGGATCGCGGAGTTGGAGGCTTATCTGTCTTTCTCTGAGGCTCAGCGTGCGCGCCTAATCAGCACTACCTTTCCCCGGGTGTTTTCCAAGATCATCCAATCTGATGAGTCCGCAGAAGCGTTCACCACTGCTCTTCGAGATTCAGCGACCTTTCCGGATGAGGTTTACGAGGATCCTGAGAAGCACTTCGCCGCTCTGGATGGTCTGTTCCAAACCTTCACTGGACATCAGTATTCTAGGTACTTCAACGCCCTAGCTGAGATGAAGACTGCGGAGGAGATGGATCAACCCGAGGGTCAGTCAGTGGCTCAGACCGAGGACCAGGCGGCGACTCAGGCTCAGGACAAGACCAACGCTTAGGGATCACTCTGCCAGCACTCTGCCAACTTTTGCTATTGCGCCTGTGTGCGCTGTTTTGTGCGCATGTGTGCGCTTTCATTTCTCTGAATGATTTCAGCTGTTTAGCTGTGGATTTTTCTTTATTTTCAATGCATCGTATTTTATTCATATTCGTGCATTTTTCCTTTATGAATTTTTGAGGGTTACGTAACCTTGGTTAGGTTGCTCCTTCCCTTCAAGAAAAATGCAGTCTCATGTCCTTGGACTGATGACTTAACTGTCCGTAAGACGAGTACACTTCTTGGGAAGTTTCCCATCTAGTCCTTGGACTGATGGACAGACTGTCCAGACATTGGTCTGTAACCTTGGGAAGTTTTCCATCTAGTCCTTGGACTGATGGACATACTGTCCAGACATTGGTCTGTATCCTTCCCTTGGGAAGTTTTCCATCTAGTCCTTGGACTGATGGACAGACTGTCCAGACATTGGTCTGTATCCTTCCCTTGGGAAGTTTCCCATCTAGTCCTTGGACTGATGGACAGACTGTCCAGACATTGGTCTGTAACCTTCCATTGGGAAGTTTCCCATCTAGTCCTTGGACTGATGGACAGACTGTCCAGACATTGGTCTGTAACCTTCCCTTGGGAAGTTTCCCATCTAGTCCTTGGACTGATGGACAGACTGTCCAGACATTGGTCTGTATCCTTCCCTTGGGAAGTTTTCCATCTAGTCCTTGGACTGATGGACAGACTGTCCAGACATTGGTCTGTAACCTTCCCTTGGGAAGTTTCCCATCTAGTCCTTGGACTGATGGACAGACTGTCCAGACATTGGTCTGTAACCTTCCCTTGGGAAGTTTCCCATCTAGTCCTTGGACTGATGGACAGACTGTCCAGACATTGGTCTGTAACCTTCCCTTGGGAAGTTTTCCATCTAGTCCTTGGACTGATGGACAGACTGTCCAGACATTGGTCACTAAACAAGAGTACTTCATGTTATAAGGTTTGAGAGGTGTTTAAATATTCTTTGATTTAAGATGTGATTTTCATCGTACCGCGGAGCATAGATAAACAAGTGAGTGAAGTGACACTACCTTTCTTCAAAGATGGGAAGTTATGTTTATAGACTAAATTACTTTTATGCCAAAAAGATAAAGTAGATGGTCATGCTTAACAAATTATCACGGATAAATTTGTTAAAATTATAAGTTTCTATGAGGCACTTTTAGTAATTTTATGCTTTCATTTATTCTTTCAAAACTTAAGCACCTATTTCCCCAAAAATAATTTAGAAAATGAATTACTAAGAGGTTAATTTATATGAAAACATAACATCTAAAAAAAATAAAAATGAAATTTACCATAATGAAAGTTAGTGAAGTGGTAAAGAACCAAAGTTATCCAAAATAATAATTGTTGTGCCTTACAATAAACTTTAGTCTAATTTTTATACTAGATCTACTTTATTTGAAAATAATCTATGAAAGAATTTTGTTTTAAACATATAATTATATTATATTAAACCAACTATATTCCGTGTTTTCAAAACATTTAGAATGCAATTACACTTTAAGATTATTCAAAAAAAAAATTACACTTTAAAATAAATGTTATATACAACAATGTTTTCAATTATATATTCACGATATTATCTGAATTTGTAAATTGGGCCATGATCGCGCCTTGCGTGATCTAACATGCTAGTATATATATATATATATATATATATATATATATATATATATATATATATATATATATATATATATCTAACTATATATAAGAAGACAAGAGTTTTTAACAAAACATACTTCTCTTGTTGACACGTGACAGGACACCTCATCTGCCACCTCACCTCCACCTCATTTTTAACTCATCCCATTAATTCACAAACTTAATTCCTCACCTCTTTAATTTCATAAGAGTTCCTCCCATTTTTGCTTAACTCCTCACCTCTTCAATTTCATGTCCATTAATAAATTGTTTTCTTTAATGTCATTAATCCCATCAATTTATTTTTTTTCTTAAATTCTCTTAATTATTTCCTGAACTTTATTTTTCCTTGTGACCTTACAATTTCTAGACCGGAAGCACTTTCTCATCTTCCTTTTCCTTTTGTTCTTCAATTAATCTATTGATTTCATTCAATTTTCTTTAGTTTCATTCATGTTATTAATTTTCTCAACAAAAGGCACCTCTTCCTCTTCTTTCTTTTTAAATTCAATTCCCTTATTCATTGCCCTTTATTTGATGACCAATAACCCCCTCATCTTCCTTCAATTACTAAATTCATAATTTGTTATTAAATCAATTTATTTTTACAATAAAACTTATACAATTATTGCAATTTACAACCCTTATAATATTTATGAAATTGTAGAGTAATTTTTCATATTCCAGAGGGTTATTGGCATCTCCCGTAGCTATAAATAGGACTTACAATCTCACTTCTTCTCATCACTCATTAGTAAAGGTAAACTCTTTCTTTCTTTTTGAAATTCAAACAAATTTATATGCTAAATTTAATTCATCCATTCCTAATTCTTTTGATTGTTCTTTTGTCTCAAGAATTTGGCCAACTTATCAAGCAGCTTCTAAAATTGGGAAGACGGAAAATGTGCAGGTTGGATGAATTGGTAGTTCGATGAATTGGTGCTACTGATGTATATATTGCATGGTGATGCAAATCCACTCATTCAAGATGCGACACAAGCAATTATAATTCTTTGTTTTCAAACTGTATACTCAAGCCAACTATTAGAATTAATATGATCTGTCTAGATTATATATCCCTTGAAAACGCATGTTTAATGTAAAACCTAAATTTTTTTTTGGTAGCCATTATATGGTTGATGAGTGATGAACCTTTATCTTCTTCTTCTATCTTGAAAGCTCAAGTTCAGCTTTATATTTGAATGATCACTAAACAAGAGTATTTCATGTTATAAGGTTTGAGAGGTGTTTAAATATTCTTTGATTTAAGATGTGATTTTCATCGTACCGCGGAGCATAGATAAACAAGTGAGTAAAGTGACACTACCTTTCTTCAAAGATGGGAAGTTATGTTTATAGACTAAATTGCTTTTATGCCAAAAAGATAAAGTAGATGGTCATGCTTAACAAATTATCACGGATAAATTTTTTAAAATTATAAGTTTCTATGAGGAACTTTTAGTAATTTTATGCTTTCATTTATTCTTTCAAAACTTAAGCACCTATTTCCCCAAAAATAATTTAGAAAATTAATTACTAAGAGGTTAATTTATATGAAAACATAACATCTAAAAATATAAAAATGAAATTTACCATAATGAAAGTTAGTGAAGTGGTAAAGAACCAAAGTTATCCAAAATAATATTTTTTGTGCCTTACAATACAATTTAGTCTAATTTTTATACTAGATCTACTTTATTTGAAAATAATCTATGAAAGAATTTTGTTTTAAACATATTATTATATTATATTATATTAAACCAACTACATTCCGTGTTTACATTTAGAATGCAATTACACTTTAAGATTATTCAAAAAAAAATACACTTTAAGATAAATGTTATATACAACAATGTTTTCAATTATATATTCACGATATTATCTGAATTTTTAAATTGGGCCATGATCGCGCCTTGCGCGATCTAACATGCTAGTATATGTATATAAAGACAACCTATTTTAACAAAACCTACCTATTATCTTGACATGTGCCATGCCACCTCAGCTGTCACCTCAAATCCACCTCATCTTCTGGCCCACCCCTTAAATTTTCAGCCCAAATTTTATACTACTGAAATATGTTCATGATTTTATTTTTTTTGAATTCAGGATAGATTACAACCTACCTATTACATATACACGTCCTAATCTAGGACTAACTAGGAGACACCACATTAGATCCATGTAAGCACCGTGAAGCTATACACGCTCCATCCACGTAGCTCTGAGACGCCCTCCTGATTGACCCAGCTGCTTGCACCAACGAGCCACCAAACCACCGAAGCCGGAACCACCGTTCGCACCATCATGAGTCACCACCTGCAGCATGGGAGACCACATCGGGGGCCACCAACACGGCCCCTGGAAAACCACCATCGGCCCCTCTACGCTGGGTAGACCCTGACAATAATTGCTCAAACATTCACAATTTTGTCAGGGGTGTGTTTTGAACCCTTGACCTCTCAGTTATAGAGAGGGTGAAATACGTTCAGGATTAATTCCTCTCTTCTTCAGTTTTAGACTTTAATTAATCCTCTCCATCAAACACATCGTTAATTTCTTCTTCTTCTCAATGTCTTTAATTAACATTCTTCAGTTTCAAATTTTATACCGTCATCCATCGTTTCTTCTTCTTGTTCAAAATTTTACAGCCTTTAAATTGGTATTTAATCTACTTAATGTCCATCCGATTCTTCCTCTTCAATTCTGTAACATCCTTCAGTTTTAGATTTAATTCTACCTCTTTATGTCAGAGCCGTAGATCAATCGTTTGTTCTTCTTGTACAATTAATCCATCTCCAGTTTCAAAAAATCCATTAATCCCTCACTTAATATATGCTCTTCAATTTCTCTCTATACGTTAGGTATGGCGTTGAACTGCAAATAGATTTACAGAACGCTTGTACTGCAGCGCGGTGCCTGAGAGATCCTTCTTCGGGTAGTGCTTGCAGTTCTACGGGTAACTGACTTTTCCCCCGAAAAGGTTTCTTTGTGAATAATATGCATGGCCCTTAATGGTCTCTCTCTTTGTTAACATTGTTTTTAAATTCATTATATACAAATTATTGAACTTTGGTCTTGACAGGATGGAGCTCTTGACAGCTTGAAGATTTGATTTTTACTGCAACATAAAGTTGGTTATTTTAATTTCCTTCATTTTTTTCCGAACTGCCGCTGCATTTCCTTTATGCTATTATTACACTAATTTTAGTTTACCTAATTTTGGCTAGCCATTTCCATTGGTTTCTGGATCATGTGGTTTGTAATCTAACTTAAAGTTTGAACCTAATTGAAACGTATTTATGTACTTCATTTTAATAAGTCATTATTTTTATGACAGGATTTGATTTGCTTATGAGATTGGAGGCAGAATTATAATGCTCTTTGGCTGATGAAGCAATTTGGTTAGTTTTCAAATGTACATGTTGTTTTAGGAGAGGATACTCCTGTGAGTACTATACTTGAGGAAAGCAACTAAAAAATGAATACTGATGAAGAAAAAATGCATGCTATGTAGGTTAAAGAATTATGATCATGATTTTCATTTCAGTTAATCTTCGATGGTTCCTTCCATGTTTTATAGTTAAGGTTTTTGTAATAATCTCAATTGCAGTAGTTCAAGGCTTCTTCTATGATAATTCTGTTGCTTACATTCTGTTTGGTACTGGGACAATTTTGCTGTTATGATATTGACTTTAAAAGGTCGTGCACATATGAAGTAAATCTGATATGAATACTGGTGGTGCTTTGATCACATTAGTCCATATTCTGGTGTAAAACTGCATATCAACAACCCAGGAAATGCATCACAATTGCACCATAAAATGCTCAGATTTACATCAATATAGTTTGGATAATCGGTTAATACATTGTTTATTGTATATTCAGCAGCCTTGTGTACGCTTGAACGAATGGAGTGATCGAGATCGAGTATGCATTTAAAAACAAATTACATTTAAAAAACAAATGGAAATTACATTTAAAAAAACAAATTTTTCTTTCCCTTTCATCATTTGATTCGGCCCAACTAGTATGCAGTTTAATGTTGTCAACCCGGTGTCACAACGTCCAGGTAACCGGAAAACATGCTCGACGGAGCCGTGAATCGATAAATGTAAAGTTTAGTTTTACAAATTTCATATTATTTCTACAGAATAGGTGTTTGATTATTAAAGTTTAGTTGTTAATTATAGGAAGTTAAGTAATTAAACTATATTTAGTTTTTTTTTAAGACTCGTCTCATTTGAGACTAGGACAAATATTGATCTTCTCACTTTCAAACATTATTTTAATTTTACGTATTAAGTATGGTCATTTAGTGTATTATTGTTGATATTCTTGCTTTCATATATCAACACTGATCTTTTAAATATTAAGCATTACTATTCTTTTGAGATTAGGACAAATGTTGATTTTCTCACTTTCAAACATGATCTTTTACATATTAAGTGTGATCATTTAGTGTATTATTGTTGATCTTCTCGCTTTCATATATCAACACTGAACTTTTACGTATTAAGCATGACTACTCAGTGAGACTGATTGAGAATTTGTCTTCATAAAAATTTAAGTAAGATTTAAATTTTTTTACTTATTTTAGTTAGGTCCTGTTTTCTAGAGATTATTTAAATATTTTTTAGTTCAGATAAACTTTTTTTAGTTCAGATAAACTTTTTCTAGTTCAGATGAGTTCAGATAAACTTTTTTTAGTTCAGATAAACTTTTTTTTAGTTCAGATAAATGTTTTTGTGTTCAGATGAGTTCAGATAATCTTTTTTCAGTTCAGATGAGTTTAGATAATCTTTTTTCAGTTCAGATGAGTTCAGTTCAGTAAACTTTTTTAAATATTAAGCATTACTATTCTTTTGAGATTAGGACAAATGTTGATTTTCTCACTTTCAAACATGATCTTTTACATATTAAGTGTGATCATTTAGTGTATTATTGTTGATCTTCTCGCTTTCATATATCAACACTGAACTTTTACGTATTAAGCATGACTACTCAGTGAGACTGATTGAGAATTTGTCTTCATAAAAATTTAAGTAAGATTTAAATTTTTTTACTTATTTTAGTTAGGTCCTGTTTTCTAGAGATTATTTAAATATTTTTTAGTTCAGATAAACTTTTTTTAGTTCAGATAAACTTTTTCTAGTTCAGATGAGTTCAGATAAACTTTTTTTAGTTCAGATAAACTTTTTTTTAGTTCAGATAAATGTTTTTGTGTTCAGATGAGTTCAGATAATCTTTTTTCAGTTCAGATGAGTTTAGATAATCTTTTTTCAGTTCAGATGAGTTCAGTTCAGTAAACTTTTTTAGTTTTCAGATAAGTTAAGTTCAGTAAACTTATTTTTATTTTAGTTCAGTTCAGTTTAAATCAGTTCAATCTTTTGAGCTTAATTGTTCATATCAGTTCTGTTCAATTCCATTCAGTTTAGTTTAGTTTCAATGTGATTTGATGAAATTTAGATTAATTTAGTCATACCGATTCTTTTTTTTCCAATACATTAAGTTCAGTTCAGTTCAGTTCAGTTCAGTTTTTGCTCAACAACAATATAATTTGGTGCAATTAATTAAGGTTAATTTTATTCATACCGTTTATTTTCAGCACACTTATTTATTTTCAATTCAGTTCAGTTCAGTTATCTATATGCTGCAGCTCAACTCAAATCAATATGTTTAGCTAGCAAACATGATCATATTTTTTAACATTAAGGCCCTGTGTGCCAGAACTTTTATATATCAGTTCAGTTCAATTCAATCCAGTTCAGTTCAGTAAATTGAAGTGAAATGTAATTTGATGAAATTCAGTCATGTTGATTCTTTTTTTTTCAGTACATTAATTTTCACTTCAGTTCAATTCAATCCAGTTCAGTTCAGCTAAACACGAAATAAACTCTATCAAACTCTAAGTTATACTCAAATTATTAAATTTCAAATGTTTTGAAAGTGTCATATTTATTTCATTTCAGTTCAGTATATATTCCATTTCAACTTTGTTCTACATATTTTCATATTAAATGTATTATGCTAAGATTAATAAATTTCAAATATATTAAAATTGATCATATTATTTTTAATTCAATTCAGTTCAGTTTATCTACATCAGTGCAACTCAGTTCAGTATATTTTAATATTAAATTTATTATGTTATATTTAGATTAATGAATTTCAAATATATTGGAAATGATCATATATTTTTTAGTTAGTTTCAATTTAGTTCAATTCAAATTATCTATATATTTCAATTCAGCTCAGTTTTTAAGTTCAAATAAGTTCAGCTAAATTTTTTAAGTACAAATGAGTTCAGATAAAGTTTTTTAAGTTCTGATGAGTTCAGATAAAGTTTTTTAAGTTCAGATTAGTTCAGATAAGTTCAAATACCGTGAAGAAAACAGGACCTTAATGTCAAAAGATACAAATCTATTTAGATTTGTTTTGTATTTAATAAATATATCTTTTTATATATTGAATTATTATCATGAAATATTAGAATTTAAGATACCATATGCAATTAAAATCCACGAAGAAGTACTTCCAATGCATCAAGAATTTCAATCTATAAAATTACTGTCACAACAAACTATAAATCATTACAGAAATCAAAACTACAAATTTTTACATTTTGGATTAATTCAAATAGCTTTATACCCATTAATGAAAAAAGGAATTGATACTCCAATATTTATGGCATTAAGAGATGATAGGCTAATTGAATATAAAGATTCATTATTACCAATGATTCGGACTAATATTTGCAATGGAACTATAAGATTTGATTGTATTCCAGATTATACTGTTAGTTTAACAAATCCACATATTATGGATTCACTAAAATTAGATGTCAAATAAAACAAAATAAGATAGTATCTGATTCTGAACATTTCGTACTAATTTATAGAATTTATTTTAAACTTATGAAATCTATGATTCCTACAGCATTAAAGCTACATCCTACAGAAAAGGAAGAGTCTGTATATGTTACTACAAATTCGGATAACACTAAAATACAACCTGCAAAGCTGTTAAAATGGAATAAAATAACTATTCCCGAAGAAATAATGATTGAAAGACCGGTACAAATACAAAGAAAAGTAAAAATAACAGAACCCACAACAATTGAAGAGCAAAAGGATGGAAAAGTATTAATCAAATTTAGTAGGTCTATGTCTACTAGATATACGGAAACTAGTAGGCATTCTTTTGATCAAACTTCTAGACATTCAATAAATAATAATTATCAATTACCTAGAATTTCAACATCAGATTTTCAAGATTCTAGAATTAGATACTCAACTCCATTACCGGAAGTAATTCCAGATTCTAATTCTTCAATAGGATCTCCTACTTATAGTCAAATGAGAAATTCTAAATTAAACTAATGGAAAACAAAGAAGAATTTTTAATAGACAAAGAATCATTAAATAAAAATTATTAGAATTTAGAAAATTATACTTTTAGGATAGAATTTGAAAAATTAGATGACCAAATTAGAGAAAAGATAAAACATGAATTTTATAAGGAATTAACTACTAAAAGAATAAAGAAAATGAAAATTTTTATGTGGTTAGAATATTACTTAAAAAAAAAAAGGTGATAGACTCAAAATATTTAGAAGAAGTCTCATTAATTAATGTCCAATCTAATCTATATAAAAAATGAAAATTACCAAACAACACAGTAGTAAGCTCAATTCATCCACCATACAAAGATAATAAATCAGTTGCAGCATCTACTTTCAAAATAGGAAAAGAAGATTCAGAACCAGTAAATTCGGAAGATATTAAAAAAATCTATCAACAAAATAATTATTCAAATCAAATATTACATACTATAGCAAATCAATTAGATCTTGTATCCACTAAGCTAGATAATAAACAAAATAGTTTCCCTAATGAAACTTCAAAACCTCATTTTCAAGTTTCTTCATTCCCAAAAAAGATGGAAAATTCAATTTCATGAGTACAAAAGGATATAGCAAGCACGGCACATAACATAGGAGTAATATCTCAAATAAATCCACAATATTCTAGTACCTCAAATTCTTCTTCGGAATCAGAAGAAGAAGTAGAAGATCAAATAGATTTAATAGAACAACAATTTGAAGATTACCCAAAACAAACTCTAGATGAACCAAAATTACAACTCAACAGAATAAGAAGTAATAGGTTTCAAAGATTTTCAAAAAGTTGGAGAAATGATAGAACAAAAAATTACTATCCTAGGCTTACTCAAACAATGCTTTAAACAGTTATGATGGAGCATCCTTATATCAATGGAATATAGATGGAAAATCAGAATACCAAATTTTAAATATACTTCAAGAAATGGGTATGGCCAGAAATGGCATACAAAACTAAAGTTAACATAGCAGAACCTAGTATTGTAATGTTATTAGTTACAGGATTTACCGGGCAGTTAAAGGGATGGTGGGATAACCACCTCACTTTAGAAGATAAACAAACAATTATGAATCATGAAACTGAAGAGGTCCAAGGTGAAGGTAATGATATGGTATATGTAATGGTTCCATATGGATAGACATATCTAATTTATGTCATATCAATGTATTTTATAGGAAATCCAGAAGAAGAATTAACCAGCTCAAAAATATGCTTAACAAATTTAAGGTGTCCATCGTTAACCGATTTCAAATGGTACAAAGATATATTTTTAACTCAAGTCATGAGACGAACAGATTCAAACTCATCATTTTGGAAAGAAAAATTTATTACAGGATTGCCAAATTTATTTTCACACAGAATAATTACGAACTTACAGAAATCATTAGGAACTGAAAAAATAGACTATAATACTCTGACATTTGGTCAAATATTTGCATTTATCGAGAAAGAAGTATTAAATCTATGTCAGGATTTAAAAATTCAACATAAATATGGATCAGAAAGAAAAGAAATGGGTACATTTTGCCAACAATTTGGAATAATGGGTATCAAACCACCATCATCCGAACATAGAAGAATATTTAAGAAAAATAAAAATTATAAAAAAGATAGACATTATAGTAAAGAAGTTAATAGAAATTTTAACAAAAATAATTATAAAAGACCCTATAAAAATCAAAATAAATACAAAAATATTCAATGTTATAAGTGTAAAAAATTTGGTCAAACCACTTCATATTGTAAGACAGAAAAGAAGATTAATTCACTATTTGCAGAAGATAATAAATTAAAAAATAAATTATTATCATTATTAATAGAGAACTCGGAGAATGAACAAACCGATTATGATTCATCTTCAGATAATTCAGAAGTTTGTCAATGTAAAATTTCAACAATTAATATGTTAAATAATACAAGAAATAGTAAAAAGGCGTTATTAGAGGTTATTGATAAATTGGGTGATTCTGATAATAAAGTTGAATATATTAAAAAACTTAAAGAATTAGTAGAAGAAGAAGATAAACCTAGAATAGAAGAAACCTTTAGTTTAAGTAAAGTAATAAAAAAGTATTCTGAAAAAGAAAAACAAAAACCAATAAAATCAGATGATTTAAGAACAGAAATTAATAAATTAAAATCAGAAGTTAGCATAATTAAGAAAGACTTAGATATGTTAAAAGAAAAAAACTTAGAATTAGAACTAAAAATTAACACAAAATTGGAAGATACACCTAGCACTACTTCAAATGTTATTGAAATAGCTAAAGATACTCCAACCGATAATCAATTTTTCAATGTTAATAATAAAATAAATATGGAAAAATGGTATTCATTAATTACTATAGGGCTAGAAGATTTTAGCACCACAGTGATAGCATTACTAGATAGTGGAGCTGATCAATCATGTATTAGGGCAGTGATTATTCCTAGTAAATATTTGGTAAAAACTAAAGAAAAATTATCAGCAGCAAATGGTACTCCAATGACAGTCAATAAAAAGTTACCTAATGATTTTATATGTAATAATCATTATTGCATCAAGGATTCATTTCTGATACTAGAAAATATATCCTATGATGCTGTATTAGGAAATCTATTTCTATACCAAATAACCCCTTTCAAAAAGACTAAAGAAGGAATTAGTACTAAAATGTTAGGTAAAAAATTAGCATTCCCATTCATTGACCCACCTAGTCAAACAGAATTAAACTTATTAAAGACTAATTCAATATATAAAAAGATATATTTATTAAATACAAAACAAAAAGACATCTCATTCTTAAAAGAAGAATTAGAATATTCAAAGGTAGAAAAACATATAAATGGTAAGACAGTACAACATAAGATTTCAAAATTAGAACAAGAATTCAAAATTCAGGTATGCTCAAGTGACCCTAATGATTTTTGGAATCGTAAAAAGCATATTGTTTCTCTGCCTTATGAGAAAGAGTTTAAGGAAAGTAATATTCCAAGTTAGGCCTATATAAATGAATTCAGAACTAGTAGAATTAAGTAAAAAGGAAATTCAAAGTCATCTAGATAAAAAATTAATTAGAGAAAGTAAGTCTCCATGGAGTTGCTCTGCATTTTATGCTAATAAGCAGGCTGAAAAAGAAAGAGGAGTACGGAGATTAGTTATAAATTACAAACCACTAAACAAAGTCTTGAAATGGATAAGATATCCTATTCCAAATAAAAGGGACTTATTAAATAGATTATATAATACAAAAGTTTTTTCAAAATTTGATTTAAAATCAGGTTATTGGCAAATCCAAATAGATGAAAAAGATAAGTATAAAACAGCATTTGTAGTTCCGTTTGGTCAATATGAATGGAATGTGATGCCGTTTGGATTAAAAAATGCACCTTCAGAATTTCAAAAAATAATGAATGATATATTTAATCCATATTCAACATTTGTAATAGTATACATTGATAATATATTAGTATATTCGGATTCAATAGATAGTTATTTAAACATTTAAATATATTACTAAATATTATTAAAAAAGAATGGAATAGTAATATCAGAAACAAAAATGAAACTATTTCAAACAAAAATAAGATTTTTAGGAAATGATATCCATCTAGGGAAAATAAAACCAATTCAAAGAGCAATTGAATTTGCTGATAAATTCCCAGATGAGATAAAAGATAAAAACCAGTTACAAAGATTCCTAGGTTGTCTAAACTACATTGCAGATTTCTTTCCTAAATTAAGAATAATTTGTAAACCCTTATATGAAAGGTTGAAACTTAATCCTCCAGTCTGGACAGAAAAACATACCAAAATAGTTCAAGAAGTAAAAGAAAAGGCAAAAGCATTGCCATGTTTAGGAATTCCACATCCATCAGCATTTATGATTATAGAAACAGATGCATTAGAACTAGGATATGGGGGGATATTAAAACAATTATATCTAGGAAAAGAATCAATAATTAGATATCATTCAGGATTATGGTCTGGAGCACAGACTAATTATTCAACAGTTAAAAAAGAGGTTTTATCAATTGTTTTATATATTTCAAAATTCCAAGATGATTTATATAATAAAAAGGTTTTACTAAAAATTGGTTGTAAATCAGCAAAAGAGATTTTACAAAAAGATGTAAAAAATTTGGTTGCAAAACAAATTTTTGCAAGGTGGCAAGCTATTTTATCAGTATTTAATTTTGCTATTGAATACATTAAAGGAAAAGATAATTGTCTTCCAGATTTTTTGACTCGTGAGTTCCTTACTGGGAAACATGAGTAAACATTCAAGTCCGACAAGTTCTTCAAATTCAAAATCACCCAAAGATTATGAAATTCCAAAACCATTAGCACCCAAAACACCTACTTCAGATTTTTCACCTCTTATCTATTCAACAATAGCACAAACCCCGTATTCAAGATTAATTCATACTCTCATCCTATCAAACAAATTACACAGTTCTTACACCCAACAAACCTACTACTCAAACTGCCACTCCTCCTTCCACTCCACATTCAAAAACCTCCAGTCAATCTTATTTCAATAAACCAGACCCAGAATATATCTTATTAACCCAGTTTCCGACTGAACCAGACATTCACCAGTTAAAGAATTTTGTATCCAAAATATCCATGCCCACATGTCAATGGATGACAGAAGATATTCAAAAAACCCAAACTTTTTATGAGCTCAGACTTATAGATACCCAGTCCATCGAGACTACTCATACACTAGCCCAGTATGATTCCACAATAATTAGCCACTCAAAAGTACAGATTAAACATATTCTTCACCTTAACCAATTCAATGGTATCCATATTCCAAAGAAATTTTCAGTTTGATATATTCCCCAAAGAATTCAACTATACAGATTATATCCAAGCCTGGTATAGGACTTTTTATATCAGGTCATTTGACCACTCATGGTTCATTAATTTTCACCAGCATTTCAATACAAATGTTCCAATATGGTTCTACGACCGGTGGCTCAAATTTGGGCCGTCAAAGGAGATACTCCCTCAACCAGTAGTGGAGGGATTTGAAACATTCATCAGACTCAGCAGAGCTAAGCCCTTCGAGAACCCATTCCTTTTCCATGCAATTTTCAGGGTTCCCTGGATATTTGCTTGGAGCTTCCAGATCAAACAAGTTCATAAAGATATGTCGTGTTCCCTTACTCGGTAGTACAAAATTAATTGGTGGGCTAATTATAAAGTCCAATTTTGTTCCACAGAAGCAGTAGCCCATTATTTAAGAACAGGAGAAAAATTAAGAATAGTGTTAAACAAGGAAGAAAATATCAGCCCTATGAAGATAAAGAGCTCGATTCAGCAGGCTTTAAGTATTCAAACAAACAACAAAAGTCCAATTCAGCAGACACTAAGTATTCAACCGTCAGAAACTCAAGCACTTATGGAAGATGAAGACGAATTCAGGAGGATAATGCATTTCTACAAGGAGTTCAAGAAGAAGGAAATTAAGCAGGAAGAAAACCAAGAAGATGATTCATTTGGAGGTCCAATGGCCCAAGACCCATTTGAACTCTAAAATTATGTAAGCCATGACGCCAACCAGCATCTAGGAAAAACAGGAAGAAAATGGAGGGTCCCAAACTCCATAATTCAGAGCACTTATTCATGCATAAATTCAAAAAACAGGGGGTAGTGGAGGATAGACTTCACTATTTACAAAACAACAAACTCTATCATTCAGAGCACTCATTCAAAGAAGACAAAAATAATAGAGGATTCAGACTCAATAATTTAACGCATTCATCACAGTATTCAGAGACACAAGAAGATGGAAGGGTCCAAGCTCCACTCCGGATTCCAAATTGTAATTTAAATTCAATGTAATAGAATAGCAAATTGTCTTGATTTCCTTGTCCTCTTCGTTATTAGAACAGGTTTGTAAAATCGCTTCACAAAACTAGATTTCCTTATTAGTAAATGTTACATTTTGTAACTATAAAGGGGTGGAATTTTCATTTATGTAAATGGAAACTGATTTCCTTGTGTTGGTCAATGACTGATTTCCTTATTTGCAACTTGGACTTGAGCCACGACCTGGAGCCTTAGCTAATCATATATTGAGGCAGGGTCTTTTATTCGTACATATTAGCTCGAAGAAATTAAAGCCTAATGATAAAAAAATTACAAAACAAGGAGCTGTAGCACTTCTACATCAGCAGAGTGAATTATAGCCAAAACTATCATATATTTTGGTATCCTCAAACATAATATATCTCTTGTACATAAGAGATACAATTATATTCTCACTATAAATAAGAACATATAACGGTAGTAAGGTTAAAAGCCAGGATTAACACAAACAAATTGGTGCATAACATTTTTTACCTCAAATTAGTTGATTTGGTCAATATTGGCTTATTTAATTACCTGTCAAACCATGTTTGCTTGATATTTTCAAGCATAGCGGGATAATTCAATTCAATTCAATTCAACAAAAAAATAATTCAAGCATATAGGGTCTAAGCTAATATTAATGCTTTGGTGCAAAGTTTATTAAAAGATGGCTTGGTCTCAAAAAGATGATTTTTTAAATACTAGTAATTGGATATTTTCAAATAGTTAGTTGAACGTGCCCTATTTATATTTGGCTGCTGTTAGGCCCTGTTTACTAGAGCTTATTTCCACCACGTACTGAACTGAACTGAACTGAACTGAACTGAACTGAACTGAATTGAACTGAATTGAACTGAACTGAACTGAAGTAAAAATGATGTATTGAAAAATGGAATCAGCATAACTGAATTAACCTGAATTTCATCAATTACATTTTCACTGAACAGAACTGAACTGAATTGAACTGAACTTAACTGAACTGAATTGAACTGAACTGAACTGAACTGATCTACAGATAAGCTCTGGTAAACAGGGCCTTAATGCCAGAGTAATATTTAGCTTCCAGAGCAAAAGTATTGGTTATTTCCTAAGGGTTTATCCCTATGGCTGCCGTCGCGATGGCGGAAACGCCACCGCAATCTGCTAATCCTCAACCCATATCATATGCAACCATCGTCCAACCTTCTACTAGAACTCCATTCAATCCAATCCAAAAAATCGAACATTTGGGGGAACCAGGACAGAAATTTTCAGACGCAGAATGTGATCAGCTAGAATCCCCTCTCAAATTGACTTTGATCGGGAAATTTTCGAGGAGCCGACCAACTATGGAAAAGCTCAGACGTGACTTTCAAACAGCCGGTTTTCACGGTGAAACTGAAATCAATCTGTTGGATTCTTGCCAGGTATTAATCAAATTTGCTTTACAAGATGATTATTATCGTTGCTGGCTTCATAAAATCTGGAACTTTGGGGCGTATTCGATCTGCATCACAAAATGGACTCCATTCTTCGACCCCAATGCTGACTCGTCGGTGGTGCCAATCTGGATTGCCTGCTATGGCATTCCCTAGCAGTTCATTGCAAACGATCCGATGATGAACATAGGAAGCCTCGTTGGTGCTCCGATCAAGGTCGATAAGGCCACTCTCAGTCGTACTCGCCCTCATGTTGGAAAAGTATGTGTAGAGATTGATATCACTAAGAAGCTGCCTGAAAGGGTTTGGCTGGAATTTAGAGGCACTGGCTTTTGGCAGCATTTGGAGTATGAGAATGTGCCAGATTACTGTCGTAAGTGCCTGAAGATTGGTCATCTCTCGGGATCGTGTCAGGTTGCTGAATTCAGAAGAAATAGTGCATGGAGACCACAAGATCATCAGATTCCTAAAGCTCAAGATCCGCCAATCAACAATGCACCTAAAGAAGCAGAGCCAAAAGGTAAGTTTCCTGCCAATTCTTCCGGTTTAACTGCTCAGGCAAAAGGTACAACATTAGTTTATAAACCAATTCATATGGCTGAAACTGATAGCTTAAATAAGCAAAAAGATCAAGTAAACCAATCAGTTATTATTAATACTCAAATTGAAAATGCAAAAGCTCAGGTAAGTAAGGTCAATCATTCAATTTTTTCTAGCACTCAAAAAGAAAAAGAAAATGAACAGATGGAGTTTAATGTATTACTAGAAAATCACAGTCCAACTCAGGTAGAGGAAATTACCATTGATGAGTTAGGAAAAAATGCTGAGAAAAATAAAGGGACTAATGGTAATGATGTTGATAGGAATGCCAGTGGGAGTATTTCCCCTGGCTTAGGTGTTACTAATGTCCAAATTGGAGATATTGCAGAAACAGGTTCTCGTACTGAAAAGGGGGCAAATGTACCAAAATCTTTGGAGCATAAAGAGATCACAGCTTCATCAAAGGAGCCAGTGTATGAGGACAATCCAGAATTGGAGGTAAGTTCAGGTAAGACTCAAGCAGAAAAAGATGATTATCTACAGGTGAGTTCAGGTAATAATGCTCTTTCAGTAGTGGAGAAACAATTGATCCTTGATATGCCTAAAAAACATAACTTAGAGTGGTCTAATGAAAAAACTTCAAAAAATAAAAGGGGTGATATTGTTTTTGAACCCAACTTTATTAATCAGAATAGATTTGATGGTCTGATAAATGATTTGGATTTAGATGACTCTGATTTACAAGTAGAAACAAAAAGAGGTGGTTCAAAAAGCTACACTGGTATAGTGAAAACTGTAAAAACCAGGTTTCAAAAAGAATCAAACTCTTTATGTTAATTATGATAGGTATAAATATATGTGTGTGGAATGTTAGAGGCATTAAAAATGATAGAGCTCAACATAGAGTTAGACATATTACAAGGAAACATGGTATTTCTTTATTTGTCATAATTGAACCTTTCATCAAATCAAATCAGATTAGAAACATAGCTTTTAATCTAGGTTTTAATAATTTTCATGCTGAACCTAGGGATAAAATTTGGCTTTTATGGAAGGATGATATCTCAGTTACAGTAACATCTACACATGAACAATTTATTTTGACTGAACTGAAACATTCTTCCTTCCCATCTTCTTGGGAAGCAGCTTTCATATATGCTAGGCATACAGTGACAAGAAGAACGCCGTTATGGTCAGAGTTGAGTAGGCTAAGTACCAAACCAGCATTATTAATTGGGGATTTCAATTGTATGAGAGACTCAACTGAATACTTGGGTCAATCAGAACCTGATCTTAACAGCATGATTGATTTTAATGAATTCATTGATAATAATTGATAATACCGGCCCATGACCCTGCTGGGCCAGGAAGAGGGCTTGCGGCCCAGAGTCAACAGAGTGGTACCTTCCCCGCTGAGAGGCATGTCCGGACAAGAAAGAGGACAGATGGGGACAAGGAAAGTGGTCCTGCTCCTTATCATCAAGCATGCGGAGCTCTGCTATAAATACTAGCCTCAAATAGTGAACAAGGTATGTGACTTATATCTCTCTACTTTATATTGAGAGCACCTTCCGTACGTTTTCCTTCTCCGCTATCCCCATCTCATCATCACGCCGGAGCTTCTTCCCCGGGACGCCTCCCGGGGATTGTTTTGCAGGATTGTAGCGGGCTGATTAAGAAGGAGACCCGGACAGCGTCCACCCCCGGGAAACGGACGGATTTTGGTAGCATCAATTGGCACGCCCGGTGGGACCAGTTCCACCTTCGCACGATGGAGTCGCCAAGAAGGGGGCGTGGGCGCCCGAAGAAGAACGCGGCACCTTCAGGGAGTGGTCCTCCACCCCCGGGAGGTGACGTGACCTTGAGGCAGTTGCAGGAGGAGGCTAGACACCAGCGTGAGCTAGGAGTACCACATGATGGTCACGTGGAAATTGCCTCTGACGAAGTCGACTCGGAAAGAGAGTACCAAGATGAGCAGGAGCCTAGGCCCGCTAGGGAAGGCAGTCCCCGGGCCTGGGAACCTGAAACCCGGGAGGAGAGGTAATACCTGGCCAGCAACCCTCAAACTCGGGGACCGGCTTTCCCGGAAGAGGGGCAACCCTTAGCTAATACAGAGGAATCGGCAGCGTTGGAATTCATGAGAGCCAACAAGGAGTTGTACCGCCAGTGGGTACTCTCTGCCCGGGAAAACTTAAGACGAAAGGAACCTGGAGGGGACCCGGCAGGCCCTCTGCAGGGACATCAAAGGGAAGTTATCGATCTAGAAGGGGCTGTTCAGCCGCCAAGAATACGGGCGCAAATTGATTCCTCAACCATCCCACCTTCTTTCCCCCCGAATTTCGGAGTTCGAGGAGGAGTGGCTACTGGACAACAATCAAATTTAGTTCCACATGCTCCACCCTACTACCCGCGCTCTAGCTGGGGGAAGGTGCAGACCGGGTATAACCTTCCAGTCATGCCTGCGGAATTATTGGGTTATCAGGCCCTTGGAACCCAGGGGAACTCGATCCAGTATTCCGTGCCCATGCATGGGTCAACGGGGGTGAGCTACGGCTACCCGGAGAGATACTGTAGGGAGGATGATAGGATGCAGGGCTATCAGGTGGCGCAGCAGGACCCCAACTCTTTGGAGGCGCGATTGGACAAGTTGCTGGGGAGGAACGGAGCTCAACCCACTTCCCCATGGGTACCTCGGGTGCTGGCATACCCATGGCCTCCGGGCCTTCGGGTCCCGGAGGGAATCCCAACGTATAATGGAGAGACAGACCCGGAGGAGTTTGTTAGGACGTACCAGAACCTAATGGTGTCACGGGATTTCCCAGAAGAACTAAGATGCAAGTTGGTAGGCTGCTACCTGAGGGGAAACTGTCTCCTATGGTTCGATTCCTTGCCCCGGCAGAGTCTTAGAGATTATTATGATTTCTCCAAGGCTTTGCTATTCCGGTACGCTGGATTGAAGAAGGAAGGGAAGCAACTGACCGAGCTCCTCGCCACTCGGCAGAAAGCTGCAGAAGGGCCAATCGAATATTACCGAAGGTACATGGATGATAGCATGAAGGTCATAGACAGATAGCAGCAGGAGAAGGCGGTGATTAGCGGATTTATAAATGGCTTGAGGGATATGGCGTTGTTCCAGAAGTTGATGGAAAACATCCCGGAAACCTTTCACAACTTACAAATGGCAGTGCAACTGTACTGTGCGGTTAATGACACCACCCGGAAGAGGAAGGAAGAATCTGGGGGATTCCTCCCGGATAAGATGGAAAGAAGGGGGTGGCTGACCCAAGTAGAAGGGATTCGGGTCCTGCGCCGGTGAACCGGGTAAGGGCAGATAGTTTTACCCCGCTCAGCAAGTCCCGGACAGAGATACATGCTATTCATAAGGATTTGTTCCCGGATCCGCTGCCCATCCAAGGGACCCCGTCTAGGGAAAATGCGGACAAATGGTGCGCCTATCACAAGTCTTATGGACACTCGACAGAGGGGTGTAGAGGGCTGAGGAATGAGATAGAAAGATTGATAGAGCGGGGGCAATTTAGAGATTGCATGTTGACAGAAGCAAAGAAGGAGAATCCCCGGGACCAGGCTCAAGAGCAACCCCGAAGAAGGTGGAGGCCTAACCCCGGGAGAGGAAACGGGAGAGCCCAAGGCAACCAAGGCAACAGGGCCCTGGGGAGCCCCGCCATAGCCGCCGTACCGGTTCAAGCAGTAGAGCCAGCCCTAGTACCCAACAGAATGATCAACGTGATAAGCGGGGACGTTGGAGAAGCATGCCAGTCAATTTCCGCTATCCGGGCCCGGACGCGATACGTTCCCCCGGGGGAGATTCAGGGGAAAAGGTTTCGCCCCGACGAAGCTCTCACTTTCTCTGAGGCGGATGTAGCCCCGCCACAGATACCCCACTTAGACCCAATGGTGGTAACGGCGGAGATTGAAGGCTTTTTGATCAAGAGGGTGTTTGTGGACGATGGGAGTAGCGTGGAAATCATGTTCACTTCTTGCTTCGATCAATTGGGAATCGGGAGACAGAATCTGAAACCTCCTTCGTCTCCCTTGTCAGGGTTCACGGGCAAACCTGAAGTTCCTCTAGGTGTTATTCCCCTCGCAGTGTGTATGGTGGACGAGAAGGACCGGAGCAAGAAGGTCTCAGTGACATGCAATTTTGCGGTTATTGATGCACCTTCACCATACAACGTAATCATAGGGAGGCCATGGCTAACCCAAGCCCGGGCAGCGAGTTGTCCATACCTGCTGACAATGAAGTTCCCCACCGCGTAAGGAGTGGCGGTCGTACGGGGAAGCCAAGCAGTCGCGAGAAGTTGCATGATGACGGCGGTCTTAGATGCAAAGAAAGCAGTAGGGGCGGTGTATGGAGAAGCTCCCCGCCAAGAGTTAGAAGAAATGCAAGTGGCGGACAAAGGGATGGTCACGGTGGGAAAAGATCTCCCGAATGAAGTAAAAGGTGCATTGAAGGAACTCTTGGCCAGATATCAAGGAGTATTCTCATGGAGCCCGGAGGACATGGTGGGAGTGTTGCCAGAGTTGGGGGTACACAAGCTGAACATAAGCCCGGTAACCAAGCCAATCAGGCAGAAGAAAAAACATGTAGCCCCGGAGAGAGCGAAATTCATAAAGAATGAAGTGAAGAAGCAGGAAAAAGCCGGGGCGGTTGAGGAAATCATCTACCCGGAGTGGATAGCTAACCCGGTCTTAGTAAAGAAGCATGATGGAAGCTGGCGCATGTGTATCGATTATACAGATTTGAATAAATGCTGCCCCAAAGACAGCTACCCCCTCCCGAATTTGGACCGGCTGGCAGAGGCTATCGCGGGGTACTCGGTGCTGGCTTTCTTTGATGCACATAAAGGGTATCATCAGGTGCAGATGGATGAGGCGGACAAGGCGAAAACCTCCTTCATCACCGATTTTGGGACCTTTTGCTACAAGAAGATGCCCTTTGGATTGAAGAATGCGGGGGCTACTTATCAGAGAATGGTGGACAAACTCTTTAAGGACCAAGTGGGAAGGAACATGGAGGTATATGTCGAAGACATGGTGGTTAAGAGCAGGACTTATGGGGCTTTCCTGAATGATCTGGAGGAGATGTTCAAAAAACTTGAGCTGAGCAATCTAAAGCTGAACCCCTCCAAAAGTACCATTGGAGTGGGAGCGGGGAAGTTCCTAGGCTTCATGGTGTCAAACTGGGGCATTGATGTCAACCCGGAAAAGGTAGAGGCCATAGCTAAGATGACCTCCCCCAGATCGGTGAAAGAAGTACATCGGTTGACAGGTTCCCTCGCGGCCCTCAGCCAATTCTTATCAAAGGGGGCAGATAGGCAGCTACCTTTCTTCTCCATTCTCAGGAAGGCCAAGGCATTCGAGTAGACCGGGGAGTGTGAGAAGGCGTTTCAGAACTTGAAAGATCACATTCGACAGTTGCCAACTTTAAAGAAACCATACCCGGGGGAGGAGCTTTTCCTGTACATAGCGGCATCCCGGGAGGCAGTAAGTGCCGTGCTAATCAAAGAAGAGGAGGGAAAGCAGCACCCAATCTACTTTGTTAGCCGGGCACTTCGGGGGCAGAAACCCGGTATACTGAATTGGAGCAATTAGTTCTAGCACTGGTACATGCTTCAAGGAGGCTTAAACCCTACTTCCAGGGCCATTCAGTAGTGGTCCTCACCAATTACCCGCTCAAACAGGTCATGTTCAAACCGGAGGCATCAGGGAGAATGATGAAATGGGCTATAGAGTTGGGAGAATATGAAATTAGGTATGAGCCAAGGAGGGCTATCAAGGGGCAGGCTTTAGCAGACTTTCTGGTGGAATCAGAAGCAATGATACAGGAAGAGCAAGAGATGACCGTGGCTGAAATAGTCCCGGCTTGGAGGTTATATGTAGATGGATCGACACACTCAGGAGGCAGCGGAGCGGGAGTTTTTTTGATTAGCCCGGAAGGGAAGGAATACCCCTATGCGGTCCAATTCACTTTCAAAACAACCAACAATGAACCCGAGTACGAAGCCTTGATCGCAAGATTAAGATTGGCAAAGGAGATGGACATCAAAGCTCTCACGGCATACAGCGAATCTCAGATTGTGGTACAGCAGGTAAAAGGAGAATATGAAGCCCGGGAGAGGAGCCTGCAGAAATACTTGGAAACGGTAAAACCGCTGGCAGCCGGTTTCGAAACCTTCAACCTGGTCCAAGTTCCCCGGGAGGAAAATAGTAAAGCAGATGCTTTGAGCAAGTTGGCCTCCTCGGAATTAAAGCTTGAGCCTAACCAAAAGTTGTACATGGAAGTACTAGGAAGGAGGAGCTACCAGGAGAATGACCAAGTGATGGTAGTAAATGAGGATGAATCTTGGATCATTCCTATGCGGGCATACCTAGAAGAAGGAACCACCCCGAAGGATAGGGTTCAGGCCCGGAAGCTGAGAGTTAAAGCGCCTAAGTATGTGGTCCAGGGCGGGGAGTTGTATAAGAGGGGATATCTCCAGCCTTTGCTTAAGTGTGTAGAAAGGGCAGAAGGCCGACACCTCATCCGGGTGGTGCACGAAGGATCTAACGGGAGTCACCAGGGAGCTCGCACAATGGCTAGGAAGGTTTTAAGGCTGGGATATTACTGGCCGACGTTGTTCAAAGATACGGAAGAGCATGTTCAGAAGTGCTTGGCATGCCAAACATTCGCCCCGCTAATCCATGTGCCCCGGGAAGAGTTAATCGGGGTCACGGGAGCTTGGCCGTTTAGCAGGTGGGGAATTGTCTTGGTAGGACCTTTCCCGACTGCCCCGGGAGGAGCTAAGTACGTAATTGTAGCGATCGACTACTTCAGCAAATGGGTGGAGGCAGAACCACTCACCAACATACGGGGACTAACTTGTGTTAAGTTTTGCTGGAAGAACATCATTTGTCGATTCGGTATCCCAAAGATCATAGTCACAGACAATGGGGCACAGTTTGAAAATGACCCTTTCAAATCATGGTGTATCAAGTATGGCATAGAGCAGAGGTTGACGTCTGTGTACCACCCGCAGGCGAACGGGCAAGTGGAAGTCACCAACCGCACTATCATCAAAGGGTTAAAAACCCGCTTGGAAGGCGCGCGGGGAAATTGGATTTGGGAGTTGCCCAGCGTTCTTTGGGCCCACCGGACTACAGAAAGCTCAGCCACCGGGAAATCCCCATATTGCTTGGTATATGGGTCGGAGGCAGTGATACCCGCGGAGATTGGGATCCCGAGCCCTCGGACCCAACACCAATGACCGGAAGAAGAAGATGTTGGACGACGCCTTGACTTGGATCTCCTGGAAGAAAAGCGAGAGAATGCAGCACTCCAGGAAGCCAAGGTGAAGGAGCGAGTAAAGAGGTACCATGACAGGAGGGTACAGAAAGAGGTTTTCGCCCCCGGAGATTGGGTGATGAGGTGAAATGACAAGAGCCGCCAAGCCCCGGAGGGGAAGCTTGCACCCAATTGGGAAGGACCATACAAGGTGAAGGAAACACACCCGGGAGGAAGCTACGTGCTGGAGGACAAGCATGGAAAAGAGATCCCCAGGAGATGGAATGTAGCTAACTTAAGAAGGTTTTACGGGAAGTAGAATGCTCCGCACAGAACCTTAGCTAATTAGGCATGAATATGCCAGGCATGGATATGGCCCACCCCCCGGAAGCATGAATATGCCCGGAGAGATAGTCCCGACGCTTGGCCTCGTCTCGGGCTTAGAAAGGAAGAATGGTGAAAGGGACCCATGGGTAGCTCCCATTCGGGTGCCCCGCTAGATTGGGTCCGGGACTTGAATGAAGCCCGGGGACCAAAAGAATGTAATGTTTACAGAGTTAATGAGAAGGGATTTTCGAAAAACTTTTATTCATTGATTCATAAATTTCAAAGCACACATGCTGATATATTACAAAGTATGTTACATACAAATTATTTTCTATCTATTTGCTACTACACCCACTTGGGACCCGACCCGGAAGCACCCTCAGGGTTACCCGGGCGGAAACCCCCTCCGAAGAATTGAGAGGACAGGAGATCTTCGGCAAAGTGGGCATCCGGGGCTTGATTCCACGCTAGCTCCTCTTCCAATTGCGAGGCGTCTTCTTCATTCAATTCGGGGATAGGAACGACCACAGATCCTTCTGGAAGCGGCTCCGCCAGGCGCATCCTCCTTACCCCGGCCGACGTAACAAACTTGTATTTAGGAAACAAGTCTGCTGCACCTTTACCCTTCTCTTCCCGGCTGATGCGGGTGCCCTCAGCAGTTTTAACCCCCTTTGTGGTGACCCCGGAATCGGCAATTTCCTTGATGCGTCTTATCCGACGTGCCACTTCTTCCGGGTCAATGGATACAGTCATGTCTTTGTATCGTTCATACGCCACATCCACCTCCACCCGGGCAGGGACTCGACGAAGGCTAGAGGGGTAGGGCTCAGCTTCTCCCGCGGTTATCTTATTATGCCACTCCACGACGTCCAGATAACCCTTATGATTGGGAGCTCCTTCACCAAACTTCTTCGGGTTAGCCTGCATGCGTTCAATCGTCCTGTGAACCCCGGCTGGAATATCAGTAAGAGGAGACACCCCAACTAAGCCATTCTTGAGACCCAAAAGGTGGTAGGATAGCCGGGTGATTAATAGAGCGTCCTGGAGGACCCTATTCATGTGAGTGAGGGACCGATTCTCCTTCTCAAAGTCACAGAGAAGCCTGTTCTGAGCGGAAAGGGTCTCCAACTTCCTAAGTTTTTCCTGTGCCCGCTCTAGTTCGCCCCACACCATACCCAGTTCCTTGGCGGTACGATGATTGGAATCGTCATGAAGGGCCTGCAACTCGGCGATGGTCTGATGGGAATTCAGGGCCTCCCGCATATGATCAGAAGCTAGGTCGAAGCAGTTATTCAGCGAGCCAAATTTATTTTCAACAGCTTTAAGAAATGATACTAATGCCCGGACGGACCCGAACTCATGGACAAACGCACACAACCCAGCCTCAGACATGGCCCGGATAGCTTGATCGCCTCCGAACCTCCAATGAGCCAGCTTCCTTTGAAGGAAGTAGCATTGGAGGCAACCAGCGCGGGGGAGAGAGAAGTAAGTACCGGAAGAACAACTAGGATGGGGGAAAACAAAAGGCATGGATCCCCGCGGGAGATCTCCTTCCAAGTAACGCTCAGACTACAAAAGATGACAAATTCATTAAAAGCAGAACTTTGTATTAGGCAAAATGGGCACCAAGGCCGAGTTCTACAAACACCTCCCGGGGAGGCGAGTTACAAAATAAAAGTACAAAAAAAAAACTTAGGCTAAAAGACTAGAGGAATACATCATCCTCAGCAGGGCCTCTCTCTCCCGAGGTAGCGTGAGCCCTCTTCCATCTCCTCTCCAGTTCAGCTACGTCCGCTTCAGACCAGTCAGGACCGCAGTAAGCGGGAGCATCCACCTTTGGCTCATCTTCCGGGCACTCAGGGAATCCCACTTTCCGGGTAGACTTCCGGGATTGGTAGAGCAAGTCATCTTGCCCCCTTGGAAGTCCCACAGCGTACCCTCCCGTCTCCCCCTCAAGGACAGCTCGATACCCGAAGTTGTCAGGTACAGCACAGAACTCCTGATAGCTTTCAGCCCAATGAGGCGTCTCCGGGACTACCCCATAAGCATTGAAGCTTTCCGGGCCGAGGTCAGGGCAAGAAGCCTCATCGATCCCCGGAAGCTTGACCTTCTTAATATCTGAGGCGGAAGGGACCCGGGAGGACATCTTCAGCGAATCCCATAGTTGGGGCACCAGGTTCTCCAGGTTCGCCTCCTGGAGGGATCTCCAGCGGTAGTTTAGTTGACCGCTTGCCTTGGGACGGTAGTAAGATGCCTG
This sequence comes from Cruciata laevipes, assembly GCA_963678965.1. Classification (NCBI taxonomy): domain Eukaryota; kingdom Viridiplantae; phylum Streptophyta; class Magnoliopsida; order Gentianales; family Rubiaceae; genus Cruciata; species Cruciata laevipes. The sequence goes on from OY787637.1 coordinate 6,491,367, forward strand.
GGCTTCAAGGCGAGCAGGCCCCGGAAGCCAACCCCGCAGACTGCGGTACATCTCGTGGCAGGCATCCGCACTGGCGGCAGCGGCGATACCCTCTAGCCTTTTGTCAAAATCAGCAGAGTGGAGAACTTTCTGGACCACAGCGTCCAGGGCTTCGAGCTGAGCATCTTTCTTTTCTTTCTTGAGAGAAGTGTATTTTTTCTCCACCTCCGCCAGATTCTTTTCCTTCTCTGCCAATTTTTTCTCCCTTTCGGCCAGCTTCTTCTGAGAAGCCTCCAGCCGGGCTTCCAGGTCATCTCGCCCGGCCAACCTCTCCCGGGCGTCGCGGAGTTCCTTTTCCTTCTTAGCAAATAGACTCGCGCTGTATTTAGAGTACGTCCGGTTGAGCGCCTCCGCCAGTTGGGAATCCGCCAGGAGCGAGTCGGCGAAGGTGGTGGTCTATAAAATTAAAACAAAAGTAAGATTACCCGGAAGGATAGAAACATGGTAAAAATAGCGATAAGCAACTGGGTAAGGTTAGAATACCTCTTCCCTCTCCTCAGGGATAGCTTGAGAATTATCCTGTAAGGGAATATTGGCAGAGGAAGGGGGAGGTGGGGGCGGGGCCGCACCCTCTGACCTTTGACGGGAACGCGGAGGAGACTCCTTGTCATCAGTCAACGGCCGCTTAAAGCGTGAACTAGCCCCGCCACTGTAAGTGGGGTGCTGGATGAAAGATTTCCTCCCCGGGGTAGGGGAGGACCCCGGGGCCTTCTGTTGGGAAGGTGGCCGTTGCTGACGGGCTCTTTGAGGAATGAACCCGGGGTTTTTGGCAGCATCCGGCCCAGGCGGAGGAGTCACTTGCTGCTCAGCTGGAGCGACCAACCCTAGACGAGGATTTCCCTGCTGATTGTCACCCCCGGAAGGCATCCCTGCGAATGGCGTGACGTCTGCGTATAGAGTAGGTTGAACTGAAATCAGAAAACTGATAATTAAAGTTAGATACATATATATAAATAAAACAAAACAAAGAATAAAGCCTTTAATAGGCACCTCCAGCCGGCCACACCGCGGAGATGAGTGGAAGGGTAAAAATTTTTTCAGGATATATCCCGCGAGGCCAGTAATAGCCCGCGTTTCCGGTCTTAAAGAAGGCATCCATGTCTAGGGGAGATAGGCGGAGGAGGTTATGATCATTGGTAGCATCAATTGAAAGAGATGAGAGAGGTTTTTTATCCTCAGGGACGAGGGAATTGTTCCAGGGGACATAGGATACACCCGGGAATCACAACGGAAGAAACCTTTTGCGGGGTACCCTTTGGCGGACTTGGGTTTACCCTTAACAAAGTCCCTCGTCCCGGAATGGATTACAAAGGAAAACACACCCGGGAAGGACGCGTGAGCGCGTCGCAAGGCGTAGAAGGAACGGAAGAGGAGGAGGGAGGAAGAGACGTTGCACCTCGCACAGTTGACCAAGAAGGCCAACACTAGCACAACCCCGTTGGGGTGTAGCTGGGCCGGGGCCATTTGATAAAAATTGAAAATTTCTGTAAACAGGGGAGGAAAAGGGAAGCTCAGCCCATATTGAAAGTGAATCCGGGGAATGCAAGGTACCTCTCGCTCGGACATTCCCGGGGAAAGTCTGGACAAAGACGCATCCAGCGGAAAAGGGATGAAGCAACGTCTAACTAAATCTAAAACATCCCTATCTAAGGAGGGGGGAGCCCCAGAATGATTCAAGAACCGATGTCCCGAGGGCTTCACTCCGTGGGTAGGACCCGGAGGAGCACCATCGCCAACGTCCTCACCAAAAGCCTCCCCGTTCTGATCCTCGCGGAGGGGATGGGAATGCCCGGCCGGGGATGAACCCGCCTCATCTAGGACTTGCATACCCGGAGTGACTAGCTCCCGGGAGGTGCTGAAGGCCTCAGAATAGGTACCCGAGGAGGAACCCGGAGAGGGGATTGGATCAGGGGTTCAGAATTGGATTTCAAATTGATGTTGAATTCCCTCGGTATCCATAGAGGAAGTGGTAAAGCGCGGGGAGCTCATCGTGGAAGAGGAATGGAAGAAGCGAAGGAGGAGGATCGGAGCTTACTTGTTAAGAGAAAGCGGAGCGTCTGGAGATTGTGCGAAGAAATTAATCTAGTGAGGAGGGTTAGGCCCCTTATATAGGCAGGAGAATAGGAAACGTCGCCTCAAAAGGAGAAAAAGCAATGATGACACGGTAAACAAGGTACTGGTTAATGCAAAAGGGGAAAAGACGGCGTTGTCAGAAACCAATTATAACACGGAGGGGCCCCACCAAAAGAAATAGCAGGAGGAGGAGTGTATAAGATCAGTCTCCCGCGTCAAGGAAACCCGGAAGACTGGTCTGGTGGGCTAGTGATAATACCGGCCCATGACCCTGCTGGGCCAGGAAGAGGGCTTGCGACCCAGAGTCAACAGAGTGGTACCTTCCCCGCTGAGAGGCATGTCCGGACAAGAAAGAGGACAGATGGGGACAAGGAAAGTGGTCCTGCTCCTTATCATCAAGCAGGCGGAGCTCTGCTATAAATACTAGCCTCAAATAGTGAACAAGGTATGTGACTTATATCTCTCTACTTTATATTGAGAGCACCTTCCGTACGTTTTCCTTCTCCGTTATCCCCATCTCATCATCACGCCGGAGCTTCTTCCCCGGGAGGATTGTTTTGCAGGATTGTAGCGGGCTGACTAAGAAGGAGACCCGGACAGCGTCCACCCCCGGGAAACGGATGGATTTTGGTAGCATCAATAATCATCTTAGTGAATTGTCATCCTCAGGGAATCATTTCACTTGGACAGGGGTAAGGTGTAGTAATGGTGCCACTGGTAATGTATGGGAAAGACTGGACAGAGGTCTTGTAACAGAGGCCTTTAGCCAATTATTTCCAAACACTAGTATAAAAGTTAAATCTAGGTGGCCCTCTGATCATTCACCATTAGTTGTTAAAATAGATAGTCAAGTCTTCAACACTGGTCCTAAGTCCTTTAGATTTCAACATGCATGGCTGACACACATAGGTTTTAAAGATGTAGTTAAAAATAGTTGGGAAGAAGGGACTGATAGCTTTGGCATGTTAAAATTCTCCATTAAGCTTCGAAGGTTAAAGAATAATTTGAAAGAATGGAATAAGACAGTTTTTGGTAATATTCATGATAGATTAAAAGAGGCAGAAGAGAAGGTAGAACAGATGGAACTCAGTCATCAGATTCTAAATAATGACACTAGTAGAACTGAGTTGCATCAGGCACAAGCTGAGCTAGTCTTAGCTTTAAAAAGAGAAGAGATTTTTTGGAAACAAAAATCTAGCATTAAGTGGTTAAAGCATGGCGATCAGAATACTAAATACTTTCATGCATCTATCAGAGCTAAGCACTCAAAACAGAAAATATCTGCCATAAGAAACTCTGATAACCACTGGCTTACTAATCCTGATGATATTGGCGCTGAAGCTATTGATTTTTTTAGTAAGCTACTTGCAGATGAGAACACAGATGTCACAGGTGAAGCAGCTGCAGAACTCTTAGCAAATATACCTAACAAGGTAACGGCAGAAATGAATGAATCTCTAATGCGACCGGTGAATGGAGAGGAGCTGAAGCATATAGTACATCAAATGGACAAAGAATCTGCTCCTGGACCGGATAGATTTACAGGTACTTTCTATTGTCACTGCTGGGATATAATTAGTCATGATTTAGTTGATGCAGTGAATGAGTTTCTAAAAGGGGTCCCTATACCTAGATCTATATCATCCTCCTTCATAACATTGATACCTAAAAGACAAGTAAATTCACATTTCTCTGATTTTAGGCCAATAAGTCTCTCAAATTTCTTAAACAAAGTGTTTTCTAGAGTTTTAACTGATAGAATGAAGCCCATTATACCAACTTTGATCTCCCCTGAACAGTCTGCATTTGTTCAGGGAAGAGAGTTGTCTGACAATGTTCTCCTGATGACAGAATTAACTGAATTTTTAAATAATAAATCAGGAGGATACAATGTGTTTTTTAAACTGGACATGATGAAAACATTTGACAGAGTCTCTTGGTCATTTTTAAATAGTCTTATGCTTAAAATGGGATTTCATGGATCATTGGTTAAAATTATAATGGGCAACATAGCTGCATCCTTTTTTTTAGTACTTGTTAATGGCAAACCATATGTTTTTTTTAAATCTTCTAGAGGTATAAAACAAGGTGATCCATTGTCACCATTTTTGTTTATAATACTTACAGAGGCTTTTTCAAGAAATCTAGGTGTGCTTTTTCAGAATTCAAGTATTGATTTCTTTAGGGTGCCAAATTGTGAAACTTTGATAACACACTTGAATTTTGCGGATGATACAGCTGTATTCTTAAAAGCAAATAACAAGAGTTTGAGAAATTTGATGAAATTTTTGAACATATACGAGAAGGCTACCGGTCAGAGAATAAACTTTGAGAAATCTTCCTTTTACTTGTCTAAATATGCACCATTATCTTATAGGAGGATGATAGAAAACCACACCCAAATGTCACAGGGATCCTTTCCTTTTAAATATTTAGGCTGCCCTATCTTTAGCGGAAGAGTCCAACACTGTTACTTTCAACCACTGTTTGATAGTATTCAATCTAAATTGGTGTCATGGCAGAACAAATGGCTGAATCATGCTGGTAGATTGATACTTTTAAAACATGTGCTTTCAGCAATCCCCCTGCATATTTTAACTGTTATAAAACCAACACAGGGTGTAATTGAAAAATTACATGTCTTATTTGGTAAATTTCTTTGGGGATTTTCTGAATTTGGTCAAAACAAAGTGTGGAGATCCTGGGAGAATGTGAGTTATCCTTTTTTGGAAAATGGACTAGGAGTCAAAGATCTTAACAGCATTATCTCTAGTTTTTCCATGAAATTATGGTGGAAGTTACAGATGGGGGAAAGTCTATGGTCTAAATTTATGTGGTCCCTTCCTGATAGTAAAAAGAAATCTAAAACATGGAGAAGAATCAATGATGTTCATGAACTGGCCTCTAGGCATAGTTTTATACAAATTGGAGAGGGAGATATTTCCTTCTGGGACTCAAACTCGTTAGGGATTGGATCATTAATTGATTTTTGGAATGCAAATGTAGACATACCTGATTCTGATCTCAGTGTTAGAGAATTCTTCTATAATCAGAATGATCTGGCTAACCTCTTGAGTGCAGGATTTAGTGATGATATTAATGTGCTCATAAGGAAAAACTTTGCATTATATGAAGGCTATAAAGATTTGCTAATCTGGAAGCCGGAACCAAATGGTAATTTCTCTATGGCTTCTGCTTATGAAATACATAGACCACAAAGACTTAATGTGCCATCATTTCAACACCTTTGGTCTAAGTTTTTACCTAAGAAAATATCTTTTTTCAATTGGAGGCTGCTAAATCGAAAGATCCCCATAGCTGAGATATTACAGGAACATAGCTTTAATATGCCATCTATATGTTGTTTCTGTAAAGCTGAATCTAAAAACTTGCACCATATATTTCATAATTGTGATGTTATACAACCAATGTGGAGAGAGATGCATGTACTATTGAATATTAAACCAGAAATTTTTTCTTCATTATGGAATAGAGTTTTTCATCTTTGGAATGTTGAAATTAATTCTGGTTTAATGAGATTGTGTGCTAGGTTAATACCATGCATTTTAAACTGGGTAATTTGGTGTGCCAGAAACAAATACCTTTATGAACAGAAAAAACCAAGGATTGTTACCATGAAAAAAAGGGTTTTGGACATATTGAGAAATATTATTAAAGCTCACTCTTTGAAATGGAAACCGTCTGAAATGGTTAGTATGCATACAGATTTGATTGATTTGGCTCCGGTAAGGCCTCTATTGCATGCACTAACTATGCAGGTCAAATGGAGTATTCCAAGGGATATGTTAAAGCTTAATACAGATGGATCATCCCTTGGAATTACGAATTATGCTGGAGCTGGTCTAGTTATCCGAGATGGGACTGGTAGAGTTGTATTGGCTCAGTCCATCTATCTCAACAGAATTGACAGCATGGAAGCAGAAGCAAAGGCACTGAGCATTGGTTTGCAGGCTGCATTTCACCATGGCATCTTGGAGATCCAGGCTGAGATGGACTCTATGGTTCTCTTGAAAATCGTTTCAAGAGAACAAAAGGCACCATGGCGTTTGATCCCTATTCTCAGAAACATTTGGAGCCTACAAAGCGAAATGCAGGTACATTTTAAGCATATTTTTAGAGAATCAAATTCAGTGGCAAATGCATTAGCAAAGTTAGCAAGTACTTCTAGAATGACAAATTCTTTTGATCATGATAATCTGCCAAGAGAAATTAAAGGATTGGTTCATTTAGACAGTTTAGAGACCCCGTACATTAGAAGTTTAAAATAAATTGCATTAGAATGGGTACTGCTTTGGTTTGTTTTAATATGCCGATTCGAAGATCTGGAAGAGTTGCAAAATTTGGAAATGCGAGTTGGGATCAGGTGTACTCTTCTACTATAATGAATTCAATATGCTTTCCAATGGAATACTTTTACTGGTTTTTTCCTTTTGTGTCACAGGGAAATCACAAGGCCCTAGGGCCTTGTGTTCAACATGAAAAGAACCCCATTGATTTACCGGTGCATCTTAGAAGGAGCTACGTTTGCTGCTGGTTTATCCACCCGACAGGATCACTTCTATGGAATGCAAGAATCAGTTTACATGATCATCTCAAGCTAGCTTTTAATATAAATCATCTACTGTATAAAACCTTCTTAGAACAGTTGGTATTTTCTGATCACATTCAAGTGGCTAACATGTGCTCTGTCAAGTTTAACCTTGATCATCACAAACCAGCTCCTTGCAATGTTATCCTCACCGTGGCAAACTTGTTGTTTAGACTGGGAAACTGGTCGAACACTAACCTGGATCGGTTGAGTAGATATCGATTAGAAAATACTAACTTTAGACTCAAGGTACTTGTAAACTCCCAAGTTTTTTCATCCCAAAAAGTTGGGGTTTTTCTTGAACCTCAAGTTTTTTCATCCCAACTTATTGGGATTTTTCTTGGACAATTTGTAAAGTTTCAAGACTTTGAGCTACTTATGGTTAAGGGAGCCAAATAAATATCCCTCCAGCATGGCTGGTTTAATTTTTTTTTTTTTTTAAAGATTATATGCAAAATCATTCATTATTCTCTCCAACCAAATTCAATCTCCATCCATTAATCTCCTCCTTTCCAAATATATATTTTTGGAAGTTTTCTGTTCTTACCGCCAAATTAATCACCCCATTTACCAAGCTTTGTCAATGCTGAAACGAGTGCCAAAAATCTAGAAAGTGCAAATTATCAGTTTGCAAGTTCATGGGGCTATGGAATTTTATTTCAAGAATATTCAGCATCACAGAATTGGAAGATTCAACATTAGTTGAAAGCTTTGCTGGCTCTGAGCATGCTAGACATCTGTATGCAAAGCTTTCAACACAGAATATTATTGAGTGGAACTTGAAATTTCCAACATTTTTATGGACTAACAAACTTCATATAAACGTACTTTTGCAAGCATTTAAACTCATGTTCTTTGTTAAGTACCAATTATTATTTTTTCCTACAACAATCCCAAAGCTACAATTGAGAAGAAAAAGAAAGAAAATAATTGTCATCGTTGAGCTGCTGACAAGAGAAGGCCGGCCTTAATCTTCAACGTCATTGTTTATTTATCAATACTATTCTGCTCAAAACAAACATATTGAAATCACTGGCGCCTCAGAGAGAGAAGAATGATTTATTCGCGGTAAGAACAGAAAACTTTCAAAAAGTATATTTGGAAAGGACTTAAGATTTGGGAGGGAGATTAATGGATGGAGATTGATTTTGGTTGGAGAAAATAATGTATGGTTTTTCATATATTCTCCTACTAAATAAAAAAATTGAGAAAACTCCAGTCTTTGACCACTAAGGGTAGTTTGGCCCCGTTTGATTACGAGAGTTTTGAACAGCGTTTAGATTTTTGGGTTAAATATGGATAGTTGACTGGTCAAACAGCTCTTTTTAGTGTTTGGTGAAGAGAGTCTTCTATTTAGTTTTTTTGGCGAAACCTCTGATTTCTGAAACGCTAGAAAGAGCAGCGTTTACAAAAAAATCAATAAAAAAAAATTTAAAAATATCTTTTTTATCCTTAGCATTCACAAATTTCCTTAAAACTAATCCTTATCTTTATACAATAATATTCTAGTACGTATTACTGTTTTTTTTTGCGCACGTCTTTTTTACTTAAAGTAAGGCTCTGTTTGCCAGAGATTATCTGTAGTTCAGTTCAGTTCAATTTAATACAGTTCAGTTCAGTGAAAATGTAATTGATGAAATTCAGGTTAATTCAGTTATGTTGATTTCATTTTTCAATACATCATTTTTACTTCAGTTCAGTTCAGTTCAGCTCAGCTCAGAATCTCAATAATGTACTGAACGAGAACTGAATTGAATCGAACTGAATTGAATCTCAATAACGGCCTTGTTTACTAGAGCTTATTTCTTGATGTACTGAACTGAACTGGACTGAATTGAATTGAACTGAACTAAAGTTAAAAAATGATGTATTGAAAAATGGAATCAGTATGACTGAATTAACCTGAATTTCATCAAATTACATTTTCATTTAACTGAACTGAATTGAACTGAACTGATCTACCGATAAGCTCTGGTAAACAGGGCCATAGTATGGCTTCTTTTTTACTTTTGATTTTGGTATCCGGATCCTGTAGGGGTATTTTTATAATTAAAAACCCCCAATTACTTTAACGACGTCGTTTAAGCTCTGTATTCAATTCAAATATCTTTCTCCTTCCGGGTTTGGGTTTCTGGTCTCCCTCCTTCCGTGGTTTCTGATTACTCTCCCCCTTTCTCCTCTCTTCTCTTCTACTCTTCCTTCGAATTACAATCCTTCTGAACTTCTGTTCCCTTAATCATTCGTTGTTTTAGTTGGACTCCAATTCGCGTTTCTTCCTCCACCTTTAAAACCCAAATTCGCGGTGTTGTTTCTTCCTCCAGATATTCTCTGGCGCTGCATATTGCCGACTGGATTACCGGGCTCGGAAGCGGAGTCGGCGAATCGACGGCCAATTGATTAAGACTGCGGCGAATCGACGGTGGAGCTTTTCATAAAAGCAGCGCAAGATCCAACCACCGCCGGAGCCTCCCATCCGCCACGGCATCGCTCTCTCGCGCCGTGTGAGCGATTTGAAACGGGTCTCCTGAGGTGCTAGGGGTGACGCTCATTGTAGGGTCCACTTGCTGGGGCCTGGTGATGAATGTCGTGGGTGGCGGCGCAGGGAGTTCTCACATCGTCTGAAGAAGATATCGTCTGCTGGATTGAATTACTAAATCCGATAATATATCGGAGCTGGTAGGTGATTTAATTTGTTCAGTTTGTGTTTCTTATGTGGGGGGATTATTGATTGGGATGTTCGTTTATGCTGATGGGATTCTGGCCCCTTTAGATCTTGTTTAAGTAGTCATCCACAAAGGCACAAATAATTACCATTAGAATGCAAAGACATGTGATAATTTATTTGAGTCGGTATCCAAAGCATGTCTGGGAAGAATATGGCCGTCCTAGAGTACCACAGGGTGGCATTGGCAATGTTAATGCTTCTTCCTTTTTGTTTTTTCTGGGTTTGCCTGAAATGGTTAAAAGAGTGAAAAACGTGAGGTGTAATAAATTATGTGCTATTTTTGCTGTGGAAAAAAGGAAGGATTTCATTTCTTGGAAGCACTTTAGTATGTTATTGTTTAGTTTAGTACTTCCTTATAGGCTTTTAGTGTCACGGAATTGCAAAAGAATGTTGATACTTGTCTGTTTGTTTGGTTTACGCTTCTATTTTGGGTTCTAATTATATTTGTACTTTAAGATACAAAGAACTTTATTTACTAACCAACTTTTGGTTTGTAAGGTTGTGTGGGTTTTAGTATGAAATATGTACAGTGAAAGTATGTTTGTTTGATTTCAATCTCATACTTTGATTTGTATCATTGTATATCTTACTGTTTAGAGACATTTTGTACTAGTCCCTTAATTGAATTGTGTTTTTTCTCGTGTTTTGTTAAGAAATGTGAACAAGAATTGTCATGGTGATGAAGTTTTGCTTATGATTTCATTAGAATAAGACTTCCAGCATCTCATCATGTGAACTTTCTTCTTTGAAATATTGTCTAATTAGTTTCCCGGCATGAGATGGTTCTTGAGAATTTTTCCTTTCTATTCACTCACTGCTAATTAGTTGGTTATGAGAAGCAGGTTATCTCTATAATTTAGTGAATGGGCACTTATTATGACATAATTAGTGTACATTCAACTGCCTCTTTTACTCTGTTAAAGTGGCATTATAACTTGCATGCATAATTTGAACTCATTCTGATTGTTTTGTATTCCTTTTTTTTCCTTTTACATATCTGAATTCTGGTTATGACAATTTATGACTTTGTCTAAATGGAACTGTTTTAGCTGAATGGTAAATGTTAAGCATTTTCTGGTTGGCTTTTCTTGCTGAATACAAGTGGTGAAGTATGGGTACTCTGATGTTTGATTTGGCACCGAGGGCTTATGGGAAGGGAATGCATGGGCATGTATGTTAGTGCAATCATTGATTAATCAAAACTGCATGTTTATTTTGAAATCTCTCTCTTTCTCTCTCTCTCTCCTCTCTCTCTCTCTACATATGTATGTGTAGACACACACACACACACATATTACTACTGATGTAAATGTTTTGGCTGTCTCTAATATTTTTCATATCGAAAGTAGTTTAAGAACTCTCTTGGTGTCATTCTTATGGTCTTGAAGGCTATTTGTCTTCTGTAAGTTTTATTTATCAGCTCCATTCAGACTCAAGACGAAGAACTAATTCAAGAATATGATTTGAAGCCTAAGGTCTTCTCTCCTCTTTGTATCCGGCATATACCTTATCATACCTATTTCTCGCATTTTCTAATCTTTCTGAATTTTACACACCTTCAGCTACTTGAATACTTGCAAAGCTGTATATTCATTCAAATTTATCATTCAATTTTCATTGTTTTGTTTTAAATACCTGCATAGTTGTATCTTTTACTAGCCAACCACTGCATAAAGGAGGATAACATATAGGTAGTATTACTCTAGCCAAGTCTTTGAATTGTAATTCTTTCTCTGTTTTGTGCCATAGCTATTTGACTTTTGCATTGTTTAATGATACTTTTCATATGAAAATTATTTGAGTTTTATACTGATTTTTACATTTGATTTAGTCCTTAGGGTATCTTCAGATACTGGGAAATCTACTGACGAGGAAGAAAATCCTGATAATTCATATGATTATCCTGATAATTCGGAGATGATAGACTAAACCCTACTGCAATTAGTACTCAAGCAGAAACGGAGTCGTTGACATAATGTCAGTTTACAGGTTTCTACACTCTACCCTGAAATTAGTTGGTTAGCTTGCTTTCACTGACTTGCCTTACTCTTTGGTCTCATCTGTCCATTTTGTATGATTATATTTTTTCCGTTTACTGGCCCTTTTAAAAGTAGCTATTGAAGATGCTCCTGAACACTTTAGTTTTTAATATCAGTGTTTTGTCTATCCCTGGTAGAATGGAAAACTAAGTGCTTCTGTTACAAGTCTATCTTTGATTCTCTGGAAAGCTCAGCTTAGCTTAAGGGACGTACATGTAAATTTTACGTTGAAATGTCATCCCAGCTAAGATGCAGAAAATTTAAATTTGATTTGCTTTTCACTTATAGAAAAAGACTCTACCATCTTTATGGGGTTATCTTATGTTATCTTTCGTAGAAAGCCTAACTAAGTAAAATTGATTTAGAGTGTAATGAAATATAGCCACCTGCAGAAACTACCTAAACTCCTTGTGTAGGCGGTAGTTGCTCAGTGGAGATAATGTGAAACAGTGGAGGTGATTTTCCTCCAATTTCTGGGGTTCTAGGAAATGGAAGCACAAGTACATTTGGAATCGAAAGTCATTTGGGTGAAAAGAATACTAAAATCTACTTCGAGGAGTGCATCATCCTCTTCTTTGAACTGCATTGCAGAACGTTCAGATCCTATGCAGGCCTGGTTCGTTACCTTTTCAGAATTTAGAACAGGATTTTCTTGTTCAGTCAGTGGCTTCAAGAAAAGACTCAATTCAGGAGGATGCTAAACTTCCTGAGAACGTATATATGACGATGATCAATTTCTTAATGACATCGATCTTGATGTAGTGGAAGAGAAAGCTACCAAACTTCTTAGATACAAGTTAGAGTGGTCAAAACAGAAACTTGATGCAGGGAGTCAATGTAGTTCGATTACTTAGGATGGTAAATAGGATAACGAATTTTTGTTTTATTTTGCTAGCTGTAAATTATACACAATTCTCACCAACTTTTGAATCTGTATGAATATAAAGTTTAAATTTTGAATTCATAAAATATCAATTGAATTCTTTAATATATCAATTGATGTACATTAACGTTTAGGAAATATAAGAGCCTTACAACTCAGACAAATTAATATCCAAGTAATAACAAGATCACTGACATAAATTAAATCAAGAAATGTAATATATTATAAGTAAATGAAAGCAATTGAATTCTTTAATATATCAATTGATGTACATTAACGTTTAGGAAATATAAGAGCCTTACAACTCAGACAAATTAATATCCAAGTAATAACAAGATCACTGACATAAATTAAATCAAGAAATGTAATATATTATAAGTAAATGAAAGCAATCGGATTTTGTTTTATTGGATCTTTCTATAAGATCACTCATTTAATAGTACGACTACCGAAAATTATTATATTTATTAATTTTGTTTTAAGACAACATCATTCCTTTTTAAATTAATAAAACGCTCGCATCGCCATAGGATGAGTGCAATACTTTGTTCTATTGTACAATCATATATTGGGCACTCATATATGAATAAATTATGTGTTCAAATACACCGCACAACGCGCGGTGAGCTCCTGCTAGTTATACATAAAGAAAAATTATTGATTTATAAATTTCCTTTAATTTAATATTGCCATAATTGCAAGTGGTAAAAAATGCACGTAATTACAAAAATTATTCATTTTTAATTAATGGAGAAGGTTTTATAATTGTATGTTACATTTTTTTGAGTTGGTCTCGTGGGTGACCGTCACTATATAGTGACCAGATTAAATTGCAAATAGGATATAAGTTAAAAAAACACGGAGGGACCAATTTGCAATTTCAAAAATTTTTAAAAAATCACGCGCTACAGTGTCAAGCCACGCGCTACAGTACCGATTTGCTACAGTGCCGATTTGCTACAGTGTCGATTTGCTACAGTAACACATGAACACTTTAACTTAAAACATGGACATTTTAACTTAAAACATGGACACTTTAACTTAAAACATGGACACTTTAAATTAAAACATGAACACTTTAACTTAAAATATGGACATTTTAACTTAAAACATGGACATTTTAAGTTAAAACATGAACACTTTAATTTGAAATATAAAACATAAATATTTTAAGTTAAAACATAAAACATGGACGTTTTAACGTGAAACATAAAACATGAACATTTTAACTTGAAACATAAAACATAAATATTTTAGCTTAAAACATAAAACATGGACGTTTTAACGACACTTTAACTTGAAATATAAAACATGAACATTTTAAATTAAAACATAAATATTTTAACTTAAAACATAAAACATTGACGTTTTAACGTGAAACATGAACATTTTAACTTGAAAATGAAAATTTTAAATTGAAATATAAAATATAAACATTTTAACTTAAAACATAAAACATGGACGTTTTAACATAAAACATGGACGTTTTAACGTGAAACATGAACACTTTAACTTGAAACATAAAACATGGACATTTTAACTTGAAACATTGAAGTATACTGTAGCACACTGTAGAAAAACACTGTACACGCGCGAAAACACTGTAGCGCGTGATTTTTTTTAATTTTTAAAAATTGCAAAATGGTCCCTCCTTGATTTTCTTGATTGCACTATTTATAATTTAGTCCGGTCACTATATAGTGACGGTCACTCCCAATACTTTTCCCATTTTTTTATATGATCAATATTTTTTTTTGAAAAATGATCTATTTAAAGAATAAGTCTTGGGAGTGACCGTCACTATATATGTTTCAAGGTAAAATGTTCATGTGTCAAGTTAAAGTGTTCATGTTTCACGTTAAAGTGTTCATGTTTTATGTTTTAAGTTAAAATATTTATGTTTTATGTTTCAAGTTAAAATGTTCATGTTTCAAGTTAAAGTGTCCATGTTTCACGTTAAAACATCCATATTTTATGAACACTTTGAAATCATAACTTCCATTTCAAATTATATTACTTTAAATTATAACCTCCACGTTTTACCTTTTAAACTTCATGTTTTAAATTTAATAGTTTTTAATTTTTTATGTTATAATTAACTACCTTTCAGGTTATGTTGTAAAACTCTCATGTTTTAAGTAATAAGCTCAATGTTTTAAACTATAAATTTAGGTTTTAGATAATCAAAACTCCTCCAATTTTTTATATCATTAGATACCTTTCATGTTTTATATTAAAATTCTCATGTTTTAAATTATAAATTCCATGTTTTAAGTTACAATTTTAATTTTTAAGATAATTAATATTCTTTCAAATTTTCGTATGATTAAACCTTTCAGGTTTTACTTTAAAATTCTCATGTTTTAACTTATAAGTTCCATGTTTTAAATTACAAATTTATGTTTTTAGATAAATAATACTCATTCAAATGTTTTTATGATTAACTACTTTTCAGGTTTCATTTTAAAAAATTCTCATTTTTTAAGTTATAAACTCCATATTTTAACTAATAAACTCCATGTTTTAAGTTTAAACTTTTAAATTTTAGATAATTAATACTAGGGTTGTGTATAATTAACTACATTTTTTTATATTAAAATTCTCATGTTTTAAATTATAAATTCCTTGTTTTAAGTTACAATTTTAATTTTTTAGATAATTAATATTCTTTCAAATTTTCGTATGATTAAACCTTTCAGGTTTTACTTTAAAATCCTCATGTTTTAACTTATAAGTTCTATGTTTTAAATTACAAATTTATGTTTTTAGATAAATAATACTCATTCAAATGTTTTTATGATTAACTACTTTTCAGGTTTCATTTTAAAAAATTCTCATTTTTTAAGTTATAAACTTCATATTTTAACTAATAAACTCCATGTTTTAAGTTTAAACTTTTAAATTTTAGATAATTAATACTAGGGTTGTGTATAATTAACTACATTTTTTTATATTAAAATTCTCATGTTTTAAATTATAAATTCCATGTTTTAAGTTACAATTTTAATTTTTAAGATAATTAATATTCTTTCAAATTTTCGTATGATTAAACATTTCAGGTTTTACTTTAAAATACTCATGTTTTAACTTATAAGTTCCATGTTTTAAATTACAAATTTATGTTTTTAGATAATTAATACTCATTCAAATGTTTTTATGATTAACTACTTTTCAGGTTTCATTTTAAAAATCTCATTTTTTAAGTTATAAACTCCATGTTTTAACTAATAAACTTTTAAATTTTAGATAATTAATTTTAGATAATTAACAAAATTGGACGGATGAGATTTAATCAGGTTTGTACGTGGTGCAGGTGCAAATGTGCAATGCACTTGGGTTTGGATATTGTCTCTCTGGAGACTATTTATTTGTTTGGGCCTTGGAGAAAATGTGGGAACGGATCCCGCATGGTCAAACCGAAAATGGGTCAAGAAGGAGAAAATGGAGGAGATTTTATGGAGTAGTTTATATAATGGCCTGCGCGTGTGGCGCGTGTAAATTTTATTTTGTATAAATTACAAAATAGTCCTTCTGTGTTTTTGTATTGTGGTATTATTACAATTTAGTACTGGTCACTATATAGTGACGGTCACTCAGGAGACGGACTCCTATTTAAATCATAAAATTGATAATCAAATTGTGAAATTTGTTTAAAAGTAATTATGATTTTATGTGATAAAAGTTTATATAATTTATCCTTAACCCCTCTCAACTTTGTTGTTATATAAGAACTAGCCCAAAAAACTTGACTAGACATTGACCAATATTAAACCTGCTATTATAGGTACTTTTCGGTTCAAATTTAAAAAGTAGTAGGTACTAAATTGTGAATTTATGTAAAATCTGGGTTCAATTTTGGCCTTTTTCTCAATTTAAGTTAAAAAAATAGATGTACCTATAAATAAGTGTTTTAAAAATATGGGGAACACAAATATGGAAGGTAGCTATTGTCGAGCTGTCAGCTCCTATAAGGTTTCTTTAAAGATCTAAAAGCAATAAATGTTATTATAAAAATAAGCTCCCATAGCCTACTTTGGTTCTATCCGGATGACCATCTTGGAATACAAATACAGCACCATCCCCCCTCATTCATGTTCTCTTTCATCTCCAACACTTCTATCAGAATTTCTCCCAGCACTTCTCCAATTCTTCTACAAAAATTCCCTCAATTCTTATATAATATTTTTATTTGAAATCCAAACAATTCCCAATTCTTCCATAAGAATATGATTTTCTTTTACTTCTCTAAACATGATCATCAAATCTTTATAATCTCTTAATCATTGGAAAAGAGTTTATAATTATTTGATCATCATTTGTTTTAGATTAAATGTAAAACAAAATCAATCGGATTATTGGGGTATATAATGAGGAACAAGGGTTATCCCTTTCTAGCCGACGTTCTTCCTGTTCTTCCTTCTTACACAGCACCGACCGACGCACACAGCACAGAGCCGCCGCCGACAACGAGGTTTCCTCCGCCTCCACCGACGAAGAAGACGAAGAAATGGCAGATCTGAAGAGTCTCACCGGTACGTTTTTTGTTACGAGATCGGATGGAATCTCGTAAACTTCCCTTTCCTTTTCTGATTCGATCCCTTTGCAGATGGACGGGAGAGCTTCATTCACGAATTTCAGCAATTTAGGGTTGCTAATGAGGGGAAGTCAGCCTCGGATTTCCTGAAGGAGGTTTGTTTCTTGTATCCCTTGGTTTTTACTAGAAAACTGTTTCTAGTTTGTGTTTGGTTTGTTTGAAGTGGGTTTTTTTCAGTATTAGCTATAGTTAAAATTATTACTGATCTAGAACAGTTTCTTGAGATATTATCCATGATATTGGGTTTTTGTTTTAATTTGTGTATAGTGCTTTGCTGCCATGTTTTTTCTTTTGTTTAAAAAATCTGCCTCCATTTGTGTGTTCCGGTAGTGTCAAACTGTCCAACTTTACAGTGAATGCTAAAATTGAAGAAATTTCTTTCTAGCTACAACCTACTTCTGCCCCGCAATTAATACCGGTACTTCGCTCAATATTCGTGTTTTTGGAGTACTCATATCTATTTCTGACCTTCCTGTGGTGCACTGTTTTGTATGACATGGTTATTCCGTTAAAATCTGATCATCTCCATGTATGTCTTTCTGAAGTTTTGTTCTTCATAAATTAGAGTAAACAAATGGTGAGTGAGAGACAGAAAAAGAGAGACAAAGCAACTTAGTTTTAAGAATAATGTTTTAGAAAATTGGAAAGGACAGTTTGTACTTATTGTTGTGGCCTTGTGACAGATTCGATTGGCTTATTGTTGGTTTTGCTATTTTTGCTTCCCACATTGTTGTGTGCTATTTTTGCTTCACACTTAGTATATTTTATGTCCAAACAAAGAAACATTATAATTTCTCCATTTTTAATGGTCTACCATTTGTCACTCTATGCTATATATATCTTAGTGTAATTATCTTCAGTTCTGATTTATAAATTGCTAACACCATTGAAATAAATGATGCAGGTTTACAAATTTGATGCAGTTGCTCTTTCATCAAATGCTTAATGTTATCCTTAACAAATAAACCTTTCTTGCTCCTAATATGCTACTGTGATGTCTAATTTTCCCAAAATTTAGCTAAATTTAGTAGTACTTTATTCCAGTACTTTATCAGTGATATGATTAATTTAGGCTGTTTCACTGCTGCATGCTTCGGTACTGGAATGGAATGATTAAATGTTACGGGGGTTAGTCTTGGTAGATACTGACTGAAAAGAAGTAAATGTTTGACAGGGATGTAACGTGATCATTACAACTTTTTTTGGAAATCCCAGGCTCCTTTATTTTTTAACTGACCTAATTGCATTAACAAGAGTTCTGCTTCCAGTAAGTGGAATGACAGAATCTTGATCTCCACTGTAGCCAAGTATCAAAGAAAACTAGATTTACCTATACACCAAACATAGATGTATCTAACATCTATTGATTACATTTATATCAAACTATATGGATTAGACTAGTAAATTTTGTGGAAATTCCTTGAACTGTTTTAAAGATTTTATCAGCGTTTCATTGTCCATTAATCATAGAACTGTTTTAAAGAAATTCCTTGGAAAATCAGGTGTATGGTGGCACAGTCCCCGATCCCATATGTCTGCTGTCGAGGGAGGCATGGACTGTGTCAAGGATTGCTGACCTATACAGGATTGCTCTGATGCAGAGGCTCAGGGTGGTTCACAGCACTCAGGTATATATATATTTTTTAAAATTTTCATTTTGTAAAAATAAAAATATTCATTTAATTTTATGTTTTTATTGTAGACTTTTGAGCTCCTGCTCAACCTGGTGTTGACTCCACAGATAGGAGGGGCTATGAACTTTCTGCTCGAGGTACTGTGATTATTTTTGTGGTTGTAGATTGACCTTAGGGTTTTGGGAATTTCGTTTCCTGATTTTGTATCTACTTTTTGCGTTGTTGGTCTGATATATGTATTGTATACTGGCTGAAAAGAATGAGTAAGTTGGCTAAGTCAATTTTAATGTTTGCTGTATGCGTTATGTTTGCAAAAGTTCCACTTTTACTTTTATAGCTTACTGGGTCACCTTGAATCTCTTGGATTTAGAGGCAGTGTGTGGAAATAAGGCCTCTTACCAAGTACACTCCGAGTTGGTATAAGCAGCAAATAGTCTTTATGGGAATTTCGTTTCCTGATTTTGTATCTATTTTTTGCGTGGTTGGTCTGATTTATGTATTGTATACTGGCTGAAAAGAATGAGTAAGTTGGCTAAGTCAATTTTAATGTTTGTTGTATGCATTATGTTTGCAAAAGTTCCACTTTTACTTTTATAGCTTACTAGGTCACCTTGAATCTCTTGGATTTAGAGGCAGTGTGTGGAAATAAGGCCTCTTACCAAGTACACTCCGAGTTGGTATAAGCAGCAAATAGTCTTTATGGGAATTTCGTTTCCTGATTTTGTATCTATTTTTTGCGTGGTTGGTCTGATTTATGTATTGTATACTGGCTGAAAAGAATGAGTAAGTTGGCTAAGTCAATTTTAATGTTTGTTGTATGCATTATGTTTGCAAAAGTTCCACTTTTACTTTTATAGCTTACTGGGTCACCTTGAATCTCTTGGATTTAGA
This sequence comes from Cruciata laevipes, assembly GCA_963678965.1. Classification (NCBI taxonomy): domain Eukaryota; kingdom Viridiplantae; phylum Streptophyta; class Magnoliopsida; order Gentianales; family Rubiaceae; genus Cruciata; species Cruciata laevipes. The sequence goes on from OY787637.1 coordinate 6,510,854, forward strand.
GGCAGTGTGTGGAAATAATGCCTCTTACCAAGTACTCTCCGAGTTGGTATAAGCAGCAAATAGTCTTTAAGGAAATCACGAAGTCTGAAAAGCATACTACTTGTTAAGGAAATCACAAAATCTGTAATTCTGTATTATTTGATTGTTGAGATAGAGATTCTTTTATTTGCCTGCTCGTGTTTGTTTCTGTTTCTGTGACTGGAATCTTTTTGTTCAAAAATAGGATGTAATCAGTTTGTGTAGTTGCCAATGTTCGTGGCTCTGAGTAACTATCTTCACTTATTCTATGGTCTGTTTGTGTAGTAAAAGATGGTGATTATAATGCAGGTGGGCTTTAAGGTGGAGCATGTCAAAAGGATATTGGGGAGTATGAACAAGGAGACTAATCAAAAGGCTAGGCAGGATGCTCGGAGGGCTACCGCGGCGAATTACTGTGCGGCCATCACTTCTGCCGGGCTTTGGGCCCATCTGGGTGAAACATTTGAGATGCGGGCTTAGGGAATTGGGGCCTCTAATCTGACTTATAACCTTTCAGGACTAATGTTATCTATCATTTCATTTTGGATATTCCCTTTATCTAGGCGGCTATTTATCTATTTACAAAAACATTTTATATGCTATCTATATATGCGGGTTATTTGGATTATTTTATTTCAATTAAATTTACCAAGCAAACATCAGTTAAATAGCAAACATCAGTTAAATTGAAAAACTCTTCTTGGAATAAATTACAACAAATGGTAGTGCACTGTATATAAGAAAGAAAGAAATTTCAAAACCATCCTTGTTATTGTTTCTAGTTTCTACCCTTCTAGTTTCTAGTAAACTTTTAAATATGCACGAACACTTAATAATGGCTGTTGTTGATTCACTTCAACTGTAGCCTATAAGCATCCTGGTTGTAGTTTACTAGAGGCTCCTCAAAACTAGGAGCAAATGGGGTGATGAACTTCGGGCAAGCATAAGAAAAGAAGTCAAAAGCCTCCTCATCATACCTCTGCAACTTTGACATTTTCTCACCATTTTTTCCTTTAACTCTCATCAACAAGCTTCCCTTGAGGGCAAAGCTTCTTGAGCAGGTGCTCATATTGTGGGGATACCGTTTAAACTTGTAGATGTATAGCAGAATCTTATTGAACTCCCGAATCGCATCTAAGTACCTCCTAAGCATCAATTGGAAGAAAGCACTTCAAGCCAGGCCTATCATGCTATAGTATCCAAGCACTTTCAACACCCATCCGTAGCAGTAAACTGTTCAAGACCCTCTTTTTCCCGCACAAGGATCTGAGTACACCATACACATTCCAAGCCTGGTCAAACTGCTTCAGGAGGGCAATCTCAGCTTCACTCTTGTACTTAATTTTCGCACGATACAAAAATTAACAATTTAGTTTGCTAAATCAATTCAGTTTGCTAATTATATCTCACTTTTCAACCTGCAAAACTAAATATCCATTGTGAATAGTACAAAGGTTAAAACATATATGCATACCTTTCTCCAGTTATACACAAATTAATGTTCCCCTACCGAGGGAATTTGAGGAATCATTGCTGCAAAAACACAAAATTTTATGCTAAAAGAACAAAATTGCATACATTTTAAACATTTAAATTGAAACTAGTGGTGGAATAATACACAAAATTGACAAATCAAAATAATTTTATTTAGTAACACACTGGAAGAGTGATTTGAACTTTGTACAGATGGGATGCCATTTGTATAAGCTCATGCACGATTCTACTTTCTGCTTCAAAGCTCATGAAACTACCAACAAATGGAAATATACCAGAAAACAACTTTTTTTTTTTTCCATTATGAAGTAGTTCAACTCTTTCGCAAGTAGAACTCAAAAGATTGCAGAATACAACAACTTGAAATAACCACTGAATCTCCAATTTCCTATTCTAATAAGCACCCAACAAAAAAAATCCCTACTTACAACAAATTTGAACCTATTTACTCTTTTGACAACTTCCTATCCTTCAAAACACTTCTGGCAATGGCCTGCCTTTTAAGAAAGACTGGAACAGCACGAGCGATCTTTCCGGCTGTGAAAATGGAGCTTCATGGGAAGCCCCTCTTATCGTAGCAAATGATAACATATTACCATACGCTTGTGTCCATCCACCAACCTATAGAACAAGGGAAAAAGACATGAAAATGCTGATCATGTTTAAATAGTGTACGGCTTTTTTAATCTCTCTCAAACAATCTGTTTCTGTGTCTAACATAAATAAACAATGAACAATTCTGGTAACAAGATTCTTCTAGTTTACCTGCTGGCCTGCAAACCAAACTCGGTATGGTATGGTTGTGTTCAATCTCATTTGCTTCGCGAGCCGATGGACGAGAGTTCTGCTTCCAGTAAGTGGAATGACAGAATCTTGATCTCCACTGTAGCCAAGTATTTTTTTTTCAGTATTAGCTATAGTTAAAATTATTACTGATCTAGAAGGGGGGGAAATCAAAGAAAACTAGATTTACCTATACACCAAAACCTTGATTCCTTCCTTCACAAGTGAACCCACAATGGATATTGTAGGTATCTCCAAGTTAAGCACCTCATAGTCTAATATCCTGTACAATGAAAACTCTTAAAATTTAGAGCAACTTTTTAGCACATAAATATGCATAAACTAACATGGCAGCAAGGTTTTTTATTTCTTCAGAAATCAAGGATGAGAAAATTACTCGCTGCATACAAGCCATTTGCGCAGTCCTACGAGCTTAGCGTGAAGAGCTCTCTGCACGTCTTGCCGGTTCAAGTAATTCACAGTTTCATCTTCTATGCAAACATCTATGATGTCTTCATTTTGCTGGTCAAAATACCAAGTTAGAATTGATAAAACACACCTAAAAAAACTACATAAAGTAAGTCAGTAATGCAAACTAGCTTACTTGTGGTCTCGGATTAATGATCTTGGATTGGGAGAGAACTGATGAAATGCAGACATCAAGTGTAACATCATATTTATCAACGAACCGGCTGGTTTCTATGGTGACTTGGTTCATAACTCTCGAACAAATAGGCGAAACAGAATCTCTATAGTACTCGCTAACATAGCGTGAATAGTTACAATATGAAGTGAACAATCTGTATGTCGAATCTGATATCAGTCCATGAGACCAGAAGTACTCAGCTCTAGAGTTCAAGTCTGTGGCATATTCAAGAACTGGATTCCCCAGCTGATATGAATCAAGCATTGACAGAACAGAAGACTTTATCAGTTCAGTTTTATTATTAAATGAATCTCACTTTTCAACCTTAAACTATCAATCATTCTGCTTTAAACATATAATGATTCACAAACTCTTACAGCAATGCCTTCCAGATTGAAGAGCTTTTCCTTTTTGTTGAATTGAATCATGAGTTGAGCAAGTTGAGGTATATAGTGACCTAATGATGGAATCAAACAAAAAAAAAGAGTGTGAAAAATCAGAAACAAAGAATAGTATTAATCAGCACCACTTTTGGCCTTTATCTTATAAACAAAGGTTTATACACATACCTGCATAACTTTCTCCAGTTATAAACAAATTCCTGTTCCTGTACTGAGGGAATTTGAGGAACCAATGCTGCAAAAACACAAGATTGTCCCTAGCTGAACCCAAAAAAATCATGCCAAAAAAACAAACTTTAAGATAGAGAAATGATACATTTCCAAAAGGGAAATTTTTTTTAAAAAAAAGATCATAATCTTTCTGCAAAAGTAACTGTCTTTTTGAAAAATGCAGGTAAAACAATTCCACCTTTTGTTCTCCAACATACCTGTGATTTCATCACTCACAGAATCATAGGAAGCGGAATCAGTTGCATAAGAGAATCCCACCCCAACTGGAGTTTCCAAATACAGCATATTTGCCTCTACATTCATTCATTTCAGCATCAATAAACCAAGAAAATAAGACCATAATTCAAGAAATGTGATAATCCCAAATCCCACCTTTATTCCAGCTATGCTGATTCCGAACAAGAACCTGCCCATTTGGCCTAAAAGGTCCATTTTCAGAAAATGCACCTACACCAAGGGAAGAACAACCAGGTCCTACAAAACCACAAGAGAAATCAAAGGGAAATTCAAATTCATAATTTAGAAAGATAGAAAGAAGTGAGCCATTATTACCTCCATTGAGCCACAAGACCAGAGGCTTTGAAGTGGGATCAAACTCTGCTTCAGCAAAATAGTAAAAGAGGGATTTTCCTTTCTTTTCATCCACAGTTACATAGCCTGAGAACTGTTGAAATTCAACTTGAGGCTGGCCAGGAAGTTGGATAATTCTGTCAGGATGATTAGGGAATGAAGATGCAGATTCCAGACCAAAACACAGCAGAATATGCAACAAGAAAAGGATGACCATTTTGGTATTTTCTTGCTTCTGAATCCTCAAATTCATGAAATGTGTTTTAAATGATTATGAATCAAATAGGAGGGAGGCCAGTGGAGCTGAGGGATATATAGTGTTGTTTTAGCTAGTGGAAGACATGGAGTTGTTAGGGACAATAAACAAACAGCATGCCTAAGTTAATTAGTAGAACTGTACACATTTTATGGGTTTATGGTACTAGTCTTTGTTTTATGAGCAAGCATGAAAACTTGCAAAATCATGATTTGGATATGGTGAAAGAGAGTCATTGGACTCAGTAAGTTTACACAAAATGGAATGAGAAAAAGGTGTCATTTTATAAATTTATAAATATACATTTTATAGAATCTAATTGGTCAAATTATCTCACTAAGTTGCACTCTCGATCGAAAATGAGTCACTGCACGAACGTATTTCAAAAATTGAAATTAAATACGTTCGTACTAAGTTTCTTTCATTAAATTTTCAAATTTGAATTGATGTACATAAAATCTTGACATGTACTTGTGTGATACTAGTAGTTTGAAAACATGTGCTTATGGAAATTTTAATACTAACTTCTAACATCAAATTTACCAGATACTAGAACAACACAACTTTTTTTTTAGATCCAACTCACATGTTGGCTGTTGCCCTCATTTTTGATGAGTTTGAATAATAGTTTTTTCTTTTCACAAAAATGAAAATTGTGCTTTTGGGGTATTGCCAAAACAAGACAAGGTATGATCCTTAGAAAGTGGCTTTACAGGGGGAATACTTTTACCCCAGAATGACTGGTATGCATCATAGTGTCTTCCAAGAGAACATTTCCTTCAGCTTCATTTTTCAAGGCAAGGAATGATACCAGTATGCTCCTAGTCTTTCCTTTGTTTTGTTTTGGCATGCAGAATCATAACACCACCACCACATCCACACAACTCATTGCAGCATCTTTTTGGAAACACTCATAAACTCCTTGATTGGATTTTGTGGTTATTATAGAAATTTATGAATGGTCATCTTATGTATATATGCCAATTATGTGAGCAATTTACATTCATGTAAGTCATCCTGTCGGCATCATACACACTCAGTTACTCTTATATCGGCATCTCTCCAACATCGATACTCTTATATCCGCATTTCTCCAGCATCATACACACTCAGTTTCTCTTATATCGGCATCTCTCACCACACGGCAGGTGAGAGGTTCCAATACGAGAGAAGCGGAGGGTATATATATACATTCTATGTATATAAAATACAAGTGGATCAAGGTAATTCATAATCTAAGAAAGGGTCTTGTTGATCATCCATGGTATGGTTCTTGACATTTGTGAAAAAAGTGGCATTCCTATAATGATGAGGTTTTTCCACTAGTGCAAGGTCCACACACTCACGCACTGATCGATATCACGCTTTTCTTGTTTCAACGCACACACACAAACACACAGTGAGGAGAGGGAGAAGAAGAAGGGGAAGACATGTTATCCATCATTCTCTTGAGGGCCTCCACATTCTGAGATATACGGGCATCTTTATCAGAGCTTAAAAATAGTGTAAATTGTGCTGACAATCGCTTCTGTTTCCCACTACTCTCTTTTATTAACTTCCAAATTCGGACAGATAGATCGAAAATGATAACTCACATTTCTCCCCATTACTCATGTTTTACTTTGGCTTTCCCCCCTCCCCCGAAAGTGTCTAGTTTATCATTTTGTAGGAGAAGAAGGTCGAAAATAATTACTTTCTAAAGTTATATGATTCAACTTAGGTCATGTTCACTTTAGGTTAACTTCAATTCAATTTAGTAAATATATAAGTTGACAAAACTCATGTACATTCAAAGACATATTCTCAATTGAGACAATTGGTCTCACTGATTAATGGTGTTTAATATGTAAACGATCAGTCTTGAAAGTATAAGAAGATCAGACGTGAAAATGAAGCTTAACAATAATACACCAAATGCTCCACTAGAGGTTAGATTTGAAAGTCAGAAACATTTGTCCATGGTCTCAATCGAGATTGGTCTCATATAGGAGGCCTTCACTAGTTCAGTTTAGCAAAAAAAAAATAACTTAGTCCTATTTCTATTTCTCCATATATTAATTTTGACTTCAATTCAAATTAGTTCATATGAATTGGAGAGAACATTACCCTTAATACAGGGTAGTTCATAGTTTATAAACTAAAAGTTACACCTAGAATTTTTTTCAGTATATATGATGCTGAAAATCCATAAGATTCGAACACTATTAGATCTTATACGAGACTTTACCATTTGTATTATAATTTCAAACACAGATTCAAAAATGAAAAAAAGAATATGTTAATAATCTAACCTAAGATGGCAGGGCCTGAGTTTTGAGGCTGAGCATGATGAACACTATTGTATTTTTATGTTTAACCTTATGCGCATTTTTCTGCGTGGGTGGTGATCGCAAAAGTTACCCCCAACTCCGGTTATTTAGTCACTATTTTAATCTTCTTTATTTGGTAAATTATAAATTAATTAGTAAGATAACTTTTAATGAAAGCAGTTTTGCTTTATTGGAAAGAATAATTACATACTGTGGTCGTTGAGATTATTGATATGGAGTATTATAATCATAAAGTCGATCCGTTAAAGATATATTGTGTATATTATATTAATAGAAATTGCATAAAATATTTATAGCAGATGAAGTGGACTGAACACTGCAAGCAAGCATGCGATTTTTCGTTTTAAAAATTTGAAGAAAAGGTCCCCTCGAAATGCAGAAAATAATAGATGTATATTAAATTAATTTTGGGCACACATTTTGTTTGCCCATCGAGAAGAGAAATTCGAATAATGGGGCAAGTAATAATACTTATCATGTATTGAGAGCGTGAATAAAGAAAAAATGTAATGAGTTTGCTATGAATAATGTAGAAGAAAGAAGAAAATAAAATTCTCTTATCATCATTTTGTTGGAATTATTAATTTTATTTTACTAATAAGTTTGTCTGTTTAAATCAACAACAACACTTTTATTTCAATGTAGTCAACTCTTATAAAAAAAAGTGTGAATAATCTGATACAGTGTATACATATCCAAATTGTTAAAGAAGAAACCCTTTTATGTTTCCAGAAAGCTAAGAAATAAACAAACACAAAGTCGAAGCCTTTCTTGCTTGTCCTTAATTACGTTATTCGGCGCTCTTTGAATATATATTAACAATAAGGGATTATCATTTGTCTCATTAATTCCTCCATTTTAAAATTATCCCCCTTCCTACATTACGTAGGTAACATATATATAAGCTTATTTGTAGATCAATTCAGTTCAAATCAGTTTAATTCAGTTCAGTCAGTGAAAATGTAATTTGATAAAATTAAGGTTAATTCAGTCATACTGATTCCATTTTTCAATACATCAATTTTTACTTCAATTCAGTTCAGTTCAGTACAACAAGAAATAAGCTCTAGCAAACAGGGCCTAAGTGAATTGAAAATTAATTTATGGTAAAAATAATCAGCAGCATGACTAAATTAATCTAAATTTTATTAAACTATATTTTTATCGAAATGAATTAAACTGGACTGAATCGAACAAGACTGAATGTTGGTTCTGTTAGCTTATTCTTTACTAATTGAACCGAATCAAATTGAATTGAACTAAAGTAAAAATTAACCTGAATTTCATTAAATTATATTTTATTGAATTGAACTGAACTGAACTACACTGAATTGTACGGGCGTTTCAATCGATAAACTCAAGAGAACAAGGTTTTAGATCCAGTACCCTTAACCTTAGATCAGTTCAATTCAATTAAGTTGATGAATTCAAGTTAAATTGGTCATACTAATTCTTTTTTCAATACATTAATTTTCAATTCAATTTTGTTCAGTTTAATTCAACACTCATGAAATCAAGAGCTGCTTACAAATTAAAATTACCTTCCTCTCCAATTCCCAAAGTGCTTTTAAATTTATTTTTAAAAATAAAAAAGTACCTTTTGACATTAGTAATTTTTAAATTTCATTGTTCATCAAGTGCGCATTCCACGGCCACTGCCTTCACCTTCAAGCTTTACTTTTAATCCCATTTTCCAAAATCGAACCATAATTGAGACAAACTACTCCACCACCGACCCATTCAAACACTTAGATGAAAAGGAAGAAAAAAGAAAGGAAGAAACTACGACTAAGTCAAAGTCAAAACTTAATTGAACGGAAATTCGAATTTTAACTTTAACCAATTTGTGAGTACGTTCAAGAATTATTCGTGTTAAAATGTTAAAATTTGACCAGACTTAACAAAATTGATGTACTATTAATAATATTAATTGTTACATTCTTCAAAAAAATAAATTAATAGTTTCATGTTATATCGTCAAATTTATATTAGTAATTAATAAAGATATCAATGGAAATAATCATCCAATTTAATAAGGTTGAGTAACTAACACTTCTTTTCAGAAGAAAAAAAGACATTCATAAATAAAATCAAATGTTTGACCTAATGACCATCACATTGATGTTAACATCAACTTAAAAAAGGAACTAAGTCAGTATTTTAACTTTAACTAAATCCTCATTCTTGAGTACTTTTCAAAACAAAAAAAAAACAAAAAAACCCAAACATTGTATGGAAATACATAATAAATATTCTGAGATGTTCTATTTACCCGTTTAATTATACTATACTGATTTGATTGCTCCTATTTGAATTATATCACATAAAGTTATTTGTAAAAATACTAAGTTGAAAATGTGTTTTGAGGTGGTTTATATCCCATTTTTGTTAAAAAGTGTGTAAATAACATTACCATATTCAAATGAGGACTATAGAGCTTGTATAAAATTTGCGATGTTGTTGGAGTATATCTATCATCATGTTTTGTTTTCTTATAAATTTTGAGCGTCTATATTTTTGTTCTATGTGTTTTCAATTTATTGTTGTTTTGGCGAATCTGGAATTATGGACGTTCAGTCACTGACGTTGAGCTTGGAGTTGTCGCCTTGTCGGTGTTTAAGTTTGATCCACCAACATTCGAAGTTTAGATCACCAATATTGACGTTTGCACTTGGCACTGTGAGGTTTGGGTCGGCAGACTGAGGTTGTGATGATATGTGGTAGCTATTGTGAGATTTGTGTTAGTGGTGAGAATGTTGTTGCCATCGTTGAATTTTGGGTTACCAGTGGTGAAATTTGGGTCACCGGCGTTGAGGTTAATGTTGTTAGCAATGAGATTAAAATTCATTATAAATATAAATATACCTAATCTGAACAATAAAAATATAGGTATGTCAATGTTTTCAATTTTGTATTTAATTAATTTATTACTGTTCTTTCTAGATATTATGCCAAAATTACATTCCACTTTCAAACTAAGAAAGTCCCCATCTTTAATCCAATTTTTATTTTTAAAGTGTATTTATATTTGGTCTCAAATCGGAATGTGGTTTCCTATATATTTATTTATTGTGACGGGAGGTCTCAACATGTGACTGACTCATAAAACTTTCATATATTACTTTAGTATGCGGTAATATTTTATTTTATTAAAAAAACTGTAATAATCCAAATGAAGTATCAATAAAATCCCACCCAATTAATTTATCCCATGTAAGAATAGAACACCTGACATATAGATATTCAACTAAAATTCAACCGCCAGTTCAATTATCAATTTCTAGATTAAAAAAAAACTTTTAAACTCCAACATCAAATTTCATCACATGAACGTTATAGTTGTAACCAATTCAGGTTATGTGCATCTAGAACTTGTTCAGAAGATCATATGTGTATTGGATTCGTCAATGAAAAGGAGTCGTTGTTTTCTGAAATATATTTTTAAAAAAATTAATCAGTACATAGACCTATTTCAATTGAGAAAATGTTGATATATTGGGTTTGGTGTATATTTTTTAATATTGATTATATTCGTGTTGGATTCAGTGTATTATTGTTGATTTTCTCGCTTTCATGTCTAATATTATTATTTTTAAGACTAATCTTGTACATATTAAGCATGATTATTCAGTGAGATCTCAATTGAAAATTTGTCAAAAAAAAAAAATTAACCCTTTAAAAAGGCTACGATAGTCATTATTACAAGATTGTTAGGCCATGTTTATAGCAAGTTAAAGGTCAGGGGCAGTCCATTTTTAAAAATAGAAAAAGATGAAAGAAAAATTTCCTCTAGTTCTAACCTTCCATATTTTTGGTGAATAAAATAATTGACTGGCCATGTTACATACTCCCTCCGTCCCAACCAAAATTTCTTAGTTGAATTCGCCTCGGATTTTAAGAAAAAAAAATACATTTTATATCTTATAAGTGGAGTTTTAAGGGGGTATAAATGCAATATCACTTATTGTTATGATTTGTTTGTAAGAATTCATTAAGGGTATATTTGTTTTTTGTAGTTGTTTTTTGGTCAAAAAAAGAAAGAATAAAATAAAGAAGTTTTGGTTGGAACGGACCAAAAATAAAAGTAAGAAATTTTGTTTGGGACGGAGGGAGTATTTCATTTTCTAATTTTAATGGATCGGCCCCACCTTTGACTCTGACTCTTGCCTTGCGATAAACATGGCCTTTGAGCAAAACTAAAGGATTTGTTTATTGACAAGAGTAAACATAAACTCATATCAAGTGAATCTAGTCTGAAAACGACCTCATATCTCAATCTTATGGAGCACATTAGTGATTGACAAATCAAAACACAATTTCATCACCTAAGTGATTATGAGATAGTTATTTCTATAATATATTAATGATCCCACAATTTTGACATCCATGCCTACTAAAAAGGAGTAAATATATAATAGTCAAAGTATAAGAAATTCATAAACAACATGAATGTGTAAATGGATTATATAAACTTATAACTAACAAACTTTTCTTCAAAAATTCAGGATTATATTGAAGACCACAACACTACAATTGCAACAACAACATATGTAGCTCACAATAAAATGTCACGTAAAATGGGTTATCAGTAATTTTTGAAAGTGTTTAACAAGGCCAGTGCATTGTCCATTAATTATAATTGGCTAACCATTAAAATTGTTTGATTTCAAGTTTATGGTGTCCCTCTCAGTGATCACACGTGTTTGTAAATATGACAACCTAGTAAACAAACCGAGGGTGACTTCCCCTCATTAGTATCCAAAAATTGCGCAAATTGCTGATGGAAACTCTCCCATCCATCATTGAGATCGGGATCTGCAAAAGGGAAATATGTCAAAATCAAATCAAACTGATCACAATTAAAAGCAAATAACGATACAGTTGATCTGGTTGAGATTCGGGTCAGAAAAGGAAGGGAAATTTACGAGATTTACAGATCAAAAAATGAAGATGTTATACCACGGATGAGAGGAGCGTTAGCGTTAGCGGTTGCGATTTCCACAATTGTTTGTCGGCAACGGTGAGAAGCCCTAAGGAAACTAAAAGGATCGCCATCTTTTCACTGTCAAAACTGATTGACTGATTGTATCCCATCCTCTTTGCGTCATTCACGGTCTATTGGTCTTGTCGTAATCAATGATCTTCAGTTGCTAATGTAGTCCAACTACAATGCATATGGCCCGACCATATGGCCGGTCGGGCAACGGTAGTCGGCTAATACAAGGCTAGTGCATTGTCCATTAATTATAATTGTCTAACCATTAAAATTGTTAGATTTCAGATTTATGGTGTCCCTCTCACTGATCACATGTGTTTGTTGCCCATGGAGATATGGTCTGATACAAGGATTACTGACTTGTACAAGATTGTTCTCTTGTTTTGTCTTGGTAATTATTGGAGGTAAAACAAATGGGGCAAATTGATCAGGACAATGAAGATGATATTCCAATAAATCAATTATGTAAGAGAGTATCTAAATAATCTAACAGCGGATCAAGGCTTTCAAATGTGTTGAAAGAAATCAATGAAAACTCAAATTCTGATGATGTAACATCTCTTTAGGATCCAGATGAAAGTATTTTTCTCTACTTCAAATTTAAACCAAATAATAATTAATAATTCATGTTTGAATTTAAAGATGTCTTATTTATAATCTAATTTATTATTATAAGATTCTGGCGAACAACATCATAACTCATAAACACGTGTCTGAAGGTGAAAATGAAGAACAAAGTCCACAAAACGGCAAGAAGACGGAAGCAAACTAAGGATTTCTAACAAATCAAAGACCTCCATAGAATAGATACATTTCATTTTAAAATATTTTACATGACATTTTTTTTTTGAAATCAAATATCATTCATATGCTGCTGGGAAATGCCCAACATCGATTTACAGTGGAATTGACATACAATCAAATCAACCTATGAAAAGGGTAACCAAACTACATGACATTTTGATTAGTATTTTACTGTTTAATTTTCCAATTTGGTAAGATTCAATTGTTTCAAACATATACTTACAATTCAATTCTATGCAGTTCAATTCATTTTTATCAATTCATGCATTGCATTTTATTTTATATGAATTTCAAGAATTTTAGTTGCTCATGTAGACTGTGTTGCTCATGTAGACTGCAAACAACAATAAAAATATTCATCCACGTCTAAAATATCTCAGAAGCAAAATCAAGAAAAATGTTCACCAACAATTCATTGTGTTTCAAAGAGTTTTAAAACACACTGAATTAAAATTTTATGCTAAGGGTATTATATTCTATAAATTTCAAGAATTTTAATTGCTTATTGCTAGTTGCTTTTGAAATTGATCCAATTTTCTTCATTCACTTCTTATTACATTAATCCTTTTGTCATAACTAAGTGTGTAGTATGCAATAATAATAATAATAATAATAATAATCAAAGACATAAAAAAATGATTCTTTTTCTTAAATTCAAAATCCAAGATTGCCCATACATTCATTTCCTCGTCTTTCTCAACATGAAAATCATGAATCCAACAATTATTTTACCCGAATTATTAATAAGCTAAACTAGTGATAGTTGGAAATCAACAATCTATGAGGAGGGTGCGAGAGGGAATTTTGGGCGCAGAAACTCTTAAGCAATGGCGGGAAGAACGGATTGAGTGGAAAGATCTTCGGCCAGCAACTATCTTCTACCGAGATTACTGCCTTGCAGCATTGAGGTCCAATGAGCTGGGGCTGAAGGCTTAGAAACGATGACACCAGTTCTTCAACGCATCCTTCAGTTCCCAGTACCGCTTGTAGGCATGGTAGGCCCCACGGTAAGCCTAGGAAGTTCAATCCAACACTGGGATCGACGAGGTTTCCGGAGCAAGGCGTAGGAGCCCAAATGGCTCTGCAGATAATGGCAAAGAGAGCTGAGACAGCAAAAGAAAATTGAGTCATTTCTTCAATTGTAAGTTATTGTTAAGAAGGTAGTGAATTGAGTTGTACTTGGATGTGGAAATTGAGAGAGTTGAGTGTGGTATTTATATGCTTGTTTGGAGGGGTGAATTATACTTGTAACGGTTTTTTAAAATTAATCTCAAGCTTACTTTGAGGTGGTTTAATGTTGTTAAAAGTGGTGTTTAGTGTATGTTGCTTTTAATCCAGGGTTATGGAAGGATTTGTGTCGGTTTCATGAGACGTTCAAGTTAATTCAATGTGCAAACTCCAAAGTTGCATTTCTTGATTAATTTTTATTATTTGATACACAATTTTTTTTGGAAAATGGAGGTAAATCGTTAACAGATGTAAGTCTCATTCTTGGTCTGTGGTTAAAAAACAGAGAAGTGCATGAATTGCTTTTCTATCTACATGTCAACATCTAGTGGTGGAAGCAAAAATTGAAATTAAAGGGGACAAAATAATATTAAATGACAATAGATGGGATATTTTTCAATTAAATACATATTAAGGTCAAATTAAATATAAATATAAATATAGTCAAGGCATTAGCATGTTGTCTAGCACCAACACCATCAGCCGATGTTATTATTGTAATCAAGGAGTACGTAAATGTAGAGTTTTGGGCAGTTCTTTTCATTTTTCACCGTCGAACCTGATTGACGCGGTCTATTGGTCTTGTCGTCATCAATGATCTTCAGTTGCTAATGCAGTCCAACTACAATGCATATGGCCGGTCAGCAACAATGCATATGGCCAGTCAGCAACGGTAGTCGGCTAGAATCGGAGCTATATATATACGACGTCCACCGGAAACAATTCAAGTATGCACAGTATGATTTGGATGATCAGGTTAATCAATTATTTCAATTTTTGACATTCATCCCACAATTTTGACATAAACGGCTTTGTAATCCATTGATTCCATTCTAATAGTAATCTTGACTGACTGTTATGATAGTCAAAGGAGTGTGTATTCGACAAGATCAATCCTGAGAATTTTAATATCCAACTTTGATCGCACTGGCCAAACTTATTCAATTTTACCTGGAACTTCACTTCTACCCACAATGAAATCTTGGTGCAAGATTAACTGGATGTCAATTGCCAAGCATCATATTAAGTGGCACGTAACTTTAACCTTTAAACGTTTAAATATTGTTCACGTCACTTTCTAGTTTCTACCATGCCTTGTTCAAACTGTAGTAAAACCAGAAAGATCAAATAACTTTCATTGAGAGTGTATGTAATCACAAGAATGCAAAATCTTTGGTAACATAGTAGTATGATTGTTTTATACAAATTCACTACCTCTCACTTGAACTATACCTCACCCTTTACTACCCCAACAAAAAATATGTTACAAAAATCCAAGATAATCAAACAAATGTGAAAATAAAATAGAAGAAAGCTACTCCCGGCGTTACCTACAAACGGATGTCCATCATGAAGAATTGTCGGAATCGGCATCTGACATGCCATTAGGAACAGATTCCTCTTGCTCTATTTCCCTGCGGGAGGCCTCCCACAACTGCTGCTCGATTCCCAATTTTCTAAGCTCCATTAGGCCTCGTTCAACTGCAAACACATGAAATGCATGCAACTGTGATACTCAACTCAAACAAGCTGCAAACTAATTGAGCGCGCACACATACACACACACACACACACACACACACTCACTTAAATACATGGAAATATACAAATAAAAATGGATGGAAACTGTAAGCTGCAGCTTTATTATTAGCATCATGTTGTATGCAGCAATCTACTTTGAGACTAAAAATTTGTAAGAGGGAAAGAGGATAAAGAGGACTACCATCAACAGCATAATGTGAAGTTGGCGACTGTGAACTACGACTAATCCAGAATTGAAGTCTCTCTTCAGCTATGTCCTCTTCTACACCATGAACTTTGGCTCTTCTCCAGAAGTATGTAAGCCAAGCCTGTAGAGAAGCAGAAAATCTTACATAATTGCTTCAACTAATCATCATAACACAGCCACAAATCCTATACACTGTTAAGGTGTGTGTCTCCAGAAATCATAGTATATAGATGTTATATAACCTTGGAGGGCCATGCCCTTTCGGTGGTACCAAATCGTGCGTTTGTGTGGGTCTAAAAGATGAGTTTATACTTGAAAAATAAGAAAATATAAAAGGGATCTTGTACCTCCTTAAAGTGAATTTCTTCCGCTTCTTCATGACTTAGTTCTGAAAACAAATCGAGTTGCAAGTTAATTTTTGTAAGAGTTGTCCTTCTCTTACCCTTAAAAATTGAATAGCTATCAAACTCTAGGCACTAAATTTCAAAGATGGTGGCCGCAAGTCTTGTAACAAAAGCACCTATCTATGGCAAGTAAATCATCATATAAATGCTCAGGTAATAGTGACATTAACCATACATCTTGAAGAGGTTCACACTAATAATGCAACGTGCAACAATAACAAAAAGATTAGGCAGAAGATATTTTTACCAAATGCTTCCAAATATTTTGTTTCAGCAGCTGATTTAGGATCTGCCAGTCAGGGAAGAGAAAAAAGTTAGGTGAACAACCAATGTAAGTTTAACAAATCTCTTAAATAAAATTCTAACAAGATACAACAAGAAGAGGTGCATGAAACAGTCGCTAAGGGGGATAATTTCAGTTAATATGCAAGGTAAAAAAATTTAAAAATCTCAGAGCTGGTTCTAAAGTAGGTTGACCTCATTGCTCTTTAATGTAATATAGAAAACATAGTTCTTGGATAATTAACTTACAAAAACAATAACAATGTAATTTAGAAGTGTGCTATAGTTATTCCAAAATTCCCAATAGTCCTCCCGACGTGGAAATAGTGTTCCATTTCTAAATATAATAAAATATTCCAGAGAATTGTAAATAAGAGAAAAGCTGAAGTAGGCGACTGGACATACCCAAGAAAGATTGCCGAAGCAAACTTGAACGACGGTCTTGGGCTAGTGCTATCACAACAGCATCCTCAACCTTGATGATACAAGAAAAGCAGAATAATTCACAAACATAGAAGCAAGTCATTTGTATATAGTCATTCTAGTGAAAGAATTAATAAATAATGACCTTCAGCGAAGCTAGTTCCCTTAAGCCCATTTCAACTGAAAGCATGCTCTCAATATTGCCTTCCCCTGTTAGATCACTCAAATCACGTACATGTTTGGTTCTCCTATCAGAATCATCTCCTCCTGAGGATGCCAGAGAAAATAATAGTCATTTATAATTGACGTAGATTTATGACTTAGCTACAAAAGAGATAACAAGCGTGAGAAATAACAGATACCAGTCCAGGACTCTTCTCTGGCCTTCTGGCCAGCAGAGATGACGACTTCAAACGGCAGGGGGGCTAAAGAAGACCAGTGCTCATGCTTTGAAGCAGCGACATCAGCACAAATACCTTCAAGACAAAACAAATTAAAGAACATAAGGACAGTCAATCATCCAAACTTTTCCCCAATAACTTCACTAAGGACCAAATATCCGAAGGATTAAAATAGATACAATTCTAGACAAATAGGAGTAATATAAAATGAAATTGCAAGATAGATAAATATTGAAAATGAGGTCATACGAGAAAGTTAAACATAGCGAATGTAGAAGTAATGCTTTTTGATTACCATACTGTACAGCTAAGCTCCAATAGCGAGCGAGCCAACACCTCTTTAGAACAACCTCTTCCTAGATTTTCAAATGAACAAACCACAAGCCAAGAGAAACAAAAGGGGGATAATATTAGGAATCTGAGATTTTATGCTTTAATTAGCAACAAGTATCATCAGATTTATTAAACTACCATTTCTTCATGAGTCAATATCATTCTTTGTGTCAGTACTCGCAGAGATTTAGCTTCAGACTCAGCTTCTCTCTGCTGCTCCACTGCATTTTTAATCTCCTCTTCTAAATCCTGAACCAGCCAACCAAGACGATATATGATTCTAGTTCTGTCTAAACATAAACTAGATGATACTACAAAGTAGTCTTTGCAAACCTTAATATCTGCTTGAAGGGATTTTATTTCTTCGATTCTCTCATTGTTTGATTGTTTATTAGCAGCCTAGTAGAATAGAACAGAGGGGAATATGATAGGAGAAATACTTATTTTCCATTTAAGATAGGATCCAAGACCAGTAATAAACTTGAGAAAAACAATAAACAAAGGATCTGCAGTGACAATGGAGATTCAGCATGCACAACAGATCTGGTATTAACGTTTAATCCAGTGGGTCATGTGGTCAGGAAGTGCTTCAAGAACATAAAAGGCAGTAACAAATACTTCCAATTACCTCCTTTTGTCGTTGCATTTCTTCTTTCCTGAAATAATTGGAGACTGAATGAAATCGTGGTTGTGAGGAATCGACAAATTACTAGTGAGAAACAGATTTTACCTTGCCGTGTATTTGGCTTCAATAGAAACCCATCCAGGACTAGCAACCTGATGTTAGGGTATGTTAGAAACAACATGAATGTGTAAATGGATGGAACAAATCTGTAGGAACGGATGAGAATATGATATAACAAGCTGAAATTATATGCAATACCTGTCTCTCAAGCTGCTGAATCCTTTCATTTAATTCTTCATTTTCCTTTAATGCACAAAGAAGCTGTAGAAATCATTAGGTCCTATATCCCAAACTTGATGAGTACTTTTCACTCTCCCTCAACCTTTTTAAGGCCAGGGAAAATTTTCAGTACAGATATTAAATGATAGAAGCATAATGAGAGAGGATATCAGAATCTCACCTTATCATTAACTTTATCATTATCCTCAATCATCAAATCAAGCTGCATTATGATTGAACTGATTATAATCGTGCAGAATGCCACAACGTGCAAGCTAAAAATAAATGGCCTTCCTATCACTTTTTTAAATCTTTACAGCTCTTATCTTCTCAGCGAAAAAATTCATGTAAAATAGAACCGGAATTACTTACTTCGTCCTGAAGATTAGAAATAGTTTTTTCATCTGATGAACCTGTCAAAGAACTGCGTCCTATATCTTGTGTGAACCTGAGTAAGCAAAAAATTAAATACACGCCATCTATTCCCAAAGTTAATGTAGGCAAGTAGATTAATGGATAGTATAAATTTATAACTTCAACAACATGTATAATTATGTGTAGGAAAATACGTATGATTTGGATTCCACAGCACAAAGATTAAATACACGACATCTATTCCCAAAGTTTATGTAGGCGGGTAGATTAATGGATAGTATAAATTTATAACTTCAACAACATGTATTAATTATGTGTAGGAAAATACGTATGATTTGGATTCCACAGCACAAAGACTTTGGACTAATAATCTTTAATTTTAACCTACAGAAACATATTATAAAATGGTACTGTTGTTCCCTCTAAGGAATTCAATTCTCATTAAATGCAATTACTTGTAGACGCCTATTCCAAAATCATTCCATAACAATTAATCAGTAGGAAGTCAGTTCCTATCCCACTCTATGAGGTCAGTAATATGGATCATATCTCACTCACATTTGAGTTCAATTGAGACAATAGAAAGTCTCTTTCCAAAAAATTAGGTCTTCTTTCTAGTGTCAGATGATCCCTACATGCTATAATTTGCTTATAGCAACAGCCCTCTAAAAATATAGTAAATTTTACACTTTCTTTCCAAGTATTTGGTCTTCCTGTTCCTTACTTATTTTATAAACATCTCAACAAGTGGGGTATGAGTGGAAAAAATAGGGACTAAAGGTTTACAATATACATCGTATATTCCAGTTCATAGAAGTTTTACATTGGAGAAACTTGACAGTTTTACAGGAGGGGAGGAGGTAAATATTTTTGTAGTTAATAAGTGTGGATACAATACAAAGTTGTTACTGGATACACTAGCACTTTTAAAATTATACAAATTAGTTCTGATGTCAGATAAAGTTGCACACAGACTATACCAACAAATTAAACTCCTAATTGCTATGGATTGCTTATGGCCACCACAGCCTTGTATCTCAAAAACAAACTTTGAATAATCCAGTCTAATGAAGTTCACGTACATCTGATGAGAGTGAAGTTAAGAACTCCACAAAGCCACAATGCAGACAGCTTTTGAAGATGGTGATTTTGAAACTAACAAATTATATACAGCCTTGATTTCACAAAAGATAGGAAAATGGAAAAAAGAAAGGAATTCAATAATAAATTTCACAATATAAAATGTGTCTGGATAACCTCACCTCTTTTCTTGTGCCCTGAAACTGGCTGTTTCTACAGGTTGAATTACTGTTGAGGTTCGTAATGTATTTCTAACTGAAGGAACGACAGAAGCTGTGTTTGCACCACGAACAGTCATTGAAGGTCTTCCAGCTGATGTTGAACGAACTGCAGGGGTGTGCTCCAAATGGTTTCGACCTAACTAAACACAGCAGTATTAAATAAGCAACAGTAACAATAGAAGGCGAGCATTCGTTATAATGTTCTACAGACAAACAACTGAAAAGATGATCAAGCTTATATTGATGATTCTCACTCATTGCATTACAAGAGCTATGAGTTTCAATGAACCGTTTCAATGAACCTGCAATTATTATATGGCATGCAACTAATCAAAAACCGTTTAAGATTTACATAAATCGAATGAACAATTTCTGAATCTGATTGGACACTTCTGACTAGTACTTATTAAACTGATCATAACCAATCACACACTACTCTTAAAATTATAGGATATAAATAAGTAAAACTAAACTTCTGTAACCTTCATTTGAATGTGTATAACCTAAATTTCATTTACGATTGACCCTCCAACAATCCTCTTTAGCATGAACTAGAAATTGAGAATTTACTACTGACCAGTGCTCACTCAAACAATCATAAATCATCACACCTTACTCATAAAATAATAGGGTTTAAATATTTAAAAACTACACTTCTTTACCTTTTATTTGACAGTTCATAATCTGAATTCTATTTATGATAATTGACCTAGCAACAATTCGCTCTAACATGAACTACAACTGGAAAGTTTATTAGGGACGAGTACTTACAAAAAGGACCATAACTCATCATATAAATCTAGAAAAATCATAAGGTTACACCATTTTAGACTAAGCAGAAAGGGTTTCAGTAGAGATATTACACTAAAATTTCCGTTATTCAAGTAAATCCATGGAGAAACGTACACTAAATCTATACACTATAATAATTCTGAAAAAAACGAACCGCGGGCGATGGAGATCTGTTAGGTCTGCCAAGTGAAACCGCGGCCAATCCGTTGTTGTTGCTGCGTGATAAGTTGCTGGCTGAACCGCTACCAGCGAATCCTGGATCATCCTCCTCGTCGTCGTCCATAGTCGCCGTCTGAGCCATGACCTGAGCCAGGCGCTGTGCGGCGGCCTTGGCGGCAACATTCTTTTGTTGTTTGACAGCCCCACTGGCCGCCGGCGGCAGCCTCGATCGCGGATGCGCCGGTGATCCGACCGGCGACGAGGAGCCAGTGCTGCTCGATCCGCTCCACTGGCGCGCATACACGGGACTATCCGTCCGCCGGCGATCCATCGGAATTCTGCCGTATCAGTGCGTGTGAGAGTTGAAGCTAGATTGATGGAATGGAGATATGGAGCTAGATATCCTCGCAACTCGAACAATTCGGAGAGAAGAAACCCGTTGAAATTGGGAGAGAGAAACGATGCTGACCTGGAATTCTGGTGGACTGACGAGTAAGATGACACGACGTCGTCGCTATTAAAACTGTCGTCTCACGTCTGTACTGGGGTTGTTCAGATTCTTGGAAAGTCGGCAAGCAAAGCAAAATGATTCAATGAAATATTAGAAATATAAACTATAATATTTTTTAAGTTACTAATTCTTATTTTATTCCAACTATATTTTAAATTTTCTGGTTATTTTGATAGAATGTATATATTTGAAATGAGACTTAATTACCTACCTGGCAGAGGCCTGATAATTGCCTAAGAGCATGTTTGTCCATTATCCAACCCAATCAAAAATTTCAATTAAATATTATATCTCTCATCCACTTACTTCAAATTTTAATTAAATATTATACTCAACCATATACTTTCTTTTCAATGATTTACCCATGACCCAACCTAACCAAACTTTATATTTTATGTTCATATTATTTTATGCATTTTTCATCAAATAAGTATTAATGTATCTTGAACTACTTCGATTCAGGCATTTGATTGCTTGCTTGATTTTCTCTCTCCTGCTCCGTGCGATTTGGAAAACTCCATCTTTCTCCACGCTACTTTTCTTTTCGCCGCCGGCTAGGGTTCCGACCCATGGCCGCTGCCGCCATGGCGGTAAACCCCTCCCCGCCCCTCACGCAATCTTTCGCTCAGATCCTAGCCCCAATCACCGATGAACCCACTGAACCAACAGAATCACAAAATCCCCAGAAATCCCAAATCGCTAGGCCTTTCTTCAATCCAAAGGCTAAAATCACACATCTGGGTGAACCAGGTCTCAAGTTTTCCGATGAGGAATGCGAGCAACTCGAAGCGCCCCTAAAACTTACTCTTGTGGGGAAATTTTCCAGAGGCAGGCCAACAATGGATATGTTACGACGGGATTTCCAGACGGCGGGTTTCACTGCAGGTTCCGACATCAACCTTCTGGACTGGCGTCAAGTATTGATCTCATTCTATAACCAGGATGATTATGTTCGTTGTTGGCTACACAAAGTCTAGAACTTTGGTGAGTTTTCTCTTAGAATCACTAAATGGACTCCTCTCTTTAATCCTAAAGCAGATTCCCCTATAGTTCCTATTTGGTTGGCCTGTTATGGTATCCCTCATCAACTTATTGCTCACGATCCCATGATGAACATTGGAAGCCTTATCGGGAACCCCATAAAGGTTGATAAGGGAACAATGAATCGTACTCGCCCGCACGTTGATAAGGTTTGTGTTGAAATGGACATCACCAAGCCTAGACCTAGCCGGGTGTGGTTGGATTATAGGGGCATAGGTTTTTGGCAGCCTGTTGAATATGAGAATGTGCCTGATTACTGTGGAAAGTGCTCTAAACTAGGCCATATGGCCTCAATCTGTAAGTCTGGAGCTTTCCAAATGCAGTCTGAACCATGGAAACCTACCTAAAACTCTGCCCCTAGAGCTGAAAACTAGATCACTGACAAATCACAAGTCAAACCACACGCTGGGACTGGGACTCAGACTCGCCCAAATGAGACACAGCCTCAATCCAAACCCTTTCAGCAGAACAAAGGTAAGGATAAGGTATTTCTGCCAAAGCCAGTTGAATAGAACATTGTAGCCATTACTAGTAAGAATGTTTTTGCTGCTTTGGTTTCTGAATCTGATATGCATGATCATAATGTTTTAGATGATGTTTTAGCTTCTGATAAACCTGCCAGTTCTACTCAAATTGACCTAGTCGATAAAACCGAGTCTTCAAAGCAAAATGATGAATTATTAAGTCCAACTCACTTTGTTTTGCAAAATGATAATAATTCTAATACTGATATTTCTACTAGTCTGGCTCAGAAACATTGTCCTACTCATTTTGAAGAAGTTGTGGTCTCAATTCAACCACATGTTGATCCTGCTTTAGTTGAAACCAGTGGTGCACCAACCACTGGTATTATTTATGCTAATACTTCTATTGAGCATGTTTTTGCAAGGGGATACACAGATGTTTTTGCAAGGAAATTCAGCAACACCCACGGTAGAAGGGGATCTACAGGTGCAGCAAGCTATTCATCAGCAGAATCAGCTACTCTCAATTTCAGAAAATGAAGAAGAGGGGCATGTAAGTTCAGGTATGAACCGAATCCCAATTTCTTATGATGATAATGGAGTGATTGAAAAATTACAATGGTCAATATAAAAGAAGTTTAAAGAACATAGAGGGGATTTTATTCTAGAACCAGCTCTTAAAGATCAGGAAAAATTCAATAAGCTAATCAAGCCTGTTGAGATAACTGATGTAGAGTTACTAGATAATTTTCAAAACACACAACCTAGAAAATCCACTAGGAGTAGAAAAAAGGATTTTACCAGTTCAACAAAATCAGTTGTACCTAAAACTGTAACCACTAGATCTTCTCAAATTGACTCTCAAACCATGTTTTAAAATGTTATACAACCTTTGTGTATGGAATGTGAGAGGTATAAGGAACATTAAGGCACAAGATAGAGTTTTAAATATGAAAAGAAAACATAACATAGGTTTATTTGTCCTGCTGGAACCTTTTCTAGGAAGCAATCAAATAGCTTCTGTTAGTTTTAAGCTTGGCTTTAACAATTATTTTTCTGAATTAAGAAATAAAATTTGAATTTTATGGAATGGGGATTTTAATGTTACTGACAAGTCAATTCATGATCAATTCATTCTAGCTGAGATTAAGCATTTCTCAATGAACCAACCTTGGCATGCAACATTTATATATGCTAGACATACAAGTTTTGCTAGGATCCCTTTATGGAACTCACTTCATAACCATTGTAATCAACCAATTATGTTTATTGGGGATTTCAATGCCATGAGGGAAACCTCAGAATACCTAGGTCAATCAGCACCTGACTTAGTTGCGATGCTGGAATTCAATGAATTCATAAGCGATAACCAATTGGTTGAAATTCCAACTCCGGGAGTTCATTACACATGGATTGGGGTTAGGAATAGAGGACAAGTCTGGGAAAGGCTTGACAGGGGTCTAGCTAATTCTGAGCTTTTAAATTTATTTCCAAATGTAAGTATACGAGCAAAATCTAGATGGCCTTCTGACCATTCACCACTTCTAGTTAACATGGATGATCAGGCTTCAAATCAGGGCCCAAAATCATTCAAATTTCAAAATTGCTGGACCACACACCCTGGTTTCATGCAAACAATTATTTCTAGCTGGTCAAAAGGTACAAACACATATGGTATGCTCAATTTTTCATTAAAACTAAGGAGATAAAAATCAGTTTTAAAGGGGTGGAACAGGGACACTTTTGGCAATGTACATGATAGTGTAAAACTGGCAGAGGATAATGTGTTGGAAAAAGAGAATGATCATCAAGCATCAAATACTGATAACAGTAGAACTGCATTACACGTGGCCCAAGCGGAATTAGCTTTAGCCTTAGCCAGGGAAGAGACATTCTGGAAGCAGAAATCTAGGGTGAAGTGGCTAAAAGAGGGGGATTTGAACACAAAATGTTTTCACTCAACAGTTAAAGCAAAACACTCTAGGCAAAAAATTTCATCAATAAAAAATGAGGATGATCAGTGGATCACAAATCCAGATGATATTGGTAGTGAAGCAATCAACTTCTTCCAGAAACTACTAACTGAAGAACAATCTGGGGATAATACCTTAGTTGAGGAAGAAATGCTTTCAAATGTACCAAGTCTAGTAACTGACCAGATGAATCTTGATATGATGAAAGTAGTTTCAGTAGAAGAGTTGAAACATGTAGTGTTTCAAATGGATTGCAATTCAGCCCCAGGCCTTGATGGTTTTTCTGGTTTCTTCTATAAACACTGCTGGGATTTAATTGCAAATGACCTATTGAATGCAGTGCATGAATTTATGATAGGGGTACCTATTCCTAGAGCTATTTCTGCTTCATTCATCAATCTCATTCCCAAAAGGCAGGTTAATACTAAATTCTCAGACTACAGGCCTATTAGTCTTTCTAATTTTGTAAACAAAGTCTTTTCTCGCATCATCACTAATAGAATGAAGCCCTTTATGCTCCTTCTCATCTCACCTGAGCAATCTGCTTTTGTTCAAGGTAGAGAAATGGCAGATACTGTCTTACTCATGCATGAACTAACTGAGTTTGTAAATACTAAACGGGGGGGATTCAACGTTTTTCTAAAACTGGACATGATGAAAGCTTTCGATAGGGTAACCTGGGGCTTTTTAGAAAAACTACTTCACAAGATAGATTTTCATGTAGGTCTAATTAGGAAC
This sequence comes from Cruciata laevipes, assembly GCA_963678965.1. Taxonomy (NCBI): domain Eukaryota; kingdom Viridiplantae; phylum Streptophyta; class Magnoliopsida; order Gentianales; family Rubiaceae; genus Cruciata; species Cruciata laevipes. The sequence goes on from OY787637.1 coordinate 6,536,440, forward strand.
ATAATGGGCAACATTAAAGCACCGAGTTTTTCTGTTCTTGTGAATGGGAAACCATATGGATTTTTCAAAGCTTCTAGAGATCTGAAACAGGGAGACCCCCTGTCTCCTTATCTTTTCATTCTTTTGACGGAAGTTTTTACAAAAAATCTTGGTTTCCTTTTTCAACCGTCAAGAATGGAACACTACACAGTGCCACATGGTTCTAGGAATATTACTCATCTAGGATTTGCTGATGACACAGTTGTCTTCATGAAAGCAACTGATAGAGGCCTTAGAAACTTCATGGCATTCTTAGAAAAGTATGAGATAGTATTAGGACAGAAAATAAACCTTGAAAAATCATCATATTATCTGTCTGATTCAGCCCCGAGAGCTTATCATAACATGATCAAACAGGTTACTTCTATGTCACAAGGTGCATTTCCTTTTAAATATTTGGGATCCCCTATATTTACTGGAAGAGTCCAACACTGTTATTTCCAATCTCTATTCGATTCAATTGCCTCGAAACTAATACTATGGCAAAATAGGTGGTTGAATCAAGTTGGTAGGTTGGTACTAATCAAACATGTGCTCAGTGCTATCCCTCTACATATTTTAGCTGTTATCCAACCCACGGATGGAGTGATTGATAGGTTACATGTCCTTTTTGCTAAATTTTTCTGGGGTAGCTCAGAATATGGGCAAAATAAGATATGGAAATCTTGGCCTAATATGTCATATCCTTTCATTGAGAATGGACTAGCTGTGAAGGATCTTCATAGTGTAATATTAAGTTTCTCTCTAAAAATCTGGTGGAAGCTCCAAATTGGAGGCAGCTTGTGGGCAGACTTTATGTGGTCTTTACCGGACACTAAAAGAAAGTCCAAGACATGGAGGAGATATAGAATAGCAAATGATATTGCCATGGAACATTCAATAGTCAAATTGGGAGAAGGGGCAGTATCATTTTGGCATGCTAATTGGACGGGCAAAGGTCCAATGTTGATCTTTGGGATGACGATTTTACAATCATCAATCCGAAGATGTTTATCAAAGATTTCTTCTATGATCAAGACCATCTAAAGGAATCTCTAATCCAAGGTTTGCCCTCTGATATTCATACTTTTATCACTAATGATTTGATTATGCTAGATGAATATCAAGACTAGCTGATCTGGAAACCTGAAACAAGTGGGAACTTCACCATTGCATTGGCATATGAGCTTGTCAGGCCTAAAAGAATCCAGGTGAACTCATTTCAATACTTATGGTCAAAATTTGTTCCTCGGAAAATATCTGTTTTCTGTTGGAGGCTCTTGAATAGGATTATACCATTGTCTGATATTCTCCAAGAAAACCATGTTCAGTTAGCATCTAGATGTTGCTTTTGCTTTAACCATGAAGATGAACTGCAACATGTTTTTAATGAGTGCATAATGGTAAAGAATTTATGGATAAGTGTGGATTTGAGCTTTGATATATCACTTGTGCATTTTGATAATTTATGGAATAAGTTTTTTCATTATTGGAACTTGCCCTCAAATTCAAAGATGCAAAAGACAGTTGCTAGAATGATACCCATAGTTTTGGTCTGGGTAGTTTGGTGTGCAAGAAATGCTTTCTTATATGATAACTTACTGCCCACTTTTGCAAAAATGAGGAAAAGGTTTATGGATGTGATGCAAGCAATTGTATATGTTCATAACATGACCTGGAGTCTATCAGATTTAAATGTTATGTCTGCTGATGCTTTAGCTTTAGCTCCATTGAGAAGATTCATACACTCTGAGATTGTGATGCAGGTTTCATGGAAGCTTCCAGTGTATGATTATAAACTAAACACAGATGGATCTAGTCTAGGCTTTTCCCATCATGCAGGGGCTGGTATGATTCTCAGAAACAAGGAAGGAAAAATGGTGATAGCAAAATCCCTATATCTGCACCAGAAAGATAGTTTGGAGGCTGAAGTCCTAGCTCTTGTACATGGCTTACAAATGGCCTATTATCATGATGTGGCGAACATGGAAGTGGGAGTGGACTCTCTATTGCTACTTCAGATGGTTAAAAAGCAATTCAAGGTCCCATGGAAACTCATTGATCAACTTTGAGTTATATGGGACCTGCAAAGTGAGTTTACTATAACTTTTACTCATATTTTTAGAGAGGCTAACTCAGTAGCTGATTCATTGGCAAATCTAGCTAGTACCTCTACAGTATCACAGGATTTTGATCATCTTACTTTACCTAGAAACATCAAGGGCTTAGTGGCACTTGATAGCAGAGAGTTTCCATATATAAGAGTTAAATGATGCATAGAACTTTTTACTGGGGTTTTATTGTTCCTTCTTGTCAGGTGGAAACTGGCAGAGCCAACAGAGCCAATCAACTTCATCAACACACCAATTCAGTCATGTTTTGTCTCACCTTCAACAGCTAATGTTCTCTATTCACATTCAAAGGGCTAATCTGTTTTTCATCAAGCCTGGCCTTAATGACTACAAATATGTCCTTTGCAATGTTATCCTCGTCGGGGCAAACTTGTTCACTCGCCTGGGAAACTGGCCGAGCACTAACCTAGATCGGTTGAGTAGATATCGAATAGAAACATTTAGCTATAGACTCAATGAGCTTGTTCTTACCAAGTTTTTTCATCCCAACTTGTTGGGATTTTTCTTGACATTCAAGTTTTTTCATTCTAACAAGTTGGGGTTTTTCTTGGACACATTTGTGTACATCTACTACTTAAAAGCCTTTGAGCTATTTAAGGTTTGGGGAACCTAATATATACCCCCCACCATTGGTGGTTTTAAATTAAAAAAAAAAGTATTAATGTATCTTTTTTTTTTTGAAAAATATAATACTGTCATTCAACTTCAGGGTTCTGGAAATCGTCCAGAAACGAATGATAGGAAACTCGGGGGTGAGTTCCAAGAGTCATACAATAGGGGGGTTCGACTTAGCATAGTTAGCTAGAGAATGAGCTACAAAATTATGACTACGAGGATCCTAGTTGATAATACCGGCCCATGATTCCACTGGGCCGGGAGAAGGGCCTACGGCCCAAGAGTGGGAAAGCAGCGCCTCTCCCGCGAGAGGCACGTCCGGACAAGAAGAAGGACATATAGTGACAAGGAGAAGTGGTCCTGAGTCTTATCCAAGACAGGTAGTCTCAACTATAAATGCTAGTCCAAAGCAGTGAACAAGGTATGTGACTTATATCTCTCTACTTTATATTGAGAGCACCTTCCGTACGTTTCCCTCATCGCTATCCCCATCTCATCATCACGCCGGAGCTTCTTCCCCGGGACGCCTCCCGGGGATTGTTTTGCAGGGTCATTGCGGGCTTGCTTGGAAGTAGTCCCGGATAGCGTCACCCCCGGGAGACGGATGGATTTTGGTAGCATCAATTGGCACGCCCAGTGGGACTGTTCCACCTTCGCACGATGGAATCGCCAAGGAGAGGGCGCGGGCGCCCTAAGAAAAATGCGGCACCTTCTGGGGGTGGTCCTCTTCCACCCCCGGGAGACGATGTAACGCTGAGGCAGTTGCAGGAGGAGGCTAGACACCAGCGTGAGCTAGGAGTACCACAAGATGGTCATGTGGAAACTGCCTCCGACGAAGCTGACTCGGAAAGAGAGTACCAGGATGAGCAAGAACCTAGGTCCGCCGGGGAAGGCAGTCCCCGGGCCCAGGGACCTGAAACCCGGGAGGAGGGACAATACCTGGCCAGCAACCCTCAAACCCGGGGGCCAATTTTCCCGGAAGAGGGGAAACCCTTAGCTAATGTGGAGGAATTGGCAGCGTTTGAGTTCATGAGAGCCAACAAGAAATTGTACCACCAGTAGGTACTCTCTACCCGAGAAAACCTAAGACGAAGGGAACCCGGGGGGATCCGGCAGGCCCTCTACGGGGACATCAAAGAGAGGTTATCGATCTAGACGGAGTTGTTCAGCCGCCAAGAATACAGGGGCGTGTGAATTCCTCAACCGTCCCACCTTCTTTCCCCCCGAGTTTCGGAGTCCGAGGGGGAGCGGCTACAGGGCAACAATCAAATTTAGTTCCACATGCTCCACCCTACTACCCGCGTTCTAGCTGGGGGATGGGGCAGACCGGGTATGACCCTCCAGTAGGGATGGCATTGGGCGAACTGGGCGTGGATAGTAGACTATCCATGCCCATCCCCATCTAAAATTTTACTATCTATCCCCGCCCATTTACCCATGACGGGTACAGATTTAATATCTATGCCCATCCAGCTGGATATCCATCTCATCTGGGTATCCGTGGATATCCATGCCCATGTTATACCCACATTCCCCATCCGACTTATTAATCCATATTTATAAAAAATTAACCTAAAATCTATTAATTATCATAAAATTTTAAATAAAAGCACTAATAATTCAAATACATTCTATTAATAAAACAAAATAATTTATAATATGCTAATCATTAACTTATAAAATTCTTTTATGTTTCAAAATAGACCAAACATGCTTAAAAAATGCTAAAATTATTAATATTATTAATATAAATACAAGTAGTACTATTAATATTATATATAACGGATACTATACAAGTATTATACGGGCGGGTATGGGGCAGGTGGGTATGGGGCGGGTATAAAATCAATATCCATACCCACCAATTTACCCATGGCGGGTTTGAATCCAACATCCATACCCATGGCGGGTATAAAAAACTCATATCCATACACGCCCCGTTGGGCGGTTGGCGGGCGGGTATCCACCAAATACCTGTCGGGTGCCATCCCTACCCTCCAGTCATGCTTGCGGAATTATTGGGTTATCAGGCCCCTGGAACCCAGGGGAACCCGATCCAGTATTCCATGCCCATATATGGGTCAATGGGGATGAACTACGGTTACCCGGAGAGATACTATAGGGTGAATGATAGGATGCGGGGTTATCAGGTGGCGCAGCAGGACCCCAACTCTTTGGAGGCGCGATTAGACAAGCTGGTGGGAAGAAACGGAGCTAAACCCACCTCCTCGTGGGTACCTCGGGTGCTTGCATATCCATGGCCGCCGGGCCTTCGGGTCCCGGAGGGAATCCCAACGTATAATAGAGAGACTGACCCGGAAGAGTTTGTCAGGACGTACCAGAACCTAATGGTGTCAAGGGACTTCCCGGAGGAACTAAGATGCAAGTTGGTGGGCTGCTACCTGAGGGGAAACTGTCTCCTATGGTTCGATTCCCTACCCCGGAAAAGCCTTAGGGATTATTATGATTTCTCCAAGGCTCTGCTGTTCAGGTACGCCGGACTGAAGAAGGAAGGGAAACAGCTGACTGAGCTTCTTGCTACCCGGCAGAAGACTGTAGAAGGGTCAATGGAATATTACCGAAGGTACATGGACGATAGTATGAAGGTCATTGACAGACAGCAGCAGGAGAAGGCGGTGATTAGTGGATTTATAAACGGCTTGAGGGATATGGCGTTGTTCCAGAAGTTGATGGAAAACATCTCGGAAACCTTTCACAACTTGCAGATGGCGGTGCAACTGTACTGTGCGGTTAATGACGCCACCCGGAAGAGAAAAGAAGAATCTGGGGGATTCCTCCCGGAGAAGGTGGAAAGGAGGAGGGCGACTGATAGGGGTGTTCAAAAATACCCGGCCCGTTGACCCGCTGACCCGGGATAAAATAACCGGGTAATTTATTATTTTTCCTGGTCGGGTACCCGGCCCGAGTATTATACAATTTTTCGGGTCCGGGTCCGGGTCACACAAATGCATTTTCCGGGTACCCGGGAACCCGGTATTGTATATGTTTATTTATTTGAAATCAATGTTAAATATCATTTATACTTGTAATTTTGGAGAAGTGAATTTACCCTATTAAACTTCTCAACTCAATACAAGTGTTTTGTTTATTTCCTCAATTATAAAAGAGACTTAAGATTATATGTAATTTGTAGGTAATATCGAGAGTATCAAGTCTACTTCATTTATAATATATAATATATACTCTTTTCAAATAAGCCTTTAACTCAAACTGTAAATTGTGTAATTTTTTCCGCACAAATAGATCTTTTAATGAAAATTTTGAAGTAAATACAAATTATTCTTTTATGCATTCTTTCTTACACTCATTTTTTATGTTTGAAATAAAGTTCTCAACTTTTCTTTGTTTGAAAACTTAATACGTGAGTTAATTATGATGATTTGTTATGATGAAATCCTTCAAAAAAATTAATATATTGTATCAAGCGGGTCGACGGGTACCCTGAAACCCGGCCCGGTATTTTGGGTACCCGCACTTTCGGGTACCCTGTTCTTCCGGGTCGGGCCATGGGCCGCATTTTGAACTACCCGCATATACGGGTACCCTGATGTGCGGGTACCCGGTTTTGAACACCTCTAGCGACTGACCCAAGTAGAAGGGATTCGGGTCCTGCGCAGGTGAACCGGGCAACGGCAGATAACTTTACCCCGCTCAGCAAATCCCGGACAGAGATACTTGCTATCCACAAGGATCTGTTCCCGGATCCGTTGCCTATCCGGGGGACCCCGTCTAGGGAAAATGCGGACAAATGGTGCGCCTACCACAAGTCCTATGGACATTCGACAGAGGGGTGTAGGGGGCTAAGGAACGAGATAGAAAAATTGATAGAGTGGGGGCAACTAAGAGATTGTGTGGCGGCAGAAGCAAAGAAGGAGCACCCGGCTCGGGACCAGCCTCAGGAGCTACCCCGAAGGAGGTGGAGGCCCAACCCCGGGAGAGGAAATGGGAGAACCCAAGGTAACCAAGGCAACAGGGCCCCGGGGAGGCCTGACATAGCTGATGTACCGGTTCAAGCAGTGGAGCCGGCCCCAACACCCAACAGGATGATCAACGTGATAAGCGGAGAAATCGGAGAAGCATGCCAGTCAGTTTCCGCTATCCGGGCCCGGACGCGATATGTCCCCCCGGGGGAAACTCAGGGGAAAAGGTTTCGCCCCGATGAAACTATCACTTTCTCTGAGACGGATGCAGCCCAGCCTCAGATACCCCATTCAGACCCAATGGTTGTAACAGCGGAGATTGAATGCTTCCTGGTGAAGAGGGTGTTTGTGGATGATGGGAGCAGCGTGGAAATCATGTTCGCTTCCTGTTTCGATCAATTGGGGATTGGGAGACAGAACCTGAAACCTCCATCGTCTCCCTTGTCTGGGTTCACGGGCAAACCTGAAGTTCCTATAGGTGTCAACCCCCTTGCAGTATGTATGGTGGACGAGAAGGATCGGAGCAAGAGGGTCTCAGTGACATGCAACTCCGCGGTTATTGATGCGCCCTCACCATACAACGTAATCATAGGGAGACCATGGCTAACCCAAGCCCGGGCAGCAAATTGCCCATATATGCTGACAATGAAGTTCCCCACTGCAGAGGGAAAGCAGCACCCAATCTACTTTGTTAGCCGGGCACTTCGGGGGACAGAAACCCGGTACACTGAGTTGGAGCAGCTGGTTCTGGCATTGGTGCACGCCTCAAGGAGGCTTAAACCCTACTTCCAAGGCCATTCCATAGTAGTCCTCACCAATTACCCGCTTAAACAAGTCATGTTCAAACCAGAGGCATCGGAGAGAATGATGAAATGGGCTATAGAGCTGGGAGAATATGAAATCCGGTATGAACCAAGAAGGGCCATCAAGGGGAAAGCTCTAGCAGACTTCCAGGTGGAGTCAGAAGCAAGGATACACGAGGAGAAGGAAATGGAGGAGATAGTCCCCGCTTGGAAGGTGTACGTGGACGGTTCGGCACACTCCGGAGGCAGCGGAGTGGGAATCTTGTTGGTTAGCTTCGGAGGGGAAAGAATATCCCTATGTGATCTAGTTCACTTTCAAAACCACCAACAATGAGGCCGAGTACGATGCTTTGATCGCAGGATTAAGATTGGCAAGGGAGATGGACATCAAAACTCTCACGGCACACAGCGACTCCCAGATTGTGGTGCAACAAGTGAAAGGGGAATACGAAACCCGGGAGAGAAGCTTGCAAAAGTACTTGGAGATGGTAAAGCCTCTGGTAGCCGGTTTCGAAACTTTCAACCTGGTCCAGATCCCCCGGGAGGAAAACAGTAAAGCTAATGCCTTGAGCAAATTGGCTTCTTCGGAGTTAAAACCGGAGCCCAACCAAAAGTTGTATATGGAGTTGTTAGGAAGAAGGAGCTACCAGGACAATGACCAAGTAATGTTAGCAAATGAGGAAGAATCCTGGATCACTCCCATTCGGGCGTACTTGGAAGAAAGGACCGCCCCGGAGGATAGGGCGCAAGCCCGAAAGCTGAGAGTTAAAGCGCCAAAGTATGTGGTTCAGGGTGGGGAGTTGTACAAGAGAGGATACCTCCAACCTTTGCTAAAGTGTGTGGAAAGGTCAGAAGGTCACACCTTATCCGGGAAACGCATGAGGGATCTAATGGGAGCCACCAGGGAGCCCGCACAATGGCTAGGAAAATCTTAAGGTTGGGGTATTACTGGCCGACGCTGTTCAAAGATGTGGAAAAATATGTCCAGGAATGCTTGTCATGCCAAACCCTTACCCCACTAATCCATGTTCCCCGGGAGGAGTTAATTGGGGTCACAGGAGCTTGGCCATTCAACAGATGGGGAATTGACCTGGTAGGGCCATTTCCTACTGCCCCGGGAGGAGCTAAGTATGTAATTGTGGCAATCGAGTACTTCAGCAAATGGGTGGAGGCGGAACCACTCACCAACATACGGGGGCTAACTTGTGTCAAGTTTTGTTGGAAGAACATCATTTGTAGATTTGGTATCCCAAAGATCATTGTCACGGACAACGGGGCGCAATTCGAGAACGATCCTTTCAAGTCATGGTGTGTCAAATACAAAATAGAGCAGAGTCTAACATCCGTGTACCACCCTCAAGCCAATGGGCAAGTAGAAGTCACCAATCGTACCATCATTAAAGGTTTAAAAACCCGCTTGGAAGGCGCGGGGGAATTGGATTTGGGAATTGCCCAGTGTCCTCTGGGCCCATCGAACCACAGAAAGTTCAGCTACCGAGGAGTCTCCATACTCCTTGGTATATGGATCTGAGGCGTGATACCCGCGGAGATCGGGGTCCCAAGCCCTCGGACCAAATTTCAGCGCACAGAGGAAGAGGGCGACGGACGGCGCCTTGACTTGGATCTTTTGGAAGAAAAGCGAGAGAATGCGGCGCTCCAGGAAGCAAAGGTGAAGGAGCGGGTAAAAAGGTATCATGACAGAAGGGTGCGGAAGGAAGTTTTTATCCCGGGAGACCGGGTAATGAGAAGAAATGACAAGAGCCACCAAGCCCCGGAAGGGAAACTGGCACCCAACTGGGAAGGGCCATACAGGGTGAAGGAGGCATACCCAGGGGGAAGCTACGTGCTGAAGGATGAGCAGGGAAAGGAGGTCCCCAGGAGATGGAATGTAGCTAACCTAAGAAGGTTCTACGGGAAGTAGATTACCCTGTGCAGAACCTTAGCTACTAAGGCATAAATATGCCAGGCATGGATATGCCCCAGCCCGGAAGTATGAATATGCCCGGAGAGATAACCCGGACGTTTGGCCTCGTCTCGGGTTTAGAGAGGAAAGATTGTAAAAGGGACCCATGGGTAACTCCCATTCGGGCGCCCTGCTAGAGCGGACCCGAAGCTTGAATGAAGACCGGGGACCAGATAATGTAATACTTGCAGGAAGAGTTAATAAAAAAAAAAGGTTTCTGGAAAAATTTTAGATATTTATTCAGTTGTATGAGTATGCTATTATTACAAGGGAACAATTACATAAGCATTCTACACACAGGTTTTCATATCTAGGCTACCCTATGCCCACTTGGGGCCTGACCCGGAAGCACCCTCAGGGTTACCCGGGCGGAAACCTCCTCCGAAGAATTGAGAAGACAGGATGTCTTCAGCAAAGCGAGCGTCTGGAGCTTGATTCCACGCAAGTTCCTCTTCCAATTGCTCAGCATCCTCTTCGTTAAGTTCCGGGATGGGAACAACTATGGACCCCTCCGGAAGTGGTTCCGCCAGGCGCATCCTTCTCACCCCGGCAGAAGTGACGAACTTGTACTTAGGGAATAAGTCCGCTGCGCCTTTACCCTTCTCTTCCCGACTAATGCGGGTACCCTCAACGGTCTTCACCCCCTTGGTGGTGACTCCAGAATCGGTAATCTCCCGGACGCGCCTTATCCGACGCGCTACTTCTTTCGGGTCGATAGACACGGACATATCCTCGTACCTTTCATACGCCACATCTACCTCCAACCGGGCAGGGACTCGGCGAAGGCTAGGGGGATAAGGCTCAACGTCTCCCACTGCTATCTTTTTATGCCACTCCACGGCGTCCAGATAGGCCCCATGACTAGGAGCTCCCTCACCAAACTTCCTCGGGTTAGTCTCCCTGCGCTCGATTGTCTTGCGAACCCCAGCTGGAATGTCAGTAAGAGGAGACACCCCAATTAAACCAGCTCTGAGACCCAGAAGGTGGTATGATAACCGGACGACTAGTAGAGCATCTTGGAGGACCCTATTCCTGTGAGTAAGGGACCGGTTCTCCTTCTCTAAGTTGCCAATTAGTCTATTCTGTGCAGTGCGGGTCTCTAGTTTCTTAAGCTTTTCCTGGGCCCGCTCGAGTTCACCCCACACCATGCCCAGCTCCTTGGCGGTGCGATGTTGAGTGTCGTCATGAAGGGCCTGCAACTCGGCAATAGTTTGGTGGGAAGTCAGGGCTTCCCGCATATGGTCGGAAGCAAGGTCGAAGCACTGGTTTAACGACCCAAACTTGGTCTCAACCGCCTTGAGAAATGACACCAACACCCGGACCGATCCAAACTCCTGAAGGAAGCAACCTAGCCCTGCCTCGGCCATGGCCCGGTTAGCCTGGTTGCCTCCGAACCTCCAATGGGCTAGTTTCCTCTGAAAGAAAGAGCACTGGAAGCACCCAACGCGGGGGAGAGAGAAGTAGGTGCCGGAAGAACTACTCGGGTGAGGGAAAACATAAGGTGTGGGTCCTCGCGGGAGAACCTCCTTTACATGGCGCTCAGACTACAAAAGATAATAATCGCATTAAAAAATAGAACTTTATATTGATCAAAATGGGTACTAAGGCCAAAGTTCTACATACACCCCCCTAGGGAGGTAAGTTACAAAACAATAGAATACAAAAAAAATTAGACTAGAGTCTAGGGCTGTACATGGTCTTCAGCAGGGCCCTTTTCCCCCGGAGCAGCGTGAGCTCTCTCAAACCTCCTCTCCAGCTCTATGACATCCTCAGTAGTCCACTCCGGGCCGGCATAAGCAGGAGCATCCACTGCGAGCTCATCAGCGGATTGCTCGGGAAATCCCACCTTCCGCGTGGCCTTCCGGGACTGGTATAGCAGGTCGCCTTGACCCGCGCCAAGACCTACCCGGCAGTCACCCCCTTCATCATGGACCGCGCAGTACCCAAAGTTGTCAGGCACCGCGCAGTACTCATAGTAGTTCTCCGCCCAGTGGGGTGTCTCTGGAACTACCCCATAAGTATTGTAGCTTTCCGGGCCGGGGTCAGGAAAGGAAGACTTGTCAATTGCCGGAAGCTTGGTCTTCTTGATGTCAGAAGCAGAAGGGGCCCGGGAAGACATCTTCAGTGATTCCCATAGCTGGGGCACTAGGCCCTTTAGGTCCGCTTCCTGGAGGGACCTCCAGCGGTAATTCAACAGATCGTTCGCCTTGGGACGGTAGCAGGCCTCCGCACTCACCAACCCCGCAAGCTGCGGTACCTCGCAAGGCGAGCAGGCCCCGGAAGCCAACCCCGCAAGCTGCGGTACATCTCGTGCCAGGCCTCCGCACTCGCCGCAGCAGCGATACCCTCCAGCCTCTTGTCAAACTCGGCGGAACGGAGGACCTTCTGGGTCACAGCATCCAGGGCTTCAAGCTGGGCATCCTTCTTGTCCCTCTTGAGGGAGGAATATTTCTTCTCTACCTCATCTAGCTTTTTCTCTTTGTCTGCCAGCTTTTTCTCCCTTTCGGCCAGCGCCTTCTAGGATGCTTCCAACCGGGCCTCCAGGTCATCCCGCCCGGCTAACTTTTCCCGGGCTTCGCGGTGATCTTTCTCCATTTTAGTGAACAACCCAGCGCTATATTTGGAATAACCCCGGTTCAGCGCCTCGGCGAACTGGGAATCCGCAAGGAGGGCATCAGCAAAGGCGGTACTCTGCAAAACAATTACCTCATATAAAACTTGGATAAAATTTTAATTAAACTTAGAAAGAGGACGGGCCCTCGGGCAGGCAATTACCTCTTCTTTCTCCTCCGGGATAGCCTCAGAAGTAGCGGCCCATTGGGGGAGTATTGCGAGCAGGAGGAGGAGGAGGAGGAGGGAGATCATCGGTCCTCTGACGAGAAGGGGGGCGATCCGGACAATTCGCCCCGGGGGCGGCCGCTTGAACCGTGAGCTGGCCCCACCACTGTAAGTCGGGTTGGTAACAAAGGATCATCGCCCGGGGGCGGGGGACGAGCCAGGAGTGGTAACTGTAGCTGTAGAGGCGGCCGGGGAAGAGGATGGCCCGGAAGAGTTCTGCTGGCGAGACCGCGGTGGCGCGCGGGCCTTTTGTGGAATAAGAGCAGGATTCTCGGCGGGATTTGGCCCAGGTCGGGAGGCCACTTGTTGCGTAGATGAAGCTTGTTGTCCCGGATGAGTATCCCTTGCCTGACCGTCTCCCCCGGAAGGCTTATCAGTGAACGTCATGGCGTCCGCGTATAAGGAGGGTTGAACTAAAACCAAGCAAACAACAAAGTTAAGAAAAAGAAATCTATTATTAACCTGAAAATAGGTAATAAAGACTTAATGGGCACCTCCATCTGGCCACACCGCAGAGATGCGCGGGAGCGTGAAGAGGTCGCTGGGATAGATCCCGCGGGGCCAGAAATAACCCGCATTCCCGCTCTTATAAAAGGTATCCATATCTAAGGGAGAGAGGCGGAGGAGGTTGTGGTTGCTGGCAATGATTGCCGGGAGATTAGAAAGAGGTTTTTTGTCCTCAGGAACGAGAGAGTCGTTCCAGGTGGGCATAGGGTATGCACGGGCATCACATAAGAAGAAACCCTTCGAAGGGTATCCTTTGGCAGACTTAGGTTTGGAAAGGATGAAATCCTTTATCCCGGAGCGAATGGTAAAAGAAAAGACGCCTGGAAAAGACGCATGTGCCTTCCGCAAGGCATAGAAGGAGCGGAAGAGTAAAAGAGAAGGGGGAATGGCGCACCTGGCGCAATTAAGCAAGAAGGCCAGGATGAGGACAACCCCGTTAGGGTGTAGCTGGGCCGGGGCTATGTTGTAGAACCGAAGGATTTCAAGAAAGAGAGGGGGGAATGGCAGGCTAAGCCCGTACTGGAAATGAATCCATGGGATGCTCGTAACCTCCCGCTCGGAGACCCCCGGGGGAAGTTTAGAAAGAGAATCATTTAAAGGAAGAGGAATAAAAGAACGCTTGGCTAAATCTAAGACATCCCTATCTAAAGAAGGAGAATCCCCGGGGACATCATAAAATTTGAGACCCACCGGACGCACCCCGTGAGTAGGCCCCCGGGGAGCGTCGTCACCAACTTCCTCACCAAACATCTCCTCATCTTAGTCATCCCGGGGGTGACCAGGATGCCCCGACGGGCGCGAGCTCGCCCCATCCAAGGTCGACGCACCCGGGATATTTAGCTCCCGGGGCGTGCTGAGAGCCTCAGAATAGGTGTCCAGGGAGGAAACGGGGGAGGAAACCAGGTTATCAGCAGCTCGAAACTGGACTTCAAACTGATTTTGAATTCCCTCGGTGTCCAAGGAGGGAAGTGGGGAACCCATGAAGAGAAGAAAAAGAGGGAGTTAGAGCTTACTTGGTGGAAAAGGCGGAGGATTGGAAAAGCAGAGCGTCTGGAGAATATCTGAAGAAAGCAATCTTGGGGAAGGAGGAGTTAGGCCCCTTATATAGGCAGATGAATAGGAATCGCCACCTCAAAATAAGGAAAAACAATGATGACACGGTGAACGAGGTATTGATTAGTGCAGAATAGAGAAAGACGGCGTCGTCAGAAGTTAATATTGACACCGATGGGTCATACCAAAAGAAATAACAACAAGAGGAGGAGCGTAGGAGAACAGTCCCCCGCATTCTCGAAGCCCGGACGACTGGTCTGGGGGGCTAGTGATAATACTGGCCCATGATTCCACTGGGCCGGGAGAAGGGCCTACAGCCCAAGAGTAGGAAAGCAGCGCCTCTCCCGCGAGAGGCACGTCCGGACAAGAAGAAGGACAGTGACAAGGAGAAGTGGTCCTGAGTCTTATCCAAGGCAGGTAGTCTCAACTATAAATGCTAGTCCAAAACAGTGAACAAGGTATGTGACTTATATCTCTCTACTTTATATTGAGAGCACCTTTCGTACATTTCCCTCATCACTATCCCCATCTCATCATCACGCCGGAGCTTCTTCCCCGGGATGCCTCCCGGGGATTGTTTTGCAGGGTCGTTGCGGGCTTGCTTGGAAGTAGTCCCGGATAGCGTCACCCCCGGGAGACGGACGGATTTTGGTAGCATCACTAGTAAGGTCCCAACCACGAACTATTCTCTACTAGACTACGAATTCTCTACATTGTCTCCATGCAATTCACCGAGCAATCCACCTCTCCATGCACCATTTGAATAACATGAAGAGCGTCCCCTACCAACTTCGCCTCTGGTTGGTTCATGTCCCTAGCCAACACAATCGCTTCCAGGCATTCGGCCAATGTTGGGTCCCTGACGTGCTGTATTTATCGTGCCACAGCACGCAAGAAACGTCCAGAATGATCCAGTGCCACTGCACCCACTCCCGCATCGCCATTCAGGATTCCAACATCAAAGTTAATCTGGATACTAGGGTCTGGCGGTCTCAGTAATGTCTGCGGTAATAGTGAGTTCAATGCATCTTCTCTCCAGTGCTGAACTGATCTGTAGGATCTCAAGTTGACCACCACTCCTGCAGCTACAGCATTGGCCGCCAACTGGGCTTGTTCGAATATCCTCTTGTTCCTTTGAAACCATATTCCATCACAGACCATGATTGCAAGAGAACAGAACTCATCTTCCCCATCCTTTAGCAGTTCTCGAAAACCATGCATCCCCCCCTCCTTCCTCGCCTCTTCGACTTTCGGCCTCAATGCCACTGTTCCCCATACTGTTTTAGCGTATTCACAGTCAATGAACAGGTGTGTCATCGAGTCATCCTCTTCCAAGCAGAACGGACATTCTGTAGCTATTTCGACCCCCTTATCCTCAGATTGGCCACCATTGGCAGAGAATCTTTGCACAACCTCCAAGCAAAATTATGTGCTCGCTTCGGAACTCAGAACTTCCAGAAACGCTTCCAGAAATTTGGTTCCTCCTCATAGAGAGCCGGTGGCTGCTGCTGCTGCCTCATCTCCACTTCAATGTGATAGGCTGACCGAAGTGTATACTTTCCATGGTTCGTGTAGTGCCATATCCATTTATCCGAAGAACTCAGATTGTGGAGTGGGATCTCTCTAATCGCCACCACTTCCTCCGGCGAGAACAACTCCTCCAACAGCCCCTCCTTCCACCACCTCGTGTTGTCATCAATCAGATCCGCCACCCTTGCAATATGGTCTGGGATATTCTGCTCAATCCTGTAATTTCCATCCCTTGGTATCCATGGATCATTGCAAATCGACGTGTGCTGCCCTGATCCGATCGACCTCCTGTTTCCTTTTCGAATCAGCTCCAGTGCCCCATGAATGCTTCTCCAAGCCCATGATGGTCGTGAGCCGAGAGTCGAGGAGAACAGATCCCCATCTCGGTAGTACTTCGCCTTCATCACCCTAGCTAGAAGCGACCCTGGTTGAGTGAGGAGTCTCCATGCCTGTTTCCCCAAGAGTGCTTGGTTAAACACCCCGATATCCCTGAACCCCAGGCCGCATTTTCCTTTCGCCCTAGCCATCTTCCTCCACCCCACCCATGAGATCTTGCGCTCCGAGCTCGTTCCTCCCCACCAAAAGTTGCTCAGCAGGCCATGAATCTTATCCACTACGTAACCCGGCAGCTAGAAGCAGCTCATCGTGTAGCTCGGTATAGCTTGCAAAACAGATTTGATCATGATCTCCTTCCCTGCTTTAGATAGGTTCTGCTCGTTTGACCCATCGATTTTCTGGCAAATGCGATCTTTTATCGCCTGGAAGATCTCACCTTTCCTTTTTCCTATAACTGTAGGCAATCCCAGGTACTTATCATGTGCCTCCACCTCTGGGATTTTAAGTACCTCACAGATACGAGGTCGAAGTTCCATTGCTGTGTCGCGGGCTGAAGAGAACTCCTGACTTGTCCACATTTATCTTCTGGCCCGAAATTGCCTTATATAGTGTCAATGCCCACTATATCCTGCTCGTCTCTTCCACAGTCGCCTCCCTGAAGAGTAGTGTATCATCTGCAAAGAATAGGTGGGAAATATGCGGTTCGTTCAAAGAAGCGCATGCCCCTCGGATCTGTCCTGCATCTTCTAGATCAGAGAGTAGCATGGAGATAACCTCCGAACAAATGATAAACAAGTACGGATAGAAGGGATCTCCCTGTCGGATTCCCCGTTTTGGCGAGAGCTGTTCGAACTCCTCCCCATTCCAAATGAAAGAAAACTGGACAGAAGATAGGCACTGGTGTATGGTCGATACAAAGGTTGGAGGGAAACCCATCTTTTCCAGTGTCTTAATCACGAAGCTCCATTCTATCCTGTCAAAATCTTTGCTCATATCCAGTTTGATGCTCATCTCACCTCTCCGTCCTCCTGTCTTCACCTTCATGGCATGGTGAATTTCGTGCGCAACCAGAACATTATCCGTGATCAGCCTTCCCGGTATAAAAGCAGACTGTGATGGCGAGATAATACACCTTGACCCTATTCGCCACCACCTTTGAAGCCAGTCTGTAGACCACATTGCACAAACTTACAGGCCTGAACTGAGTATTAAGCTCAGGATGCTGTACTTTTGGCAATAGGATTATATGTGTATAGTTCACCCTCGGGTTCCACTCCCCTTTGTTCAAGAAATCGGCACACAAGCAACAGCATCTTTCTTAACAATATGCCAGAATTTCTGAAAAAAGATATGACTCATACCGTCTGGTTTTGGGCCTTGAGATGATGCATCTGCTTCACTGCCTTCGTCACCTTCTCCTCCGTGTATAATCTCGAGAGCCTATCCGCCATACCTGGAGTGATCTTCTGAGGCATGCGATCCAATACCTGTGTCATCCTCCTCCCATCAGGATCAGAAGATGCAAAAAGACCCCCAAAGTAGTTTACTATAATCTTCTCCACGCTGTCCACGTCTGTCCAAAGAACCTGAGTAGCGTCCCCGAGCCCCGCTATCTGATTCCTCGCCCTTCAATTGCTTGCAAATCGATGGAAGAACCTTGTATTACGATCCCCTTCCCTATACCCATTGCTGTTTTGCCCTTTGCCTCAATTTGATCCCTTCCACTTCATGTAAGAAACTATACTTCTGGCGTAATGAGAAGAGTTCGTCATGGTCCAGCACCGCCGCATCCCCATTCTCCATAGTATGGATAAGTTTCTTCAGTTCCTCGATCCTCTTGGCACTTGCTGGAAAGGAGCGGCAGCTCTAGTCCATAAGTCCTACCACACACTGTTCCAGCTTATCTGCTAAATGAATATTCTCATCACTCCATGACTCCTTGATTCAAACCTCACATTCTTTAGATTTAACCCAGAACGCTTCAAATCTGTATCACCTCTTCCTCCGATTCCTGTTGGCTGAGGGGTCTCTTTGTCGCAGCTGGACTACAATAGCCATATGATCCGAGGACGGCATGGAGATCGTGTGGCTGGATGACCACGAAAAAGCGTCCATCAGCGGCTGAGTCCCCGTCGCCCTATCCAGCTTGATTATAACCGTTAGCTCCCCTCTTCTAGTTTTGAACCAAGTAAAATGTGAGCCGTCTACCCCTCATCGCGGATCTCCATCAAGCCACAAAACCTCAAAGCTTCTCTGAATTTTTCAATCATGCTCTCCGATCTCGGCCTCATCCCCACAAATTCCTCTTGTGTCATATTTTCATTAAAGTCTCCCATGCACAGCCACGGTACGTCGTCCCCCCGTGCCAGCTCCCTGAACCGGACCCATGCATGTCGTCGAAGTGCTGGGTTTGGTTCACAGTACACCTAGTAATCCGTAGCTTTACATTAGAAATAAAAAGCAAATATATCTATGTAATAAAAAGAAGAAGACTGCCATTCTATTTTTATTTATTTTTTCCATAGCATAGCTAAACCGCCCGACTGACCTTGGGCCTCTACTACTACACCATCATAATTTAATTGAAATTTCAACTTATCTATAAAATAACTAGAGCATCTTGTTTCGCAAAGAAAAATAACTGAAGGAGATTTCAAGCGCACCAAAGCGCGCAGATCCTGATTTGTCTTGGAGTTCGAGTCCCTCAGGCCCCCTCGACAGTTCCAGCTTAGTAGACTCATAGCTCCTGGCGGGACTGGGCTCCCTTGCCAGTCTCCGAATAGTGGGAATAGTCTCCTCCAAGGAAGCACGCACCTCGCTTGCCTTAAGCTTCTTGTTTCCCGGGTTCTCACCCTCCTCCACTGTCTCCTTTAACATCTCGAGCTTTCTTTTCGCTGAGCCTTGCCCGACCCCGCCATCTTCAGCATGTGCTCCCTTTTCAGCTTCATCCCGTATCTCAACTCTGGCCCTACCTCTCCCGCGGCCACGTCCTCGTCCCCTCATCCCTTTGCCTGGTTCCTCTTTAGTCTTGGATAGCTTCTCCTTCTGTTTTTCAAGCATTCTCTCCGGGGTATCCAGATTGACCTGGACTGGAACTAAGAACGGGCTAAGAGGACTAATCGGCGCTGCTGCAGTAACGCCCCTTGGTGGTGTCTCCGCAGCTGCCCCGACTGTGAATATCATGGAATTTATACGCTCTCTGCCATCATCCTCATCACGACTCCCTCTGTCCTGGTCGACCCGTCCCAGTTCCGGGCCTTCACAGTGCTGCCCACCCCGAGCTCCGGCGGCATGCAGCTCGTTTTCCTCCCTTGGCAGTTCAACAACCATGATGGTCTCTATGTCATCTCCCTCCCCATCCTCGTGCAACTTCTTGGCCACGTCCATATCAACCGCGACGAGGCTATTTTCTTCCCTCACCTTCATCTTCCCTCTCCTCTTCTCTTCTGCTAGTTTGAACGCCCAGTCGGGGTCAGGGGTGGGAAGTTCCCTGAATACCACCGGACCCCGCTTCTTCAAGGCCGGAGCGGTTTCCATAGCAGCCAACCCGCTCCCTTCATTCTCATGACACGACTGTTCAAGCCCAACCTGTCCTCCCAGTTCATGCGTCTTCGTCCCAGGCACCAACCCATTCTCCTTTGCGTTAAACCCTGCCAACCACCCCTCGCCGGAGCTAGGATTTCGGTGCTCTCTCGAGAATGGCGAAAAGTTAACGCCGACCCGTAGAAAGCTTGGATAATTATCCCGATCTCTTTCATCCCTCGGCGCACACAACCTATCCGGAAAATCTCCTTTCCCATGTCCGATAATACCACAATATGTGCAGTAATTCGGAAGCTTTTCATATTGAAGAGAGAGCAGTTCCCTCACCCCAGGAGTGCTTGTACCCTCTTGATCAGTCTTGTCACATCCACCTCGCACCGGATGCACAGGTATTGGCCCATACATCGTCCCCACCGATCCTTCTCTACCCCCATAAACCGACCAATGTCATCCCGATCTGTTTTGCAGTGTGCTCGTTCCTTCTTTCGAAGGGAACCTTGTGCACGTGAATCCACATGGGGACTTTCGTAAATTCAAACCCTAGCCCTTCCGATCCCGGCTTGGGTTCCATTAAAACCATGAGGTGGCGTTCCTGGACATCGAAGAGCCATGCACTAGTGGGAGAGCATAGGATTAACGGCTGTTATTTGGATGATTAGAAGGCATTTTGGAGGAGCCGTAGGTGGCTGAGCCGTCCATTGTATTTCTTTAGACAGCGTTTAATTAGGAGACGTCCAATGAGATAATCAAAGGCTTTTTCAAACGTTATCCATTGTTTATTTTCAAACCGCTTTCCATTTATTTCCGGTGGCGGAACTTAAGATTCTGGGATTTACTCTACATTAGTTCCGTGTTCGAAAGGTAGTATTTTCCGTTGATTTGTCGCCGGAATAAAATTATCCGGCCATTAGGTTTATGAATACGAGTCTATATTCGATTTTGCATAGTTTACGTATTCTAGGCTCCATTCTGGTTAATGAGTATTGTTCCGAATTAGGAAATCCAATTCTACTTGTTGGTTGTTTTTCACCGTTTTCCAGATTCTATAAGCGTTTCGATTTATTATACGTTACGGTATCTAGTATGAATTCTAGTTAGTTTTAAAGTTTCCGACATCGGAAATTCAATTCTGTTTCACACTAATATCGACCGCAATCGACCGGATTCTATGACTGTTTCGATATATTTAATGTTACCATGTCGAGTATGAATTCTATTTGTTATTAATGTTTAGAAGCCCAATTCGAGCCCAAACATTTAAATATGACTTTGCATATGGAAATCCACCAAAGCAAGTTGGACTAAGAATGGTTAGGAAATGAGATCAATTTATAACTTAGAGAAAATTTCTCCCTTTCTCTTGCCACCGATGTGGGATTCAAACTTTCCTCCCTTCCCTTTTTCTCTTTCTTTTTCTCTCAAGATTTATTTTACTTCTTTCTTCAATCTTCATAACGTCATATCTTATCCATTTCTTATTCAAAATGTATTCTCTTAGTTTTTTAAATATAAAAAAGACTAAAATAAATAAATGAAAAGAACCAAAATTAATAAACATATAATTACCTTCTTTAATACATGTAAATTATTTTTATAAATTCTAAATATAGTACTTATAAATTATTCTTGAGCTGTTCAACGAGCCTATCGAGTTATGATCTCGAGTTCGAACTCATTTATTAACTAACGAGTTCGAGTTCGATTTTGAACTGGTCAAATCGAGTTCGAACACGAACTTTGACCGAGTCGTTCACGAGTTGTTCACGAACGATTCAGTTCATTTACACCCCTAGTTCTGATATCTAGTATGAATTCTATTTATTAATAATGTTCATGACGTTCATCATTGATTTCATCTCATACATCTACGTTTTCCCCATGCCATATCAACTTGGTATATGAAGCCTCAAATCCCCTTATAATCAAATGTGAGCGTAAACCCCGCTCCCCCAGATACACATCATTCCTACAATCATTACATGGACATCGCATCATCGACATATTCTTCATTCTCGCATGATTAGAAGCAACTTCAATGAAATATTTGATAAACTCCCTATATTCAGTAGATGTTCGAATGTTCGATCCAACAATACGAACACGATCCAAGTTCATACTCCTGCAATGTAAATCACAATATATTTAAATCATATCAATTAAATTAATCAATCAATGAATTCACATAAAAAGCCCCAAATAATCTTGTAAAATATGATAGTTCATGTATTCAATATCTCGTAAGCAAGTAAGAGCATCCAAAATAGTTTGAAGATAAAGAGCACTTCTTAAGTGCCACATAATCAATTTTGAGCAAAGCTAAGGAAAAATCCAACACTAACAATGGAACAATACTTAAGAAGCACTTCTTTTCTTTATTTTTATTTTTAAACTTATAATTAAAAAAAAAAACTCAATGGCAAGAGTAATGTTTTTATTGGCTAGTCAAGCACAATAAAAGAGGTAATCACTCCCTAAATAAGGAGTTGTTCTTAAAACACCACAATGGACCTTCTTAATTAAGGAGTGCTCCTTATTAAGAAAAGTGCACTTAAGGAGCACCATTGTGGATGCTCTAATAACCTTGTATTGTTCGTTGCCTTGTTCTGTTCGTTGTAGACGGATCACGAGTCTTCGAACACACCAATTCTTTCTTCACAAATACAAAGCTTTATGGCATTCACTAGTGATTACCCGTTCCTGAATATATAGGTATTGCCCCTTTATTTATATAGTCTTCCGACTCGGCCCTTTAAAATTGAGTATCCCTTTCATGCTAGGTTTCCGAAAAAACATAGTCATGTATTTTAGGTTAACGTATTTTTAATTTTTTTTAATTTAGTTCCGAATCCGGAACTAATAGGGATTGGAAATTATATTCACTTCCGATCCCGGAACCTAAAAATGTACTAGAATAAGATTCCGATCTCGGAACTATGATGAGATTCTACGTAAAATATGTCGAAACAGTAAAATATTTACGCCGGTCAAACTTTAAAAAAGTCAAAATTTAGCTCCGATTACTACATTAACCGGGATCGGGAACTTATTAGTACTTCCGAATTCGGAACCTAAAAATATATATTAGAATTGGTCCTAGATATCGGAAATATGCTTGTTTTTCCGGTTAATCGCTAACTTCTTTACTTCCAACTTCGGAACCCAAAAAATATTTACTAGAATATTGCTTCCCATCTCGGAACTGGGCTTCCGTTATCGGAAACTACTTTGTTTCAACAGCGTTTCTAAAAAAACGCCGTCTTTTATTACATTGGACAGCTGGTATTATAAAACGCCGTTTATGAAAATTTTTAGACAGCGGTTCAGATTTGACCGCTTTCTAAATTTTTTCAAAAGTTGTCTAATGATAGAGCTCCTAGAATTACATGCTTCCGATATCGGAAATATTGTTACACAACATTTTTTTGAATTTTTCAACGAATAGTCTTCCATTGAAAGCCTTTAATCAAGTTTTCTGCACTAGTGATGGCTCCTTCTCTAGAACCCTCTATTTATCCACCGGGTCCGAGAACTCGAACAACGTCACATTCTCCTCCAGCGGTGAGCAGGTCACAGTTCCCACCACCGCCCATTTGGACCGCCCATCTGTTTCCAAACACGTTAGCCACGCTCCCATGCGGAATCCGCCTAGGGCCAAACCTGGAGAGGTCGTTCGTTGCAATCGGCGCCGCCGGTGGTGGTGGTGTTGCCTTCTCATCCTCACGTAGAGAGAGACTCGCGTAAAGCTTGGTGAACTCGTCGATGTCTTCCGTGCTTTTGGAGCGGTCGAGATGGATTCGATATTGCTGCCATAGATTGGTGAAGATCGTCGGCGGTAGAGTACTTGCAAGCAATAGATTTTTCTCTAAACCCTAGGTTTTAGAGGTCTCGATCAGACGTTGAATACTAAATTCAATTAAACTTGTTATAATGAATCTTACCCAGTATTAATGTATCTTAAAATTTAAGATTAACTAAATATAAATTAATTATTGAATTTGTAAATAAATTGATTTGAAAGATTTGCAAAATTTATATTACATTGTCTGAATAAGTAAATGTTAATGCATCTTTACTCAAAAAAGATTGTTGAATCTCTTAGGGTTTTGAGAGAACTTTACCTTGTCCAACAAGAATTCCAAAAAAACGGTCGATTCCCACAATAATTTGGAGCCAATCTTCCGTTGATTATCATCAGCAACACTGCAGATCTGAAATCACGATGGCGATTGACACCAAAATCGTGATTACGAGTCCCTTACGCCGTTCCGACGCTAGTCCGCGGGGGAAGGTGAACGGGAGCTTTCTGACGAGGTTTTTGAAGGCTTGGATGGTCACCGGGCTGCTCAAGCCCGCTGGAATACTGTGCAGCAGCAAATTCTCTTTCGAGCATGGAAGAACTGGACACCGTGCGAGCAAATGATCTAGACGTGGGATTATATGCAGAGCTAGCAGAGGTTTATATGGGAGAATACGTAAGCACAGTGAAACAAAGAACAGAGAGGTGAGCATGAGAGGTCCACCCGGGGCTTTGAACCATAGAATCAAATTCTTTCTTGTCGACAAGGAGCTTCTCTTGACAACGACCTCACCGAGTTTCAGGCGGAGACTGGCATAGAGTTCCAGTCCCGCCATGATCTATGAGTTGAGGCAGCTGGAACCATCTGGAAGGCCTAATTCCATGGAAAGATGACCAGATGGTTCAGAATAGACATACTAATATGTGCCTCAGTTTGTTATTTTGTTTTGGTGTTAGCTTATTATTTCAATTTTTGTTTTATTGCAAATAACCGGCGAGTAGCTACAGCTCGCTGAGGTGGGAGTCGATGCCCGAGGATCTCCCGAAAGCATCTCATGGGAGCAAGAAAATGAGGAACCCCGCTAGAAGCCCTTCGCTGTAAGGAAAGTTTGTCCGGACGAGACAATGCCAATGGTGAAATCATCTGAGTTAGGGATTAGTACAATCACGGGACCATGTTGGTCACCTTGAACTTCATTATGTTATTTAGCTCAATCTCTAGTGATACTCACAGAGTCTAGCTCCCTACTAGAGGGAGTTTTACATGCCCATGTTCAATCGCAACTGGACGATTTCCAGTAAATTATGAAAGCAATAAATAGCTTCAAAAAAAAATGCATCTTTACTCAAAATATTAATTCCTAATAATTTTATTTATTTAATTTAATATTAGTAAATAATAGTATTTAAATATTTAAATTTGCTAGAAACTATGACAACATTGATCTTTATTTATAGAGAATGAAATATTAAATTTATTACCAAAATATTTAATTACCAATTATACGTTTAGATATTAGACTTATGATTTAAATTTTCAAGACATATAAAAAGTTTTAACAAATAGGGATGTGACATGTGTCCATCTACCCATTATTTTATCAACTCAAGAGACAAAACCAAAGGCCAAAGCCACAGTTGTTTTGCAGACTGAAAGTTGGCACGGTTGGGCTGGGAAGTTATTTTTCCCTTGTTTTTTGAATAAAAAATTAATGGACCCACCAAGTGACCTCTTCCAATTTTGAGCGATAAGATTACCTACTGAGATATGGTGCTATTATTTTCATTGACTTTTTTGCTACTGTTATGTTAATTGTGAAGCAATTTTGCCTTGGTCGTGCTATCTTTTGCTTAGTGTTGATATCTTTATGGTGAAACTGTTGTACCTCTCTATTATGTTGATGGAGAATACAATTTGATGGTGCTGCTTTCTTGATGCCGTTATGATCTAATGCTTGAATGGCAATCGAACAAGAGTAGGGGGATTATTTGGTAGGAAGCACAGGAAGGAAATGGTACCCAAACATATTTAACTAGTATATGTAATGTTGATACTAACATGTACCAAACCAAGCCTATTAAGGAAACGCTTGTTTGGACCCGTTAATCAACTATTGCAACATAATTTATCTTTTAATTCTTGTTTCTTAACGTATTACTTCCTTTACAATCACAATCCCAATTTGCTTCTTCATAGCATGGAAAACACTGTCTTTAAACCGCATATTGTTTCCCTTTAAAAACAATACATGTATTAGAAGTTTCACAAGCAACTTCATCACAACATTTTACCCGAATACTTAAGTCGGATAACAGGACTGTTAAATTTAAGAGCTTTAGTGTGGCAACACAAACATCAAATACCATCAAATGAAGTTAAGCTGTCAATGGAAGAATCTGACTACTTCGGTATCCTCTTACAAAGATTGCTGACATCCCCAACTTATGACAAGGCTTAGGAAATATCAATCAAAAGGTGTCACACCAACAGAGGAGGACATTAACAAAACAAGAGCAAGATGCCCAAGGAAATTCAGGAAATTGTTTGAAAGTGCTAGAGAAAGTGCTAAACATGATGTGCACAAGAGAGAGCCAACACGGCCTCAAGCAACAAGCGGCTGTCCTGGTTAGCTGGCCCCCAACGTTCAGGATGGTGGAAACAATGGTTGCGGGAAGGGAAACTGATAGAGAAGTGACCCAGGACTCAACATCATCCGCGCTCATGCCAGGATGGAAGGTGTTGAAATTCCCATAAAAAAGAATGGTGGCAAAAGCGCTCAAACAACCCTTGCAGAGCCACATAGAGATCATTGTCATTTTTGTGTTGGGCCCGCAACTTGATGGCCATCTTCACTGAATGCATAGTAACAGTGGAAAACTAACGATCATCTAGAGAGGCTGAACCGGCTAGGTTGGCAACGAGATTGCGACCCCAGGCCTCCATCTAGGAAGGGGGCATGGAGTTATCCAGGAAAATGGCCCAGGATAGAGGAGAGCCGAGCGGTTTAGAAGTTGCGGCCAAGAGGTCAGAGAGACCAGGGAACGAGCCGCCGTTGTCACCAAAGAACATGTTCGACATGTCGTCTTGAGTGGGGCTCGGAGGCGGTTGGGTGTCTGGGATGGTTTCATGAAAGCGACGGCTAGTGGCCTTGTGCTACTTGGCAAGGCGCTCCACCTCATTGACAGAATCCTCAGCCTGTGTTGGGAAGCTGGGTATGGCTACTCGTCCTGACACCCGGCCCCTGGAAGCTGTCTCCTCGTCCGACTCCACCCTCTTGCTGGACTCACCTACCTCTTGCTTTCGCACGAGAGGGATATCTGTGAGATCATTGAACAGGTCCAGCAGGTTCATAGCTGTAAGAAAAGCATAAGTAAGAATAAGAAAGAAACACCATCACAACAAACTAGTATGACGTTATTCTGGCATGCCTAAAAGGTATACCATCAGAATTGGCCGGAAGAAAGGGCATCCTGGTAGCCCTCAACATGTCCTCGGCACGCAGCTCGACAAATTTCTTCTCCCGCTCAAGCTTGGCTGTGTACTTGGCTATAGCCTTCTTGCCTAGCTTCGTGAAGTTGCTGCCCTGCAATGCGAGAAGAAGAACAAGCGCATTGAGGGAAACCTGGAAGGTCCCATAGATAACAGTGTTATCCACGTAGATAAATGCCCGCCTCCATGACTTCCTGCATGAGAAACCTGACACGAGTTTGTAACCACCAGATCAGGGTTTCAGAAGGTACAAGCTTGGGGGCTCGCGGCTAGGATAATAGAAATAGCGAAGGAGTCGGGCTCAGGGCAACCTTCCAAAGTAAGCACAATACTTCAAACCCAATAAGGGCCCGAACAGCGTTGGGAGTTAGATCCAGAAAGAAGAGGCTAAAGTAATGAAGAATGGTTTGGAAGAAAGGGATTAGGGGAAAGCGCAACCCGCAATCGGTGATGTGCTCGGCATACACGGCGGTCATACCGACCGGCGCATCTAGAGTGGTCTGCTTCAGCGTAGGCCTGACAACCAGCTTTTCAATCTCCACCGGGGAGAATCCACCCACCGCCTGCACGACGGCCCTCAAGTATAAGAGCTGGCGATCGCCCTGACTCGATCAGAACATGCATCATCGGAGAAAAAACAAGGAAGAGAGAAGAGAAAGAAAGTCGGCGGAGGTACCTGATTTGATTCTCCGGTGGCAACAGAAAGGGCTCGCAACGATAAGACGAGTGAAAGGCGGGAACGACGAAGAAGTGACCTCCAGAAGTTTGTATTTGAAAAGGCAAGAAGGTGGAATCTAGAACCGCGGCCTAATAAAGGCAGGCGACAACCTCCTGGGGAACCGCACAATTTTATTTTAACTACCCACTTATGGCAGTAAGGGGGCACGCGTCAGCCTCGTGTTGGAAAAGAGCGGGCGCCAGACTGTTCGTCTGCCCAGTTTTAGTCACATGCTCAGACCATGTCTTCCCAAACATTGACTGGGGGACTTGTCAGGGATGATCTTGTAATGACCATCCTGTAGGCGCAAGATATTTTTCTCACACAGTGCAGCCAACCAGGCTGGTGCAGATGGGCTCAGCAGCATCAAGTGGACCCGGCTCCACTTGGTATATAAGCCCACACATGCACGAGAGAGAAAGTAAGTTCATTCTCCCATCTCCACAATACTGAATAGCTCTGTAATAGTCTCATACTAATTTGGGAGTCGGAGCAGGCTACGGCACAACGCCACCCCGCCTAACCCATTGCTACTCTCGTAGGTGATCAAACAGTTGACCGGAGCAGTAATCATTCACCAGGCGAATCCTTGCTCTGACTATCATCATATTCCTTTACACATCATTATTTTCATTTAAATCATTAAGTATATGTATTTAATATATTTTTTGATGGATGATAAATACTACTTAAAATAAAATAAAATGGGAGAATTATTATTAAAATGATTAAGTAACTTAATTTAATTAAAATACAATTATTTTATATTAAATGTTATTATTAATTATAATAAATTTAATATATAATCTTTTGGTGACAAATCTATGTACGAGATCAATTCATTTTAAATGATTAAACCTCTAAATTATTAGAATAATATTAAAATACATTTAAAATTAGTATTAAACAACAACTAAAATAATGTATTTTAATTCTAGTGTAATAATAATAATCAACGTGTATGATATGAGTTTAAAACAAGCATATGGAAGATTTAAATTTTTTATCAAAACTTGATGTGCAAATCTGGGAATTATATATTTAAAGTATAGTGCAAAATATTTTTAATGGTTGAAAAATTCCAAACTCATGAGATGCAAGGTTTCCATGTCAGTGGACCTAGCCATTAATTAGTTACAAGAATAAATTTTGTATTAATGTAAACAAATTAATTGTGTTATTTCATAATTATTTATTTATTTAAGTAATGAATCAGTATATAAACTATGATGATCTATGATTAATTAATTGAACTCTATTTATACACAAAATTAAAATAGAGCCGTTGGAAAGAAAAGAATAAAGAAAAAAAAACTACTATATCTTGAGAATATTGTCATTGGAGTGAAACAAGAACAAAATTAAAAGGGAAATGAATATATACATTGAAATGAAGAAGAAAAGAAATGGTGTGCAAGAAGAAATGGGACAGTTGGTGATGCAAATCCACTTGTCACACATGCACCATTTGGCGTGCACCCGGTCCGGATGGAGGCTGCATGGGAGAAGGCTCATCTCTTCTAAGTGTACAATTTGAGGCCTACAACAAAGATTGGGGCTCCCAGTATCAACATTTTTGAGCCATTAAAATTAAAATTAATTGAATATCTATGATGGATACCAATAATAAATGAAAATTTACTATCTATAGCAATTAAGATTAAAATAAAAATAATTGAATGTCTATAGCAATTAAAATTAATTGAATATCTATGATGGATATCCAATAATAAATGAAATTTTACTTTATTTCCTTAAATAAATTTATTTTAGTAAAAAAAAAGTAATTAAGTAAATTTTACTAAAATACTCAATGAGACAAAGGCCCTGTTTGCCAGAGCTTATCTGTAGATCAGTTCAGTTCAGTTCAGTTCAGTTCAATTCAGTTCAGTTCAGTGAAAATGTAATTGATGAAATTCAGGTTAATTCAGTTATGCTGATTCCATTTTTCAATACATCATTTTTACTTCAGTTCAGTTCAGTTCAATTCAGTTTAGTTCAATTCAGTTCAGTTCAGTTCAATTCAGTTCAGTTCAGTACATGGTGGAAATAAGCTCTAGCAAACAGGGCCAAACAAAGTTATTATAAATTTAAGGAACATAAAAAATTGGTTGGGTAGAGAAATAATCTTGATTTAAACGATCACGGTCTACTTCTTTCCTGGAGGAATTTTCATGTTGTAGTAGTAGATATCTTCCCATATCTTCATCTCACATAACTTCTTCCATAAACTCATCCAAATCAAAATTGTTTGACGAATCATCAATATGTTCCGTCATTAGAAAAATTTGCAAGAGAATATATGATATTTGAAATTTAACAATTCTACTTATTTATATAGCACATATCTAGTGCACGTCAAATTGTTGCTTTTCCAATATGCAACATCTATGTGGATAGTATTGTTTGTGACTTTTTCAATATTTATTTAACTGCAATTAATTATCCAAGAGTTTCAAATATTGTTATGAAAGAAACGACGTCATTTATACATAAAAGAGAGAATTTCACATAAAGATACAACTTCGCATAAGTTGGAAAAAAGTAGTATAAATTTGGTAGTGTATCTTAATAAAGAAGCACCAAGATTTAATATCATTTGTTTTCCTTAAATAAAAATTCTTAATTTCCTAACCTCCCCCAAATGGGCTCATAACCCAACCTAATCTGCCATCTTAGGCATCTCCCACAGTTGGGCCCAAAATCCAGCCGACGTGATAGCCTTGTAGATTGGGTCAGACCCAGCTTCTGCAGTACTCTTCACACACCTGCCTCTTTTGTAGTTGGATGTTAGCCAGCACCATCTTCATATTCTCATATGAGAATCCCATCTGCATCCAAACAAACAATAATCAATTAAACAATAAGAAATGTCAGAGTTTGTCATTGACTAAAATTATTATGTCAAAGGTGATAAAAAATTAAAATCATTTTTCCTTAAATATTCAAACCTCATTGTAAAAAGGTTGTGTTTTTTTTTTTTTTTTTTTTTTTTTTAATTTGGTCTTTGTTTTGTAGGAAAAAGCTAGAAGATGTAGTTTTTGATGAGGGTGTTGTTAAAGCAAGGTTAATAGAGATGTGTACATGATGAGCATTTACTAGCTCATCATCTATTATGTAATAACGTTGCAGATTCGTAATTTTTAATGTGTATCTTATTTTTCAAAAAACAATCAAAAAGAAAAAATAAGAAATATACCAAATATAAAAACCATATCACAGAGAGAAAGTTGCGGTACCCTCCCGTATGTGGAGTCACTACAGAGTGAAATAGGGTCTCAAAGATCTAGAAGAAATAAAACTAAATTAATAGGTAAAACAAAATCAGTCTAAAAGAAAGAAAGAAAACAAGCTAAAAAGAAAAATACCTCACGATGAGTGTGACCAACACGTAGCCTCTGAATCAGTACCAACTTGTACAAGCTACGGATGCGAGCAACATCACAATCCTCCACGGGTATGTTATTGATATTCATAGCATCAGTGGCTACAAAACCGTAGACCTTAATGGTTAATAATAAAAGTAGAAAGGTTAATTATAACATTTTGAAATTGTATCAGAATGCACACATTCGTGATGGATGTTGTGAAGTAACTAATTTGAATGTACAAATATAACAAGAACTCATTATTAATCATACAAACAATGTCAGCCAGCATAACTTAAAATGATAACTGGGCTGACAATTAAAATATTTTTAACGTCAATTTTCTGCAATTTTTCTAGATATTAGCAAATTACTAAACACCAGATCCACGAGCACTGTCGGGCATTTGTAAGACTGCAGAGGAGTTTCTAAAACTATGATAAATCTAAACCTACCCTGGTCTGACATTGAGTAATATAATCTAAAACTAGATTTCCATCTTTATCCCATAAACGACAACACCCGAGTGCAGCAATCTAGAGCTCCATAGACTCACCCCTCACATTTCTTTGGCCAAGAAAGGATGTTGGACCTATTATGAAATCTCCACCTAAACCTCAGCCTGAAACCCATTGAGCTCGGCGGCCTCTTGACCGCCGGAAGATATCAGACCTTTGAAAGGTTGGACAGCAGAGAAATTCTTAAGGCATTCCCAGAACTCCTAAAGTGACCGTAAGATTGGAAGGGTTTTATCAGAAACCTAACTAGACTTTTGCCACAAAGATTTCTCTTAAAAGGGATAGAGTCATCAACAGGTTTAAGAGGAAATCCCAAAATACATGTCCTACTAGATAATGATTAATCTGAAAATATAGAATAAAAACAGCAAAAATAAAAAAAGAAAGGAAAACCCCTCTTCCAACAGCAAAGTCTCAGATGACTTAGAAAAGAACCTCAGTTTAACAAACAGTGTTTGCGCGTGATCTGGCAGCACGTGGCGTGCGTCGGCCAGATCCAGCGTTGTAGGTCCTGCTATTTCCGATTAGCTGCGCGATCCGCCCGACAGTCGCCAGGTTCTGATCTCTTTTTTCAATCAAGAAGACTATGTTCGTTGTTGGCTGCACAAAGTATGGAGCTTTGGTAAATACTCTTTGAGAATCACCAAGTGGACTCCACTTTTTGATCCTGAAGCAGACTCGCCTGTTGTACCACTCTGGATCGCTTGCTATGGCATCCCTCATCAACTCATCACTTTCAATCCTATGATGAATATCGGAAACCTGATTGGGAACCCAATCAAGGTCGACAAAGCTACACTCCACCATACCCGTCCACACGTCGGCAAGGTTTGTGTTGAGATGGACATCACCAAACCAAGACCGAATCGTGTATGGCTGGTTTACAGAGGAATTGGCTTTTGGCAGCCGGTTGAATATGAGAACATTCCAGATTAATGCAGCAAATGCTCAAAGTTAGGCCACATGTACTCTATATATGCAAATCTGGAACGTTTCAAAGGCAAACCGAGCCATGGAGATCAAAACAGCATCCACCGGCTCCAAGAGTTGAGGCTCTCACTCCAACACAACCTCACAAACCAGCACCTAAGCAGCATCCAGTAGCTCCAGATCCTACTGCTTTCCAGTTGCAAAAAGGTAAGGAAAAGGTACACAATGCATCTAAACAGATAAAAAAAGCTCAAGTTGTTTTTGCTGATCATAACTCATTTGTTGCTTTAGCTCTTGAAAATGAAAATCCTGAACAAAGTGATTGTATGCTGGTAGAGTCTCAAATTGATATTGTCAATATGCTAGAGTCTGGAAAAAACAAGGAAAATTCACAAAATGTTCATTCAGAGGCTCTTGAGTCCTCAAAAACAAAGAAAATGGCTTTTAACTCTCCTATCGTGAGTGGGACAATGCTTCTGAGCAAGCTCATTATAAACAGTGATACAAAATGAAATTAGTTCTGATACCAGTATCACTGTTTATAATGAGCTTGCTCAGAAGCATTGTCCCACTCACTTTGAGGAGGTCACTGTAACTATTCAACCTCATGAGCATATTGATTCCTCTTTGATTGATACCAGTGGTGATAAGCCCGCTAGTATGATGTCTTCTGACAATGATGATAAGTGTGCAGATACAAGGATAACAAAGGAAAATGATACTGGAGGAAGCCCAACACAGGAACAAGGTGACAAAGTAGCAGCACAAAATATGCAAGAGGCCATCCAACTACAAAATCAGCTGCTATCTATCTCAGAAACTGAAGAGGAGGCTCAGGTAAGTCCAGGTATGAATAGAATCCCTATCTCTTATGATGATAATGGAGTTATTGAAAAGCTTCAATGTTCAATAGATAGGAGCAAAGAAACAAGAGGTGATTTTATACTTGAACCAGCCCTTAAAGATCAAGAAAATTTTAATAAGCTTATCAAAAATGTGGATGTTGATGTATCTGATGCAAAGCTGTTAGATAACCTTGAACAAACACAACCTAGAAAATCAACAAGAGGTAAGAGAAAATCTTTCACCAACTCAACCAAATCAGTTGTTACTAAAACTGTAATGACTAGGTCTCAAAATGACTCTAAATCCACATTTTAAAATGGTGTACAACATCTGTGTATGGAATTTTAGAGGTATTAAAAATATCAGAGCACAAAATAGAGTCTTGAACATCAAAAGGAAACATAACATAGGATTATTTGTTTTGCTTGATCCTTTTTTAGGGAGTAATCAGATATCCACTGTTAGTTTTCAACTCGGTTACAATAACCATTTCTCTAATCCAAGGAATAAAATTTGGATTTTATGGAATGTTGACTTTACTGTCTCAATCAATCATGCCCATGACCAATTTGTTTTGGCTGGAATCACACACAACTCAATGTCACAACCTTGGAATGCAGCATTCATATATGCTAGGCATACAAGTTCTGCTAGGGTTCTTTTATGGAACCAACTAGGTAACCACTGTAATCAACCACTAATGCTCATAGGAGACTTCAATGCTATGAGAGAATCTTCTGAGTATCTAGGCCAGTCAGCACCAGACCTAGACTCAATGTTGGAATTCAATGATTTTATCCATAACAATCATTTGACTGAAATTCCAACCTCATGGGTCAATTATACATGGACATGGGTTAGAAACAGGGGGCAAGTTTGGGAGAGATTAGATAGAGGGCTAGCTAACTGAGAACTCCTTAACATATTCCCTAACCTTAGCATTCGAGCAAAAACTAGGTGGCCTTCTGACCACTCACCATTATTAGTTAATTTGGATAATCAATGATTCAACCCAGGTCCAAAATCATTCAAATTCCAAAACTGTTGGACCTCACATCCAAATTTCTCACAAACAGTAGCTAATAGCTGGTTAGAAGGCACTAACACATATGGGATGCTAAACTTTTCTTTAAAGTTTAGAAGATTAAAGCAGGTTTTAAAGAATTGGAACAGGGACATATTTTAGAATGTATAGGATAATGTCAAATTAGCAGAAGATAAAGTTTTAGAGATGGAACATTATCATCAAATGCTAAATAATGAAACCAGTAGAACATCATTACATCTAGCCCAGGCTGAGTTAGCATTAGCACTGTCTAAGGAAGAAACATTCTGGAAGCAGAAATCTAGAGTTAAGTGGTTAAAGGAAGGTGACATGAACACAAAGTTCTTTCACTCCTCTGTCAAATCTAAACACTCTAAGGAAAAAATTGCATCAATCAAAAATGAGGATGACAACTGGATCATGAATCCAGAGGATATTGGAGCTGAAGCAGTTAATTTTTTCCAAAAACTTCTAACTGAGGAACATATTGGAAATAATGACACACTAGAAATTGAAATGCTTTCCAATATCCCCTCACTAGTCACTGATCAAATGAATCATGATCTGATGACACAAGTCACAATGGAGGAACTGAAACACATTGTGTTTCAGATGGATAGTGACTCAGCACCAGGCCCGGATGGCTTTTCATGCACATTTTATAAGCATTGCTGGGAGTACATATCTAATGATCTACTACAAGTTGTGCATGAATATATGACAGGTGTCCCAAGAGCAATTTCGGCTTCCTTTATCGTTCTTATCCCGAAAAGACAAGTGAATACTAGATTCTCAGATTTTAGGCCTATAAGCCTGTCTAACTTTGTAAACAAAATCTTTTCTCGTATAATCACTAATAGGATGAAGTCCATTATGCCATTATTAATCTCCCCTAAACAATCTGCTTTTGTGCAGGGAAGGGAAATGGCAGATAGTGTTTTACTCAATGTCTTTTTCAAACTTGACATGATGAAGGCTTTTGGTAGAGTTACTTTCTGGAAAAACTTTTACAAAAAATGGGTTTTCATTTAGGTCTGGTCAGGAATATTATGGGCAACATTAAAGCACCAAGTTTTTCTGCTCTTGTGAATGGGAAACCATATGGATTTTTTAAAGCTTCAAGAGGATTAATACAGGGAGACCCCTTATCCCCCTACCTTTTTATCCTATTGACAGAAGTATTTACAAAAAACCTAAGTTTCTTATTTGAGCAATCAAGAATAGATTACTATAGAGTGCTATATGCATCTAGAAATATTACTCATTTAGGATTTGCTGATGATACTGTAGTCTTTATGACAGCTACTAACAGGAGTCTTAGGAACTTCATGAGTTTTCTAGAATGTTATGAGAATGTCTCTGGTCGGAAAGTTAACTTGGACAAATCTTCTTACTATCTATCTGAATCAGCTCCTCAGTCTTATCACAGTATGATCAGACAATTTACCTCCATGACACAGGGAAGCTTCCCCTTCAGGTATTTGGGCTCTCCCATATTTTTAGGGAGGGTCAAGCACTGTTATTTTCAAACCATCTTTGATTCAATAGCTGCTAAACTGATTTTATGGAAAAATAGATGGTTAAATCAGGCTGGAAGGCTAGTCCTCATAAAACATGTATTATCTTCTATTCCATTACACATCTTAACAGTTATTCAACCTACTGATGGAGTAATAGATAAACTACATGTGCTTTTTGCAAAATTCTTCTGGGGCAGTTCAGAATATGGTCAAAATAAAATATGGAGATCCTGGCCTAATATGTCATATCCATTTATAGAAAATGGTTTAGCTGTAAAAGATCTCTATAGCATTACTCAGAGTTTCTCAATCAAAATTTGGTGGAAATTGCAAAAGGGGGGTAGTTTATGGTCTGATTTCATGTGGTCTCTCCCTGATACAAAAAGGAAATCTAAAACATGGAGACGATACAGAATGGTCAATGATATTGCCATTGAGCAATCTATTTTTAAAATTGGTGCATGAGGGGTTTCTTTTTGGCATGCAAACTGGACTAATAAAGGTCCACTTATTGATTATTGGGATGATGATATTCTTATTGTTAACCCTGATATGACTGTAAGGGACTACTTTTATGACCAAGAGAACCTCTTGGCTCCTCTAGCACAAGGTTTTCCTCCTGATATACATGCTTTGATTTCTAATGATTTGCTTGTTTTGGAGGAGTACCAGGATGTGCTCATTTGGAAACCTGAATCTAGTGGAAAGTTCACATTGACATCAGCATACGAACTTGTCAGACCAAGGAGACTTCAGGTGAACTCTTTCCAACACCTATGGTCCAAATATATACCTAGGAAGTTATCTGTTGGAGACTATTAAATAGAATCATTCCTGTGTTAGATGTGCTCCAAGAAAACCATATTCAGATGACTTCCAGATGTTGTTTTTGTTTCCAACAAGAAGATGATCTGCATCATGTTTTTAATGACTGCATTATGGTTAAAAACCTTTGGAATTACATAGACTTGTGCTTTGAACTTACACCTGTGAACTTTGATAGTCTATGGAATAGGTTTTTCCATTACTGGAATATTCATTTCAAATCTAAAATGCAGAGAATATGTATCAGATTGATACCAGTGGTGATTAGTTGGGTAGTGTGGTGTGCAAGGAACTCATATCTCTTTGATAGTATACTACCATCATTTTTTAAAGCTGAAACAGAGAGTTTTGAACATACTACATGCAATATTTCATGCTCATAACCTAAGTTGGAGTCTATCTTATGCTACTTTATTACCTGCTCATATTATTGCTCTAGCTCCTGTGAATAGACTCATACAAAGTTAGTCTCTCAGGTCAGCTGGAAGTTGCCAACTCAGGAATATAAACTCAATACAGACGGCTCTAGTTTGGGAGATACTCTCCATGCAGGGGCCGGCATGATCATAAGGGATAGAACATGTAGTTTCAGCAAGATCCAACTATATCCAGCAGAAAAATAGTTTGGAGGCTGAAGTTTTAGCTCTCATTCAGGGACTCCATATGGCATTCTGTCTAGGAATCAATAACCTGGAGGTGGAGATGGACTCACTTGTTTTGCTCCAAATGATACAAAGATAGTACAAGGTCCTATGGAAACTGATTGATCAAATTAGAACCATATGTGACCTTCAAAGTGAGTTCTCTATAATATCCTTTTCACATATTTATAGAGAGACTAACTCAGTGGATGATTCACTTGCTAAATTAGCTAGTACCTTGAAAATCTCTCATGAATTTAATCATTCATCTCTACCTAATAAAATCAAGGGACTAGTATCTCTTGATAGCAGAGAGTTTCTTTACATCAGAGTTAAATAATGTGTGAACTATTTACTGGTGTTTCCTTTCTGTTTTTTGCAGGACAATAGGACCATCTTGGATCTTCAAGATCTGATAGAATCAATCATTGGATATGCAGCTCAGGTGCTATCTCACATTTATCTTCATCTGGTTTTCTTTATAGGAAACACCATACTAAGACACTTCTGCACTTCAGAAGAGTGTTATATTGAGAATTAGTTTCAAAAATAAGTTTACTTAGGCAAAAAACTCTCCCCACTATCTCATCAAATGAGGAAAACTTGGAACCATTATGATTCCAAGAGAATTTTATAACTAGAAGGTAAAGCATATCTTAAGATTGAGACTCTTTAACACTCATCAAAGACAATGCTAACTTAAGCATCAGAGTTTCTCCACGGGGTCGGCCCCAGACTCTTTTTTGCAGGTTGATCGTCGCCCAAGAACGACGGATATTATGATGTGATCGGGATCTTTAGGTACCGACAACAATAATGAGTGAGGATATAAATTTGATTAAGTTATGCTCTTTTTGATGGTCTTCCTTGTTAGTCTAAACCTATTTGGAAGTAACAACGAAAGGACTTGCTTTTAGTTCTATGGAAACAATCGGGTTTCTTTATCTTTTTGCCATAACATTGCTGTTATGTGGCGTTAATTAACATGTAATATAGAGTGTTATTTAGCTAATTGTGATAAGATTGACATGAGGTACATGTTTGGAGGTAACATCGAAAGGACCTGCTTTTAGTTCAATGGTGGAGCGTGTAGTTGGACAAGATTCATTTGAAAATGTGTTTCAGGTAATATACTTGTACTCCCAGGTTTCTAGCATCGATGTTTGACGTGTATCCTCTCTTACTTAAATCATGATTGTTCATTATTATATGGAATGGTTCGATTGACTATCGAATTGTTTATTTTTTAATTTTTAGATGACTCAAAAAGACTTGAATATAAACAATTCAATTCCCGATCAGAACTTTCAAGAAAGGTGTACAAAGTTAATATCAGTTCAAATATACATTCAAAAACTCGTTTCTCGTGTTTAATATGTGCACTTAATTAAAAAAAGGAAAAAACTCTAGTATCAAAACCCTTTCTCTATTTATTTTTGAAACCCTTTCTCTATGTTATTTTGGGTAACCTTTCCACAAAACACTTGTATTTATTTTATTTTTGGTAAGCTTTTATCTTCCCTATTCCATAAATATGGTCGGCGCGAGGTATTAGTTTGGGCACCACGCATTGGATAAATCGGGTTGACCGGTCTCTCGAGCCACCGCCTTGGTCTCCAAGAATTTTTTATTTTTCCTATAAATTCTCTCGCCCTACATTCCTTCTTTCGCCATTCAAACCCCAAATTGTTCTCTCTCGGCGAGGGACGACGGTACAGCATTTCATCGATCGTTCAAACCCCAAATCTTCTCTCCGTGCTCAGAGCTCCATTGACAGACACAGGTAATTCATCAGCTTCTCTTCTTGTTTTCATCCTTGCCGTGTTCGTTTTCATGTCTGTGTAGCTCTCTTGTTTTATTAGACAGGGTTTTCGTTTTGCTTTCCAGCTCTGAAATCTGTTTTCTAGGGTATGGAGTTGTAGATGTATGCATGGAATTAGGTTGCGATTTCTTTCCTTTCCTGTTGTGGATTTACTGGCTGGCTTGATTGATTAATTGACAAGCATGTTCCATGGGTTTGGTATGTTTTAATTGAAATCGATTTCTAGGCTTTTGGGGTTGAATGTAGGTGTTTGTGGTATTGGATTCAGATTGCGAAGCTCAAAGCTCATCTGGTGGATAAGACTCAAGGTTTTTAGGTTGAATTTATGTGTTTATAGCTTCGATGTCTGCGGATTTTGTTTTCTAGGGTATAGAGTTGTTTAGTTCATGCTGTTTCTTTCCTTTTCTGTTGTTAAGTATATAGTTTAATGGTTTCCCTAATTGATTAAATGAGGTGTGTCTGCGTGTGCTGTATGGGTTATGGGTTTGGTGTG
The DNA here is from genome assembly GCA_963678965.1 of Cruciata laevipes. Taxonomy (NCBI): domain Eukaryota; kingdom Viridiplantae; phylum Streptophyta; class Magnoliopsida; order Gentianales; family Rubiaceae; genus Cruciata; species Cruciata laevipes. Next base: position 6,575,731 of record OY787637.1, read on the forward strand.
CTTAAATTCTAAATGGATTGTAAGGTCCCATTCTTGCTGTATAGCTCTTAGATTGACATCAGGTGTTTGTGGTGTTGGAATTTGACTTCAAAGCTCATCTGGTATATAGGGGCTCTAGGGTTTTCATTTGGCTTTTATAGCTTTGGTTTCTGCAAATTTTCTTTTCTAGGGTATGGAGTTGTGGTCCTTGTTGAATTGTGTATGGAATTTATGGTTAAATGCATGCAGTATTATCGTTACAGTATAGAGTTTATTTTTTAACCATAATTGATAATTGGCGCATATTTCGCGTGTTTGGTGTTTTTTTAAATTAAAAAGTGGACTTTTGGTTTCCATTTTTGTAGATCGGGTAGAAGTTTGTTTAAAGAATTTCGCCGTTTGTGTTGTTGGTCTTTGACTGCAAAGTTCGCCTGGCGACCAGGAACTCTAGGGATATCATATCTTTCCATCAGAATATGAGCTTGCCAGTTGAGAATATCCCTAGAGAAAATAGGTCAAGAAACTACAGAAGGAACCCTGTACCCAGTGCCCGACGCGAGTGGGTTCCTCGTGGTATTCCTGCCCAGAATGCTGCTGTCACTCCAAACCCAGGAAATTTTGCTGCTGCTCCTTACCCGGGAAATGCTGCTGTTGCTCCTTACCCGAGAAATGCTGCTGCTGCTCCTCCTTACCCGGGAAATGCTGCTGCTGCTCCTTACCCGGGAAATGCTGCTGCTGCTCCTTACCCGGGAAATGCTGCTGCTGCTCCTTACCCGGGAAATGCTGCTGCTGCTCCTCCTTACCCAGAAAATGCTGTCGTAGTTCGAGCTGCTGGTACGAGGCCTGTGGTGACTGGTGAGAACATGATTGGAAATGGGTATGGTGTGCAGTCGAATAGTAGGCCCCTTCCTTACCGGACACAGACATACCCTGCAAGAGGTAACAAGGGTCATCATCATGATAATTATAGGGAGAAGGAGGTGAAGGAGAAGCGGTTGAAGGATACGAATTTGCCCTTGCTTGTCCAGGAAATTGAGGATAAGTTACTGAAGGGTAAAGTGGAGTGCATGATCTGCTATGATATGGTGAGGAGGTCGGCACCAATATGGTCGTGCTCGAGCTGTTACTCTATTTTTCACTTGAGTTGCATCAAGAAATGGGCAAGGGCTCCTACTTCATCCGACTTGTCATCAGATAAGAGTCTGGGGGGGTTCAACTGGAGGTGCCCTGGTTGTCAAGCCGTGCAGCTCACACCATCGAATCAGATCCGCTATGTTTGCTTTTGTGGGAATAGGCAGGACCCTTCTTCAGATGCATATTTGACACCACATTCTTGTGGGGAGAGCTGTGGAAAGCCTCTTGAGAAGGAAGCTCCTGATTCTGATATGGCTAAGGAGGATCTTTGCCCTCACATGTGTGTTCTGCAATGCCATCCAGGTCCCTGTCCTCCTTGTAAGGCTTTTGCTCCACCCCGGATGTGCCCGTGTAGGAAACAAACGATAACCACAAGATGCTCAGATAGGAAAGATGTTCTCACATGCGGACAGCAGTGTGAGAAGCTTCTTGATTGTGGGCGCCATCGCTGTCAGCGCAAGTGCCATGTTGGTACTTGCAACCCTTGTGAAGTCATGTTCAATGCCTCATGTTTTTGCAAAAAGAAAGTAGAGGTGATGCTTTGTGGATCCCTGGGTCTGAAGGGAGAAATCAAAGGTGAAGAAGGTGTTTTCTCATGTGAGTCTGTTTGTCGAAAGAAATTGGGCTGCGGGAATCACGACTGCTATGATATTTGCCACCCTGGGCCGTGTGGTGAGTGTGAACTGTTACCAAGTAAAGTTAATTCTTGCCCCTGTGGTAAAACAAAGTTAACTGGGGATCGAAAGAGCTGCCTGGACCCTATATCTACCTGCTCGCAAGCCTGCAATAAAACCCTACAATGTGGAATACACTCCTGTGGAGAGAGGTGCCATAATGGGGCTTGCTCGCCATGTAGTATTCTGGTTTCCCAGAAATGTAGATGTGGGTCAACTTCTCGCACTGTAGAGTGCTTCAAAACCTTAGCTGTGGAGGAGAGTAAAATGTTTCATTGCGATAGACAATGTGGGCACAAGAAAAGTTGTGGGAGGCACCGTTGCAGCGAACGATGCTGTCCTTTATCAAACTCCAAGAATCCCAATCCCAGTTCCTGGGATCCTCACTTCTGCTCGATGCCTTGTGGTAAGAAGCTAAGGTGTGGCCAGCATTCGTGCCCTCTGCTGTGTCACAGTGGCCACTGCCCTCCCTGCCTACAGACCATTTTCACTGATTTGACCTGTGCTTGTGAAAAGACATCGATTCCACCACCACAGCCTTGTGGCACACCGCCACCTTCTTGTCTGCGCTTGTGCTCCGTTCTTCAGCCTTGTGGTCACCCATCCACTCACAGATGTCACTTTGGTGACTGCCCTCCTTGTACTGCTCCCATAGCAAAAGAGTGTGTTGGTGGACATGTGGTGTTAAGGAACATTCCGTGCGGTTCGAAGGATATTAGGTGCAACAAACTCTGTGGCAAAACGAGGCAGTGTGGTTTGCACGCTTGTGGTAGAACTTGTCATCCTTCTCCATGTGATGCCCCTGCTGAAGCTAGTGTTGCTGGTAAGAGAGCTTCTTGTGGGCAGCCTTGTGGTGCCCCTAGACGTGACTGCAGGCACACATGCACCTCTCTTTGTCACCCATCAGCATACTGTCCAGATGTGAGATGTGAGTTCCCTGTTGTGATCTCTTGTTCTTGTGGTCGGATAACTGCAACTGTACCTTGTGATGCTGGTGGCAATAGCGGTGGCTACAGTGGTGATGTGTATCTGGGAGGTTCTCTGATCCAAAAGTTGCCGGCTCCTCTCCAACCCATTGAAGGCAATGTGAAGGTTCCCCTAGGTCAGAGAAAACTGATGTGTGATGATGATTGTGCAAAGACGGAGCGAAAGAAGCTTCTAGCTGATGCTTTTGGTGTTGTAACTCCAAACCTGGAAGGACTTCACATTGGAGACAATGAAGTGCTTGGTGACATCCTGCGCCGGGAACCTAAGTGGGCCATAGCAGTGGAGGAGAGATGCCGATATCTGGTCCTTGGAAGAGGGAGAGGCAGTATCAATGGCCTTAAAGTTCACGTGTTCTGCCCAATGACAAAGGACAAGAGAGATGTGCTGAGGGCTATAGCTGACAGATGGAAGCTTACTGTAACTGCAGCTGGCTGGGAGCCAAAAAGGTTTGTCACTCTTCATGCTACACCCAAGTCTAAGGCCCCTTCTCGTCTGCTTGGGTTGAAAAATACAGTAGCTAATAGCATGCTACAGCCTTCCGTGTTTGATCCATTAGTTGACATGGATCCAAGGCTTGTTGTTGCTCTGTTCGACTTACCTAGGGATGCTGATATCAGTGCATTAGTTCTGAGGTTTGGTGGAGAATGTGAGCTGGTCTGGCTCAATGACAAGAACGCTCTTGCTGTGTTCAATGATCCAACTCGAGCAGCTACTGCAATGAGGAGATTGGATCATGGCTCTTTATACTGTGGTGCTGCTGTGGTTTCTCACAACGTGGGATCATCAGCAGCATCTAATGCTAGCGGTGCTTGGGGGGCATCATCTCCCAGCGATGGTGGAGGCAAGGATAATCCATGGAAGAAAGCTGTGATGCATGAACGGGTGGATGTGAAGCCTTCTGCTCCAAAGGGAATTGGAGCTCCAGTTTCTGCAGCAAACAGGTGGAGCGTTCTTGGGTCTGGAAGAAGCAGCTCAACAATTCCTGCAACTTCTAAAGATCCTGGCAACAAAGTGACAACTGCTGTGGCTTCGAGCAGTTCGGTTTTGGCTGGGAAGCAGCTGCAAGGAGTTCGGGATGAAGATGTTGTGGACGACTGGGAGAAGGCGTTCGACTGAAGAGCATTTCAAGTCTAACATAGGCTGTGTTGGTAACTGTTGGCATTTTGTGGTGTTTGAAGTTTGTAGCATAAATATGTAGTTTTGTTAAAAAGCCAAATTCGAACCTATTTCCGGTTTGGGTGGTAACCCTAGACTTGTGCTTGGCTGCTACATCAGATTCTGGGTTTAGTGTTTGATGTTTTACCCATTTTGAGCCATGTTTTGGGATTTGAACAATTATTGCGAATGGGAATCGAACTAGAAGTTCTTGCATAATGGAATGGTGTTTATTTTACTATATCGGTGTTTATTTTTGACAAATGAAATTTATATTGACCTATTCTGACTAAAATATAAATTGGACATCTACTTCAAAGTTGAAAATATTTTTTACAAGGGTTTAATACCAAATTTTACTATGGATCGATGGTGCTTCATTTCACCATCAAATATATGCTGCGCGGATTCTTATCAATGGGTTTTAATTGAAAATTTACCAACTTGTAGTAAATTTTAATGAGAATCGAATTCTAAATTCCTAATAAAGAATCAATAATGTAATTCATTATTATCATTTTTTAGGATCGTACAAAAATATTCTTATTTATATTTAATTTCATATTTTAAAATATTCCTATTTTAAAAATATATTTTTTCTTTACGCAATTAAATTAAAATTAATAAAAATACTATATATTTTTCCTAAAAATGAGGCTTGTTTTCCAAAAATTATTTGGGGCCTCGAACTATTGCTTATGTTACATACAAGTTTGGCCGGCTCTGGGCAGAGGAGGCTAAGGATTGGCCCAGGTTCGATTGACAATGACAATACGAGAATGATGAAGAATTGAGGAATTTGAGGAAAATATATGTTATTTGTAGATATATGCAACAAAGATCCTGAATTTTTTTTTGGATATTTCCCTATTGTGTCGAATATGAAATGTTTCTTTTTCCACCCAAAACTTATATAAATGGTTTGCCAGATCACACGATCAATATGTGACTATCTCAAAAAAATTTCTCTTCACCCGACATACTTTATTCTCCGACAAATATATATATATATATATATATATATATATAAATTCACACGTTGGTCTTTGTTTACATTTTTGTGAGTGCTCAAGATGATGCACAATGCAACATAGGATATGGTAATCTACTAAAAAGTGAACATAGGATTCAACTATCATATATTATAACTTGGATTAGCAATATGGAGTAGTTCCCACCAAAAATGAAATTGGGGGAGAAAACAAAGGTGTCAACATCTGAATCAAAATTGGGAACATGAGTTTTGGCCAATGGACACAAATATAAGAAACAAAACCAGATGATCCAATGTAACAAAGGATGATTTAATGTCACTCTCATCATTATTTGTAAATATAATAGTCATTGTTTGGATCCCTTGTACATCCCAGCACATTCCAGCTATGTCACACAAGGATGAATTTATTTATTCTTCTTCTAGAAAAATATGTCGTACACATTTTCTTGTTCCTCAACACCTATTTTACATTATTTATAATAGAGGAAAATTCCATTTTAGTTCCACCCTATTTATAATACAAAGTTTCAATTGGACACTTTTCTCAATTGGTCTTAAAAGTTTAATATGTAAGAAATAATGTTTGAAAGTAGAAGGTCAACACAAAATACGCAATGATCATGTATGAAAGTGAGAAAGATCAACGGTAATACACTGAATGATCATGTTTGAAAAGTTAATATATAAGAAATCAGACTTTGAAAGCTTGAATATTAACATAGAACAAGTAATAATCAAACATGAAAGAGAATAGATTAACATTTGCACTATATTAATTAGAACGTTCTACTGGATACACTCTTGTAACAATTAATAGATTATAATATTTAAGAGAAAATTTCAAACAAGGTTAGCTTACGGTAAACGCATGGCAATAGATTAGACATAAAACTGTGCTCCTACTTAATAAAACTGTGTAATAGATTAGACAAAAAAAACATTTTCTCTTGTTTATAAAGCTGCACTCTATGAAAAAATAAAAAACTGTGCTCCTATTTGTTTGAACTGGCTAAAACAATTACAATTAGCATTAGACAAAAATATTTGCTTTAGGGATAAATGTTACGCTCCAAAAATATGTGTATGTGATTTTTTTTAGAGGCCCCGACGCTCTTCGGAAATACGTAGAACAAAACTACACCAACCGACACAGTCATTGCCCGGCCGAGGTAGTTTATGAATACAAAAATTGAATGTAATTTTTAAACAATTATACACACGTTTTTTGTATACTTTAGGACAACAATGTTACTTTCTTTAATAATTAAGCTTTGTAGTACGAAATTTGATTGAGAAAATGTTAGGGCACTCCCGAGTCTTCTGATTGAAAGTGCTATAATAATATATTTTTTAAAAAAATATATACTACGGAGTATTTAGATTGGACAGTAGATTAACGTCAACTTATTATTTTATGACAAATGATTATATATAGAAAATGTTTTTTGGAAAGTGTCGATATTATCATTCTCGTGCAAGTTCTTATATAGTACACGCGAAGTACCCAAATGGCTCCAACTTATTCACCCATTCATGCTGGCTCTTATCCGTGACCACACAAAATATGAGCAGTTTACAAATATTTAACAACTGTTTTTTCTCCGTACAACACCTTAACACCTCTTCTAACAGTCACCAATCCCCCTAGTTTGTTGTTGTGTTCTTCTTTGCCATATTGTTGTCGTAATTTCGATTAACACCACTTTCCCCTTATACTTAGAGAATCATGATGTCATCGATTTATCATCGGCCAAAAACACATCTCACAGGCGGAAGCAACAAATCAATGCCGGCGACTCAAATTTCAGTGCTGGGACTCAAATTTTAATGCTGGTGGAGTAATAGAAAAGGTTTATCAGGCTAATACATCTAGGGCTGTTCAAAAAAATTGAAAAACCGTAATCCGATCGAAACCGAACCGTTATGAGAATAGGTTAATAGGTTAACCGATTAATAGGTTTAAAGCGGTTCGGTTAAACGGATTTGCAGGTTAATCGGTTCGGTTTATGGATTTAAAATTTTAATACCGGTTAATCCGTTTAACCGTATAATATTTTATATATTAATTATATATATATATATATATTTAGATTTTCTAAAGCCAATAGAGTTAGCCTTTTATAATGGGTTTTGAGCCTTTGACTTTCAAAATTCCTAAACCCTTTTATATTAGCAACCAGCCAACCATTCACGGATTCCCTTTGTAATTGTACGCCGACCAAATCGTACGCTGATCCCGCCTACCTCCGAGACTGAGAGCTCCTCCGCCGCGCCGCGTCGCACCTTGGAGTAGTATTTAGATGATTCAAGAATTTGATGTTTGATTATTTTGTATGGCAGTAGAATTGACAAATAAATTTTCGTAGTTGAATCATGGACTTTTGTAAAAATTTCTACCACGTCGGCAGTATTTTAGTGGTGACATTTTGATATTTGTGGTAGTCTCCCCTCTAGAGTGAATTCGTTCATTTTCTCTTTCTTCTTGTATTGTATTTCATTTTTTAATTTATTGTCAAAGTGATCGATAAATGTGTAAACCGATTATAACCGTGTAACCGAAAAAATAAACCGAACCCGATATTAACCGATAATACTATTGGTTGGTTAAAAGGTTTTCATTTTAATTTGATAAACCGGTAGAAACCGAACCGTTTAACCTGTAAACCTATTAACCAACCATTGAACACCCCTAAATACATCAGCGGCTAATTTGACTAAAAGGTTTTTTCTGGCCCCTTAAAAATAAGTGCAGGGTTTATGACCTCTAAAATTTCAAAATGAGTTTTTGTGGCCTCATATAATTTAAATTGAGTTTTCATGGCCTTTTGGCAATTTCGGTTATAACATTTGTTTTATGTTATGGGTATTTTAGTAATTTTATAATTAAAAAAATTAAAAATAAGCGATAACTTCACGTGATGTCAGGTTAACCATAATTCTTAAGCTACATAAATCATTGCCTCTCACAAAAATCACCACCACCCTTTGTTGCGTCGGCTCCAGATTCCGGCGATCCGCTCGTCGTTCACCCATTGAATATCGAAAACCTCCTCCGTGGCCTGCCCAACTCCAGGTGATTTGTGAAAAACAATATGGATATGATGTAGGACGGCGTTAGGATACCGGCCGATTAACGATTTTTACCTGCCGTGGCCTTGACAAAATCACCGTAGACTTCGTCGATTTGGATAGGGCTTTGGATGACGGTCGTGTGTTTCGTCGATTTAGATTTTAGATTTAGATTTCGATTATTGTCGGCAACGGAGAACATTAAAGGATGATTAATCCCGCAGGAAAATGGCGAAATGGCAACCAGCCTGGGAAATTAGGATTTGGATTTGCTGGACGCTGGGATTAAAGGATTTGGCTTGGACTGGATGAATGGGATTTGCGGGAAAAGAATATCTTTCCCACTGCCTCTGATCTTGGAAATTTAATTTTTTTTTTCTTGAATTTGTATCGACACCTGCACTTTTTTTAGGGGTCATAAACTCTGCACTTTTTTTAGGAGCCAAAAATTATTTTTTTGAAATTTTAGGGGCCATAAAAAATTTTTTAGTCAACATTTTATTTTTTCAATGATGATTTGATTTCATACTTATTTAAGTTTTGCACGTTGGAATTTAAGATTAAAAAGAAAAAAAAAACAAGAAAAGGCAAGAACTTAATCGGTCAACACCTACCTTATTTTTCTAACAGCAAACCTACTTTCATCTAGAAATTTAGGGAATCAGTGCTTTGATGCTTTCATATAAAGTAAAGATAGTGAACTTAAAATTTTCTAATAATTTAAATCGTAATAATCTTATACCCACTAATTTTAGAGAGCGTCTTAGGTAAGTTCCCTTGCCTTATCTATTTGTAAATATGATGATATGACCTGTTAATTTGTAATCACATATTAAAATAACTAAATTGGCACAATATACATACAAAATTACTTACTTGGAACTCATACTAATATAGAAGATCAAATTGACCATCAGGGATCAAATTGACTATAAATTTTTCCTTCTATTCATTCTTGTTCTTTAATTTTCACTCAATTTGATAATAAATTATATAAAATAATAAAATTGTGCTAGAATAAATTAAACAACAGTGTGATTAAATTGAATAAAAGATTCTCTCATAACTTAATATCCAGTCTAATAACTTAATTATTATTGACTTTTGAATGGAATCAGAAATTTTGACTTTTGAAAATAGAGTTGACTATCCATCAATCTAGGATTTGATGAACGTACACAAAGTCAAACATACATAAATAGATCTGAAAGTTAGGAAATATACATAGTAAGAAGTGAAGATATAATGAATGGTGAATCAAGAGAATCAGAATCAAATTGATTCGTGTGAATATAGTTTTTTATACTAAATTCTAAGCCATTTTGGAAATTGGGGATTAGCTGTAATTGCAATAATAGAATATTCAAATGAAAAGATTCCCAATAAAAAATTATTATTTTTTCAAGGTTAGGTACCCGGCGTCATAATCCTGACTTTTAATTAATATTATCACAAGATTCCAATTTCTTTCCATAAATTAAAATTGAATATTAATTAATTATAATTGAGAAAACCGAGTAGAACTACACTACTTGCTTATCTCCTCCCTTTCAAACTCCCATTCCTCGTGCCATTATAAATAGAGCCTCCTTGAATCATAATCCTCACCTCCATAAATCTCTGTGCTTGATTCTTTCGAGTAATTCCCAGTTCGTGATCATGTCTCTGCTCTCCGATCTCATCGGCCTCAACCTCTCTGAATCAACTGAGAAAATCATCGCCGAATATGTCTGGTAATCCGCCACTCTTTTGATACCATTTGAATTCTTGATCCTTTTTACTCTTTTCTGCACTTTTTTACTGCGTATGGCTGTTGTTTTTGTGTTCAAATTGGTGGGCTGTGGCTGTTTATTTACTGGATGATGAGTGTTATGTAGTTTGTGATGATGTTCCACTGCTTGTTATTACTTTATATTAGTTTTTACTTCAAGTTAAAATTGGTTTCTGATCCTCTGTGTTTGTGCTTTACTGTTGAACAGGATTGGTGGATCTGGCATGGACCTTAGGAGCAAAGCCAGGGTAATTTTTCTGTTCTGTTCTGTGTCTGAGTTCATTGATTTGATATATCAAGTTTATTGTGTGGTTGGTTGATTCTATCTGAACATGATCGCGAGATATGATCCGTTCTGTATCTTTGGTTTGGAAATATGCAGACTCTTCCTGGACCTGTGACTGATCCCTCTAAGCTTCCAAAGTGGAATTATGATGGCTCCAGCACTGGCCAAGCCCCTGGTCAAGACAGTGAAGTCATCCTATAGTATGGATCTTTGTCTCTTGATTTTTTGAAAACAAATTTTTTTTTTCGATTTTTGATTAAGTGGATCTAATATTCTGACTTTGTTTTGATGTCTGAAATTGTAGTCCTCAGGCTATATTCAAGGATCCATTCAGGAGAGGCAATAATATTCTTGTAAGTGCTTTTCTGCACTTTTACCTTTTACAGATCAATTCAGGAATATGATTCTTACTATAGTGTTAATCTGTTTAGGTCATGTGTGATACCTATACTCCTGCTGGGGAGCCTATTCCAACAAACAAGAGGTTCAATGCTGCAAAAATATTCAGCAATCCTGATGTTGTTAAGGAGGTGCCCTGGTATGTGATCTGATCCTCTTGAGTTTTCATTTTACCTACCACTAAAATGATCTTTTACTCCAATCTAATGATAGTAGATTTAATTAATGATTGTGTGTAGGCCCCCTTGTTTGTTTTCCTTTAGTGGTTGTTTATTTTCTACATGTATTATTGGGGTAGGTGTGTATAAAAGATTCATGATGTGATGTGAAAATGCAGGTATGGTATTGAGCAAGAATACACATTGTTGCAGAAGGATGTGAAGTGGCCCATTGGATGGCCTATTGGTGGATTTCCAGGACCACAGGTAACTTGTCTTGTTTCCATCATTTATTTATTCCCCTAATCTATCTTTATCAGTTGGTAATTCTGATTTCTGATTTCAAGTTCTTCATGGAATGATTCTACTGTTGATTTTCCTATTTAGGACCATATTAATTTTTTTTTATCTGCTGCTATTTACAGGGGCCATACTACTGTGCTGCCGGTGCTGACAAGGCATTCGGTCGTGACATAGTCGACGCCCACTACAAGGCTTGTTTGTATGCTGGCATCAATATTAGTGGAATCAACGGCGAGGTTATGCCTGGCCAGGTAACATCTTAAGATTCAAAGATTCCTCTTATGACTATCTATTCAATATCATTTGATGGCACTAAATACTTAGTTCGTCTTTCATAGTGGGAATTCCAAGTTGGTCCAGCTGTTGGCATTTCTGCTGGAGACGAGCTTTGGATGGCTCGATATATCCTTGAGGTAGCTCATATTTCATTTAGAAATCATTCTTTTTGTGGAAATTGCACTTCATGAATTGGATTGTTGCTGATTTTAATGTTTGTTTTATCCTTTCTTTCAGAGGATTACTGAAATTGCTGGAGTGGTCCTCACCTTCGACCCAAAACCTATTGATGTAAGATTTTTAAGTCTGTTTAAGCCTTCATCATTGTTGCACTTGATTACCGTAGAAATTTTGTTGAGCTTTTATATTTTTTTGGCAGGGTGATTGGAATGGCGCTGGTGCTCACACAAACTACAGCACCAAGTCGATGAGGGATGAGGGAGGTTTTGAAGTCATCAAGCAGGCCATCGAGAAACTCAAATTGAAGCACAAGGAGCACATTGCCGCTTATGGAGAAGGCAATGAGAGACGCCTCACCGGAAAGCATGAAACAGCAGACATCAATACATTCTCATGGGTAAATTTTCTTTTACACTATTTCATTTCTCAACTCAAGATCATAGAATATGAACATCACTTTGCTTATGAACATCATTTTGCTTATACAGGGTGTAGCAAATCGTGGAGCCTCCGTGAGGGTTGGTCGGGATACTGAGAAGGACGGAAAGGGTTACTTTGAAGACAGAAGGCCGGCTTCAAACATGGATCCTTATGTGGTGACTTCGATGATCGCAGAAACCACCCTTCTCTAGACCCATAAATGACCGTTTATGTGTTGCTCCACTAGGTTATTTGTATTCTTGAAATGAATTGTAATGCACTTTGTCACATTTCCTATATTCATGTACTTGGGATGATTGCATCTGGTGTTATGTAGTTCTAAAGTCAGGTTTGAATTCCAAAGACATGTCTTTACTTTGTATTTAATAAAAAAATGCATTTGCTTCTTTAGATTCCCATCCATGTTGATCTAAAGTTAACTTGCTATATAATATTTTCTTTAATCCTTTTTGGAAAATATAAATTTGAAATCAAGTTCATTAAATATATTAATTAACGAATTGCATAATTTAGTCATTGAAAAATTGAACAAAGAAACAAAATGAAATCCAACGAAATGACAGCAAATTTGGAATATTATTCTTTCTTTATATATGAAAGTGAATATCCAGAGAATGTCAATATTTAAATTCTTCCAATATTAAACCTTTTTTAGTGAACGGAATTAAGGATGGATCTGATTGGATTCTAATCTACGAGATAAATTATGGAAGGTCATCAATCACTTATTCATGCATGGTGAGTGCTTAGTGTTGTATCGCTATCCTTGACCAACCATCTATTTAAGTCTTTTGGTACACATAATATAATATAATGTGAATAATTAATACATTAAGTAAATATAGATTAAAATATTGTGTGCATATATATATTAAAAGGGATACACATCTATACAACTGAGTCTCATAATATCATACAATCTCATATAATACGCTCGTTTTCTGGCCATTCTATTTTGTTGCAAAATAAAATCTTAAGTTTGCTATTGAATGATTTATATAAAAATATAAAATACCATTTGTTATTCATACTGCCTTATGTAAGAGTAATTCTCCTGTCTCAAATGAGACCAAAGATTATATGAAACTGCTATTGATTGAATTTGTCGTTTGTGAGGTTTAAACCCGTCGATTTTCTTGATTGAATTTGTCGTTGGTGAAATTGACCAAGGAAATGATCAAAAAAATTGACCGAAAGATCAAATTAACTGAAAAATCAAGGCAAAACAAAAATACTCAAGGACATTGATTGAAAGATCAAAAAACTGACTAAAAGATCAAGTAGAAATAATAAATGTTCATTCCCCAATTCTTGGTCTCCACAAGGGCAGGTCTCAAAGTCAATCACCGTGACTTCAAAGTCTTTAAATTTGGAAGTTGGGGTTGTTGTTATCAAAGACTTTTTTTTTTCTTTTTCTTTTCAAAGACTTTAATTATTTATGAAGTCATACCAAGACTTAGTATGAACACGGCTGATTTTCCTAGGATCCTTTCTAAGTGGCCGCACATTAATATTATTATTATCATTATCTTATTATTGTTAAATATTTAGTTTTCCCCCACCAGTCCAAAACTATTGGCCGAGGAAAATAAATTAACAGCAGAAGATTCGATTTGAATCATTTCCATTAATACGACAAGTCTAAATATTTCAGATTCTGTAGAATTTCGGATACCGTATGAAACCAATGACAAATTCTTGGGTAAGGCAGAGGCAGAACCATTTAAACACTGTTTTTAGTGAGTTTGATGAACGGACACAAAGGTTTTGATGATGTGACATGTTTGATGAACTGGCACCGATGTTTGATGAGGTGGCGTCGAGATTTGATGCGGTGTTAGTGAGTTATGAAATGAAATTTTGCTTATTTGCCTTGCCTCATAAGTGAGGCTGCCTCACAAGAGAATTACTCTTATAAGAAATGGGACTTGTAATTTATATTTTCTTTTTTTAAAAGTTGCTTATTCTCTATCTTGTAAAAGAATAAATTCAGCCATACTTATTCTTTTTTAATACATTAATTTCCAGTCTGTTTAATTCAATTCAGTAATTTTTAGATGAAGATTTTTGAAATTAGTCCAGACCCAAACTTTTGGGATCAAGAGAATCAATAGATTATTCACTATTGCTTATCGGAAACGGCTTTGTTTGCATTTCGTTTTTAGAAACGTAGATTCGCCGGTCTCCGTACGCAATTTCCAGCACGACTTTTTGATGCACTAAATCAAAAGATGCATCAAAAGCTAAAGCTCATCACGCAATAGTTTTTAAAAGTATAAAAGTCACTCACTTTAGATTGAGAATTTTGAAAACTATAGCTGTACAATATTACAACAGGGCCATTTGATCTCAATTTACACGGCTGAAAACTGCATCACTCCTGTATAATATAATGCGTGTTTATCTATAATTGGCCCCTAAAAAATTGCTAATTCTGTCAACTATTAATTATACATACATTTCACATATTTCCCCTCTTGGACTGTGTAAGAAAGAATCTCCATGGACATTTTAAAAGACTTTGTCCATCCACTTCGGAGTATTTTATAACTTATTTGCAGTGCGTCTGATGTATGTGAGTTACCTTCTCTCTCTTCTTCCTGCAAACGACGTTTTCTTGGAATTACTACAAATAAGATACCCGAAGAACAGGGAAGGAGTCAAAACTATAATATCAAACTGACGTGTTCAATAAACTCAGTGTCAGTAAACTTCATCCATGTTCTTATGAATCTTATCAGAGTTTTCATCTCCTCTTGGTAAGTTGTGGGTTGTTTGGGGAGGTTTGAATGGAGAAGAATGCAAGAATAGTACCTCTAGCAAGTTTGTTAAGTTGTCGGCCTGGTCATAGTAGATGAGCCACGGCCCACGGGGATTATGCTTGGAAGACCCTCAACAGAGTCATCGACTTCCAATTGTAACATATCTGCAGAACAGAAGTACAATGTTGTGACAAACTAAACAAAAGAAACTCCACGGAACTTATTATCATGTATGCACTCCCAGAAGCATATTATTAAATATGAAGGATGAAGCTGTAAACTTTTTGTATTAGAGATGGATCATAAAGCTAAACCTAAATTCAAGGCCTGAGAACTATAGGATATTTATCAACCATGATAGTCCAAATTTTTAAAAAAACTAGTTTAGATTATTAATCGTATATCACCTGAAACCTCTTCTCCAGCCTGAGCACCGGCAACGCCAATGCAAGAATATAGGGAATTTTCATCGATCTTCAATTGTTCATAAGCCACATACACATCTTCAATCTTTGCAGTTTCATATAAGGATGTGAGATCCTTGATACAAGAGATATCCTGATAGAAAAGGTAACGGTTTAGTATAAATTCTCTAAGTAATTAACATCAATGTTTCGATTCACATCCATGCCATTATAACTAGTACATCTGTTTATAAATACCAAACAAAGAAGATTGCAAGTGGGGCAGAATTTATGCCTAACCTTTCTTGGGACAGAATTAGATTGCAAGTGGGACAACAGCCCAAGCCAATATGAATTTGACTTGATATCAGCTTCGTGTCTCATTATTAGAGTTCGCCTTGCCTACCAATATATGAGGTTTAAGAGATAAGAGACAAACGTACATTCAGATTCAAAAGAATGGTAAAACCACCTGACCAATCACTTTATCAAATCTAAAGCGTATATTCTCATCCATCTAATTTAAAACTCGTCAACAATTATCTTTACAATTAATCTACATCTCTTCAACTATGCATGAAAGTAACCTTCTAATAATTTCTCTTCAATAGGCGGCAGGTAACTTAAAACCTATTCCTTTTCAGTTTAATATTTCTGCATCTTAGATCCTATGCAGTTCATATGTTAAAAGAGTCGATGATCGAAAAGAGAGACTTACACGATCCAACTCCCTTGGAGTAATCCTGTTAGTATCCAAACCTCTCAAGACACTTTTACAAGCATCGACTGCTTTATGAACCTGTCAGTTAAAAGTGTTGTGAGACAAACAGATCAACATACAACTAAATTTACCGCATCCCGTCAAAGTTGAGGACAAACCTTCTCAGGGGTCGATGTTACTGAAATTACATACCAACCAAGCTTGAGGCGGTCAAACAGGTTAAATTCAAAGGACACGTCATAAGTCAAACCAAGGGAGTCCCTGACTGTCGTGAAAAGTCTGAACAAAAACACAATTTCAGATTTACACAAACATAAAATTCATGTACTTTTGATGTAAATTAAATGCAGCAACAAGACCTTTACTCAACAGTTTAATAGAGTAAAGTCCAGAATTGGTCATCAAACTTTCCTAAAATCCCACTTTTGATCACTCAACTTTCTTTTACCCATAATTGATCACCAAACTTTATAAAATGATCCAAACTTGATCACCCACCTTAATGATCCAAACTTCATCACAAATTAATTATTTTCATGGGCAAAATGGTCTATTTAATAAAATAGTGCTAATATTTAAAAAAGAAATCCCTAAATTAACTTTCAATAAAAAAATGTTATTATAATTTTTTTAAAAAAAATTGTTTCCAAAACTAAATATTTTTTGTTTCAAAATTTTAATTCTTTCGAATACCAAACATTTCCAAAATTGAATTGATGTCCGTCCATATTTTCTAAAATTGTTTGATGGTGTAAAGCATTGGAAAAGAGAACTAATAGAAAAAAATTCCAGAGTCTGAACTTTTTAATTTTAAAAATAAAAAGTCAAATAAAAATATTGATTAATTAATTTATTTATTTATTTCCCACTCTTTTGATTGAAAAGACAGTTTTACCCTCATCATTAAGTGGAATGATAGCTCTTTAACTCCTAAATTTAATGTAGGTGATCAAATTTAAATCATTTTGTAAAGTTCAATGATCAAGTTTGGGTTAAAAATAGTTGAGTGATCAATAGTGGGATTTTATGAAAGTTTGATGATCAATTCTGGATTTTACTCTTAATAAAAACCAAAAAGTTAAAGGGAGGAAGATAGAGTGCGAGGGTGTTCCAAGTACAACTTATTGAACTAAAGGCAGGCCTGGCAAAGAGATCATCAAACATTAATGATATAATTACCTGGAATTTATAA
The DNA here is from genome assembly GCA_963678965.1 of Cruciata laevipes. Classification (NCBI taxonomy): domain Eukaryota; kingdom Viridiplantae; phylum Streptophyta; class Magnoliopsida; order Gentianales; family Rubiaceae; genus Cruciata; species Cruciata laevipes. The sequence goes on from OY787637.1 coordinate 6,592,619, forward strand.
CCTCTGCCAATAAAGTCATTGTAATGGCAAAAAACAGTCTATGACTGCGTAATCCTTGTATCAATTTACTTCCATTATTCTCCAGCTCTGCAGCTGAATCTTCAAGTTTTGAGTGTTCACCTACGCAAGTATGAAAATCTACTTTAAAAAAGTCCTGAAGTCCTACTTATAATCAACAGGAAGCACATAAAGTTAGTAATCAAGATTCACCTTCATACGTTGGCATGCTTGCAATAGTTTTAAGAAGATCTTGCCCATCACAAGAATAACCCCAGCGGTTTGGGGCAGGCCCCGCAATATACGCACATGCCCTCTCATCTGTATCCTTTAAGAATACCTGAGAAATGAGGAAAATCAGCATTCAGTTCAAGATTACATAAAATGAACAAGACCAAACCAAAAGGATCGATGGGAGTATAAAAAGAATTGTCTTCATGATGCCAAAAGATATCTTACTTGTTGATGTTGTAAATCAGCAGCAAACGGTCTGAATATGATAGGTCTGTACTTTTGTGCTCTCTCAAAACCAGTGCTTGCTTTAACTGTACCCAGGTAATCAAGGATACAAGACTCGATCTCATCCTCTGAAAAGTCGCCAACAATATTCACCTGATGAAATAAAATTTTGAAACACCAAACTTAGAATAGTGTCTCATCAATCTTGATTGTGATAACATAATTGGTTATCCTAAAACTAAGAGAACAAACACAGGATAACTATTTCACCTCCATGTTGTCACAAACAAATTGACTCATCACTGCATCTTTTACTTGTTCCAGTGTCAAGTTCTTCAGTGAATCAGGAGTTGGTTCCACAAAGCGCTCATCTCCATTAAGCATCGCCAACATTAGTTTGTGGGCAGTCGAACGTTCCAAGCTCTTTGGAATCGAGCGAAAATATGACAAATATAACTGCCTTGCCCTATCAAATGCATCTTCTAGCCAAACACTATTCTGTTTACAAGAGCATCATGTGTAAGCATCGGATACCATGGACATAACACTAAAAAAGTCTCGGTGCATGTTATTATGAGATAAGACATGTCTAGAGAAAAAAAAAATACCTCAAGTACCATATGGAGCAACTGGAAAGCTGCACGCATTCCATTGTCTCTTAAAGTGAAACGGAATTCCATACAAAGAAATTCTTCGGTTGACTCTAATGAGCAGTTTATAAGATGGTTCACACAGAATAGTTCCACCTGAAGAAGCATAAAGGCATTAAAGATGAATAATCAGTAGATTGTTAAGGAAAAGTTAAGAGTGCAATATGGAACACCTATAATTTCTTTATTTACTTGGAAGTTGGAAGATGAGATACAATAGGCTTAATGGTCATGGATGAAACAGCACAGAGACTACTCATAATCTCATTTAAATTTTCAATAAGTGTTTACAAGAGAGACTGAATGTTATTATTTCATCCCTCCTAAAAGCAGGTTTTAGTGGGCACATTAATTAAATAGCACAATTCCCTGCCTAGTGGTTCTACAGGCAAACAACTATTGTTCAGCTTGGCTTATTTATAACCACAGAGTGAAACAGCATCATATCGACTAGCATGGCCACAAAAAACAAAAAATTGATACAATCTCATAAATCCAACGTTGTCATTTGGATTAATATCTTTCTTGTAACTGTTAAACATGCAATTCTTAGATTAGACCCTAACATCCCTTCTGTAAAACTGAAATCTTAGAATGAAAGACGTGAATAATAGGATAAATGAAGGTCTCCGAATACAGCTGATATCACCTGTCACAGTTTTCATTCTAAGGAAGATAGGAGGAACTTAGTGCAATTAACATGTATAAAAATTATTTAAGAGCAGGAAAAATTGATAAAATCTCATACGATTCACAGTTGTCATTTGGGCTAGATCTTCTGAAACTGTGGTACATGCATTTTTAGTTAGATCCTAACTGTTACACGACCATTCTGTATAACTGACATCTTCAACTTATAGACAAAGCTTAGGATATAGCTGATACCAACTGTGGCAGTTTCCAGTCAGATGATCGTGAAAATGTAAAGTTGGCAATATAGCACTAGAGGTTTGTATATACAAGAAAGCAATGCAAGTGACTAGAAAAAGGAAAGCCACTACTGCTATGCAGTGTCCTACTACTGTTTTCTCCCAACCATATAGATAAAATTAATTTGTACCAAATTTCAAGTAAACAGATATAATACTATTCATATTCCATAATAATAAGTTGATGGTTGATGTCATTAGATTTTGTTGTCGAACATTAAGTGGCATGGCACAGCCACGATCAATGTCTGTTTTTTTATATTAAATTCCTGTTCACTGCACATGCATTTAGTCAAGATACAGTAGCTTTTAACCAGAAAATTTCCATCTTTACCTGTTCTCGTGAAAAACCACCAACACGACCACCCTCACTCAGAGTACGAACTCCTACTATGACAGCTCCCTTTGACTCCAAGTCTTCAGCAGCTCGTCCTCCACCAACTATGAGCCTCATAACACCACATTTCGCTTCACTACTTGATATCTGTTCCAAATACAGTAAATATGTCAACAAATCCAATATGATTCAATATAAATGGTCAAAACAACCCGTGAACCTCACCACTTTGAATAAGCAACACCAATACAAACATTCCAACACTAAAACGAAAGAAGAGACAATAAACCAGAAAACATAGGGAAAAAGCAAATGTTGGTGGTTCTGGTTGATACACATAATAACAGATGATGACTATACAGAATTTATTTTTGTTTAATTTGCTCAGACAAACAAAGATAGACTTAGACATGATCACCACCCGCACTTCCTAACATTTATAAGCAAATAGAAGTCATTTGAATCATGCGGATGATTCAGATTTATTGCACCCATCCCGCTTTAAAAATTGACAGAATCGAGAATAATGTGTAAGAGATCAACTTAATGTAACTTGTATTATTCTATAGGTATTAGAATCAAGATATACCCTGTAATTGACAGGAAGTCCATTGGAAAGCCTGCGCTGGGTGATTCCTGTTTCCTTGTCAAGGACTTTAGTTTCCTTTGAATCAGGTCCCATAGGAACAAATGAGGGAGAATGTAGGGACCTCAACTCTTGAAGCTGCATTGTGGTAATCAATTCCTTAGGCACTTCAAGCTGCAATGTAAATAAGCACATCAGATCCAAGCTCTCAATTTCTTATGTTGGTAAGCGATATGTAACTTCCACTTGTTTCGTTTACACTTAGATGTTTCCCATAAGTGATAATAACATATGAACTTTGGAGAGTAAAACGTAGAAGAGATCAGACTTTTAAGCCTTAGTTCCTTTTTGAATATATTTCTCTACTAAAGGCAAACAAAGCAATAAAAGCTAGATTAAAGGGGCACCTCTGGCTCAGCCTCTATAGGTTGCTTTAAACCTGCTTCAATAGCAGTAGTAATCTCCTCCGGCGTGATCTTGAACTCCGTTTCACCCATTCCATCCACATGTACTTTCCTTGGAACACAAGCAACAATTGCTGCGGGAAGAGGTGCATTTGGCTTTCCAAAATCTGAAACAAATTCCAGCACTTTTGCACCAACAGCATTAACCTACAAAGGGAAAAATTTAATGCATCACTACAGGAGCTTCTCCAACTAAGTCAATCTTTTATCACTAATGATGGTTCAATCTTAGAACTTACTTCTTCTAGAGTCACTGTTCCAGCAATTGCAATCAAACTCTCATGTCCTTGGCTTTGATCCATGACTGTGTGGCCAAGAGCATCACTCTCCATAATGAAATCCAGATTATCCACAGATGAGACATTGTCAATCATAGCTGCTAATTGTTCACTATCTTTTAGCAGTGCATCCATATAGCGTGTAAGCTCGCCTTTTGTCACACCAAATTCTTTAAGTCTGCGGACCTGCATTATACAAAATGTGTGTCACCAAACTAAACAAGACATAGGAATAAAAACGAGAAAACAAGAGAAGATCCAGAGAAATATAAGGAAGCAATAGCAACAAACCTCTTGGACAGCAATTTTAATGGCACTATGCCAGTTTCTTGGTTCAGCAGTCACAGTAAGAGTGGTTACAGTGCAACCTTCCCTACCAGAATCACTATGATCCAGCTCCACAGAGGTGAATGGTGGATCTGAACTCTGTAATGATTCAAAAGTTAAATGAGGGTAGTATTTCCTCTAAACAGTTACTCAGAAAAACAAAATCAAAATACACTGTCTGCGTGACTAGAATGGAAAATCTACCTCCAAAGATTTTTATTGATTTAGAGGAACTCAAAGATAATACGAGTCTCCTCGGTATTCACAGCATGAGAAACAAACAGACTAGAGTAATTAATTTCACATCAAGATAAGATGAGCCTAAAATTCTCTAAGATAATTACTTCTTCGAATACATTAGGTCAACATACTGGGCTTTTCACAACTAGAAGAAAGTTCTCTTCCTTATCTCCCAATTTAAAACTAAATAAATTGGATGACTTTGGGCTACTAATTGAAGGTTTCCATCATTTTGGTTTCACTCGAAGTTCATCCACAGAAACATAATCTTAGGATTCACCGCCAAAAAAATCCATTAAATGAGAAGCCAGGGCATGTGAATCACACCTTGTATCTGGTATTAATTCGGAAATGCAGAGCTGAAAGAAAAATCCTCTTCATCAGCACATTACGCAAATCACTGAAAGTCTTAACCTTGTTCACAGGAATCTGCAAGTGGGCCACATCAATTTGTAAGAGGAGAAAATTGATATAGATAAATGCGCTAAATGTACAAAGTATACAGTCAACACTGCTAATTTACAATTAATACATGCATAGGTACATGGGGGTGTTTTTAAGGACCAGAATGTGGGACATGCAAAAGTTTGGGCCAAGGAAAAAGCGTACTACCACCTCTAACCAAGAAGCCGCGTTTTATTTCTACCAATGCCTTAGAAGAGTTCCTCTCATTAATATTCTTATCAAACATGCTTGTTTCAACCAACCTAACTTCACTCGTTATTCAGTACATAATCATAAATATATTTTGTACAGATTTCAATAATTTGGGTAACGAGTATAGTGACCATAACAACCAGGTAAAGGGTCCCAATAAATTTAAGATAATTTAATATTGTCATTATCCTACCTTGCAAAACATATTCAAAGAGAAATTCTGAAGCAACTCATGCTGAAATATCTGAGGAGGCTTTACAGCATCACTGCTCCCAGGAAGGGACCAGTAATGCTGGACAGGAGGACGAACAGCATGTCTTTCCTTTTTGAAGATTCTTGCTTGTTCAGTGGAGCCCGATGACTGGTTTAAATTTCCACCTAAACCAACTGTAAGCTTAGGAACAAGGAAATTAGCCATTGCACCAAATGCACTTGTTTTTTGGACAGGGACGGTAGCTGTCTCACTTTCCAACCCAGTCTGACCGAAAACATTCTGAATGGACATCATAGAGTTCATATTAATCAAGAGAGGTGGAAAAGAAAAAGTTTATATTCTAATCTTGCAGAATAGCATTGTATCATCATATGGATAAACATTGGTTGCACAATAACAAAAAAGAACGTACTTCAATATGGTTAACTGTCTTTGGAATGTTATCAATATCCCCCACAACATATAATGTGGCATTTGCAGGAAAGTACCAACGTTCATGGAACTTCCTTATCTTGTCTGCATCCCATTTCTTGATCTGATCTTCCAGTCCAATTGGAAATCTTTTACTGAGCTTGTTCTCAGAATGCAAATGTTGTAACAACTATGACAACAAAAAGATAATTAAAAACTGTTGTCTGCCGATAAGGGTGCACAGATAAGTAGCACCACACCACACAACACTAAACAATTGTAATTACCTGACAATCAACACGGTACTCAATAGTATTCATCATTTGCAGTTCTGATAGTATTGCTCGCCTTTCTTTTTCAACACGGGAAGCTAGGAACTTTGGGTGAAAAGCAATCTACATTGCACAAAATTTCATCTAAATCAGATTGCTCTTAACCAAACCCACTTGCAAAAGAACACTTCCAAAATCTAAAATCATTCTCTGGAAACTAGAAAGTTAAGAATCAACTAAGCAATAAAACAAGATAGTCAGAATGATATTTTTACCTCATTGAGGGCATCAAAAACAACTGGTAGCAACTCTTCTTCAGAATCCTGTAAAATATATCAAAATCAAATAATGTTAATAATATTTGAGCAACTGCAAGAAAAAAATATAATACTAGTTAATAAACATACCTTAATGTTAGTTGGTGAATGGATATGAAACACAGTATGATGGAAATCAGTATAGGCATTTGATCTTGCCCCTGTTCCAAGAAGTTTTTCTCTTTTCTTACTTCCAAGAAACGCCACATGTTCAATCATATGCGCAATTCCTTGTTCATCTTCTTCCTCATCAATTGACCCAACATGAACTTCCATATGTGCTTCAAACCTATACATCAAAGATTACATCATTATCACTAGATTCAAATGATAATATTTACAACATTAGTATATGCATACCATAAGAAGCACAACAAACACTCAAAATATATCATTAGTGGGTTTAAGGGTGAGAGGAATTGTTAGTCATTCCAGATAGTAATAGTGTATGACTTCACTCATATAACATGCATAATAGTACTAAAATTTTGCTTAAGTTTACAAATATAAATTATTTTTTTCAGTTTTTTTTTTTTGACACTCCTGGGTGCATTATCTTGTCCCATAGAAATATTCAAAAGTTAATGATAACTGATAAGTATCAGAATAATAGATGACTGCTCAGAAAAGTGAGCTTGTAAATACAATTTTTTTCCTAAAAAAGTACAAGTTTGGTCATTACATGTAGTAACTCCCAAAACCAGCATGTATCGAACACCCAATAGATCGATTATCTAATATGACTAGATTCTACAAATCAGACATGCAGAAGAAAATAGATGAACAAAATTAAAAGAATATGTAGCTTTCCCAAGAAAATGACGAATTGCCAAGGAAATATGCTTCTTAGTGACCACTACATTCTTCATTAATGCCCCCAAAATGGAAGTAAGAGCCCAGTTGTTTAAGTGCCCCATTATTAGAGTCTCATTAGTTGAATAGTTCAACAAAATGGGACAGAGGAGTATAACGAATAATTCCTAACTAATGTTAAGGGTCCAAGTGCACCACTAGTGAATATTTAGCTCATTTACTGCATCAAATAGGCATAGTGCCAGAAAAAGGAGTGTGCCTTGTACCAACAAGACCATTTTGTCATTTCAAAAAACACATGATAGACTCTCCTAACCTAAGTAATCACTGATTCTTTTGCAAAAATGTTCACAACAACCAATGTTTCAGGTTAATCACTCATCCAATATAGGCTCGTTAAATGTAACTTTCCGAATGAAATTTAAGCATCTTTTACCAGAGTGGAAACAAATACAAACCTGTTTGGAGGAACTTTGTTGGGGAGTATTAAGTAGCGGAGGCCATTTTCTAGTTGACCTCGGTGAAGTTTTGGGTGAGAAGGTAATTCCGACCCCAAGAAACGCTCAAAATCAAATCTTTCAAGCTCAGGATCATAAGACTCAAGCTCCTGTTTTTCTAGAATTCCATCCGGCCATGTTGTGCTTGCTGCATGTGGCTCTTCTGGACCAACAGTTGCACGGGGTACATAATGCTGTTTAACCAAATTGCAAAAACATATATGTCATCTATACAATCAAAGTAGCACAAAACTAAAAAAGAAGAATAGCCACAAATATAATATTTCCCTGGCTGTACAAAGTAGTAACCCACAAAAATCTACAAGAGATCATTTTGGACCATGCTATACAATTCCACTCAAATGCAAAAAAATATCACTGCTGGGATACAGACTTTTTTTAAAAATTGAGCAGCCAATTGTTGAGTGAAATTCATTACTGTTCAGACGGCAATCTGATGCTTTAAGAAAATGCAATCCAAGTCCACCCACTTAACTATGACAGTTTCAATTAAAAGATGGAATATGTCTCACACACACACACACACACACACTAGTTTTTCTCCAGTACCTCAGTTGGGTTGCTATCCTCCACCTTCTGGCTCAGCACATGAAAAACAGATTTGTCAAAGAATGCTCCTGTTCTGAATCTATACCCATGAACCCCTTTCTGTCTCGGATAACGAAAGCACGAGACTTGTTTACGCCCATCAGCGAAGCTCGCCACCTCTGAAGGACATATTTTTCGAGCATTCTACACCAAGAAGGAAAACATATGAACTCCAATATCAAACTAATAACTCAGCTACTAGTACAATATAGATAAAGAAAAGGTAAACAGTTCAGTTCCACCTAAACTAAACAAACAGCATTCCCTTCTGATTCCTTCAATAACTAAACTCATAACTAAGCTAATTAAGCATTCAAAAAGAGCAATACCAAAAGCGATAATCACAATATAATAATTATGACAGTATAATAAACACCTTGGCGCTATTTCTGATATGTCTGTTAGCGCGCAAACTGCCGCCTTTCTTCCGGTGATGCGTCCAATTGAAATTATGAACAGTCAGCAACGAAGAAGACGGCGGGTATGGGAGGCGGCGGGAGCCACCAGGAACCACCGCCGGAGCATACAGTGCCGGTTTCGCGTTGAATACAGCAGTGGTGGGCTGCATAGTACTAATTTTGGGATGAAGACCTAGAGCGATGACTTCTGGTCAGGTCTGGGCGGCGGAAGTAGAAGTGCGACGGTGGTGGTGGCCGCCGTTGAACCAAGAGGCGGAGATTTATTTAGTCTTGTTTTTCCCTCTTTTCTTCTTCACGGAAAAATATCGTTAACCGTTTATTTTTATTTTATCGTAATTATTTACTAAGGGTTTTTTTTTTTTTTTGGTTTAAAAAGTCATTTTTCCGGTAAGAGCTCGAAAAATGTTATCTTTTGTGACGGCAAACGTGTACGACAAAATCTTTGTTCCGACAATTACCGGCTTAGTACGTGTTTGAATACACATCTCATCCTACAGCCGGGATTTACTCCAAATTTGTTTCATTCCTTAATTTAAGTATTTGTAGCCTCAAATAAACAATTTTAACAAAGAACTCTTAAAAGACCTGCATGAATTTGTTACTCAACGACAACAACAAAACAAAAAAAAAACAAAAAATTTCTTCATTTTGGTGAACTATTTATAATTAGATATATGTTCACCGCCACTCATTTCCCCACTTAGGCCCTGTTTACCAGAGCTTATCTGTAGATCAATTCAGTTCAGTTCAATTCAGTTCAGTTCAGTTCAGTTCAGTTCAGTTCAGTTCATTTCAGTGAAAATGCAATTTGATGAAATTCAGGTTAATTCAGTCATGCTGATTCCATTTTTCAATACATCAATTTTCACTTCAGTTCAGTTCAGTTCAATTCAGTTCAGTTCAGTTCAGTACATCAAGAAATAAGCTCTAGTAAACAGGGTCTTACTTCTTAAATCAATTCTCATCCACCCATCTTGCCTTCCTTAATATTTGTGATATTTTATCTATATGCAACTTCAGTTGGGACAGACTAGTATTAAAGAAAGAATCATGTTTAGTGTACCCTAGTTGGTATTGTAGATTAAATTTTCCCTGATATCTGGGCCAGACTAGCATACTATTTGTCATACACTGATCACACGGCACTGCAATCCACTATAACTCAGAATAAAACTTCATATATTTACTGGAGTTTATGGAAGGCAAGGAATAAGATGCTCTTTGAAAATACTAAACATAATGTCAATGCTTTATTGAATGAAATCAAAGAAATGGTGTCTTATTCCTTTATTGTTAAACCAGTTTACATTGAAAAACAATTTGACATTGACATGTACTCCAACAATCTAATACCTCTATGCACCAGACCTCCAAAGGCAAGAATCATCACAGTTAAGTGGAAAAAACTAACACATGGTTTTAAAATAAATGTAGATGCTTCCTGGTCAAATGGTAAAGCTGGTATTAGCTACATAATTAGGAACCATTTTGGATTGTTTGTGACTGCTTCTGTGTGTTTCATTGATGCTTCCACTCCACTGGAGGCTGAGCTTAAAGCAATAAAGCATGAAATCCTATATGTTAAATCTATAGGGTTACATAGTTTTATTATTGAGTCTGATTGCTTGGTTGGTGTTTCCATGATTTTAAATCCAATTACTGCTCACTGGAAAATTTTCAACCTAGTATCAGATGAAATAAATAGGCTCTTAGTTGATATTCATTTGCACCATGTTCTTAGAGAGGCCAATATAGTTGCTGATGCTCTAGCAAAACATTCTTTCCAAAACTCTATCAATGTTGCATTGTCTACTCTCCCTTCATATATCAGAGTCCTTATAGCTATGGATCTTAAAGAAATCCCAAACTTGAGAATAATGGATCAGAATAGATACTGTTGATTTCTTCTCTTATGACAGGTACACCCTATGAGGCCAGCACTGCAGAAGTGCTTGACTGGTCAGGATTCATAGGAGATGACATATAGAGATCCAAACTACACACACTTTAAGTTATGCTCTGGTCCATGGAGAGGCCTTGTCCATGCAGAGGCTCAACATGCTCCATACCAAACTGCTCTACACTGGAATCCAACTACAGATGGAGTTCCTTGGAGATTTTAAGAATGAGAAGAAAATATTCCATAGGCTGATTTGTATCTCACTTTGATTCACTATTAAGCAAGTGGATTATCTTTCTCCCTAACTTAACTTCCTCCCCTTCTCTACTACAAAATGAGTTATCCTCCTAACTCATTCTTTTTTATGGAATTTTTTGCATGGGTAGTTACTTTCTACACAAAAACAGCTCTTGTAAGTTATTATCTAAGCCTCTATGGCTAGTTTAGGTTTTTTTTTTCTGTTTGTATTTTTTCCTTTTATATTCTTGTAACTATACTCTTGTAATCCTTTTTTTCTTTTTATGGCTTGGGGAAGCCAATATACACCCCCCACCTACGGTGGTTCACCTTAAAAAAAAAGTGTACCCTAAATTGGACTTAAACCCTGTTTGCTAGAGCTTATTTTAACTGAACTGAAATAATAAAAAATATATTTAACTGAACTAAGATAATTTTAAATATGTTTAATTGAATTGAAATAAATTTAAATAAATTTAACTGAACTGAACTAAACTGAAATAATTTTTGAATTTATCATGTATCATTGTAATCTATAGTAAAAATGTAACTTATAATAGAACAAGTATTGAACTGAACGGAACTGGATTGAAATCAATTTAAATATATTTAACTGAACTGAGAAGGTAACTTAGGTCCTGTTTACTAGAGATTATTTCTTGATGTATGAACTGAATTGAATTGAACTGAACTGAACTGAAGTAAAAATGATGTATTGAAAAATGGAATCAGCATGACTGAATTAACCTAAATTGCATTAAATTATAATTTCACTGAACTGAACTGAACTGAACTGATCTACAGACAAACTCCGGTAAACAGGGCCTTATAGACAGCATGTTAACGATCTTTTATTTTTGGGATAATTAATGTGGATAACGTAACATGTGGCATAATTATGTGGAGAAATTTATTCGGCTGTCTAATATATTACGGAATCAAAATAAAAGGAGTATCTGGGTGGATTGCAAGTTGAATCTTGTGACAAAATAAGAGTTCAGTTACAAATACTGGATTGCTAAATCACGCCTTGTATTTTGCTTACTAACGCCCTAATACGTATAAATACTTTTAACTTTTAACCTATAGGTAAAATTAGTGTAATAATTACTGTAGACTAATATAGTTACTGAATGAACAGTAATCCAAACCAGCTCCGATGAGTTCTTGCCGGAGTTACTACCGGAAAAGGATTTTTGGCCGGAATTTTTTTTTCCCACATTTAACTCACGAAATCAAAAGTTCAAAGAAGATTTGCAAACTTCATATCCACTTTTTAGAAGGAGTGAAGGAATGCATAAAAGTTGGGAGATTTCCCGAGAAAAGTTCAGAGATCTCCCGTCAAATTTGGGGAACTTGAAAGGGAGAGGGATTCTCTGGTATCTAGAGAAAGATCTACAGACTAATCTCTCGGTTCCGAAGAAATTGAGCTAGGTTTTCTCAGATAGAAAGAGGAAACCCAAACACTTTTCTTTGATTGCCAGAGAAACTATTAGAAACAAATATGGAAAGTTGGTGATGGAGATGAGTTACGGGAATATTCTCTAGTAGTTAGAGAATGTTATTTGATACTTTTACCAGAATAGCGAGAAAGTGGGGAACTTTAACGGAAGAGGGATTCTCTAACCCCTTGAGAAAAGACAATTTTCTACTTTGTCGGTGCCGGAGAAAGAAAGCGAGGTTTTCTCAATGTGTTAGAAAACATGTATGAAAGTTTCTCTCTTACAATGAGAAAAATAGAACAATTACGGAAATCCGTCGAAGGAGATGACCAGAGGGAATATTCTCTACTTGTTAGAGAATGTTATCATAGATTTCCAACTCTAAAAACCATGAAATTTGGAAAACTTGAACGACATAGTTTCTAAATGCTAAAGAAACCCCAATAAACTATTTGTGGGTGCTGGAGAAAGTGAGAGATGCTTTCTAAATGTCAAAGAGGATAATGCACAACTTTTCTCTACATTCTAGAGAAACATTAGAAACAGTTAAAAAAAGGCTTGTCCAATTGGACCGAAATTGAATTGAATCGAACTGAATTAAATTGATTGATGTTGAATTGAATTGGATGTTGTTGATTGGTGTTGAATTGATTAGTTGACTTTTTTAAATCGCAAAAATGTTTTAAACTGAATTGATTGGGATGAAAATGATGAACTGATGTGAATCGAATTGAACTTATGTGATTTGAACAGAATTGAACTTACAATAATGAGAAATAACTAGTGAAATGAATTGTAAATTGAATTGAACTTATGATAATGGGATTTAACTAATGAATTGATGTAAATTGATTAGAACTTAATGAAAATGAACTGATGTGAATTCAACAGAACTTACAATAATGAGATAGAACTAATGGAATCAAATTGAATTGAAATTATAATAATGGGATGTATCTAATGGATTGAAGTAAATTGAACCAAACACAATGAAAATGAACTGAATGGAAGTGAACTTGCAATAATAAGATGGGCTCGTGGAACTGATGTAAATGAAATTGAACTTAATCAAATGAACTTAATTGAATTGAACGTGTAATGAATGGAGCTAATGAACTTAATGAAAATGAACTGAATTTAATTGAACTTATAATATTGAGATGGACCTGATAAACTGATGTGAATTAAATTGAGTTTAATTGAATTGAACGTATTATAATGAATTGAGTTAGAATTGATTGATGTTGAATTGAATTGAATTGATTGTTGTTGAATTGAACAAAATTGAATTGATTGTTGTTGAATTGAACAAAATTGAATTGAATTGAATTGATTGATGTTGAATTAAATTTAATTTAAAAGACCATCAAAAATGCAGTTATAATTGCTTGAGAAAATATTGCCCTTTGTTCTCGAGGATATGGAGTGCAAATTAACTTATTTATCTTTGTACGTACTAGAGAAAGATATGAAAGTTAGGGACATTCGCTATTTTGTAGAGGAAATTCTATAAACATTCTCTTCCAATTAGAGACAACCTGTATCACAAGCTCCTCATAGTGGAGAAATGTCTGACAAAATGTGGCGAATTTCTTGAAAGGAAAAAAATGGAGAATTTTCTCTTGTACTTTTAGAAAGTAACCGTTGTCATCTCTTGCAGGTAGAGGCAATTCCATTAGTTATCTCTCAGTACTATAGAAATGAAGTGGACCTTTCTCTAATGATTATAGAAGTTTATGAAAGGATTTTACAATTGGTAGAGAAACTTGTATTACTTTCTACAATTGTACAAGGGTTTGGGGTTAAGGGTTGAAGGGTTTGGGGTTAAGGGTTGAAGGGTTTAGGGTTTAGGGTTTAAGAATTAGAAAATTATTTCTTTTATCATACCATATTATATATTGTACTAATAACAAGACTTATACTATTTTCTAGGTATAAGTTATGCTCTGGTTAATATATTTAAATTCAGTGTAATTCATTTCAGTTGAGTTTAGTGTAATTTGTCTAACTTTATTTTATAATTAATGATCACACTGATAATTGAAGCAAACAGATTTTAAATTTCCTAAATTGATTCAAACTTAAGACATTCCAACTTCTCTTGAAGGTTCAACAAGTGTTTATGAGTGTATCACTATAATTTTCTATACAATAGATACTCGAATGTTTGCCAGATGATAACGGTGATGGTGATGTTGGGGAGTTTGAGGATGATGGTAAATATCGGTCAGTACCTTTGAGTTACGATGATGAGTATCAATTGGGATTAATCCAGGCACCAATTCAGATGAATGATAGGGAAGGATCGTGTAGTGCAGATGAAGACGAAGAAGATCATGGTGGTGAAGAGAAAAATAAGAAGAAACATGATACTTCATGGTTAGTTACATCACCGATTGAAGGGGGGCCCATAGAAGAACTTTTTCTGGGCTTTCTCTAATAACTAAAGATAGCATATTTAAGTTTCTCTCGGAAATGGAGAATTAGCCTTGTGGATTTCTCCGATAGGGGGAGAATGTTATAAATAGGATTCTCTATCTACTGGAGAATTCAGACTTTCAAGATGAAAATATCTACATTCTCTATATTCTGGAGATAACTTACAAACCATTCTCTAATAACTGGAGAGAACAACAAGTCGGTTCTCTAACAAATAGAGAAAGGTTTTTAGTTTCTTCTCTAGTTAATAAAGAATAAACCGATTTTCTCTAACAAATCAAGAAAATAAAGCTTAGTTTCACTAAATGGGGGAAGAGGTTCCCAACAACTTTCTCTATGTACTAGAGAAAGGCTCTTCTAACCGGAATCAACAACCGGAAATCGTCCTACAGCTCCGACATGAAGAACACATACAAGGGGCATGGAAAAATGTCAGATTTTAGCAGCGGTTTCAAGGGAACGGGGGGCATGGAGAACACATACAATTCGATCATTTCTCTCAAAGGGGGTTGATAAAAACTTGGTATTCAAATTGTTTACCTCATCTTCTTCTCCATGACGGCAGGAGAAGGATCAGTGAAGCCGTAGCCGTGTCGGAGTCTCCGAAGTCGGCGAGGTCCAGGACGAGGTGGAGGAACCGCGGTATGGGGCGTGAAAAAAAAGGAGTGTTGGACTGATTTTGTGAACGAGGTGGAGGAACCGCAGAAAGAATTGAAAAAAAAGGAGTCGGAGGTGAGGATGAGTGTTGGACTGATTTTGTGAATATTTATCAACTAAATTAGAAATAGTAATTACAAATTAGAAGGATTAATAACAGGATGATTAGAATAAAAAGTGGTAATAATTAGAACTAATTATAGTAAAAATGAACTAATTAATTGTATAAGGTAAATTATTGTATTTTTGTATAAATACAGGGCGTTAGTAAGTAAAATACAGGGCCGATTTAGCAATGCCCTACAAATATTACAAAGTCTTGGTGAGACCGTCCTAGCACATAAGCTTATGGTAGATCGAATGATAGTTCATTGTGTTTAATAGATTTGTTCATGTGTTTAACAGTTTTGTTTGCTATAACCTATGTTCATGTGTTTGACAGATTTGTTCTTGTGTTTCACAATTTTGTTTGTTATAATCTGTAACCATGTGTAAATGAACTAACAAAGTTGTGAAACACATGAACAAATCTATTAAACACATGAACTATCATTCGTCCTACAAATATATATATATATATATGAACGGTAAAAGTAAAAATGGGACTGCATATAATAAATGTTACCTTTTTTATCACCTTTTTGAATCGGTTTAAATTAGAGCCTAATTGATACACAGTATCTCCAACAAATTCCCATCGTTCAAGCACGGCCGTTATTTATAGATATGTTCATAAATTCAAAAAAGCACTCCCATTTCGATCAGAAAAAAAAAACCACGTCATGGCCATTACAAGAAAGCAATCTCGTCTCTCAGCCTCGGCTACATCTGTCGGATACGAAGAGAATTTGTTGACACTGATTTTGGTGTGTTTGCCTTTGAAAGCGCTTTTAAGATTCAACTCCGTATCAAAGAAGTGGTATGAAGTCATTAGTAGCAGCTATTTTCAAAAGACTCGGTGTAAGAATATCTCCGGCACCCAAATTTTTTACTCAAAGCCATTGGAGCTGAATTTTATTTCTAAGAGTGAATGGTATGTGACTTCAATGAAAAACACTATTTTACATTTAAAGAGTTTGTTAGACGTTAATAGTGTTTTGAGATTTCATTCGTATAAAGGATTGGTTGCTATAGGTTTCAAAGTTGAGAACATGGTGAGTTTTTTGGTTTATAACTTGACTACTCGTCATTATAGAATTATTGCCGAGCCCCAATTTTATACTACTATTCGTCACAAGAATTTTGATGATATAAATATTATATTTGATCCCTCTCACTCCGAAGGATACAAATTGGTGTTTATGTGGATACAAGTTACAAATGTGAAAAGTGTGAGATTTGCGGTTTATGATTCGGTTAATCAGGCTTGGAGAAAGTGTGCCTACAAAATAGTTCTCGTGAATGAAGAAGACCATGAGTCTCCCAAAGACGATGCGATTTTTAGTAAGGTGGTGTATTGGAAAAGGAAGTGTCATTGGGCCAAATGGGAAAAGTATTTTCACTGCTTAGATTTGAGTACCGGAAAAGAATGGGATATGCCTAAACTTCCTAATGCATCTAAAAGAGGGAAGGGATATGAATATGAGCAGCCACAAAAGCCTGACATATTCTATTTCGGAGTTCTGGGAGGAGATTTGTCCACTATTGTCCCAAATGGTCATCATTCACTCCAAGTTCTTAGGATGGAGTCTGACTACTCCAAATGGAGCATCAAGTATAGTCTGAATCTTTCTCCTCTTATTGCTCAACATCCATCAGTTCTGAATAACAAATATTTGCTTTCTCCCAGTGAAAAGTATAATCTTTCCGTGCTTAGTGTTTTGGTCGATTCGAATGACATAGCTCCAATGTTCATAATCTCGACTCGGAACAATATGATTGTTTGTGATAGCCAAAGAAAAATTGTAAACGAGATTCCTCACAGTTCTATTCATGTTAAGGGTGCTTGCAGAGCATGGTGGAATTCATTTGACTATCTCGAGACATTTATTCAGATCTTGTTTCAAAACTTGTAATAGCTAGGTTTGCTTATGCACAAGCTAGTGGAATAAATTTGTTTTTGGTTTCTGTTTTTACCTCATATGCTTATGAAATATTTTATATTTGAAGCATTTATCACTTCAGTTTGTAACTTTGTTAATTTGATTCCAGAAATCCATTTCCCTTTTGATGATATGAGAATGTTTATTGAAATTGTGGTATGTGAGTTTTTCAGTTTTACTGCTTTAGTTATATAAACTTCATTAGATTTTATCACAGTACCTCCTCTCTATGTTTAGAGTTTACAAAGGAATTATGAGTTACATACTCATCCATTTAGCTTGTTTTTTCAATTCAGTAGCTGCTAGTTTGAACATCTTCAGTTGTAAAACAAGTACATGGAGTTTTCTCCTTTTATTTTTTCGGTTATCTATAGGCATGGGGAACCTAATGAAAATCCCTTCACCTTTCATAGGTGATTTGAATTAAAAAAAAAAAAAAAAACTTCATTAGATTTCAGATCAGAAAGCATTTGTCTGTCATTTGATAATTCTTTCAAATCTCAGAATTCTGTTTATCAGCCATGTTTCCAGTTTTAATTCCATGTGATCATAATGAGATGCCTGAATATCAGAAAGTAAACTTTAGCTCGAGATTATGAAACACAAATCACTGTAATTATAAAACTAAGGATTGTAACTTGACTCTGGAAAACTAGGTAACAAAAGTGATCAAACTCCATGCTTTAATTCATGATTACATAATTTGTATAGTGAGGACACTTGTCACTTGAACTTTTTATTCAGTAGACAGTAACTTTATTCTATAATTTCTAATGTTCCTTTCTCTCTGCATTTAGCACCACTTCAGAAGCGGAGTTGAAAGTCGAGTAAGCATCAAAACCACCTGCATCAAATTTCCTGGAGGTGTCTCTAATCCCTACCAACTGGAAAACTGATGAAGATGCTGGTTATTCACTCACCATCTCAAAGTAATGGCCCGGAATTTCTACCCGAGGACATAATGCTGCAACACTTTGGAACTGTTTCAAAGAGCGATATAGGTCAGATATTATTCGGACAATTACAGCAATCAATGGCGCCAAGAAAACAGTTAAGAGGCTTATGACAAAGTATTTGCTGATGATATGCAACAAATATACGATACCTTACGAGTCATGTACTTATCCTTCACTGCTTGAACAGGTGTATCACCATTTGCATAAAGTAATACAATATTGTGAAGGACTAGGATACACTCCTTCAGTTCAGATGCTTTGTAACCTGAGTACCGCTGCAACTTCAAACTCTGCAAAACGATATTATGGATTGGTTATAAACGGTACTTCCTCTCACCAAATTTGATGATGGCATGAAATGAATGTTATTGAAGATACCACATTAAATATCAGGCAGGTTTCAATATCCTTGTGAATACTTACAGAGAGGGGATATTAACTTACCCAGGGATGAATGGACGGTAGGAGTGTGAAATTAGCAATAAAGATTGCTGAAGCAGCAACCACCGATGGCAAGAACTTCACAAATGCATAGCCAATCAAGCTCAGCTCCGTGATGTAAGCAACGACGAACTCAAATTTCTGCTTTGGGAACTGGAAAGGGCAGAAACAAGTTCAATGAAAGGGAAGAAACAAGCTCAGTAACATATAGCACGATTAATACTAGTTTATATAAAAGATTAGCTAAGCATAGAGATGGAACCACACCATTTTCACTTCTACAGCCTCTACGAAGAATCTGAAAGTCCAACAAAATTGCAGTTAGACAATTTATTTTAAATCACAACATTCCCTTTTGATGACTTAAGATGAATATTTGAAAACTAACTCTATGACGCATTCACCACGCAGCCTTACCTGATAAAGGTTTTTGGTGTTGGAGTATATATGGTGGAGTTTAAAAACTTGACTAAACTGCTTTCCATAGCAATAACCTGCAAGAAAAAGACCAAAACCTTGGCAAACTTAATACAAAATTCCAGTTTCTCTAATAGAAGTAACTTTTATTTTTGGAAGAAACGTGTAATCTGAAAGCAGGTTAGCAATAACCTCATCCTTGGTGTACGCATTATCAGCAATATAACAACAATCCTCGACACAAGGAGGGGTAATTTCTTCAGCTTTCCTGCAGATCAATCAGGCAAAAAGACATTCTGTTAACCAAAAGCCGACATCGGGTATGAATTAGAGCAGTTTGGGTAAGTAGTAGGTACATACGACGCTACAAGCAAACAGGTAACACCAACAAGCTGAAGCCGAGCCTTAGCAACACAGTGTGAAGACAAGTATCTGTCAATGAAGTTGACAGCAAGGTAAATCGTATCGGAGACGAGTTTGAATCCTTCGGCAACCTCAACCAGCCAATCCACTAAGATTTCTCTCATAGAAGGGCTTATTTCTGTCTGCAATTTCTCCATGTAATCAGACAAAGGCCGCTTCTCCTCCTATTTCACAAACAGATGCATAAATCACATGTCTCTATTCTAAAACCTAATTCATGATTTTAAACAAGCCCTAATCCACTCAAATCGAATATAAGCACGTTAACAAAAATCCACAATCAAAACTCAATCGATTACCTCCAAATAGCGAAGATGATGGTACAAAAGCGAAGCGCCGGTGGCCCGTTCTCGTAAACGATTGATAGCGCTGACGTCATCTATGGCCGACTTGAATGAAACCTTTTCCATGGGTTTGAAATTAGGTTTGAGATCGGGGACTTGGCTGACGATGTTAGTTAGATCACTCAAGGCGGAACCGGCCCTCCTTTTCTCCGGGGAAGAAGCAGCCGTGACGGCGGGTCGTTTCAACGGTGAATTTGTGTCATTCATTGAAATGACTGGGGTGTGTGATTTAGGTAAAATGAGATTTGGGAGGAAGAAGACGGTAAATGAAAATGGGATACTGCAGGCAATAAAATAAGTGTGAATGATTGGGCGGGATGCCGCCATTCAGATTTCAAAAATGACTGTATAATCCCGCCAATTTCAGATTTCATTATTTAAGTTTGTAAGTACTAATTAGGTGCATCATCAATAATTTATCATGACTTATATAATTAATAAAAATAAATAAATAAATAAAAACTGTGTAAATTTATTTAATAAACAAATAAAATAGATATAATACATAATTTAATATTTTAGAACGTAAAACCAGTGATTTTTATGCTACAAGATTATATCAAAATATTATTCATGAAAAGTAGGAATTTAAAATGATAAGTATTTTATCATTGTGTTTGTATGAAAAGTGGACAAAGTTGTTTGGTAAAAATTCATATAATATTGAGGTTAAAATGTTAGCTTTCATTTTTAGGGCAATATTTATTTTTTTAGTTCGTATTTGACGTTGACTTGGTACTAATGCCCCGGTTTAATACTTCCGTTCTATCCAAAGTGTCTTGTTTGACTTTTCTAAATCAAATTGAGACGACTTTAACCATTAACATTTATTAGTTAATATTTTAGACTATTATCATTTAATGTACTTCCTCCGTCCTGTATTAAACTTCACACTTCACTGACACTATTTACTTTTAAATTTTGACCATATATTTGAATAGATATATTAATATTAATACCATCACATGTGATATCACTAGATTCATTGTAACATGTAGTTTTCAAATATTCAATTTTTATATGCCGATAATACATATAACAAAAGATATTAACAGTCAAACATCTGCATTGACACGTGTGAAATAGATTCTGTGAAGATTAATGTGGGACCGAGGGAGTATATTTTAAATAATTATTTTTCCTAAAAAAATTCACGCACTTAAATAATTAAATATATTAGCAGTCAAAGGTGTCTCGGTTTGACTTTAGAAAGTCAAACCATCCAATTAGGCAGGGATGGAGGGAGTAAAGTTTATTTCTTGCTGAATTGAGTTGAACTGAAACAAATTTAAATATATTTAAATGAGTTGAATTTTTTTTAATATATTTAACTAAACTGAAATAATTTTGAAATTTAATATGTCATTGTAATCTATAGTAAAAAATCACTTTTAATAACACAATTATTGAACTGGATTGTACTAAAATGAAAATATGTACAGTAAATATATTCATTTGAACTGAAATAACATAAATATATTTATTTGAACAAAAAAAATTAAATATACTGAACTGAATTGGAAAATATAAATATGTTTAACTAAAATGAACTGATCAATAACCTGGCCTTGATTCCATGCACTCAAGGTGTACAATGAAATGACTCCAACAAGAAGTTTGAGGTTTGGGTCAAGGTGTTTCATTGATTCATCTCACCGTTTGTGAAATTGCGATTATCGTTGGTGAAATTGGATAACCGAAAATAATATTGCTATTGGCGACAATGAAATTTGGATTTAGTTGATTATGAAATTTGGCTATTGACCATATAAAGTTTGGGTTGCTATTATTTTTTATAATTTTTTCCTGATGTACTATTTGGGAGCATTTATATATTTTTTCTTAATTAGAGTTTGCCAAATATCTAGTAGATTACGAAAAACAATGGACTCTTGGTATTTCATGACTGATGATGGTATCAATCCTAGTTTTGTTTTTTTAAAATTTTTTTTTTATGGAGTATCAATCCTGGTAATGTTGTTTTTGAATTGTTTGGTATTTTCTTTAGTGTGAAGATATTGGCATATTGCTGAATTAAAGCTCTCTCTTTTTTCCCAAATAATTCATTTAAGTTTATCTATTTCCTTTAGAAATCGAGAACACCGGCGGTAAGTCTTGGTCGCATATTTTACCTTCAAAATGTAGTTGCTGGAAACTAAATTGTCTGAAAAACAATCGTAAAAGTGTCCAATGATTTTCATTGATTTTCCCTATATTTAAACCGCACTTCCCTCATAATCATCTCCTCAGTCCGTTCTCCCTGTGGGTCCAACTTTGGTTTTCAGGTAAGCCTTGTCTGAGCTGAGGGTTCATTTTCATCTCTAACCATGTGGAGAACATTAAGGTTAAATTTAATGTTATCTGTTTCGTTGCAGTGGCAGTGCTTAAGCTGTTTGATTATCCTCACCCAGTTGATAATTACAGCTTCATACTTTCTGTTATAAGAAATTTCACTGCCTTGATATAAAGATGGCCTGTTTCAATTTTAAGCTATTCGATTCCCAGATGGTCTATTTCTCTTTCCTGTAACCTTGTGACTTGTGTGGGCTATTTGATTCTATTTCTCCTTTTTTTAGGAATTCTTTACATGAGATGAGAGGATGAGGAGACATAATGTATATTCAAGTATAATAATGACTTGCAATTGTTTTTGGGAGCTCTTAAATTTTTCTGGACAAGAATAAAATTGCTTCTTACAAAATGGTAGTATTCTTTTTAGAAGAGAAGAGAATAAAAGATTCTTTTTTGGAAATCTTAGAGTTGGCAAATCTTTAGTAGATGAAGAAAACAAAACAATGGATTTTTCGGTATCTCATGACTGATGCAATCAATCCCATTCATCAATGCGTTTTTGTATTTTTTGATATTCTCTTGGTGTGAAGGTAATGCTGAAGTAAGGTTTTCTTTTGACTTGGTTTTATGTGTTTCATTTAGAAGTTGAAGATATAGTTGATGGCAATGTTTACTGTATTTCCCCTGAAAGAACTAACTATCTGTATGTGTAATATAGGCTATAAAATTTCCATAAATTATTGGTCCTGTTCATATAAAGATATTACAGTGCAGAACAATAAATGAGAATCATGAATAAGAATTTTTTCTTGCTGAGAAACTGTTGAAACTCAGATAGGATGATGATCTCCTATTCTTATTCTTTTTTCTTTTTCAATACTTAGTCATATACAATACTCACTTGATTTTGGATCCATACGAGACATACAACTTGGATGCAGTGCAGTTAACAGGGAGTCATTCACATGTGAAGCCACTAAATAGTGTCATTTAAAATCTAAAATTGCATTCATTTGCAGCAATTAAGTGGCTATAAAGGAACTACTAATCAAATTAATGGAATGGAGTCATGTTGGTAAAATCAAATAAAATTTTCAAATCTCCCCCACCTCCAACATTTTCTATGTTGTCCAAGAGTTTATTTTCCAAAGCATTTAAACCCAATCCTCCATATGTTAAAACATTTCTTCCAGGATGTTTTTTTAAAAATTATTTATATATTGAGGTGTTGGTTTGTTTCCTGTGGTGTGGAGGGTGACTTTAGTACAGTGATGCGGTGAAGAAGTATTTGGGCATGCTATGTTAGAATGTGAAATGTTTGAGTTTGCTGTATATTGACCGTGTTGATTGATTTTGTAAGTGCGTGACATAGCTGAATTTTCTTTCTCGATCTGTCTTTTGCAGGAGCTGATAAGTCAAGAGAATGTGGAGGTTTCTCCAGCTAGAATAAAAACCGTCCAATGGATCAAACATAGCATGTTAGAGTTTTGATTATGATGAAGAATAACATACTAAGCAAGAAAGACAATGCTTAGTAAGTCATATGATGCCTTCTGATGATGGTTTATAAACTGTTCATTTAGAACACTCTCAGACTTTTGGTGTACTAAAACTTAATTTCAATGGTTGAATTGTGGTTTGGAGGGATTAGAGACTAGTATCTAACATTCTTGTGAAATATTTAAGGCTCCTTTCACATATTACTTTTTGTAGACATGGATGATAGTTTCAAAATTATATTAGTCTGTCCACCTGGGGATTATCAGAAAGATATTGCTGAATTAAAGCTCTTTTATTTTTTTCCAAATAATTCATTTAAGTTTAACTGTTTCCTTTAACCTTTAGAAATTGAGAACACTGTCTTGGTCGCATATTTTACCTTCAAAATGTAGTTGCTGGGAACTACATTGTCTGAAAAACCATCGTAAAAGTGTCCGATGATTTTCATTGATTTTCCCTAAATTTAAACCGCACTTCCCTCATAAACCATAATCCTCCTCAGCCCGCTCTCCCCATGGGTCCAACTTTGGTTTTCAGGTAAGCCTTGTCCTAGTTGAGGATTTATTTTCATCTTTAACCTTGTGCAGAACATTAAGGTTAAGTTTAATGTTATCTGTTTCGCTGCAGTGGCAGTGCTTAAGCTGTTTGATTATCCTCACCAGTTAATAATTAGAGCTTCATGCTTTCTGTTATTATAAATTTCACTGCCTTAATATAAAGATATGGCATGTTTCAATTTTAAGCTATTCGATTCTCAGATGGTCTATTTCTCTTTCCTGTGACCTTTTGTGGGCTACTCGATTCTGTTTCTCCTTTTTTAGGAATTCAAGTATAATGATTTGCAATTGTTTTTGGGAGCTTAAATTTTCTGGAGAAGAATAAAATTACTTCTTTTCAATTCTTTTTAGAGAAGAAAAGATTCTTTTTGGCAGTCTTAGAGTTGGCAAATCTTTAGTAGATAAAGAAAAACAAAACAATGGATTTTTCGGTATCTCATGACTGATGGAATCAATCCTACACATCAATGCGTTTTTGTCTTGTTTGATTTTCTCTTGGTGTGAAGGTTATACTGAAGTAAGATTATATTTTGACTTGGGTTTATGTGTTTCCTTTAGCCTTTAGAAGTTGGGGACATCTATCACTCTAATTTACTAGATTTGGTTGCTCATTTTACACTTTTTATGTTGATGGCAATGTTTACACTATTTCCCCTGAAAGAGGTAACTATATAAAGATTTCATAATTATTGGTCTTGTCTATATAAAGAGATTACAGTGTAGATCAATAAATGAGAATCACGAATGAGAATTTTCTTGCTGAGAAACTGCTGAAACTCTGATAGGATGATGATCTCCTATTCTTATTGTGTTGTAGGTTTGGAGTTTAAGAAAATTTAAATCAGAAACCATCCTCAGTCTGAAATGATGTTGCCTCTCTCTTGTTATCCCTTAATAATTTCATGATGTGAAATCTTTTGAAGATGAATTGAAGTCATCATTTAGTTTATCCATCGACTTCTTCTTCTTCTTTTTTTTCATTTTTTTTTTCATTTTACGTATTCATATACAATACTCACTTGATTTTGGAGCCGTATGAGACATGCAACTTGGATGCAGTGCAGTTAAACAGTGAGGCAATTCACATGTGAAGCCACTTAATTGTGTCATGTATAATCTAAAATTGCATTCATTTGCAGCAATTAAGTGGCTATAAAGGAACTACAGATCAAATTAATGGAACGGAGTCCAGTTGGTAAAATCAAATTTATCAGGTTTTTTTACAAATAGAAATTTCAAATCTCCCCCACCCCCAGCATTTTCTATGTTGTCCAGGAGTTCATTTTCCATAGTATTTGAACCCAATTCTCCATATGTTAAAACATTTCTTCCAAGATGCGTTTTTAAAATTTATTTATACATTGAGGTGTTGGTTTAGGTGATGACTGATTTTGTGAAATGTTTGAGTTTTCTGTATATTTACGGTGATGATTGATTTTGTAAGGGGGTGTTTGGTTGAGGGGTTTGGAGGTGGGTAATGGGTTTGATTATAGAGTAGGGGTGTTTGGTTGGGTATTATGATTATATGGGGCCCACCTTCATTGCCTAAAACTGGCCAATCACCCAAACCCCCCAAAATTGATAACTATGGGTTTCATTACCTAGTTGTTTACTATATTTAGGCACTCCGTCATTTTAGTTTACTATTTTTATCCATTCCCTTATGCAAACCAAACAACAACATTATAATCATTACCCCTATAATCATTATACCCTATTATCATTTCCATTCTGATTCTCATTCCTCTATTTCAACCAAGCACCCCCTAAGTGCGTGAACATAGCTGAATTTTCTTTCTCGATCTGCTTTTTGCAGGAGCTGATAAGTCAAGAGTATGTGGAGGTTTCTCCAGCTAGAGTAAAACCGTCGAATGGATCAAACATAGCATGTTAGAGTTCTGATTATGATGAAGATCAACATACTAAGAAAGAAAGACGATGCTTAGTAAACTGTTTATTTGAAACACTGTTGAAAACTCAGACTTTTGGTGTACTATGAATTTATTTCAATGGTTGAATTGTGGTTTGGAGGGATTAGAGACTGGTATCTAATATTCTTGTGAAATATTTAGGGCTCCTTTCACATATTACCTTCTGTAGGCATAGAAGATGATTATGAAAACATTGATAGTTTCAAAATTTATCTTTATTTCTAGTCTGTTTAATTACAATTTTTTGGCAAACATGTTAGTCCACCTACTGTGTTCCAGAAGTTCTATGAATACGAAATTAATGAAGGCAGTTTAAACCAGTCATTTGATCACAGAATTAAATTGGCTGTTCTTTATAGTTTTTCTTTCCATGTTTTCATTCATTGAACCTGAGTTAACTGGTGCTTTCTCACACTTAATTAACTCTTCACTAGCTGACAAATATTTCCTTTATTTCGTACTCTTTTGCTTGATTAAGTTACGTAATCTCTTTAGGATTCGTTTGTCAGGCCTTTTCAGTAGATCAGTTCAATTTAGTTCATTTTAGTGAAAATATATTTTATGAAACTCGGGTTAAAGCCCTGTTTAATAGAGCTTATTTCTTGATGAACTGAACTGAACTGAAGTAAAAATCGATGTATTGAAAAATGGAATCAGCATGACTGAATTAACCTGAATTTCATCAAATTACATTTTCACTGAGCTGAACTAAATTGAACTGATCTACAGATAAGCTCTGGTAAACAGGGCCTAATTCAATTATGCTAATTCGTTTTTCCAATATATTGATATTTCACTTCAGTTCAATTTAATCCAGTTCAGAGCAAGAAATAAACTCTAACAAACATGATCTAAGTTTTCCAAAATATCAATCTTTTGTTCTCTTTCTTTTATAAAATTTAACTCAACTTTTCAGTCAAGCTGAATAAATATATATGGCATTTGTACAATTTTTCCATAAGAACAAGTCGGAGTACAGTTGTTTTGTTAATATTTGATGAGGCGAATTTTAATTGATTCGCTCATTTAAGTCAAATACGTGACAGGATTATTCGAAGAAATTTCCTTCATAAAAATATAATTTCACCATAATTTTTAGTAAGTAGTAAGTACACGTATCTCATAAAATCTTTGATTTCCCACTTTTGAAATTCAACAAAACACATCATGATTTAAGGCCGCATGCAGGATGTTAAACCTTTCGCATCTAAATTTTTAGATCTTCAAATCACAAAATAGCTTATGATGGATTTCAGTTCATCTGCATGTATGATAGTAGACGGCATGGAAGATTTGTTTATGGTCATTCTGCTTTTGCTCCCACTCAGAACGCTAATGCGATTCAAAGCAGTATCGAAGAAGTGTCGCGAAGTCATCAATAGCCCTTATTTTCAAGCTCTTCGAGGTAGCAGGTTTGAGGGCGCTCAAATTTTCTTTCCGGAGCCTCTGAGGTTGAATTTATTTTCCTTGCAGAAACGGTATGTGACTCCAATGACAGATGCTATAGAACATATAAGAAGGTTGATAGGTGTGGGGAGAGTTTTAAGTTTTCATTCTAGCAATGGATTGGCGGTTATTGGTATTGAATTAGAGTTGGGGGTGAATATCCTAGTTTATAACCTAACTACCTTCAGCCATCGATTTATTGCCCAGCCCATATTTGGTGATGATGTCTTTGATTATAGTGATGATGACTATGAATATGAGTTTCTTTATATGAACATCGGATTTGATCCTTCTCATTCCAATGAATACAAGTTGGTGTACATTTGGAGGAAGGATAATTTTGTATATTTTGCCATTTATCAATCGGAAACTCATTCCTGGAGCAAGTGTATATACGAAATACTACTCGAACTTAACGAGTCTAGTTCTTTCATATATGATGTAATGTTTAGTCGCGGTGTGCTATGGAATGGAAACTTCCATTGGATTAGTTATTGGAATATGTCTTTTTATTGCTTGGATTTGCTTACTAGAGATGATAGAAGTATGCCCAAACTACCATTTCAAGATGAAGATTTGGAATATGATCCCTCGGATGAAGATTTGGAGTATGATCCCTCAAACTTGCCGGATGTTTTCTTTTTTGGAGTTTTGGGTGGTGATTTGTCAGTTATTGTCCTAGGAGACGACCTTTCACTTAAAGTATATAAATTGGAGTCTGACTATTCCATGTGGGGCGTCAAGTGTAGTCTTGATTTAGATCCTCTAATTACTCGATATCCATCGATCCAGAATGATGATGATGATGACGATGACTTCAGGAGTACTATTTCCGTGCTTAATGTTCTAGCTGGCCCAAAAGAGTTGTTTGTGGTGTCCATTCCGAACAATCTCATTGTCCTTTGTGATACAGAGGGTCAAGTGGTTAAGGAGATTGATGATTTTTCGGCTCAGGTTGAAGTTGCTGGACCTAGATGGTGGGAAGCATACGAATATCACGAGACCTTGGTCCCAGTTTAGATGTTTAAAACTTTGTACTAGCTACGCTTTCTTTTAAGCAAGTACTTGAATAATGCTTGTTTTTCATTATACATTTCATTTTAGTTTTTCTTGGAAGACAAAAAGAATTCATTTAAGTTTAATTCTATTAATATTTTGTGTTTTCATATTGTTGTCTCTCTCATTTCATACACGAATTCTTCGTGTTTAAATCTCATGAACTCAGTTGTTTATAGTTTTCTTAATTCTGCGTGATTTTGACAAGCCTGCATATAAGAAGGTACTTGTGCCAAGTGCCAATGTGCCATGTTCGAGTATTCCTAATACTGCTACTGCTACAGAAAGTTTTCCATTCGTTGAAAGATGAAGATCTACGGGAAAGAAATTGTGCCTCGTCAGCCCGTTTGACATATCCGAATTTCTGCTGCAAATTCGAAAGAGATGGAGATTGAGGATGTAGCTGGAACTGAAGCTAGCGGCTCGGGGTGAATGGACAGAGAGAAGCCTCTGATGAATTGTCTGATGATGAGGCTCCTGATTGTCTGCCAATGATAACTGACTAAATATATGCTTCTTAACATTTGCTACCATATTCCTAGCCAACATTTGCCATTTGCCATTAGTTTGCTTCTGCAACTATTTTCCTACATATGCCTACTTATAATTGCTATTCTGATGTAATAAATAATAATATTAAAAAGAAGATATGAATCAGTCTGATTATGAAAATAAGTAATTCTTGCATAAGTTTAATTCGAATAAGATATGAATCAGTCTGATTATATATAAAACTGTTAGGTCACTGCTTGTTAGTATATCAGGATCTGTTAGGTCACTGCTTTTGTAAACTAAATATGAAATTATGAAAATAGATATGAAAAACTAGGATTACAAAAATGATCAAACTCTACAGTTTAATTCGTGATTACATCATTTGTGTAGTGAGGACACTTGATTTTATACTCAGTAGACAATAATTTCATTCTATAGTTTCTAGTTTTCCTGTATTTTGTACCACTTCAGAACCGAAGTTGCAAGTCAAGTAAGCATCAAAAACCCCAAAATCCAGGCATCAAATTTCTTGGAAGTGCTGTCCCTAATGGCCTAATCCCCCTATCAACCGAAAAACTGATGAAGATGCTGCTCATTCACTCACCATCTCAAAGTAATGGCCCGGAATTTTTACCCGAGGACATAATGCTGCAACACGTTGGTACTGTTTCAAAGAGCGATACAGGTCAGATATTATTCGGGCTTTTACAGCAATCAACGGCAGCAAGAAAACAGTTAAGAGGCTTGTGACAAGTATTTGATATGCAATAAATATACGATACCTTGCGAGTCATGTACTTGTCTCTCACTGCTTGCTCAGGTCTATCCCCCTTTGCACATAATAATACTATATGATGAAGGACTAGGATACACTCCTTCAGTTCAGATGCTTTGTAACCTGTGTATTGCTGCAACTTCAAACTCTGCAAAACGTTATCATGGTTATTAACTGTACATTCCTCTTGGAAATCACAAAATTCGATGATGGCTTAAATTGAAAGATTACCACATTAAATATCAGGTTTCAATCTTTTTGTGAAGAGTTTACAGAGAAGGTTAACTTACCCAAGGATGCACGGTTGGCAAGAGTGTAAAACTAGCAATAAATAGTGCTGAAGCAGCAACCACCGATGGCAAGAACTTCACAAATGCATAGCCAATCAAGCTCAGCTCCGCGAAGTAAGCAACGAGGAACTCAAATTTCTGTTTTGGGAACTGGAAAGGGCAGAAACATGCTCAATAATGTATAGCACGATTAATAGTTTATATAAAAGATTTAGCAAATGAAAGAGACTGAACCACATACCATATTCACTTCTACAGCCTCAGTGAAGATTCTGCAACTCCAAGAAAGTTGCAGTTAGACAATCTATTCTAAATTTGATGACTAACTCCAAGATGACATGCTGAAAACTAACTCTACGACACATTCGTCATGTTTCCTCACCTGACAAAAGTTTTTGGTGTTGGAGTATATGTGCTGGAGTTCAAGAACTTGACTAAACTGCTCTCCATAGCAATAACCTGCAAGAAACAAACCAACAACTTAGCATACTTTATTCAAATTCCAGTTTCTTTAATAGAAGTAACTTTGATCTTGGAAGAACTATGTATAATCTGAAAGGAGGTAGGAATAACCTCTTCCTTAGTGTATGCATTATCTGTAATAAAACAACAGTCCTCAACACGAGGAGGGGTGATCTCTTCAGCTTTCCTGCAGGTCAATCAGGCAAAGACATTTCTGTTAAACAAAAACCGACATCAGGCAATGAATTACAGCAGTTTGGGTTAGTAGTAGGTACATACGACGCCACAAGCAAACAGGTGACACCAACGAGCTGAAGCCGAGCCTTAGCAACACAGTGTGAAGACAAGTATCTATCAATGTAGTTGACAGCAAGGTAAATCGTATCGGAGACAAGTTTGAATCCATCAGCAACCTCAACCAGCCAATCCACTAAGATTTCTCGCATAGCCGGCCTTACTTCTGTCTGCAATTTCTCCATGTAGTCGAGCAAAGGTCTCTTCTCCTTCTCAGCCTGTTTCACAAACAGATGCATAAATCACACATCTCCATTTCAAAACCTAATTCGTCCAATCATACTCCTAATTCATCCATTTTAAACAAGGCCCTAATTACTATACTTAAATCGAACATAAGAATGAAAAAACAATCCAAAATAAAAACCCCATTGGTTACCTCCAGACAGCGGAGATGGTAGTATAGAAGTGGAGCGCCGCCCGCGGCGGAGCGCAGACGATCCATACTTCCGTCGTGATGGAGATCTGTGACCGAATCCTCCTCTGTTGCTTTGGAACTGGGTTTCAGGTTGGGGATTTGGTCGATGGTGATGTTTGAAATATCAGCCAAGGCGACCCTTTTCTCCGGTCTTGGGGAAGAGGCAGCCGCGATGGCGGGTCGCTTTAACGGCGATTTCGTGGCATCCATTGCGCGGCGGCGGTGGTGATATTCAATTCTCAAACAACACTGATGAAGACTTTCTCTGTGTGTGTGTATGTGTGTGTGTGATTTGCGAGGTCGAAGACGGGAAATGACATGGGAAATTGCAGTCAATATAATAGGTGTGGAATGATTGGGCGGGATGCCGCCAGTTTCAGATTTCAAAAATAAGTTTGCCGCCTCTAGGGTTTAACTCTTGGGCCAACTGGAGTAGTATCCCGCCAATTTCAGATCTCATTTTATTTAAGTTTTGAAATAGTACATTTGTTTAAAACTGCAATCTCTTTATAAGAGCAAGAACAATAATTTATCTACGTTCAAACTTCTATAGTTCAATATTTCATACACATATAATTAGCACTCAATTCAGAAATAAAACCTTCCTAACAACTTTCTCTTACAAACGACATTATCTGAAAAATAACCGCAAAGGCCAATATGTAGTAAAGTTTGCATCAATGTGTGTGTTTGCATCAATGTTTCAAGGGAAAGAAGGGATAAAACCTATGAAAAACCCACTATAGTAGATGCCCTAAGGCTTTTCTTTTGGACTCTAAAAATAAAATAAAATAATAAGCGATAACGAGGGAATTGGAGAATCTTAGCAGGCGTAAAAGAACACTCACTACGCTATAGAAAATTATACGATGAAATTATACAAGTGTCGTTTTGACCTTCACGGTAGGGAGAAAAAATATTTATTAAAGATATATAATAAAATAAATATTTTAACTTATTAAAATTATTCTACAATAAAGAAAATAATTTAAGTTAATTTGGTAAAGTCATGTGAATGTACGATGGTGTATAAAAAAACTTTAAAAGATAACGGTACTTCTTATCATGAAGATATTTTGCTATCAAAAATAAATATTTCAATAAATATGATATCATTTATGTATCAATTGAGATTAGGAACAATTGATATTCTCACTTTCAAAATCGACATTTTACATATTAACCATGATTATTCAGACCTGTTTACCAGATCTTATTTGTAGATCAGTTCAGTTCAGTGAAAATGCAATTTGATGAAATTCAGGTTAATTCAGTCATGCTGATTCCATTTTTCAATACATTAATTTTCAGTTCAGTACATCAAGAAATAAACTCTAGCAAACAGGGCCTCCGTGTATTACAGTATTACTGATTTTCTAACTTTCAAAACTATATATTATATATTAAACATGATTACTTAGATGACCAATTCATCAGACAAATCTCAATTGAGAATTTGTCTTTATAGATACGAACAAAATATGTTTATATTATTATGGTAGATCTAAAATTAATAATAACATTTCACAAAGAGTTAATAAGTGGCTGAAATGGGTAAATACAATTATAATATCTCTAGAGTTAAAGATATTGATTTTCTTACAAATTGCTATTAAATAAGATCGAATTCTTTCTAACTCCACAACTCACTTCAAATCATGTCCAAATTTAGATTATACTTAATTTTAGAATTTATGACAGCCCAAATTTGGATAAGTTCAAAAGTGTAGACAGAATGAATGAATCATAATATAATAGCATTTTTTTAATAAATCTATTGCTTTGATTTTTTTAATTAAGAAGAATGATAAATCTATTATATAATTGTGTGAGGTCGCGTTTATTTCACACCTCATAATTATGTACAGTGAAATTAACAAGATAGACATAAACTAATTTGATACCGTTAAATTACACCTCATTTACTTACTATTTAACTTCTATTGTTTTCAACTCATTTGCACTTTTACTAAATTTTTGATTCTTACTACATAAATTAGTATTTATACATTATTAGAATTAATATTTAATTTGTGTTTGACCAATTTTCCACATTTATGTTGCTCCCATAACTTACACAACAACCTCCTTTTTAAACGAGATATACTTATCAATCTTTTACCCATTCTGTATTTACGTTCCTTAATTGATGGGATTCCAATTAGTCAGAGGTTATAAATGATTGGTAGGAATAAAAAGATTTGCTACTAAATCAATCAAATTACGGATTCAAATTTTAAAATAAACATAAATGAAAAAATACGGCATCTTCAATTCAAATTTTCATTCAGAGCAATGGCATGCTCGACTTTGAAGCACCATCGAAGCTGTTCTCCTCCTTCAGATCAACCGGATCGCATCAGCCAATTGCCCGAAGTACTCATATCCTCCATTCTTTCAATTCTCCCCACAAAAGATGCCGTCAGAACAAGCATATTGTCGCACAGCTGGAAGCCTCGCTGGAGCTTTGTCACCAGCTTCAAGTTCGGTGAAAATCACAGCAAAAAGTTCATCAACATGGCTCTGTACAAGCACAGTGGCAATTCCATCAACAGCTTCGCTCTCGCATGGGAGAATCACTACCCGTGTCTGTATCTGAAGAAGTGGGCCAGCATTGCAGTTGCGCGAAATGTTCGTGTTCTCAATTTGACATCCGATCTTTCGAATAATGCTAGTAAGCTGGATTTGCCGTCTTCTATTTACGCCAGTAGAAATCTCGAGGTTTTGATATTGGAAGGCCGATTCCGGGTTAATCCTCCCAATCTGGTGAGCCTTCCCAAACTTGTGCAAATGGAGCTCATAGAGGTGATGTATAAATCTGACAAATCCATTTGTAGTCTTATATCTGGATGTCCTGTTCTCTGTTCCCTCAAAGTGGTAAGGACGTGTGGAGGCGATCAGATGAAGGTTTGTTGCATTTCATCTCCTTCATTGAGATACCTCGTCGTCGATTTCAATGAGAATGGGGAGGAACGAACTGATATAAGCGAGCTGAGATTAGAAATTGATGCTCCCATGCTTCAATTCCTCAGTTTGGATGATTATAAGTCTGGCGGTATTACCATCCATCCCCAACACAGCTCAGTGAATAAGGTGATCATTGATGTTGTTCACTTGTATCCGAATGAAATTGTTGAATTGGTGCAAGATTTGGGGGATATCAAGTTTCTGAGTTTACATGTACCACACATGATGAATCCTCCCCAGTGGAGCTGGTTCATTGATATGTTTGATAGTTGTGTCAGCTTAAATGAGTTTGAATTTTACTATAATGATTGTGCACCATTTGAAGATGCTTTGAGGATTGTGGATCATGGTGTTCCGAGATGCCTGTTATCTAGTCTCAGGCGGCTTATAATTAGAGGCTTTTGTGGCCAGGAGGACATTGAATTGTTGAAGTTCTTCTTGGATTACGGTCAGGTGCTGGAAACCGTTGATCTACATTGTGTTTCACAACCTGTAGATGAACAGTCCAAAATACTCAGAAATGTGTTTGAGTTGCCTAGCTCGTCCCCGAATTGCAAAATTCGCTGTTTCTGAGGCTGCTATAGTGATTCTCAATTTCTTCTAGGATTTGCAATTTGGTTTTATTTAGTAGGTTTTCAATTAGGTTTTTCATGTATGAACTTTATTACTCAAACATTCCACGCACCTGCTACTTCAGTTTACTGTTTTATTCGTATTTTGTCACGGTTATATATACCTTATATGTCAAGGTTTAATTTCAAATTTGTCATGTTCTGCTAAATATAAATGGGTAGAAACAACAAGGGAAGCATCATTTTCGCTACAGAGCTCAGATAGAAACACCAAGGGAAGAATAGCAAAATAAAATCATCAATGGAACATCCAGGGAACAATAGCAGCAAAGATGTAGCTAAGCAGCAAAAAAAAACCACGAAAAAGGGACAACACTGCAAGGAGAGAGATACATAACCAGGAGAAAAGGCCGAGATAAAGCATAACCACCGAAATTCATAGAGGCAGCCACTAGACAGGTACAAATGAAACATGAAGTAGGTTAAGTAACTGATATGAAAAGAACCTCAGCTTCATCGAGAGCATTACTATTAAACTTCGAGTTCTAAAATAAACGCCATCAGTGCAATCTCAGGCATCAACAGATAGTACTGAATCATACTTCCAGTAATAGAGTGATTGTAATCATCGAAGAGCACAGTACAATGTCAAAACCTTAACAATAAAAGAATGAAATACTCGAATGTTGATACTTTACTACTAGGTAACGAAAAGTCTTATTCAAAGCATTATACGACTGCATTTACAAGGTATTGTCAAGCTGGAATCTGAAGAACCTGGAAAAATGTTCTCTAACCCTGGACAGCCATGGTTGAAACTATCGCAGTCTCTGCTTCACACGCCGACCATTAACATCACTACCATCCATTTCACACCCCGTCCTGAGAGAAAGCTCGGTCATCCTTGCAGCATACTCCAACAGCTCGTGAATTACCGATGGGCAACTTTCCTTTAGATACTTATACCCATCTGTCTGCACAACAGCCTTACGATTTTCAGGCATGGCAGCAAACTCAAGGCAAACGGACTTGAGAGGGAGGCACTGGTGCTGCTCCGCCAGAGCCAAACTAGTGGCCACATTGTTTATCGCAATATTCTCACAGAGCTTAGACTCACACAGCAGCCTTAACCTATCCAACCCATACTTATCCGCAGCAGCAAGAAGATGCTGAGCCATCAATGTCGAAGCAGCAGGCAAGGTATCCCAATACATATAGTGAAGCAAAGCTCTAAAAGCTGAAGCATCCATATCATCAACATCTATACTACTTATGGCCTCATCTTTCATAGGGCCAAAGAACTGAGCCATGAATACAGGAGAACGAGCAGCAAGAACCAACTTATGAGCAGGAAAAACTTCATCTTTCACTACGAAAGTTACATCGGTGTTCTTACCAGATTCAAGCAGCTTCCCAAAATGCTGGCCCATATCAGAAGGAGGCACAACCACAGAGTATGTTTTCGGCACTACGATTCGCGTTTGAACCACACCAACACGACAGTGAACCAGCAGGCAATCTCCACGGAGGTAGTCTGATCCTTCCAGCTGACTTCGCCGGAGAAACTTCTTGTATCCCCACATGCTGCCGAGGTGTTTGAGAAGGTGGGGCTCCTTCTCCGATCTCCCAAAATTGGAGTGAATTCTGTGTTCCCCTTTCCCGCTCTGGTCCATAAGCTTGAGCTCGAACACCGCCCTCACGTCGGTGGCCACGCTGGCCAGCGCGATGAACAGAGAGACGTACTCCGCGCCGTCCTCCTCGTTCTTGCCGTCCGGGTAGAAATAAATCGCCCAATCGTGCTTCCCCACCGTGAATACACTCGACGATACGTGCTTCGCGAACCCCATCCCCTTGAGCAGCGAATACCCAGCGATGGTGAACTCGTGGGCTCCGTCCTCCGTCTCGGTCACCGAATTCGACCACGTCACCGGCGCCGGCTCCATGGACGATGGCTTCTCGTTGTAAACTTCTCCCATGCCTTGCACTGGCGAGAGCGCGATGATACAATCAATTTGGGGAAGAAATGGCTGATCAAGAAACTAGGGTTTCAACTCTATTCTTATAGGGAAGACCGGAAAGTGGCTTGGGTTATTGGGGCTTTCGGGATGGGAGGAGTCGGTGACAAAAATGTATTTGAATCGAGTTGAATTAAACTTATTATTTTATTTAAAAAGCCTTCGTTCGCATTTTAACCTTTTAAATTATAAATGTATACTATAGTAAAAATTAAAACACAAAAGGCCATACATTACTGAGCTTCATTCTTGAAAATTTTATTTCAAAAAAACTTAAATACAAATAGTCATATTGAAAAATATTCATCTAAACATATTTTTCTAAATTAAATCAATACACTTGTTAAACATTGATCTTTAACATTTGAAAAATCACGAATACGTTGACATGTGTTGTTAACATGTGTTGTTCAAGCGTAAACATCTTGATCCAAATGGTAGACGTATCGAAAACACATAACAAACATTCAAATAACCATATATTCTGTCGAAATAACCGAGTCTAAAAGACCTCAATCTAGTAATAGATTGAATAAGGGTTTCGATGAGAAATATCGATTCTAGAAAAGAAAAGAAAAAGAAAACTACTTATTAAAAACCTCATATCTGAATGATCTAAAGGTTCTATATTGAGATTCCACAATAAGATCATGTTTGCCAGAGTTTATTTTTTGTTGTATTGAACTGAACTAGATTGAAATAAATTGAAAATTAATGTATTGAAAAATGGAATCAGCATGACTTAATTAACCTGAATTTCATCAAATTACATTTTCACTGAACGGAACTGAAATGAACTGAACCGAATTGAACTGATCTGCAAAAAAAGCTCTAGTAAATAGGGCATTACTTGGTAACAAAAATCAACAAAAACTTGCTCTTTGTAATAGGACAATCATGTTAATTTATTGAGATGTTTTTATAGAATAGACTATTATGTTTAATAGGGGAAGGAGATGGGGACGACTATGATTCATTTTTTTAGAGAGGAGGGCGGAGAGGGAAATTAGGATAATTCTATAATATCAATTCATTCATATTCAATTCATTTCAACTTAGGCAAATTCTCATTTGAGACAGGTCTCAAATGAGACCAAAGATTATATGAGACTGCTATTGATTGAATTTGTCGATGGTGAGCTTTAAACCCGCCGATTTCCTTGATTGAATTTGTCGTTGGTGAAATTGACCAAGGAAATTATCAAGAAAATTGACCGAAAGATCAAATTAACTGAAAAATCAAGACAAAACAAAAATACTCAAGGACATTGATTGAAAGATCAAACAAACTGACTAAAAGATCAAGCAGAAACAGTAAATGCTCATTCCCCTGCTCTTGGTCTCCACAAGGACAGGTCTCACCCAATACTTTCTCTTCAACTTATATGCAACAGTAAAAAATCAATTCGTTTACATTAAAGAGAAAAGTAGATATATTACCCCAGTTATGGGTTTCGTGCTCATTTAATCTTCAGTTCTCGAAAAGTCTGATTGTAACCTTACGTTACAAATATCACTGTTTCGTGCTCATTTAACCTTCAGTTCTCGAAAAGTCTATCGTAACCTTACGTTATAAATACAACGGTTTCGTATGTAAAGTTGTTGCCTGCCCCTATTTTTTATTAATTGTAAAACAATATTATTTCTTATATTCCACCGCTACGTCTCCACCTAAAGCCCTAAAATTCACTGATTCGGCTCCGCCTCAATTCTCAATTAGTTTTCCTTCCACCGCCCTGCCTTTCCCCGGTCATAAACTCCATTAATTTGGCGAGAGTCAACCAAAAAATATGATCACAAGTGGCAAGTTGGGATTTACGTGATGGATCATGTACAGAGCTCCGGCTATTCATCCCTGAAAAACTAATTCGGCACCACCAAATTAGTTGCCTAATTTCAACTTCTGAACCCCAATTCCAATAACATACGGCTAGACCATCCATCAATGCAGTTGGTCTCGTGCTGTACGTTGTTTACATCAGCGCCTTCATTAAGTACGCCGGACTATCGGAATCATCGTCGTCGGAGCTGCAATTTCTGTTCCAACTCTCTTGTTGGTCGTCGATGAGATAATGACTAGGACAAAAATTTGTCGCGCGGCAACATCCTCTACGCGTGTACAAGGTTTTCAAGACGAAGATCGTTGAGTTTCTGCCGTTTTGGGTCAGTTTGGCCGGATCTTGAACGGACGGCTTATGGTTTCTTGCCGGCGGTTGTTGATCGGAAACGGACTCGGTGCGGTTTAGTCTTTGTTTCAGCTCATTCTTCATTGCATGAGTGATGAGAACTTAATCCTTTCATATCCCTTAATTAATATCAACATTGATCTTCATTGACATCATTGTTGTCCGATAGAATTTTTTTTAAACAATTAAAATATTGGTCGTTCCGCATATCCACGTTTTGTACGTAGTAGACAGTGAAACCCTAGTCTCGTTTTCCGGAGTTCCAAGATCGTGATCGAAACAGATTTTCAAGTATTCCGTTTGACTTAACGGTATTTTTAGTCTACTAGTCAAAATTGTAAAAATATTATGTGATTACGTAGAATCAAATTAACGAGAATCTCCTTCACTGTGAGGATTGGTTATAAATATTTAC
Organism: Cruciata laevipes; assembly: GCA_963678965.1. Classification (NCBI taxonomy): domain Eukaryota; kingdom Viridiplantae; phylum Streptophyta; class Magnoliopsida; order Gentianales; family Rubiaceae; genus Cruciata; species Cruciata laevipes. Next base: position 6,632,064 of record OY787637.1, read on the forward strand.
CATTGATCAATGGAATAGATTAACACTTTCCATCTCGATCGTCATCAGCTTAACATGGCACAGCCTAAAAAAAACACGTTCCTATATGGAACTTGATTCCAATTCCACAATTCGTAAAATCTAAAAAATGTTGTAATTAATTAAATTCAAATTCAAAATTTTAAACTTTAACTATATATGATCGATTATAACGAAAATGAATGCTCTTAATGAGGGAGGATCAAATTTGAATCGTTTCCATATTTTTCTCGTGAATTAGTTTTAAAAGAATTTAACTAACGGAACTTAAAAACAAAAGTATATAAATTGCTACAAATTGCATTTGCATCATCCATCGTACCTATCCGCTTAATGGCTTATACCAAGCTGCGAACAAGTACCAGCATATCCACGGCTGGCTGTAAGAAGCAGCAGCCGCCGCCACCGCCGCCAGTGATACGTCGCAGAACTTTTCTGGCCATGTCAGTTGGCGGCTGGAGGCCGGCACCCAAGATCAAGAAGCCACGCAAGCAACCGGTTAAGAAGAAGTTGAAGTCGGCTCAATCGGCTCAAGCCGCCCAAGAAGGAGCTAGCGGCTCTAACCCGCCGCCGGCAAGTGAAGAAGCCGCCAAGAAACAAGAGGCTGGCGTCGGATCTGAGGTTCAAGCATAGTAGATTTGATGAGTGCTGTGCTGCCAAGAATTATTGTTATGTTTTTTTAGTGTTTTCAGGGGAAATAATTTAATTTCATTCAATATGATCATTTGCAATTTCATTCAATTGTTAGACAAAGCAATTATCATCGATCGATTGATTAATTAAGATTTGAATAGTGGTTTCAAAAAGTTTTTCCTTGCCCTTCTTATGAAATGGATTTGGAACCAGAAATTTGTTCAAGAAATTGATGATACGAGATTTATGGCAAAGTTGATACACAATTTTTTTCTTTTTTGAAATTTATCTCTTATCTCAAGTGCTAAAATGAATAATGCAAATTTTATGGATATGTCACACGATTTCATGCTTAAATTATCACGTAATAATTAAAGATATTTGGAAAAACTAATTTGAATTATTATTTGCATGGTGATTTATTAGTCTCCCAAAAGTTAGCCTACAAGACATATATACTCCGGAAAATTCAGTGAAAATTCGGACAATTAGTTACAAACATATATACTCCTAAATTAGAAAGAAGTGTTATTGGGATATGATTCTAATTTTAATTTTATCTTGACATCACGGTGGTGTTAATTTTAAGACAATTATGCTATAGTCTATAGATCATTATGAATATTTACATTCCATAATGAACGGGCTCCTAATTTTTATTTAAGCAAACCATGGGTAAACTAACTATATTGTTTTCAAAAAAAAAAAAAATCTTTAGCCATAATTTCTAAATATATTAAACGTATATATAATTAGATAAAAAATGGAAAAGATGAAATATGATAGTGATATGATAGACATTTACAGCTCATCCTAATTATTCCTTTTAAATCACATCCCATTAATTTACGCTTCTAATCATATCAGCTTTAAACCGATTAACATAGATTGGAATGATTTTATATCTTTTTTCTTTATAAAACCATCTCTCACATAATCACATCACAGACGGGTGTGGATGGAACAATTATAACGTTTCATGCGACTGGTAAGCCTTATGAACTTCACTTTCTTTCTAGAGTTTATGAAATTTTGAAATACAAATTCTTTTTCTCGTTGAGAGTATTAATTTATTCAATTTCATTTTTTAGGTCGCTTCACGCTTCATTGCTTCAATGAAACCAGCGACGAAACCAAAGAGGAATTCTTGAAGGTACGAGATCGATTTAGGAGAGCGAGATCAACTTGCAAAGAACCATTTTTTACTTTATTTATCGAAGGCGGCAACCATTTTTTACTTTATTTATCGAAAGCGGCCGCAGTCCTGTGCTTCCCCGTTCCATTATTCCTTGCATGGCTTATAGATTGGCTTGTTGATTGATATAATGTAGTGCCCAACCTTTACTTTCCTTGCATGGGTCATACAATATTTACTATTCTGAGCCAAGATATAAGTACATTCAGCCATGAATCCCAATCTAGCTTGATATTTCATTTTTGTTTAGTAATAACATACATGAATTATCAAGTTCGATTTGGCTTTATGACTATATGTGCTATATGTACTGGCTCAAAATTTCTCATTAGGGTATTTGTTTGGCTGGTTCTTCCAACAGTAAATATTATGTGAGGCATATAAGAGAAGCAAACTTTGTATTTATTTTAAGTGTTATTTATGACTTATAAGAAATATTATTGTTTTTGTTCTTCGATATTAACAAGCACAAAATCAGCACGGATTTGTTTTGTATATTTTTTTTTTTACTGTGAATTTTAGTGATTCTTAAGCATATATGAAAAGGGAAATTTAGTGATTTATCATTGGTCTACTCTCCACATCAGTTTTTTTAAATGAAAAAAGACATGCCGAATTCTGACCATAGTTCGGACTTAGTTAGGGATACAAAAGATCTACTACAAAGTTTGGAGTTAAGGCAATAACTATAAAAGATCACCATAGTCTCTCATATCCATGGAACAAAAGATGTAGAACGAAATCTCTAGGAGGAGGAACAAAAGTTGTAGAACGAAATCTCTAGGAGGAGGAGCGCCGCTTGATCCAGAAGACTCGGAAGATTCGCTTAATCCAGAGTCGTTATAGCTAAAGTACAGCTTGATGGCATCAAGCTGTTGGAGAGAGAACGGGCGTTGGATCTCCTCTCCACGCTCGAGCAGATTGCTCCTTCCTGAAGGCTCGATCTTCCATTTTGCTTCCTTATCCTGCTTCTTCTTCTTCTTCTTCCTTTTAAGGGATCCTTTCATGGTTGATGGATTGATCGGCGACGGATTTGGTGAGTGGATGGTGATTCTGGGATTTGTTTTGTATTAAGTTAAATATCGAAACTAATTTGCACGGAATTTGTTTTGCATTAGTAGAATGTTTTTTTTTAATCAAAGAACTTATATTTCAAGTTTTGGAAATCATCCAGAACCAAATGACAAGACAATAGATCTGTTCTCGATTTCGACTTAGCATAGTTTGCTAAATCATGAGCAACAAAATTCAAAAGTTCTGTACTCGATTTCGACTTAGCATAGTTTGCTAAATCATGAGCAACAAATTTCAAAAGATCTGTTCTCAACTTTGACTTAGCATAGTTTGCTAAAGCATAAGCAACAAAATTCAAATCTATGGAAATCCAGAATAGCTCCTCAAAATAATATTAATCTTGCACAAGCATAATCCTGCCAAAAATCGATGATTGGGAATGCAGCTTTCCGTTGAACCATTTTCAAAACTTGAAGAGCATCGCAACAATGCACGCGTCGGGCCGGCAAACACAGCCAAACTCAATTCTGCATTAGTAGAATGCATGTTGAAACCAATTTTCAAGGGTTTAATATTAATTCAGATGTGGAACTGCTCGATTGTTGCACGTAAGTTCAGATATTTCTGCATGTACGTAGTTAAACCTAAAGATCAAGCCATAAATATTCTACTCTTTAAGGGAAAAAAGATGTAATTAAGAAGATCCCATATATATCACATTAATTAGTATGTAATTTTTAATTTTAAAAAATCTTGTTAATTTTGACAATAATTCAAGAAGTCTTCGTTCAGTTAAATATATAATTTTATTTTAATTAATTTTAATATATTTAAATGTATTTCAATTATGTTCAACCGCATTAAACTATATTTTAATATAACAAACAAACATTTAAACTTTCCCGGTGTATTACATTTTATTCCATTTTCTACCGCGCCTACTTTTGATGGCCGATATGTATATTTTAGATAGACCGGTTTTGTTAAACATTGGGAATATTTTTTCTTAGACAAAGTGTTGGGTGAGACTTGTCCTTGTGGAGACCAAGAGTAGGGGAATGAGCATTTACTGTTTCCGCTTGATCTTTTAGTCAGTTTGTTTGATCTTTCAATCAATGTCCTTGAGTATTTTTGTTTTACCTTGATTTTTCAGTTAATTTGATCTTTCGTTCAATTTGCTTGATCTTTCAGTCAATTTTCTTGATTATTTCCTTGGTTAATTTCACCAACGACGAATTCAATCAAGGAAATCGGTGGGTTTCAATCTCACCAACGACAAATTCAATCAATAGCCGTCTCATATAATCTTTGGTCTCATTTGAGACCTGTCTCAAATGAGAATTTTTAATTGTCAGATTTTCCCAACTTTCCTTCACAAACTGAATATGATAAGCACATATATTTTCCATTTTTTAGGTATATGGATTTGCTAGACTATGGTTTTTTATCTTTATAATTAATTGTCAGATTTTCTCTATGAAATCGACAACACCATTAGACCTTAGATGAACAACCTAACATGGCGCTTATGAACTTAAATAATGAAGAATGATGAAGTCGGTGCACGTGTGAACACCATGGATGGCTGCTTGGAGCGCTAGCAATGAAGTATTCAAAAGATCACATTGTTGGATTGTGCAACTTAGGATGTGAAGATTTTGGAGAATTTTAAATTAGTAGAATATGTTCTAGCTATCATTAACTTACCTCACATATCCAAGCCAAGTACTACCATTTAGAGGGAGGGTTATCTTAAATACCATCTTATCAAGGGACTAAACCTATTGTTTGAGGAACTCCTTTGTAAATTTTGTAAAATAATTTCTTCTTGCTTGAGGGACTTTAAAGAGGTATTCGCGCTTGTATAGTTGGGTAAATGAGAGTATTCTGTTAGTCAAGTTTAAAGTTTATGCAGTTGATGTTGTTCAGTAATCCGTTGATACTGATTATATGTTGTAATTGATGGTGGACATTTATTTGTTGAATCTCAACTTAATTTTCACCTTATTTACAATGGTTAATTGACATTGCTTTTGTTTATGTTGACCTTTGTGTTAACGATTTAAAGTATATTTTTGATAATATTTGTGATTAAATAAACTTTTGCCTTATAATCTTTAGTCGGCCTCATATGAAAGTTTGTATGAATTAATTATATTTCTTAAATTTCTTTTTGAAATATATCTCAACCAGATTTGGGGTGCGTGCTCTTTCACTTATACATGTGAGATGAATAGAGGGGATTAGACTGTCTTGTGGAGATGAGTTCAACGATAAATAGAATCAAGTCCCAACTGGAGAATAGCCGTTTTTTAATCTCCCTTCTAGATTCAAACAAACAATATAACAAGTCTAGTAGAATTCACAAAGATGAGTACCTTGCTATTTAATGTTTGGGAAACTCCTCCTACGCACCTTTTTATCTTCCGCTTCCGAGTGTCTCCATAATGACGAATGAGAAATTAATATTTATTATTTTAAAAAATAATAAATCAATTGACCCAATAACAAAAATGATTATATATCAATCCGATATGATAATATCAATCTGACACATCCTAACTAAATCCGATAATGAATCTAACTCATGTTAAACTGTCGAAACACGAGATCAATCTGTTCACCCTAACTCACACCTCTAGACTTTCAGCAAAACCTTAATAACCCGTACTTCGAGAGTCGGGAGTACAAACTAGTGCCACCAGTGATGAAGAAGATGGTGATTGGTGAATCTTCTGTCTAGACAATGAAATCCTATGAAACGTGTCTACGGTTATTGTGTTGGAAACAAAGGGAATAATAATTTTCATTTGAGCAGAATCAGGGTTAGTTTTATAATCAAATTAACTAAATGAAACCACCTGTACTCTGTGACCACTATAAAATGTGGATGATTAAATCTTGAAAATGACAATGGTGGACCAATTATGCCCTCAACACTAACTGATGATCGGGCTATGAAATGATTTGTTCTCCATTCTCCACTAGTTTTCTTTGGAATATGTATTGGCCAAATATCTTACAATGCACATAGCACCAAAGAATATACCAACAAGATGATAAAGGAGTGGATGTAAATTGTGAAAACTGACAATCTCTTTTTTTAAGAATATCTTTTCTTTTTTTCTTTTTTGAAAGAGAGCTATTATTATAATTTTGAATTTCCTATATTCCAAAATTATAACCCCATGCCTAATATAAGTAAATTTTTATTTACCTGTCAGAAATTCATTGAAAATATAGTTTAGACTTATAATCACACTTATCAAAAACGTCTGGTTATATTGACAGCTAATCTAAAACTGAGGATTTTGCTCATTTCTTATGAGAGTTTGGAGTTGGCAGGTAAACAACTACTATATAGATAAACAAATTACAAATTGTAAACATTTTATAATATATTTATAGTGTCAAAATAAATCAACATGATGACATTCATGATATGTTTTATTCCAGAATGCTTGAATCATCGAGTTTCCCCTGTCGCTCTCCGCCCGGCGTACATTTTGGAAAAACACGGCTTGCATTTCATACCATTCAGACCCACGCTTGCAATTTTCTTCTAGTAGAATTTGTTAGCTGGCTCATGTACATTTGTAACATTTACCACTAGTCCACTACTAAAGAATTGCAACAATTAAAAATACAGGTTTTATTATAATTCCACATCGGAAAATAATCTATGTGCCGTCTAGTATGAGACATACCCAAATGGTACTACATGTCTCCATAAAAAGGTAAATTACGGTATTCTTAGTATAAAATACATTTTTTGGTGTGTACAAATTATCTGCGATCGAGACTCGTATCTTTGATCATGAACCAGTAAAATTAACGTCCTCGTCATTACCTCATAATTTTAGGGTTGTTGATATTTGTAGCCCAAGATTTTGCTCATGTAACCCAAAATGTTGTTAAAAAGACAAAAGTTTCCCCAATTTTTAGTTTAGGTAAAACTACTTAGACTACTTTTTAGTGGCATTTAGCTATACGAGTAAACTTTTAGGCTACAAATACCAATTTAGTAATTTTATAGCTAGTGAGATAAGTGTGTGCGTGCGTGCGTGCATGAATGTAACCTGGAAATGTATTTTAAGTCCAGAAACTGGAATTTTATTGTTTTGAAAATTTGGCTTATTCTGGATGAAATTACTTGAAATTTTCCGAAACAACTAACGTCTTCTGGAACAATTAGGTAGGGGGTTTTATCCGTTTGCAGAAAACCAAGAAGTGTGCTGATCAGGTGTGTGTTGATTTGTATGTATGTATACCCACGGTTTAAGTGCACTTTTTAGTCACTAAATAGGACTTCTTGTTTATTCATGTTGTTTGCGTGACTTGGCGCTATGGATAATGCATATCCATACACCCATTAATTAAATGGAGAAATTATGATGACTCCCAATTGGTTGCATTAATTCATCTTCAACCTTTTTTTTATAAGGAATTTTTTTCTTTTGAAACAGTCACTCTCTAGGGTTTCAAGCTTCATCAACAAATGATTTTCCTTCATAATATATACCTTCAATTTGCAACAATTAACCGTTTTAAGATATGCATTTTATTTATTTAGCATTTTCTAATTTAAGACAGTTCTGCCCTTAAGTTAAATTTTGTGTTATATCTTCAATTTATACTTTAGTTGAGATTCATTTTTATAGTAATTTTTTTTAAAATTTTTTTTACAACGAATCTAACAGTATCACATATGATAATAACGTTAGGCGCGACATACATATATGTATTTATATATAAGGTCAAAGTTTGATAATTTTAACTGGAAAAAAAGGTGTGCAATTAATATAGACCATGCAAAGTAGCAAAACTCTGACGACAATCAAGTTCTTGGATATATATTAATATGTCACTTAATTCTTGAAAAGTGTGATGTGTCTCTAGCTCCGTGACATTTTTAAAATTGGCACTCTAGAGTCGATTTGGAAAATTTAAATTCTCACAAAATAAACTAAGTGAAACATGAACACTTTCTCTCTCTAACTTAGAGAGAAGCTAGAGAACACTTCACAGCGTTTTTAACACGCAAAACAGATTTATTGGCCCCTTTCAATTCCCTTTCAAATCAAGCTCTTCTGTCAATTTAATTCATCATTCCGAGAATTTCAATCATGATTTGAGGGTAATTTGAAAGAATCTAGATGTGGTCTGCATGTAGCTTCAGGATTTAGGGTGGCAGTGGGTGCGAAAAGAGGAAGGAGATTGGGTGGTGAAAAAGGATAATTTGGAGGAAAAGTTCCTTTTTGCAAGAAGAACACCGCAACGCAAGGGATTGGGTGCAGGGTGGAGAAATCGAAAGCCGGCGGTTTGGGAGAACTAAAAAGGTACTTTTGTCCCATCTCTAATCGTTATTTACTTAATTTTTAGAGTAAAAGACACAATTAGGAGGTAATTAGTAGTAAGGGCGCCTCGGGGTCTTGGATTATCATCATGAGGTTTGCATGTGGACGAGAGAACCGAGCAAATGGGGGGGAGTCTGAAAAGACAATGCCTGAGAAGGAGTATATAAATAGTGGAGGTTTCAGAAGAAAGTTCATTCACATCTCCAGTAAGAACAAACAAAAAAAAATTACCAGAAAAAATATACAGTAACTTTGATCCGAAAATGTCGTTTGGTTCTACAAACTCAAATCAAGAGTTCTTTCCTATGTTTTCTGGCTCAAAGTACTCGGAGGAAAGGAGGGATCATTATGCATGGCACCAGGATCTTGGTGATATAGTGAGACCCATAAGAAGAGGAGGGGTGGTCCGTTTCAATCAGGAGAATATCGAGGAGTCAGCGGAGTTGTTGCAGCATTGCTTGATCGGAGCATGGATGGACGACAGAAACTTTAGCCAGGAGAGGATGGATGGTTATGTGAAAGAGTATTGGAGGCTCCAGGCTGATGTGATCCAGAAATGGGATAATTTGTACATTATCAAGTTTAGAACTAGAGAAGAGGCCTTGGCGACACTACACTGTAGTCCATTTGCAGTAGATGGAGGGTTGTTGGTGCTTCACATGTATGGAGCTGGAATCCCACTGGGAAGCGTTAAGGTGGAGCGAGTGAAGATAGCGGTTCAGATTCATGGTCTGACGGGGGAGTATTACAATCCAAGGGCGATAATCAAGGCGGCTCACATGGCAGAGGAAATTATAGATGTGGATATTGATGCTGGCTTAAGAAGGAATGCAAAATACATGAAAGCCACTATGTGGATTAAGCCTGGAGAACCACTGATCTCGGGATTCTATGCTCAACTAACGAATGGAAAAATGGATTGGTTGGAGCTCAGATATGAACGCATACATAGGTTCTATAGAAGATGTGGAGTGATAGGGCACCCCATTCACAGATGTCCGATTATGAATAATGATGATTTGCACAGGTTTGTAAGCAGAAAAGTTTCCAAGCATAATGCAAAAAGGGGCTCAGATATTGGTTATGATGGTGGAAGTGAGATGTTTCCAGCTTCTCTGAATGCGCATAGAAACAGGCCAGAGTGTAGAAACACTAACATCCCTGAGAACTATATACACTCAAAATGGTAGAGATATAGGAACTTAGTGGATGAAGAGGTTCAACAAGGGTTTTTGCTATCCTTAAGGTCTGAGGAAAACATGGATATGGCGAATTATGAAGGTTTGGAAGGGGGCCTAGGGTATGAAGTGTTTCAGGAAGATGAGTACTATGATCCGTATTTTGGGAGACAGCAAGAAGTGAATGTTGAAATGCAAGATAGGCGGCAAAGGGAGGGTGAAAATTTAAATAATGAGTATAGGGGAGAAATAATTATGAAGGATGCTCAGGAAAATCGAATTCTGAATGAGATCGAAGTGGAAATAGGAGAGCTAGTGCAGCCGATTCAACAGCTCTCAGCGCATGTGAACATGGGAGATTTGCAGAACTTGGATTTTCATGAGGTACAGATAATGATGCAGGCCAATGAAGAGTATGTGTTGCAGCAACATCAAGAGATAGTGCTAGAGGCTGAGAAAGTGGTGATATCTTCTGAGGAAGAGTCGAATGCAAGGGCCTTGAGAAATGGAGATGCTCACGTTAGGGAGAATGTGGTGATAGACATCTCATCTGATGAGAGATCACAAGCAGGTGAGGATGAATCTGAGGATTCTGAGAGCTCTGAAGATATTGAGAGAAGGGTTTTGAGATTTTTGAACGAAGTGGCAGAAGACGAGAGGGAAGCAAATGCATTATTAAATGAGCAACAAATGGTGCTTTCAATGGAGATCAGTGAGGAGAAGAATCAAGCTGTTGAAGAGAATCAAGAGAATAATCTGGAAGGAAATGAAGAGATCAGGGAAGAGGAGAGTATTGCAAGCGAAGCTGAGGTCTCGAGGTCGCGCGGTCAGAAGCGTAAGAGGGATGGCAAAGAGGTAGCTCAAGATGTTGACATTAGTCATGACAAGAAGAGAAGAATGACTGCTATACAGTATAAGAAGATTTTCAAACCACAGAGAAGACTGAGAGATGGAGCTGAAGCAAGTCATCAAAGGAAGGAAAAGAAAAGTGAAGGGAAAGGGATAGAGGATGAAGAAGAAGGTCAAAACTGAGAGGTGGTTAGAGTTCCAGTATCTTGGAGGCAGCCGCTATCTCAACCAGCGGAGTCTGAACCTATAATGGAACTCATGAGGAATGAAGGGAGCTAAGAGACCGAGGTCGACTTCAAAGGGCATGGAAGGTTTGGACACGGATGAAGCATGAAGGAAAAAAAGAAAATCAAGCGAAACTTGCAAATTACAGAGTTAGTTGAGGAAAATGGAGTGCATCCTGAAGATGTGATGGAGGCACCAAGGGGTAGGGCTGATCACGGTATGGTTAACCTTCCCGTTTCTAGAAAATATACTATTCGCTCAACTATTCAACGGTTCGGTTAACCTTTAAAATTGACAAATAAAATCTGATAACCTTTGTCTCGGTTAATTAAAAATCCGGTTCGGTTAACCGGTTAACCTAATTTTTATAATTCATTAATTATAAAATATTTTGAACACAATTTAGCATACTACAAAAGTTAGCTATATATATATATATATATATATATATATTTCCCCATATGCCAAGAGTTAAACAAAAGCTACCTCAAAGAGGAATACAAAAGCTAGTTATGTATGCATATTTCCTCATACACCAAAGAGGCAAGAGTAATACAAAAGCTAGCTACCTAGATGAGTACAAAAGCTGGCTAACGAGAGAAGTACAAAAGCTAGCTACATATACATATTTCTCATACACCAAGAACCAAGAGCCAAGAGGAATACAAAAATCTAGCTATATAAATAATAATAATAATATAAATAAATAATTGCAAAATAATCCCCGGTTAGTCGGTTAACTATTCGTGTTGAATATTGAAAACCTTAACCTTAACCTAAAGACCGGTTAGTCAAAAAGTGATAACCTTAACCTAACCATACGGTTCGGTTAACCTTAAAATCGGTACGGTTCCGGTCGGTTAACCAGTCGGTTTCGGTTATCCGGTTAGTTTTGCTCAGCCCTACCAAGGGGATAGCTATGCAGATTACAGAAGAGGAAGTGCCGGATGAAATGGTGGACACAACTAGTAGTGCCAGGAGGATTAGGGGCATAGCTAATACATTGCTGAGGTTTTTGAGGGCTGAACCAAATCACTCCCGACAGGGGCCATGATAGGTGTTACATGGAACTGTATAGGCCTGAATAAGATCTCTACAAAGAAAGCGGTCGACCAATCGGCTAAGCAATAGAAACCTAGTTTCTTGTGTCTCTTTGAAGCTAAAATGCAGCATGAAGGCATTGTAAAGTGGATGGAGAATACATATTTTACTAAGGTGGAAACTGTGAATGCTATTGGAAGATCGGGTGGTCTGGCTCTAGTTTGGGATGGCTCTATTGTAGTAGAAATAATAGATAAATCTGAAAATTTTATCTCCATGTTTGTAACTTGCACTGATCAGATAAAGAGGTGCATAGTCCTTTTGTATGGTGCTCCTGATGTGACAGAGAGGCCAAGTATTTGGAATAAAATCTTAGCTTTTGTGTATTTAGGGGATTTTCCTAATGGGTGATTTCAATCAAGTTATAAGCCAACAAGATAAGAAATGAAGTATCCCTGTGCCGAGGAATCTCAGAACTGGCCTTCATGAGTTCATTGAAAAGTTTGAATTAAAGGAAATCAGAAATGAAGGATTGTGGTTCACATGGTCGAATAAGAGAAAGATGCAAGATACAGTTCTGGAAAAATTGGATAGGGTGTATGGAAACAAGAATTGGATGAAGAAATTTCCAGATACAATGGTCAATAATTTGCCAATTTTCCATTCTGATCATGGACCTATGGTTCTTGAACTAGTAAAGAAACCGAGGAGGTCAACAAAAAAAAAGGTTTGAAGCATTTTCGGGCAAATCTAGATCCTCCAGAATAGATAGTCAGAAGAGTTTGGGATAGTCAAAAGTAGTTAAACCCGGGTACTTTCTCGATTGCTAGCTTGAATGATAGTCTTTATATCACGCTGTGCCATTTGGATAATTGGCATAAGAAAACCTTTGGTGATATAGAGAGAAAGATCAAGAAGCTGAAACAAAGGATGGAATATTTCCAAAAGTCAAATGATCCTTTGATTCATCAGGAGACAATAAGAGGTATATCATATGAGCTAGAAGATCTCCTGGAAAATCAAACGGAATAGTGGAGAAAGAGAGCCATGGTCAATTGGATGGAGAAAGGAGAAAGAAACACAACTTTCTTCCATAAGTGGGTGACAAAAAGAAGGAACACAGATATGATTCAAGGCATTGAAAATGCATCTGGCATATGGATCACAAAGCAGAGCAGTATAGTTGAGGTGATTCAACAGCAAGTTAAGTCTATCTTTGTCACACCAGCTTGGTATCCACAGAGTACTCCGGGAGAATTCTAGAGGCAAACTCAAGGGTTTTGACAAATGCTCAACAGAGAATGTTAAGCATGGAGTTTAGTAACAAGGAGGTCTGGGAAGCTGTGAGAAGCATGAAATCATGGACGTCGCCTGGTGAGGATGGTCTTCCTGTAGGTTTTTATAAGCAGTATTGGCATGTAGTAGGAAATGACATTTCAGAAAATATCCTACAAGGAATCAGACAAGGGGAATTTCCTAGCAACTGGAATCTCACACAGTTGATTCTTATCCCAAAGATAAAAATGCCTAGAACAGCTAGTGATTTCAGACCTATAGCACTTTGTAATGTCAAATACAAGATTGTTGCAAAAATGTTGGCGAGAAGACTAAAAAGTTGTATTGGTTCCCTCATATCTGAAAGGCAAAATGGCTTTGTACCTAAGAGGCAGATTGCAGAAAATGTCTTGTTAGCTCATGAGGTGGTTCACCATATAAGAACAAGAAATATGGGAGGGAAGGGATAACAACTATAAAGCTTGATATGAGCAAAGCATATGATAGGATATCATGGGAATTATTGAAAACAAATATGGGAGAGAAGGAATAACAGCTATAAAGCTTGATATGAGCAAAGCATATGATAGGATATCATGGAAATTCTTGAAAAAAGCCATGAATTAGATGAAATTTTTCCAAGGAACTGGATTGACCTGGTACTATGGTGTATCAAATCTGTCACATATCAAGTAATAGTGAATGGACAAACATCTGATGTCCTTGTTTCAAATAAAGGTTTGAGGCAAGGATGCCCATTATCCCCTTATTTGTTCATCATTGCTCAACAGTTTATGTCTTCATGGCTTGAGTAGAAAGCTAGGAGTATCAGAAGTCTTGGGATACATCTTTCAAGGAATGACCCTAAGGTAAGTCATTTAATGTACGCAAATGATACTATTCTATTTTCTAAGGTATCCTATGAATCAACATATGCTCTAGCAAAGACTTTGGACCTGTATGCGAGATTCTCGGGACAGAGATTGAATTTGGAGAAATGCTCGATAATGTTCAGTCCAAATACTAGTCAAGAACAGCGCCAGTACATGCAATATTGGCTAAATATACATAGCTTGGGACTGGGAGGGAAATATCTGGGGATACATATTGATTATCAGGCATAGAAAAAAGATACTTTCCAGGGCTTGATTAAGAGATTTACAGAAAAGTTTAGCTCATGGAAGGTAAAACTTTTGAATCTTCCAGGAAGAGTCACTTTAGCAAAACATGTGTTAAGCTCTCTTTCAGTCTATCCCCTGGGAGTTTTCGGAATACCAAAGGAAGTTTTAAAAACCCTGGATCAAATGACTGCCAGATTCATCTGGGGAGGTGACATAGAGGATAGAACCATTCATTGGAGATCCTAGAAACATGTTTGTAAGTCTAAACAGGATGGAGGTATTGATCTGAGATCAACTATTAGCATAAATAAGGCTTTAATAGCAAAACATACCTGGAATATAGTAAGAGATACTTCTTCCCTCCTAATGAAGGTTTACAAAGCAAAATACATGGGAAATAAAGACCTTAGACATACAAAGTCTAAGCCTGGTGATTCTTGGGGATGGAAATCAGTTGTATGTGCAAAGGACTTGATTACAGAGAATCTGGCATGACAGGTAGGGGATGGAATGAGCAATGGATTCCAAACATTCACAATCCTCTTGGAGGAAATGCGTTGATTCAGAATCAAACGAATATGAAAGTTAGCCATTTTATAACATCTGAAGGAGAATGGAGAATGCCTCTAATCAGAGCCTTGTTTCCAGCGCAGCTTATACCATATATTCAGACAATTCATATTTCTCATGAAAGAAGCAAGAAGGACAAGCCTATTTGGTTCTTAAATAAGAAAGGTAGCTACTCAGTTAAAAAAGGATATCATTTTGCTGCCAAGGAGATTGGTTGTCAGGATCTCAGGAGGAGGAAGCTATGGGAAAAGATTTGGAATTTGAAGGTGCCATATAAGATAATAATTTTGCTTTGGAGACTGGTGGAAAAGGCTTCACCTATGGCAGTTAATCTTTCAAGAAGGAGAATCATAACGTCAGAATTGTGTCAGCGATGTTCCCTTGGAATTGAAGATGAAGCACATTTGTTCATCCATTGCCCGGAGTCAATTAGTCTATGGAGAAAGGCTGGCATTTTGATTCCCAAGATAAATGGCAACTTCGGTGATTGGCTTTAGGACTAGTTCAAAAGTTTCTCCTCAGAAGATAGGCTGTACAAGGCTCTGTTCGTGCTTTGGGAAATCTTGGCGCAGAGATGTAAACTAGTAATGGAAGGAGTTCATCTGGATTTAGAAGGGGGATGCTGCAGAGTAGAAGTTCAGAATAAATCAGAACATTCAAAGAAAAGAAAATACAAGAGAACTTCCATTTCTCACCACTTCCTTTAACTCTGATGATTTAGGAGCACAGCAAAATTCTACATGCATGGATGCTAGATCAGATGGAGGAAGAGAGACAATAGTGGTGAAAATGGATGGTTCATTTCATAAAAGAGGCCAGATTGATGCTAGAACATGGTCAATAACCAGAGTGGCTCAACATGGACATGTCCAAAACTCAGGTTCAGACTTTTTCACATGTGTTTCCCCTCTCCAAACAAAAGCTATGACTTGTTGGAGAGCTATCAAAGTAGCATGTAGGGAGCATTCACAAAACATTCGTCTGCTTACTGATTCTGCTATCCTTGTGACCTCACTTAGATGTCCAGTGGAAGCTCCATGGGAGATTAGGTGTCTAATAGAAGACATAGTTAGCGTGCTAGCTATTTTTCTTTATTTTCAAGTGTTGAAAGTTAGTCGACTAGTTGTTAGCAACGAACATAATGCGGCACTAGGCCTAGGATGTGCTATGTGTTTTTATGTTTTTAATTATATTTAGTGTTGCTTTCAAATTATTATTTTTTAATTACCTCTACTAGCCTGTTCAAATTTGGTGAACATTTTTAATACATTAACATTTGTAGGTTGCGTCTGAAATACTATTTAAGTATCCATTACGTTTTTAATTCAATTCATGCGGGAATAAGGAGAGGCGGTGATTTTATTGGGATTCATTTGAATTATTACCTAATGTTTTAGAAATACTGTTTAAGCATCCAGCTGAAATAGTAACCCATACTTAAGTATGTGTGATGGAATAATAGGTGGAGTATTTTGAAAGTAGATGATAGTATGCAACTTTTATTTTTCCTCAATAAAATAATTATTACTTTTTCTATTATTAACTTTTAAACATTTTCCCAAGAATACCTAAACACTTTTAGCTTGAAAATACTGTTATTTTTTCCTAAGTAATTAAAAGTAATAGTACCACATTCCAAAAGTAGCAAAGCACTGAATCATCATCAACTCGTCAAAAAAGTCCAACGAACCCGTGCTAGTTGAAACTTGAAACCGTGTTTAAGAATCAAAACAACCCCGTATAAACCGAGTTGAATCCGAGTTCGCGACCAACAAATTAAGGATTCAGTGCGTGCGCAAAACAATTTCTCGATGCCGAAATATCCCTAACTTCCTATAAAATATAAATAAACATAAAATAAAATAAAAAGAATATCATAGTTGGCCAATAATGACAGGAGTAGGACAAAGTCAGAGGAAGCATATGATACAATGTGCTTCACAGTTCACATATCAATTATCCGAATATCGCATATGAAATTATTATCTGTACCATTTTATTTCTAGAATTTAAAAATAAATAAATTATGCTTTCATACTTATACACACACATCTTCATATTTATACATTCTTTATTCTGAAATATTTTTGTTGTTCTTTATACCGCGTAATATAATAATAAAATATGTTTTATTTATTTAAACCATATTTTGTCTTTTTAAAAAATATCAATGTCAATTTATGGTACGGTAAAACACATTAAGAAAATAAAACATGAGAGATTCGTAAGATCATATTTTTGTGAGTCTATTCGTAGAGTAGTTCAGTTTTGTGCAATTGAGTTGAATATAGATTAATTCAATTGAGTTCAGCATAGAATAATTGCTTAGTAGAACATAATCTAATTAACAGGCTAAGTGAATAATAAAAAAAAAAAAAAGGAGCTAATTCATTAGCAAGACAAATAGTCAGAGTGATATTTGTATTTATAAAATTGGATAATCCAAATATTTCAATAAAATGTCACTCATCCATATTCCAAGCATAAATCGAATTCATAATGTTTGCATAATTCATTGATATTTAATTGCTAATGAAATCACCAATTTCCGAATGATAGATAAACATAATATTTTATTAACTAAACCATGTTTGTCAGATTTTATCTGTTGATTTGTTCAGTTTAATTTAGTTTAATTCAGTAAAAATGTGATTTAATAAAATTTAGGTTAATTCAGTCATATTGAGTCTTTTTTTCTAGTACATTGATTCTCATTTCAGTTCAGCAGAAATAACCTCTAACAAATAGGCCTAATTCACATACTTTTGGTTTATTCATTTTCACAACAACTTATGCATATAGTCAATAACAACAATTAATTTTACTTTTTTTTGCCACTCGTAAGTCATAACTAGTCAGCTGAAATCCATTTTTAATAAAAACGACTTATAGTGACTTAAAATCATTTTCAAAGAAGTGTTAGGAAATACTAGTATTGGCTAAATAGTTTTGAGAGAAACTACACATGTCGGACAAAAATATAAAAATAAATAAATGAAGAAAATAAGTCGGACAAGAAATAAAATAAATAAAAAATGAATTAAATAAAGGTCGGACGAACTAGAGGGGCATGAGCTCACGACACAAGCTTCAAATTGGGGTCAGTCCAAACGCGTACCGCTACAACACGGGCAACATATGGCCACGGGACGTGACTAAGTAATTAAACTAATAGCTTATTTTCTTATGTACCCCTAGAATACAACATTTCTTACAAATGTGCCCTAATACTTTTTGTCAAATTAGTAGCTTACTATTACAAAGTTTGACAACCATTAAGAGCAAGTCCAACAGCTCCCTTATTATAGGGGTTTTGATTGATTTTCCCTCTCCAACAAAATCCCTATCATACCCCCTATTTTAGAGGTTTTGATGAGAGAGAAAATAAAATCTCTTAAGTTGTAGAGAGTGAGATTTTTAAGGGATGGATGGGAAATAAAATATTCAAAAGAATTGATCTATGCTCTGCTGTGAGCCTCTTCTTCTCCGTCTTCTTTTCGTCGGAAACTCATAAACAATTAAATCATTATCCGTCTTCTTTCACCGGAAAAACTCATGAAAATTGAATCAGATCCTGTAGAATTAAATAAGATTCCTCATATTTATGTAAAGTGTAGACTTAAATCACCCATTTGATGGCAATTAATTGGGCAAGATGTGAATCGGTTAGGGGTTATGAATGGTGAGCAATTGTTGAGAGGTTTCGCAAGGTCGGAGTTGTCGTCAGTCGAGTTAGGCCCACCACAATCAGGGCGAGCCCATTTCTTGATTGAACTGATAGTAGTTCCGCATAGAGATTTCGGGTCACGGTCACAGGCTATCGCATTGGAGGGTGGAGTTAAGAAGGCTAGGACCGGCGGTGGCAGCTTCTGAAACAATATAAATTGGATTTCTGGCTTTCCGACAAAGGGACGACGACGGCGGGAAGTTTTTGGGATAATAAGAAATTATATATTAATATGTTAACTTTTCTACCTTTTAGGGATGCTGTTGGAGCAATATTCTCTATATCTATAAATATAGAGGTTCTTGGTTTAGAAACTCCAAAATAGAGGTTTTGATAAAGGAGCTGTTGGACTTGCTCTAAGTGTCAATTCGGGTTAAAATGCCGATTTTGGATTTGGATTAGGTTGAAATGAGTCATATTTGTCTTAATGGGTTATGTTGGATTGATAACTGGTCGTGTTGGATCAAATCGGAGTATGTTTGAGTTTGAGTGTAATTCACATTGGATTTTTTTCCGATAAGTTAATAGAATTTTATACTCCATATCTCCTAGTTGAATTTTATACTCCATATCTCCTAGTCAACTTTTTCATAGTATGTTTGATCGTAAATTGCAGTATCACGCGAGATATTGTTAGATTCACAATGCGCTCTGTTTATGATCTATAAAATTTTTAAACCATGTTAATACATAAAAATAAAGTTATTAACGGTCAAACATGTTCTAAAAAAGTTGACTAAAATGTGTATATATTCATGCTGGGATGGAGGGAGTACTAACTATGTATAGGTAATATAAGCAATCTAGTCATATTTGTGTTCGTGTCAGACTGGGTTCGAATTTGGTCATGTGCGCATACGATTTACAAAATAACTTGTAGTTCAGAGATATCAGACCACTTTTTAGAAATTCAAGGGTACCTAAACAATTATAAGAACTTGAAAGTACAGTGACCAAACCACCATCATTGATCAATACCACACTACCTCCAAAACCAACCGATGTTAACCCACCACTACTTCAAACACTGAACGATGTTAATCTACCACCAACTATTGACCAACACCTAATAATCCCCAGCATCACATACCACTATCGGCAGCCCAACATTACCGATATCAACCAATCACCGACCAATACAATTTTATTAACAATCTCCATCGTCTATCAATTTATCTAAAATGAATAAGATAAAACTTAATTTCATTTTGATATTTGAACCACATGCAAATTATCTACTTTCCTTTCTCTTTCCCATTGGTAAGCCAAACCATGAGTATATTATTTTTAATATAAATTACAAAATATTTTTTGAAATAAATAAAATAAACCACATGCTTAGCAAAGGAAACAAAGCCTCATTTTTTTCTATTAAAACCTAACCAACATAAACATACAAGTCAATCGATTTTCACTAACCCAACAAATACATTCTATAATCTCAATAGCCTCTAGAAATTGACAATTACAACTTTTAGAAGAAAACAAATAAAGAATAATGACGGCAGACCCTTTGGCTTTGCAATTGAGCCCCTAAACTTTAAATAAAATGCCTCACCGAGTCATCTTCGTAGAAAATACAACCAATCAGTCACGGGGCCCACTCGCTTAAAATAAAAAAGTTCGTTTGCCAAATTGCTCTCTCTATTAAAGGAGTGGACAACCTCAGCAATCTGTAAAAACACAAGAACTTTTCCCTCTTTTCTTACAACCCAGAGCTCCAAACAAACCAACGATTTCGTGTGTTGTAATAACGGCTGTTCTCCGCACCATTTTCGCTGCTCTGTGTTTATATACCAAAGGGTCCCTTTTGATCTTGTTGTTTTCTTGTCTTCCTCTTTTTTCTTGGAAAAAAGAAGAAAGATCAAAGATCCCTCAGAAATTTACATAAATCCTCATCAAATATGCAAATCAAGAAGCTTGTTTCAATGTATTCTCGTACCGGGAGAGACCTCCAAAGATATAATTTCGAGGGCTGCCGCCAAGTTGTCGGGTGAGTCTTTGTTCTTGGAATTGTTGTTGCAAATTTTGCTTTTTTTTTTGAGGAAAAATAAAGCGTTTGAAATTTTCTCTGTTGATGGCTGTGAATTGTGAATCGTATCGTTATTGTTTTATTGTTATTGGCATTAAATAATTTTGATGTGTTTGTTTGCTAACAACCCGTTTACTTTTACTCTATCATTAACATTGACTTTTTTTGGCTCTTTCAGATGTATAACATATAGGTTCAAGAAGAACCACAAGGCTCCTTCTGTTCATGGAACCTTAATCAATGAATTGGAGTTTCTGTTGATTAGCTCACAGAAGAGTTCAAGAATGATGTTTCCTAAGGTGTGCAATTATGCATTATGTGTTAGTGTTGTGTGCATTTTGTGTTGTTTTTGGTTTCTTGATTGTAGGAAATGATGCAATTATTGGATTCTTATTGTGTTATGATTTGTTTGTCTATCAGGGTGGTTGGGAACTTGATGAGACTATTGAGGATGCAGCCAATAGAGAGACTATGGAGGAAGCTGGTGTTCTTGGCATCGTCGGGGTGAGTACTTTTGCAGAGATTTGTTGCTATGTTGATCTGTTGGATGTCGGGGTTCTAACTCGACGTGTTTTAATGTTGTTTGCAGAATAAGTTGGGAGTTTGGACATTTAAGAGCAAGAGCCAAGACACATTCCATGAAGGCCATATGCTGTCGTTTAAGGTTACCGAAGAACTAGAATGCTGGCCTGAGAAAGATGTCCGGACTCGTGTTTGGGTATGTTCTGAACTTGTGATATGAGTTTTGGATGATTGTTGTCTGTTTTGTGTACCAGGATTCTTATCTGTGTTGTGTTTTACAGCTTTCTGCCGAAGAAGCCAGGAAAATTTGTGGTCATGAGTGGATGAAAGAGGCTTTAGATAGGTTCATTCTCCAACTTGATGAAGATGAAGATGAGAAAGCTGGCACTCCCACTCTGTTAGACTTGTTGAGGCTCGATGAATCTTCGTGTGGGAGCCTATCGCTAAGTGAAGAGGAAGAACTCGAAGAAGAGGTTTCATGTGCCCTAACACATTTCCAACGAGAGGAAGACGAGGTCTCATGTGCCCTAACACATTTCAAAAGAAATGAAGAAGAGGTCTCATGTGCCCTAACACATTTCCAAAGAAAGGAAGATGAATGCAGAATACACTTGTTCACAATGCACCTCCCGCCTTGCTCCACAGAGAAGTCTAGAATGACTCGGGTATCGCAGGCCGGAGAAGAGGATGTTGCAAATGCCCTGTTAGTAAACTAGGTCTGATGCAGGCGCCCGAATCTGGAATTGGCACGGTGATGAAGAAGCTCTCGAGTTGGTCCCGAGAATTAGGATCAGAATCGCGCCATGAAATGAACGAATAAAAGGGCGCCTACTGAACTAATTTAGGATAACTTTGAGCAACCGTGATCAAGCTGGGTTGTTTGTACACTCGAAGCTAGTTCTTAGAGTAGGGAGAGGGGAAATTTGTAGCTGTACAAATCTTCTAATCGATTCTTTGATTCATTCTTACATTCTTTGCTCTACAACTCAATCATTGCTGAATTCCTTGAATTTACTGGATTCTGGAGAAAAAAACATTTCTCTATTACAACATATTTTGCCTTAACTAAACACAAAGGCGAGATATCTTTCATGATATGATCCATCGTTGTTGCGCGTAAAAGATGGGTTGTTGTGGACCTTGTGGTGGTTGTTTGGATGTTTAGAAACTGTCCAACTACAATTAATGTACATAAGAATGTGGTCAGCATGGTGTTCTGAGTGTATACTATTCTTCAACTTTGAAGCCATTCTTGAAAGTATTGCATCTCCACTTACATTGCATTTCTCCAGAGTTATGAAAAACATTTGAAAAGTATTACTCCAGTTACCTAGCAATTCAAATTTCCCACTCTTTTTTTTCATTGAATAATTTATCCATATGCTGACTATGATTTACTTTGATCTTAATCATGGCTGACTGTGATTTACTTTGCATTCTCATTCTTCTTCGCTTTTAGTTTTCGTGCTTTTTCCATTGTCATTTGGTGACTTCCATAGTATCCGTTGCTGCGTTTTATGCATTCAATTTGTTCGATAAAATGCTTCAAATTAAGTATCTAGCTTATTAACACCGGTATGTATTAATAGTGATTGTATTTTAGGTTCTTTGCACTCTCTTAAATTTCCTGGTTGGTTGACTGAAACATTAATTTTTCCAGCTACGAGTCTTAGAATCTCAGAATTTCATGTTTGAAGCTTCTCCAAATGATATTCCTATTTGTTCATCTGTGTACTTTAGTCTTCATGTTTTTCTTTCATCTTGGTATTGGCGGGGCTGCAGTTGCTACTATGACATCTGAGTACGTCAATGATGTCGTAAAACCGACACTTTTGGACGTCAATGATGTGGTTCAATGTCGATGGGCTTAAAACCATGGCAACACCTGAGCATTTTATGGCAGCTGATGTTTAATGGGATCCTATTCCTACTGGAAGGTAATTCTAGATGTCATTGCATTGCATAGAGTTGAAGGAATTTATGCTCTTTTACGCAGAAGTAATTAGCCATACTTGTGTTTTAGAATTTATTCATTGTATAGTTCATATGTGGATATGGATATCTATGGATTTAACGGATGTGGATTCGGATGTCAATATTTTTGATCCACGGATATCCATGATCACTTTCGATTTCTTTCCATCACTTTCGATTTCTTCCCACCAGTCCAATATCGTGGATACAAGAGTAGCTATCGTTTTTGGGATGGTTTAATTAACCCAACTTAATAGTTATTACAATGTTGCAAGTGAATTTTTATCACCAGTTAAAAGAGTTAGCAGGAGCTTATTTCCACAATGTACTGAACTGAAGTAAAAATGATATATAGAAAAATGGAATCTGCATAACTGAATTAACCTGAATTTCATCAATTACATTTTCACTGAACTAAAGAACTGATCTACATATAAGCTCTGCCAAACAGGGCCTTAATCTTGGAACAACTTGGTAACTTAGACCTTGGAGTGGAAAGTTTAAACATGGAGGAGTCCAGGCAATTCGCGGAACATGGAAAAGACAACTTGGTATAGACTGTTCGGAAATTATGTAAAATTATCAAAGAAACTTTGAACTAATAATATTCCAAGCTTTTCAAAAAAAAAAAAAAATGTTCCAAGCAAACAATAACACGTTGGAGCAAATGTATGAGTAGCAATTGGCGTTTCAAATACAAGAAACGTGCGAAATCTTTGCAACCAGAAAGGTAATGAAGGCAAGAACAAGGTTTACAATTTTCAAATACAAATCAGAACAAGTAGACGATTACTTCCATAACTTGTGCAGTGACATATTCTTCTCAGTGTCCTTCTTCATCACTTTAGCAACAGCCATTTCAAAATCATCCTGAGTCACGTGAACCCGCCTTTCGCGCAGAGCAAACATACCGGCTTCTGTGCACACAGCCTTCAAAATGGCAAAATAACAAGTGTCAAAATTGAAATTTTCAAGTTTGAGTGGAACAAGAACATTTGTGAAGAATCAAGATCTTAACGTTTGAAAAAAAAGTACAAAAAACATTCAAACCTTCAATTCTGCGCCTGATGCACCATTCATCTTCTCTGCTATCTTCTTCAAATCAATCCCACGCATCAAATTCATTTTTCTTGAATGAATTTTCAAAATATCGAACCGAGACTGCCAAATAAATTAGGCACCAAAATGAGTTTGATGAGGTGTTCAATTACAACTAAGGAAAGTGCAACCAGACAGCCATGATGTGTGTGTGTGTGTGTGAGTGCATGCTATCAAATTGTTTGTTGTCCTTACATCAGCGTTTGGATTTGGAAATTCAATCTTCCTGTCAATCCTTCCAGGTCTAAGAAGGGCTTGATCCAAAATATCAATACGATTTGTGGCCATCAAAACCTGAAGAATTGATAACACATGAGGAATATCAGCATGAAGAATGCACAGTTAAGTCAGTGTCTAATAAATAGGCACTAAGCAGTTACCTTGATCTTATTGGATGCCTCAAACCCATCAAGTTGGTTGAGAAGCTCAAGCATTGTACGTTGTACTTCACTGTCTCCGTTGCCGCTTCCAGATTCCATTCTAGCAGATCCAATACTGTCTATCTCATCCATAAATATGATAGATGGAGCATGCTCCCTACAATGCCCAATGTAAACATTTTGTATTAAGGATTCATTTGAACCAATGCAAAATCATGCAATACTGTAGAAACTTAAGTTCCACATATATGCTTAGTTTGAAGGG
The DNA here is from genome assembly GCA_963678965.1 of Cruciata laevipes. Classification (NCBI taxonomy): domain Eukaryota; kingdom Viridiplantae; phylum Streptophyta; class Magnoliopsida; order Gentianales; family Rubiaceae; genus Cruciata; species Cruciata laevipes. Next base: position 6,656,538 of record OY787637.1, read on the forward strand.
CCCTTTTAATCAAGTCAGGGCATCTTTTTGACTCGATAGGATAAAAAGTGTGACAGCAGCTTACTAAACTTAAAGTTCCATTCGAAATCTACATTCACCCCAAAGAAAAACTTGTCGACGAATCATGTTATAAAAGGCATTAAGGTATAGCCTAATTTTATACATAGGAAAGACGAACTACCAATAGGAATAAACAGCGTGCAAGCATAAAGCACATAGAGAAATTAGAAAACACACCTTGCCATAACAAAGAGTTCCCTCACCATCCGAGAACCTTCCCCAATGTATTTTTGCACAAGTTCAGAGCCAGATACCCTGATGAAAGTACAGTCAGTATGATGTGCCACTGCCCTTGCCAACAGTGTTTTCCCGGTTCCTGGAGGCCCATAAAGCAGAACCCCCTGCCAAACACACAAGAAAGTATAAGAAAGTGTACTGAGTGAGCATAAAAATCGAAATAGATTTGTTTGGCAGGGCTACAAATCTCGGTGTAGTAAAGATACCTTAGGTTGAGCTATTCCAAGACTCTCAAACAACTCAGGATGCTTAATTGGAAGCTCAATAACCTGATTATAGCACCGAAAGTAAACAATAATTATCAATATGCTATATTAAGACAAATATGGCCTACAAACAGTGAAGGTTGAATTTTTCAAAGTTCAAACAAAAGAGAACAAGTACCTCCTTAATCTCTTTGATTTGCTGGTCAAGACCACCTATCATGTCATAAGTGGAATCAGGTACTTTCTCAACCTTCATGAGATTGACCAAAGGATCCACTTTGCTGGGCAAGATCAAATGAAGAACATAGCTGTCATTGCGAAGGGCCACTCGGGTTGAGGGAGTTATCTTGGTAATATCAATGCTCTTATCAATATCCACCACATATTTTCCTTCCGGATGAACCTGGAAGATCAAAATCATAACTAACATTTAAATTCATAGTCTACCTACTATACATAGTTACAAGAAACTGAAACACACAACAACCTCAAACTAAAGCAGAATTTTCGTTCTGGAGGAAAATACTAGAAGCCAGGTGGAAAGTGACTACTGTGGTTTTATGTAGTAGAAACTACACAAACCTACTCATCTAACAATAGGCTAGCTTACTAACATTTTTCTTTGCCTACTTTCATTTGTCTTTGTTTATTTATCTAAAATAAATTTTGTTTTGATGGAAGGAATGAAGATAATAGCTTCATCAAACATGATCAGTTTCAAATCACTTTACCTTAACTAAGACTTTGGATTTTCCCATAACCTTCACAACTTCACCAACATAAGATCCAGGCTCCTGAAGTAATTGCAACTCCTCCTTGAGCATTCTCACTGTTAAAGACGACACATAAGTGTTATGAAAGCACACAGCAGCTAACCATACATCAACTCACTGAGCCCAGTTTGACAAAGCCCAGTAACAGAAACAAAAAACTGCAACTCAAAACAATATTAAGCAAAATCAGAACAAGCCATAAATAGCAGCAGTCCTTGATGATGGTAGCTAAATCGAAACAGACACCTATATTAAATCAGAAATAACAAGCAAAATCAAAACCCACACAAGAACAGACCAACAGATACCTAAAGAAGCTCAATCCAAATAGACAGGTACGCCCATCATCAATAAATCTCTGTTTTTCAGAAAAACTATATCTGAATAACTATCCAAACTGCCAGAGTTATACACATCAAACAAGCAGAGACTAAATAACCGCTCCAGTTACAACAGCTCCAGTAACGAAAGCTAAAAATTAATTCGTAACAAAACATGACATTTTATTACTGCACTACTACAAGCAATGTCGTACAAAATCCCGTGTAATTGTGCACAAAAAACCCTAGATTCATAATTCTTCAGCTTATTATCAAAATGAGAGAAACGAAATATCCGACAGAGCCATCATTCACATTTAAAAAAATAGATTTCCACAAAACCTAAAAAAATAGATTTCCACAAAACCCAGCTAAACCCGTCAAGTATACACCACAAAGTAACACAATTGCAAAATTAGAATCAGAAATGCGACTAATTAGTCAAACAAATTGAAGATTCTAAAAACTAGGGTTTGAAGAGAGGAACCTTTGGAATTGAGCTCGTTGCGCTGGGCTTCGAGGCGGTTGAGATTGTGGTTTTTCTGACGGAGCTGGAGCTGGAGATCGTGGATGTGTTGGAGGTAGTACTGCCTCAGTCCTTCGCCTTGCTTCACCATCGCCCCCTTGTTAGAGCAGCTCTCCTCTCTCTGTGATCCCAAGTTGTTCTGGACCTCCACGGCAGCCATAGCTGAATCAATTAAGCTGTATTCAGTAGCGATGGTCGTGAAGACGATGAATTGTTCGGAGATGATGTTTATGTAACCGGATCGGTTTCTTGCAAAGCGGTATACCTAATAATATAGCATTTATACTTTTTTTTGTTTGAGAAAATTGCTCATATACCCCCTAAGCTGTTGGATAAGTGCTCATGTACCCCTAAAATTTTGAAAAGTGTTGTCGTAGCCCTCTGCTGAAGTTGATTTGATAAATTATATCTTTGAAAATTCTAATCGACATCTGAATATTTGTTTTCAAATCATCTAATAGTTGGAAACACACATCTGGATGACCGGCCAGAACTTTCAAATGTACAATTTACAAAAACAACATCAGTCCAAGAGTACCAGAGTACTTTTCGAAAATTTAGGGGTATATGAGCACTTATGACGAGAAGATTGGGAAGATTGAAAAGATTTTTTGTTGGGCAGTGGAAGGGTTTAAGGGTACTATATTTCAAGTTAATAATATAAAGAAATTATGACACTTCCATTTCATTAGTTCAAAAAATTAGATGATGTTATTTTGAAATTATTTGTGAATCGATCTATTGTAGTATATAATTAAATCAAATTTAAATTCATTCAATACTGCAAATTTTTTAAGTTTTCAAATTTTAATCAAATTCAGTTAAGCAAGAAAAAAACAATGGTGAATTAAATAAAGGAGGAGTAGTAGTAAATTACCCCATATTTTCTCCACCAACAATATTTAAATTATTTTCAATCAGTTTATATCGCGTGTATTCACTTCACAATTGATAAATATTCAAATCTACCACATTTTATTACCTCATTTTATTGATCAACTTTACTTGGTCTATCAATTTAACTTGACCAAAGTGATCTAAATCTATATTAATAATCTTATGAAATCTTTACAAAAGCCAAAACTTATAATCTACCATTAGAATTTGTTGTTCTTGCTTGTGCTTTAATGTTATAGTCATTTTAGTTCCCTTCTGTAATTGCTATGGTTTCTATGTAGGTTATCAAGAGTTTTTGCACATTTGTAGGTTATCACATTGCTATAAGAGTCTGTATAGGTCCTTGAAGCATTATGCTTCCAAAAGTATAAAATAACAGTCTACTAGGATTGTACTAGTGGACATCTATACTCCAGAAGGTCAATTCATTCAAAAACCATCTACCTTGGACCTCACAAACAGCTTAGCAGATGCGCTAACGAAACGCCTCTTAATAGATAAGGCAAGAAAAGAATAGTAAGGATGATGGAGTAATTTGTAGGTAGGCAAAAGAGCACCAGAATTACCGATGTGCTTATGCCAGTTTTGTAATGATCTCTAACCTGGTACCAGTCTGCAACCTCCTTCAATTCTTTAACATGTTCTTCCTTGTCTGTAAAGAATTTGCAAAACAGATAAAAAATTAAGTAGCTTCTATTCATGATCAATAGTGGATATTCTAAGTGTAGAGGAGAATTATGCCTTTTGTGGTGATATCTAGGTCTGAGAAGCTAAGAGATGCATGCATATTTAATTTCGGGACTGTCTTCTTTTGCTATTCTATCAGTAGGCAAATTTCCTTCTCGATAATGGATATATATGCATAATAGAGATATGTCTTTTTTGTCTAAGCAATAAATTAGATAACTCGTATTAAAGGCTAAGGAGATGAGAGTGGATTGTTGACATCTGAGATTGAATAAGAGTTATGTCTTGAATGGACTTTCGAATATGAGTACAAACAAGTTCATGGAAACATTTTACATTTTCAAATAGGAACTGTCATTGATCAGGTTTATAATTCCATTGATCAAGTTTTATAATTCTATTCATCGGGTTTATAATTCCATTTCCATTGATAAGATTTTCAGCATGAATGAATTTCAGTTTTTCTCTCTCCTACTATTTCCGGCGTGATTTGATCCTTGCTAATTTGGCCTTTGTCCGTTAATATGTTAGGCTTAGCTATTTCTAAGTTAGGATGTGATTTGCCTCATATATGCTCTGTTTCTGTTTGAGCATCTTCGATTATTTATGCGAGGATTGTCTGCACTATGTAAAGCTCCATTAGATTGTTATTGTAAGATTTATTTATATTTGGCATACATTGATTAGATGAAGAGTCTGTCTCCTGAATGACCGTCACTATATAGTGATCAGACTCATTTATAAACTAAATGAGAAGGAGGTCCTTAATTGCAATTTTAACGAAATTGTCAAAATCATGTGTAGGAGCGTGTATACAAATTGGGAAATGATGCTTTCCTAATTTCTGGTCATATTTTATCTATTTTTTGTCCTTTTCCAGGGCCACCTGCCCCTTTTTTCTTTCTCTTCTCCCACTTGTCCTTTTCTCCTTCTTCTTCCACATGTTCCTTTTTCTCCCTCTTCTCCAAGACTCCCAATCACCATCTGCAGTTTCTTCATCAGTCTATCCTCCTCGCCAAAACCTTGACAAAAAGGGATAAAAGGTGGGCAGTTAAGACTAAAACATCAACAAAATAATTCAAAATATTATACAGATTAACAACTAAATACTAGGAAGACTAGCTTTATAATTGCTCTAAAAACTGGGTTGTTTACCTCAAAACAACTATGTTTTACAAAACAACATATAAGAAAATAAAAGTGCATTGTTAATGTTAAAATATAAGCCTTACACTCTTAAACGCCAATCTTTCACAGTTAAACAACAAACTTTTAAAAATGCATATAGACAGTCTTTCACACTTAAATGTCAATATTCAACCATTAAATAACAACATTTTAAAAAAGACAAAAGGTGCTTACAAAAATATAATAGACAACCATTCACTCTTAGATGTCAACCTTCCATGGTTAAACAACAAGCTTTTAAAAATAATAAAAAATACATATAGAAACAACATGCAATCTTTCACTATTAAATGTCAATATTTCACTCTTAAATGTCAACCTTTCAAGAAAGATAAAAATGCATATACGTATAACAAGAGACAAGTAGACAACATTTTACTCTTAAATGCCAACCTTTCACTATTAAACCTTTCACTCTAAAAGACAATGGTCTCGTTTGGCTATCAGCTGTTAGCGGATTTTATTAGGTGTTAATAGATTCTATTAGCTTTTTTGACTAGCGGTTTGTATATGAGTGTTTGGCAAATAACAATTAGCTGATAGCTGTTTCATTACGTTAAATGACTGAAATAGACATTAGTACTATTTATTATTATTTATTTTTTGTAGTGTGTTATTTGTTTATTGAAAATTGTTATCACTATATGTTCATTTATTTTTATGATGTTTATTATTTGAATTATTATTCTTTATTAATATATCTACATCTATTTAAAAAAAACATTTTTTGAATTAAAATACTTGAAATTTATTTTTTATATATTTAAAATATGTGTAATATACTTCAAAAATAAATTTAAAATAATTTAAAAAACCTTAAAATGTACATACGCAAATATGATGCGTACTTTAAATTTACTAAAAGGTTATTATTTACTTATATAAAAGGTTTTCTAATTAGATTTAATGAATTTGAAAAGGAAATTTGTGAGGGATAAGGATATAAAAGATATTTTGTAATATTTCTTTGATTAACTTTTTACAAACGCTGCTCTTTCTAGCATTTCAGAAATCAGAGGTTTCACCAAAAAAGCTAATTAGAAAACTCTCCTCACCAAACACTAGAAAGAGCTATTTAACAAGTCAACTATCCATATTTAACCCAAAAATCTAAACGCTCTTCAAAACTCTCGTTACCAAACGGGGCCAATCTTTCACCATTAAACAACAATCTTTTAAAAGAAAAAATGCATATACAAAAACAACAGACAACATTTCAATCTTAAATGTCAACCTTTCACTATTAAATAGCAATCTTTTAAGAAAGATAAAAATGCTATGTCAACCTTTCACTATTAAAATCCAACTTTATTTTCAAAAAAAAAAAAAAAAACTCCAACCTTTTAAGCATATAAAAATAACAACCTTTTAAGCAGAAAAAAATAAAAACCTTTCACTCATAATGTCAACCTTTCACTATTAAAAGACAACCTTTTAAGCAGAAATCTAATTCAGAATATGCCACATAAAACACATATCCAATTCAATAATAAGCAAAAACCTAATTAAGTACCTAATTCAACAGAGCATCACTTCACAAAATCTCCACCGGCCGAGCAAATCGCCCCTATGTCGCGGTCTAGAGCATTAGCATCGTCACAGAAGGATCGAGATTCGGAGCATCGCCACCGCGCCGCGATCTGGAGACGCCGTATCTCGTTCTGAAGCACGCCACCGCTTCACGATTTAGAGCTCCAACACCATGGTAAATCATTTGAGGTCGTTGCCGTGAAATTGGAGTGTCGTCGGAGATCGTCGTCACCAACCAAAGTGTCGGAAATCGTCGGAGGCGATGCTGCTTGGGAGAAGCCGTGATTCGGAAGTTTCAGATTTTGGGAATTGGGAGCAATTTTGAGCGATTGGTATAAAATTTAGAAAGGAAATTGTTAAAAATAAGGCACGTGCTAACACGCACAGGTTAACAAACGGGTCGGTCGACCCGCAAATTTTTTACTCCTATTTTCTCTATCAGTCCCTGGTCACTATATAGTGACGGTTACTTCCAAGACTTGTTCTTAGATGAATGTGGATATACAGATTATATAAGGGTTTTTCTTTAGTATGGATGTAATGGATTATAGAAGGTTGAAAATCTGTGTTGACTATTATTGATTATGTTAAATTACAATGTTCATCTTGGCTTGATAATACCATGGTTAAAATCTTGCTTTGTTCATATTCTAAACCAATGTTCTGAGTAGAACAGTTTTGGTTTCTTATGCTCATGTATTGTTTCACTCTGTTATCAAATCAATGAAGAATGTTTTTACCTACTATTTGAATGTGTTTTTGCACAATATGTCGAATTGCAATCATTGGAACATTTCATCATAAGAACAAATGATTTATGCTAGTCGATTGTGGCTATCTTGCCAAGAAAAATTCCTAACATAATCAAAGAAAAACCAGGATCTCTAATAAAAGGAAAATAATAGAGAAGAAATCATACTAAAACCAAACAAAATGGCAGCCAATCACCACTAATTAATATTTCTGAAGATTAACAATCATGATCCCCCTTTCAATTCCTGGGCTCCGATGAGTCAAAACGTGACCCCACCATCATCATAACCTTAAACTCGTCGAAACTGATCATCCCGTCGCCGTTGGCATCCACGCCGGAAATCATCTTCCTGCACTCCGCGAGAGAGCATTCCTCGCTGAGGCTGCTCAGCACGTTCTGCAGCTCATCCGCAGAGATGGAGCCATTCTTGTCCATATCGAAAACCGAGAAGGCATCCTTGAGATTCTCCAGCACCTCCTCGGAATTCACGTCCTTGGTGTTCAATTCAATGAATTCGCGCAGGTTGATGAACCCATCGCCGTCAGAATCGACTTCCTTCATCATCTTCTCGAGCTCCTCCTCCGTCGACGGCTGGCCCAGGCTCCCCATGATTGACCCGAGCTCTGACGAAGAGATCTTGCCATCCCCATTGACGTCGAATTTCTTGAAAACCTGTTCCAATTCTTCCTCGAGCCGAGCTCTGAATTGGACCGACGATGATCTTGGCGTCAGAATTTCAGAAGCGGGAGTCTTTTTCTTGATCTTGAACAATGCTTTTAATCCCATGATGATGATGATGATTGATCAGAATGAATTGGGGATACAAGAAAATGGAGGAATTGTTTGGGTGGGATTGGATATGTCGAATTGAAAGACAAAAGAGAAATCTACGGGGAAGATAATATTCGGAATCCTGGAAATTTATTTCGTGATTGCACGTTGGGATTGAAATTGCAATAGTATTTGGTGAAAAATAGGATCAGAAATAGAGTGGTTACCATCCGCACAGATCTAAAATTTTTGAAATTCATTTAGTTGCTTAAAATACTCCTCAGATGAATCAATCTCTTAGAGCAAGGACAATGGAGAGAACAAGGAGGGAAGGGAAGTGGTGATGAGAAATCAATATTGCTACAATGGTGGGAATGAGTGGTAATGGAGAGAAGACAAAATCTCAAAATTTGAGGGTGGGAAGGAGAACTCATCACAACAACAATTGGGAACAAGAGGGACCCGCCTGAATTTTGTCCAATATTTCAGCAAGTGGGGCCCACAAGTTTCCTCTTTTAATTTCAATTTTTAAAAAATCTGAAATAGAGCCCAACGTTCTTATACTTTTGTTTTTTTTAATTTTTGTAAATGAGACACGTGGCAACACGGTAGGGTGACATGTGTCCCAACGACTCTTTTTTTTCGAAAATTAGCCAAGCAACCATATATTCAAATCAGCCCAAAATTGTTTTCAAAAAAAAAAAAAATCAGCCCAAAATTCACCATTTTCACCATTTTCAACACTTTTTTACTCAATCTTTCTCCTATAAATAGAGCTCAAACATCTTAGTTTTTCTCACACTTCTTCAAACCCTCTTCCTACTCAATTCTTCCCTAAAATTCTTCTTTTTTCCAATTTCCAATGGATTCAAGAAGCGTTTCTAGAGGGAAGAATGTTGTGAATTTGAATGCTCCAACTAGGAATGCTCGTTATTATGATCCGGATTCAATGGACGATTTTGCAAATGACAATTCTTTTACCCGAAGGCCAAATTACTCTATGAATACCCAACAACAACAACCACACTACCCATATCCAAACTCTAATTCCCAAACTTCACGTTCAATCCATCGTACTTCGTACAACAACTTCCCTCTTCAAACTCCATCCACAAACCACCACAATCCAAACACCGCAATATCGACATGCCGTATCCAATTTTCGTCCATGAATTCTCAACATGAATATGAAAATTATCACCCTACAAATGTTGATCATATTTACGAATCCGGCAGATTTTCTCATCGTGGTGGCAGGGGTACTCCGAGTGAACATTTTGAAGGTCAATATGATCAACAATTCGAAAATGGGAATTGTCACGTGGTAAGCCTTTTATTCATTTTAAAATTATCAATATTCATAGTATTACTAGCAATATTAAATTATCTATTCTTGTTAGTTTGATAAGTTATAATTTGTATGATTACTTTATATTTCTTGTTGAGAAGCCTTCTTTTCAACCCACTAAACTGATTTAAACTGATTTGTAATGAACTGATTAATAATTAATAATGTATAAAAATACAAATAGTAGTACTAATCTAAGTATCATTGAATCATATGTATCAGATCTGGACAAAGTGAAATCGAATTAAAAAAAAAAAAACTAAGAACTAGCCTTAGAAGAATATTTAATCTAATTAGAACTTTTTTAAATTGATTAGAAAAGTTGGATTTTAGTGTATTTGAGTCGAACACAGATTTCTTTATCAAGAAAGTTTTACTTTAAAAAAATCAAAGATTTAGTGGATCGTTGGAGAATTGAAGAGTTTTGATATCTTTCAATTTTATCTTGAATTAGATAATATCCCGATCGATGCAGTTCGATTATCAATTAATATATATTTTTATAATAATTGAATATATATTACATTTTTTGATAGGATATCTAGACTAGATGTTTGATTTCACTTATTGTAATCATTGTTAGGCATTTCCCAACATCATGAATGATATTTTTTAAATAAATATATGTATTACATTGAATTCTAATAATAATAGGTAGGAAATTTAGGCCGTTCTAACAACAAAACGGTCGGAAACGGTCTTATTTCCACCGTGGCCATGGCGGCGCCTCCGCCTCACCGCGGTAGGAGCAGCCCTGACAACTCTTTTCTCCAAGCTTTAGCCAATGGACCTCCTCCCCTAAACACCTCGCTCCCTTCCAATCCCGAAATTACCCCAAAAACCCATTACAAGGGAGAAATTGCTTGCATAGTTACCCGCAATGAAGCAGATGCGCTTGCTGCTTACTATCAAAAACTTATAATGGAGTCTCTCCAAGAAGCTTTTAAGTCTGTTGATTTTAAGGGCAAGTATCAGCTAGGCTCTATAGATTTCAGACACATCTTGATTAGGTTTCAGACACATCAGAAATTATGGCTCAAAGGGAATTGGATTTTCAGTGGAGCTCCTATGAAAGTTTTGAAGTGGACAGTTGATTTCTCCCCTGCAGCTGAATCCTCTATTGTTCCTGTATGGGTCAACATTCCCAAGGTACCATTGTTTTTCTATAATCATGTTATGATAGTATCTATGGGGAATCAGATAGGAAAATTCATCAAAATGGACATTGCTACTGCTACTCTATCTAGGCCTTCTATCATTAAAATATGTGTTGAGGTAGATGTTAAGTAGAAGTTACCCAATCATATTAGAGTTGGAATAGAGGAAGATGGTGTTGATTATGGGGTAGAGAAGTTACCAATTAAGTTTGAAGACCTTCCATATTACTGTTTTTATTGTAACTGTATTGGACATTATGAAGATCAATGTATTTTTTTTTGAGCAAACCACCGTTGGTGGGAGGTGTGTATTGGCTTCCCCAAGCCTTTAGAATAATGAATCAGAGTATTTTACATGTAAAACTAAATAAAATAAATTAAGGATTCCTAAACCAACAGAGGTATGGAAAAAGAAAGAAAAAACACCTCATAGGAGAGGTGAGTAGTGTAGAAGAAACTACACAGGCCAAAAATTGTCATAAAAAAGAAAGAGTTAACAGAAAAAACTCTTTCTGTAGTGTGAAGGGGAGGAATTTAGATGAGGAGAAAAATTGATCCACTTGCTTGTTAGTGAATCAAAGTGAGACACAGTGAGACACAAGTCAGCCTATGGATCTATTCCTTCATCATCTAAAAACACTCATTTATCAAAACTCCATGTGTGTGTGATTTCCAGCTTGTTGGAGAGTGGTGCAGAAGCTATGGAAAGCTGTGTCTCATCCTCCAGTGTGCATCCATGTCTATGGTGTGTACCTGTCATAAGAGCAACAACTCAGCAGTATCTATTCATTATGAATAATCCTAAGACTTGGCAGTTTAAAATCCATTATGACAAGTGCTTTGATATGTGGAGGTAAAATGTCAATTGTTCCAGAGGTAGCCTTTTCCATAGAAAATCTAGCTAAAGCATCAGCTACTTTGTTCGCCTATCTAAAAACATGCTGTAATTTATGAGCACCTAGTAATCTATGTATCTCATCAGCTAGGTTGAAAAGTTTCCAGTGAGCAGTTATTGGATTAAGAATCATTGAAACTCCAACCAAGCAATCAGATTCTATAATAAAATCATTAATCCCTACAGATAGGCCATGAAGGATTCCATGTTTTATTGCTTTGACCTCAGCCTCAAGAGGAGATGAGGCATTAGTGAATAAAACTGCAGTAGTAATTATAGCTCCCAAAGAATTTCTAATTATGCAACTTAAACCAGTTTTAACCAAGATGCATCAGTATTTATTTTAAAACCCTGAGTTGGTTTCCTCCATATGACACTGATGATTTTGGCTTTTGGTGGTCTGTTACATAGAGGGAGAACAGTATTGGAGTACATGTCAATGTCAAATTGTTTGACTAAGTGAACTGGTTTAACAAATAAAATAAATGAATAAAAAACCATATCCCTGATTTCTTTAAATAAAGAATTGGCATTAGGCTTTATATTCTCAAAGAGCATTTTATTCCTGGCCTTCCATAAACTCCAGCAAATATATGAAGTTATATTGTGAGTTAGAATGGATTGCAGTTTTGTTACACCAGTATAAGACAAGTAATATGCTAGTCTACTCCAAATACTTTGAAAAGGTTGATCTATGATACCAACTAAACACATTGATTTCATCCATATGATTAAAGGTAGATGGCATTCATTAAAAAAATGATCTATGGAATCTGCAGCATGGCATAGTGAGCACTTTGAAGCAATTTGAAAACCATAATGAATGAGAACATTATCAAAAGGTAACAAAGAGTTAAAGAGTCTCCACATAAAGATAGATATCTTTTTAGGAATTCTCTTATTCCATAGTTTTGATAGAGATTGAGAAGTACCTCTTTGTTCTTTAAGTCTCTGATAGGCGGTTTTGAAGGTGAATCTTCCCTTTAGGTCTGGTTTTCATATTAAAATGTCCTCTCTGTGTGCCTTTATTGTTGTTTCCTGCAAAAAAAGAAGTGCATCAGATGGGATCCATGGTGCTATGGAAGGTAAAAAAATGAGCCTTGTTGTTGATGAAATCAGCCACAGTAGCATTTTCTGGAATTATGGTTTGGGTATGATGAACTAAGTCATGCATGGAACCCCAGGTAGACCATTTTGTATTCCAGAAACTACAATTCCCTTTACCATGCAATACTGTAATGTGCTGTGTAGCAAAATCATCAACAAGGCAGATTCTTTTCCAAGTAGGTGATGATCTATATGACATGGGTAAGGATGCAATAAATAAAGTCCAAGGAGCAGAAGCTACTTGGAACTTCCACCATAATTTTACAGAACATGCATGTATGATGGTGGAAAATGACCTAGTGCCCAAACCATTTTGTGTAATAGGAAAACAAAGATCACTCCATTTTCTCCAGGTTTTCTTTGGTTTTAATTCTGATTCACCCCAAAAGAAAATGGAAATCAATTTGTAATGACCTTGATAATGTGTTTTGTTGGTGTTAGCACAGAAAAAACATGTTGATGGAGAGAGTAAATGCATGATTTTATAAGAGTGAGTTTCCCCCCTGAAGATAACCATCTGTTTTTCCAGTTATTGAGCCTTTTTTCCACCATTTCCACCACAGGTTGGAAATGGATGTTTAGGGCTCTACCTTGGATGATTGGACATCCAAGGTATTTAAAAGGAAAGCTACCTTGTTTCATACCCAAGATGTTCCTAATTAGATGGATTTTTGCTAAAGATGCATGTCTACCTACAAAAAAGTCACTTTTTTCAAAGTTTATTTTCTGTTCAGTGACAATCTCAAATTGAACTAAAAAAGCTTTTAATGTAATGAGACTCTTTTTTGAAGCTTTCATGAATATCACTTTGTCATCAGCATAGGACAAATGAGAAATGTTTATGGCATTTCTTGGTAAATCATAAGAGTGAAGCTTACCTATGTTAAATGCAAATGAAATACTCCTAGTGAAAGCTTCAGAGAACAGATTAAAGAGAAAAGGAGAAAAGGGATCCCCTTGCTTTATACCTCTGGTTGGTTTGAAAAAACCACATGGCTTACCATTTATAAGGACTGAGAACCAGCTCTGTGCAAGATTTTTCAATATGCAATGAACAAAAAGACCATGGAAGCCAAACCTAAGAAGGACACTATTTAAAAATGACCAACTAACTCTATCAAAAGCCTTCCTTAGGTCTAGTTTCAGAATGCAGTTAGGGTCCCTAGATTTCCTATTTATATGTCTGACCATTTCATTTAGATACAAGACATTGTCTGAAATGTCTCTATCTCTCATAAAAGCAGTTTGGTTAGGAGAAATCAACTTATGCATAAGTGGCTTCATCCTTTCCATCAATAGTTTAGTAAAAAATTTATTGATCACATTTGAAGAGAGATAGGCCTAAAATCATCAAAGGTCATGGGGGAGACTTTTTTGGGGATAAGTGTTATCCAGGTGGAGGAGATGCCTCTGGGGATGTCAGCAGTTGAAATAAATTCATTGACTGCCTTTGTGACATCCATAGCAATTATATCCCAACACTTAATGTAAAAAGATGTAGTGAAACCATCAGGGCCAGGGGCACTGTTTTTATTGAGTCCAAAAACAATGCTCCTGACCTCTTCATGGGTGGCTGGGAGGAGTAATCTATCATTATCCTCTTGGGTTATACAGCTTGGGATTTGGGAGAGAAAATGTGAATAAAACCTTCCTTGTTCTGAATGACTTTCAGAGGACAGTAGCTCTTCATAGTAAGAGACTGCCTCTCTTTCTATTTCATGGTTGTCATCTAACCATCTACCATCCCTAGCTTTGACTTTGGTGATACCAAGAATCTTCCTCTTCTCCTTTACAGAGTTGTGGAAAAAACTGGTGTTTTCATCACCATCCTTTAACCATTTCACTCTGGATTTGTGCTTCCAGAAGTGCTTTCTCTCCTTGATTGCTCTAATAAGTAGAGCTTTATTTTTATTTAATTCAGAGAGCTCAAGGTCATTTGTAAAGGTGTCATATTGTATTTCCTGCAGCCTTAAAGCCTCCTCAACTAGTTCTACATTTTTGTTAATATCCCCAAAAACCTCTTTATTCCAGATTTTTAAACTTCTTTTAAGTCTCTGTAGCTTTAAGAAAAAGCCCAATATACCATCCTCATTAAGAAATTGTTCCCAATTTTCTTGAATGAAAGGTATTAGTTCTCTTCTTTTTAGCCATGTGTTCAAAAATCTAAAAGGCCTAGGACTGGATATGATGTTGCTGCCAATTTGTAAAAACAAAGGACAGTGATCTGAGGACTGTTTGTTCAACACTTGGATAGATGAGGATGGAAACCTTAAATTCCAAGAAGAAGTGCATAGTCCTCTATCCAGTTTCTCTACTGTAGGATTTCTAAGCCTAGCATTAGTCCAAGTAAACAAATTCCCCACAGTGTTGACATTTTCAAGGGCTAAAGTATCAATAAATTGATTGAATTCGGCTATGCTAGTGAGATTAGGAGAGGAAGGACCCTTGTACTCAGAAATGGAGGTCATAGCATTAAAATCTCCAATGAAGATAATATCAGGAACTAGAATCAGTTGAAGACTATTCCATAAATCTCTTCTACCACATACATTCCTAGCAGCATAGATAAAAGCAGCATCAAAGGAAACAGAAGTAGCTTGACATGAAATGGAGACTTGTAAAAATTGAGCATGGTCTAGTTTTAAATTGACATCCAAATCATCATTCCACATAAGCCAAATCTTTCCAGAATTTGCATGCATAAAGTGAGTAAAATGAAGCCTTTTCATGTATACATTGCATGTATCATTTCTATGTTGAGGTTCTATTATGCAAATGAGTTGGGAATTATGCTTAAGTATCATGCTTTCTAGTCTATCCATAGATGTATCCATACCCCTGATGTTCCAAACAAGCATTTTATTTTTAAGAGTTGTACTCATCATTGAAAAGGGTTTTTGTTGCTTTTTGAAGATCCAGTCATGAATCTATTAACTTGAGTGAAAAAGGTCCTCAGTGGAGCCTTTGATGTGCTCACCTTTCCCTTACCATGGACATTTGATGATTGTGGGGATGCAGTGATAGAGAAATCATTTTCTTCCTTTGAGCTGTCAGAGAGGGACTCATCAGCTTCTTTGAAAATGTCATCTTCAGTGAGTTTACCTTCTTCTTCCTCCATTATTAAAGGTAGAAACCTGTTCCTGTTTCTTGGTTGAGACATGAAGAGAAATTGATCAGAATTATAAGGGTTAATGGGAGAGGAGTTACCTGAAATCATTTTTAGGTTCAAATCATCCCTGGAATGATGAAGCATTTTCCTTTGTTTAGGGGTGATGAAACCATCAGATGGTGGACCATTTTGACTTGCTGGAGATGTTGCAGGAGATGGGATATTGGCATGGGCTGTGACTCAGGTACAAATTCAGTCACCTCTTCAGAACTAGAGAGTGCTTGAATGGGAGTTCGAAAACCATCTGGTGATACCTCTTTCTGTGTATTGGCCTGAGAATTGTCCTTAATATGGATTGGAATTGATTTTGGGACATAGACTCTTTTAGGCTTCAGTTGTTTCTTAAAATGGTTGGATTTTCCCCTAGGGCCAAGGGGGTGGGTATTGTTGTGATTTTGAGCTTGAGCTTGGATGGTTTTTGCCTTTTCCAGTGCAGATATGCCTGAAGTTCCTCCATTCTTATGAAGTAACTGAGCTGAATTCTCATCAGTCTTGAGAAACATTGGATTTCCAGCATTCTTCTGAGCCATTGAGACTGACACAGGGATCATCTGAACCACTTCAACATTCAATGGTTCCTTATCTTTTCTAGCAGCATTAACTCTCTGCTCCCCATCTCCCTGAGTCTCCTTCTGAGAACCTCTATTATTTGTCCATGGCTGTCTAGGTTTCTTAACCTCAGGATGGAGCTGGATGCATTGATCTACATGGTGACCTATGCATCTACAATTAGAGCAGTAATAGGGAAGATCTTCAAACTCTATTGGGAGTTTCTCTACTCCATATTCCACACCACCTTCCTCTATTCCTACCCTTATGTGACTAGGTAATCTCTGCTTGACATCCACCTCAACACAAATCTTAATGACAGATGGCCTAGATAAAGTGGCAGTGGCTAAGTCCATTTTAATAAATTTCCCAATTTGATTACCCATAAACTGAATCATGGAGTGATTGTAGAAAAAAATTGGTACATTTGGGATGTTGACCCAAACTGGGACAATAGAGCTTTCTGATTCTGGTGAGAAATCAACTGTCCATTTCAAGACCTTCACGGGGGAGCCACTGAAAATCCAGTTTCCCTTCAACCACAGTCTCTGATAATCCTCCTTGAGTTCAAACCTGATCAAGATGTGTCTGAAATCAATATATCCCAGTTGATATCTTCCTTTGAAATCCACCGATTTGAAAGCAACCTGCAGTGATTCCATATTTGGTTTCCCCCTCATAAACTTCCCAACGAGCGCGTTCTGGTAGTGAGCTGCTAGTGTCTCCGCTTCTCTCCTTGTAACAATACAGGCTATGTCCCCTTTGTATAGTATTTTGGGGGCGATCTCAGGATTGGATGGAAGAAGATTGCTCAAGGGCGGTGGTCGGTTGGCAAGAGCTTGAAGAAAGGAGTTGGGTGGAAGACTTCCGGCGCGATGGGGCGGAGGCGCCGCCATGGGCACGGTTGCGATGTAACCGTTCCTGACCGTTATTACGTCAGAACGGCTAAATTTGGGAAAAAGTGGAGTCTGAAAGTACCGAGAAATGAATAGTAACTAATCGCACTTTGATTGTGTGTGAATCGCACGTAGTGGGTTACAAAACTTCTAAATTAAACTCTATGAAGATCAATGTATAAAACTTCATCCTGAACTTAAGAGGAATAGACAACAAGGAATTGAAACAGTGGTTCTTCAGAATGGCAACAGATTCCCAAGTGTTATCAAGCCTCAACAATTGCCAGACAAAGCCGAGTTACCACTTCAGTTTGATTGTGCACAAAAGTCAGATATGCTGGTAGCAGCAAATGCCTAGTTCCAACAAAACATGCAGTGGTTGAGAATGTTGTCAGTGTTGAGAATGTTGGACCATCTGGTGTATCTGCCAAGGAAAAGGCTAAGACCATACAAGCACAGAGGACTGCTCACAAGTCCAGCTCTAACCAATTTCATAGACATCAGAAAACCAAGAAAACATATGTGCCCAAACCTCTAAATATAGATCCAACTCCTGACCATAACAGTGAAAAACCCCATCCAACTCCTTTGGAAGGTAATTCTAGATGTCATTGCATTGCATAGAGTTGAACGAATTTATGCTCTTTTACGCAGAAGTAATTATAGCCATACATGTATTTTTCTCACATTGATTAAAACTTTATAACAGGTATGTTGCTACAGCAAGTATACTTCAGTTCATCACGACATGGAAAATGGTTTCAACATTTGGTCATTTAATGGAAAACTGATGTATGATTAGATTCATTCATAGTTTGCTGAAAATGTTGATTCACCGTTGTTATGCTTAATCACTGTTTGGTGGGGATGTGTTTTGAAAATGGTCAACTGCATACCTTCTTTTTGTATTGAGATGAATGAAGTAATTTTTGTTGTTTTGGTGAGTATACCTCTTTCAGTCCTCATGTTCATGTATTCATAGATTTGGAGGCCGTTCAGTTTGGGCCTTTGATCAATATCTCAAATTTTGGTTCATGTTCATGTCATTTATGTTTGATCAATGATGAAGGCTTAGGTTGGGGTAAACTAAGTAGGGGAGGTAAGACCGACATGGCTAATTACCTAAATTTCATTTGCTCATTAGGATTCTAAATCAGTGTGGGAGGAACTTCTGTGTTTCAATGCTCGTATTCAGTAGCTGCTTTTGCTTTGTGTAAAAGTGCTTTCTGTATTCAATTTCAAGCTCCATTGGCTTTGTGTTCAGGAGAGGATTTATAGTTGTACTGCTTTTGAACAATAACAGCCCGGGAGCTGGGATACGAGTCTGTAGCGCACTTTCATATGGACCGGCTTCAGAATGCAGACAAAGCAGAAGAACTACTAGGGACTAATTCTTCCGATAAACTTGCTCAGGGGCACTAGTCTGAATGAGTAGTTTTATTAAACTACTACACCTGCGTAGGAATCTGCTCTAGTTTTTGAACTTGCAAAACAATGATAAAATTCTTATTTTTATCAAGTTGTAGCCAAAATGTTGTACCAATAATACCCAGAGCAAAACAATTCAGTATTTACTTACCAGAACTAAAGGAGTGCTTAACACTAGAGCAAAATTGTGAGACATGCCACTAAAGAAAGATCCACAAAATTTTGAAAATCTGCAGATCACTATAATTTACATGGTGGTTCCAAATATCAGAATTACAATTTTGTGACCAGGAGCATGTAACATTCATCATATTCGAATGGTGAAAACGTTGAAATAATAGACATTCTGCTCGAAAATCACGTCTTTCATATTAGCTTGTTCCCAACACTACTTTAAAAATCAGTTGATAAAAGGAAGATGTTTCCAGTGATTTTCATCCCCAACCTTCTGTTTTTTTTTTTTTTTTTTTGTCAAACTTCTGTTTTTCTTGTGAGGCATTAAAGTCCAAACGTTAATGTTTCATATTTTTGGCCTCCTAAAAGAACAAATAGCTAAAAGAGGCATTCTGAAACCTCAAGATTCCCACCGTCCTTTAATTTTAAAGAAATGCGATGCCATTTAAGAATTATACCCATGAAATCATCCCAAATCCCAATTCATTCAAGTCATTTATCCCAGTTTCTTGTTTCCTAAAACCCCACAGCTTGATCTTCCCTGATTTACACCACCACTACCAGAATTGCTGTTACCACCGGAAAGTCTGTAAAAATGCTTCCTTGCAAGATATTAAGGCCGCCGACCGCAAACTCGCCCGAAAGGTCTGATTTTGATCCATTCATCATCGAGTTGGAATTTTGTGTGTCTTAGGCTGTACATATGTTTTAGGTGAATTTTCTTGCGGGTTCTTAGCATACTAAAGCTTTTATGGTTCAGCAGTATCACTTTGATATGGACAAGACACAAGAGTCCAGGAGCTGAAGAAAATTTCAAGGAAGATAGGTGATCAGCTTTGCAGTGTTATCTTTTGGCATTTTTGGTCAATTAATGTGCTTTAGATAAAGTTGTTTGATTTTGCTTGCAGTCTTCGTAGTACGATGATTATCATGAGGAGGATCCGCTCAAAGCATTTTGTGGCCTTGGTAGTGGTTATCCTTGGGTAAGATCCTGTGCTGCTTTCGTTTTGCGGTTGCTTGTGACAGTTTTGTCCCATTTGTCTATGCTTAACGAGTTAATATTAATTTAGTGTATGTTTAGGTGGATCCTTTTAATGTATTTGCTCAATATTTTGGCGACTTGCCAAACTGTTTCAATGTTGGAGGCAAGAGCAATCAGAATCTTGATTGGTATGGTTCTACTCCATGATATAAATTGTTACTTAAATTGCGGATTTAACATTTGGTGTGTTTTCCAATATACCGTAGTTAATTTGATCCTTTTTTGCGTTCTAAACATTTCGTTTAAACTTGAACAAAGTGAGCTTAATCTGATAGATGTTGTAGCTTACTAGGCGTGAGGGAAAAAGACCCTGTAGTTGGTTGCTTGGTAAAACAAAGTGAGCTTCTTGGGTCTGAAAACTTAACAAAATAGTTGTCAGCTTTCTGTCATCTGGTGCATCCAAATGGTCATGTAAAGTCAACTGAAAAGCTGCCATACCATTTTAAACCTGAACAACTGAACTCCTATTCAACTTATAGAAGTAAGCCGGTCATGGAAACTGAACATGTTGAATATAGCTCTAACAAGCCATTTCACAGATAAATGCTTTAAATCCTGAAAGGAATTATTTTTAAACTAGCACTGTGTGCTTAATTCTGGCATCATTCTGTCCTAAATTTACGAGCATTATGCAATTTAGAAAGACTGCAGCAGAAGCAATTGAGTTACTACCTTAATCTTTTCATAAACCCCAGATTCTGGCCACATCAACTAGTAAGCAACTGATGGTGCTCCTCCCCTATCAAGATTTATGATACCTTTTAAGATTTTAGGGAGCTGACTCATTGGAAGTTCAATGTTCAGTTGGTCATTTAATGCCATTCTTGCAGAAATTTGCCCCTTAATTACCCTCTCTATGTATACTAGTGAGCTGCTTAGCTTGAATATCCTATTTAAATCATCGCATAGAGAGCATAATTTCCAAGCAGCTGAGTGTGGGTTCCAAATTCCACTCAGCAGAAAGGCAGTATTTTTAAGTGTGAAAATGTGAAAAGAGGAAAGTTTGTTGGAAAGGTCTAAAATTCTAATCCATTCAGAATTTTCTTGAAGCAGGAATTTTGTGTTTCTTAAGCTGCATATTTTATTTAGAAAACATTTTTTTGTGAGGTTTTAGCATACTAAGTTTTTATGGTTCAACAGTATCATCCTGATTTGAACAAGTGTCGGAGCTGAAGTAGATTTGATAGTTTTGCTGTGTTGAATCTTTAGGCATTCTTGGTCAATTTATGTGATTTGGATGACGTTGTTTGTTTCACATGCAGGTCTTATCAGATGATGAGAAAAAGTTATTATAGTACGAGAATTATTGTGAGGAGGGTCTTTATTTTGGAGTGGGGGGCTTCAATTTAATGATGGAGTCAAGAGATATCAGTGTCTTGACATTCGGTACAATTCTGCTCCATTATAATCAAGTATTACTTAATTTTTTATTACACATAACATCTGACATATTGCAACATTTTATTTACATTAGAAATAAGTGATCTTAAATAGATAGATGTTGTAGCTCTTACAACTGAGGAATAAAACCCTGTACTTGATGGCTTGGTAGAACAAAGTGACCTTCTCGGTTCAGAAAACTTATCAAACGTGGTTCTTCAGTTTGGATCTGGACCATCTAGTTGATCCAAATAGTCATATAAAATCATGCATAATTCTTAATACTTAACTGAAGCTGCCATTTTATTTAAGCCTAAACAGCTCCTAATCAAGTTATAGAAAGTAAGACAGGAATATGCAACATAACTGAACATGTCCAATATAACTGTAACAACAAATTGGCAGATAAGTTCCTTGAATCCTGAAAGTAGTAAACTAGTAATTTTAAAACTAGCACAGCATTTGATTCTGGCTTCATTACACTCTAAATGAGCATCAAGCAATTTAGAGAGGATGCAGTAAACCAATTGAGTTACCGTCTTCTTTAATTTTTAGTAAACCCCAGGCCACATCAATCAGTAAGCAACTGAAATTTTAGATCGGATATATTTCAGAAACATTACAGTTGCTACATTCGCACCCCAGGGACATGCATTTC
The DNA here is from genome assembly GCA_963678965.1 of Cruciata laevipes. Classification (NCBI taxonomy): domain Eukaryota; kingdom Viridiplantae; phylum Streptophyta; class Magnoliopsida; order Gentianales; family Rubiaceae; genus Cruciata; species Cruciata laevipes. Next base: position 6,678,290 of record OY787637.1, read on the forward strand.
TTTGCGGGTCTATGCCTAGATAAAAACCTTTGAAATAGTTTTATATAATGGATGGTGTTCCTCTCCTGTCAAGATTTATTTTGCCCCTCTCTAAAGTTTTGAGGGAGCAGTTGATTGGAAGTTGACTCAATACTCAGTTCAGTGTTCAGTTGGTCCATTAATGCCATTTTTGGCCATAAAAAGAGCACCAAAAATTACCTCTCTATGTATATGAGAGTCATCACATAATTAGAGAGAATAAGTTCCAAACAGCTGAGGTAGGGTTCATAGTTCAACTCTCAGATGATGCGTGACCCACTTCCATTACCGCCATTGATGATACAGAGAGCTAAACTATTGATGAAAAATATTTTTAGCCTTCACAGATCTTTTCCAGAAGAATTATATATCAAATGTTACTTCACAGATATTTGCAGGTCAACATTGCTCGTTCGTAATAGTCCGTTATAGTTAGTAAAATTACAGTTTCTTGTTTGTCATCACCATCAACATCATCGTGCTCTTATTGCTTTGTCTTCTTTCCGAAGCCTGTCCTTTGAAAAGTGTCACAGACTCGTGTCCCATATCCTGGGCTGTTGTGCAAGGACTTGTGTTATGCCTGATGTTTCATCAATTTTCTCTATGAATTTTTTTGATACCATGCCAGATTTTTTAATATAGTGTTTGTTTATGTTGTAGACAAAATCTTTATGTGAGCTTCAAAGATTCAATCTTCGGAGGACAAAAAGAAATTGAAGTACCATGAACTACGTTGTCTGATGACTGTGGGGGGAGTGGTGCCATATCCAGCAGTAGTTTAAAAGTTTTTAATGAGTTTGGAGGTAGAGGCCGAGTGCTTGGAATGCAGAAACTCTTTCTGGAATGATGTCCCAGGTAAAGCTACTTCATCTTCATTACTGAATTTATAACCAGGCACATCTACATGAATTATGAATACCATCATGGCATCCATTTGTAGAGTTTGCTAAGCATGTACATCTCTACTGGGTCCATTTGTAGAGTTAAGCTCTGTTTTAATCTGCCTAAACCTTATGCAGAAGCTAAATATATATAATTTAAATCAGCATATTGCAGAATAATGTGCTTCACTTGCCTTGGCGACCTTCATTTTGCGTTGACATGCTTTGCATTATATAGTTATTAAGTAATTTTGGTAAAATTGCTTGTTAAAAGATGTCTTCAATAGTAATTCAAAGAGTAGCGAGGAACTATGGCGTGCACTTTTAATTGGCATGATCATATGCGAGCTAAGGCTCTGGATACTCCCCACTCACACCCCCAGCCTATTTATTTTATTCCCAGCTGTGGAAATGCTCAAGATACCCACACAATAAACCTAGGTATCTTTTCCAGCACCAAATGCCAAATAGTTCTTGAGGAAAGCAACCAAACCACCTTCAACTTGATGAAAGTTTTATTTAATTTCCAAATTAAAAAAAAGGAAGTTTATTTACATTAATGCCACCAGACACTTCATACACTATACTAATTATGCTTACATTTTCAGCTGATCACCGAAATGAATACCATTGCTTTGATGCTTTATTTACTCAGACATGCGTAAATACAACAGCAATCATAGATTAGTCGTATACATCAGGATTTGTGATTAAATATTTCTGGACGTTCTTGCACATGAATGTCATTTTGCCTTTTGCCTTTAACTTTATTATTCAATGACCAGATCACACCCCCGTTGTCGTATATTCTGGTTACTTTGCACAGGAATCCTCCATCAGCTGTTGGTATAGCTTTAACAACATTTGATAGAGTTAATTAGTATATCAACCTAATACAGTTGAGGAATATTAAAACTAAGACTTTAATACCTGGTAAATACTTACATAATAATAAAGAGAGAGTCTTGGGTGAGACCTGTCTTTGTGGAGACCAAGGGCTAAGGGAATGAGCATTTACTGTTTTTGCTTGATCTTTAGTCAGTTTGCTTGATGTTTCGGTCAGTTCTCTTGAGTATTTCTGTTTTGCCTTGATCTTTCAGTCAATTTGCTTGATTTTTCAGTCAATTTCCTTGATTATTCCTAGTCCTTGGTACATTACTGTTATTCAGTATAAATTCACACTGAAACCCAACCTTGAGTCAGTCCATGTGAGCTGAGCTCTAGTGACACCAACAACCAAAACCTAACCGCGTCGGTGGGGTTGAAGCTCACCAACGGCAATTTCAATTGATAACGGCCCCTAATAATGCTTGGTCTCTGTAGAGACATGTCTCAAATGAGAATTTGTAAATAATAAAACTTTCAAGCATTATAGCTTAAGAATATTGGCCTTCATTCAGAAGACCTTTAGAATGGTTCCAGGTCTTCCATCTCCTCGAAGAATTTTAATATTCTTAATGTACCGAGTAGCCAATTCCTCTGAACACCCAAATTAATTTGGTAAAAAACCCAAAAGCAGCAAATCATATGACTTGTGAGAACGTGATGATGGTTTGTTTGCTTTTTATTATGAGTGTTAACTGTTTACAGTTCCAATGGATAAGGAAACCTTTAGATTTCATTTACAAGCCGCTTCTCCTCATATAACCTCAAGTGATTCAGTATTTCTAGGTTAATGTTGAGCCATATTGTTAAATCTAATAATAAGTTTTTTGATTCTTAAAACTATTCGTTTCTGTTGCAAAATAAAAGAGTGAAATAATTAGGTCTGTATTATTAGTATAAAGCAATGGCCATTGCAATGTAGAGGGTGTAGGAGATCTCAATTTAGTCCTCCAGATTGTGGAACACTGTGATATTCAGAGAAAAGGTCTTCTTCATTTATACTTAAATATTAGGGTTCATTACACCAAGGCCGTCTTGGTATTGTTGGGATGGTAAACTATGTTGGTAAAAAAATTAAATATCCTTGCCTTGGTAGTGTAGATTACTTTTTTTTTTTTTTTTTTTTTCGCAGATTACTTTCAGAATCATTTAGTCCCTGTTGTTTCCTAGTTCCTACAGATTTCTACTGAATTGAGCTGAAACGGGGTGTAGAGACTAGTTGTAGAGAGCAGACAGCTTTACAGGGTGAAATTAAATTCTCCAAAATATAAAACTCCAATTACAGTTTTCTTCTATATCAAGTTTTATTTTCTAGAAATAGACATTATTTTGGAATCTATTCTAGTAGAAATTAAAGTTGAATCATCAAAATCTGACCATTATTTTATAACAGGGGTTGATAAAGATTCAGCAACAGCAGAACAGATACAGATACAGCAGCCATTTCAAACCCTTCTTCACCCGAAGTTGGAAAAAAATGGGAAATCTCAGCACACTAACCGAAATCGAGAAGGTCAGAAACGCTCGCATTCAGGAAAATCAGGTACTAATTCAATGTGTGTTTGTTTGTGTTTTCCCTTTCCCGTTTTTTCGTTGCTTGATGAGTTCAAATTGTTTTTTCTATGTGATGAATAGGCTCGACTCGCTGAATTAGGGTTGATGAAAACTGTCGATCGATCAATCACCTCAGCTGCAAAACCCCAAAAGAGAAAGAGGAGGAAGATTGATTACGCCGCGGCCCCTTTGCGCCGTTCTAGCAGGCTGAAGGGGAAGAACTCAGTGGAAAAAGGTTTTTTAAGGGATGATTATGAGGATGATGAGAAGAGGCATGCAAATGCTCCTCTGTTGACGGAAACCAAAGATGCACCACTTTCGCTGGAGGCTTTAGGGCGCCGTTGTAATAGCAGAGGAAGGGGTACTTTATATGATCCCACATATGGGATTTCCTGCCATTTCTGCAGGTTAGCCTTTTCTCCTTCTTAGGAATGCGAGATTTAGTCTTTGATCTTTGAAGATTTTATGTACAGATTTATGACAGTTGCTTTAGATCCTCACGTTTGTGGGTGAATATGCTAATGAATTGAATGTCTTGATGATATGAATGTGTGAAATTCTTGACATCCGCTTATATGTTGTTTTGAGTCTTTTGACTCAAAGTCCAACTTTTTCTGGGGCTGTACTGTTTGCAATATTGGATGTTAGAATGATTACCAGACTTAGCAATGTTATATTGGTAACCAAAATTTCAGTAAGATCTTGAGCCCTTAGGGGATTCGGGTAGACAAACCAACACTAGATATGGGTAGGCTGTCATATGCTCAAATGCATGTTGAAATGGGAATTAGAGGCGCTGCCAGACAAAGTAATGGTTTTAAATGAGTAAAAAGTGGTTATGCATCAGAAGGTTATTTTTGGATGGACCCCAGTCAGACGCTCAGGATGTGGTCTGATTGGTCATTGTGTGGAACAATGTAGGAGGAAGGAGATGGGGTTGCCAGAAATAGAAGCTATACTGTTGCTAAAAGTTTTAGGGAACATTGTTATTGTGAAGAGGGGTAAAGTACGGGATAAGGATGGCTTTACTCAATTCTAAAATCAGCAAAGTATGCTCAAAAAGAGGCAAACAGACAAATATGGGTTAGTAGGAGATAGGTAAACAGATTCTGCTAGAGGAAGCTGTGAGAAGGCTTGGGAAACAGGAAACTGGCCAAAGTTAGATTGTGAATACTTTGGAATCATCATGTATTTCAAGGCTTGGTAGAAAACCTGGAACTGATACAGATTAAAACCCATGTCTTGAAGTTTACATGGAATAGTAGAAGAATGGCAGGAGCAAAGTGGACTGGACAGAGGGCTTCTAATACAGGAGGAGGAGATGAAGCTTAGTGAGTCTTTTTGAAGTAAAGCTAGATAGAACCTCAGACAAATGTTTTTGGAATGTTTCTCTTATTTTTTGAACCTTAGAAGTGGGGGATGTTTCTCTTTTTTGTGAAGTTAACCTTTGCACAGTCATCATCATATTCATCATTGCCTGTTTCTCCATTCATAGAAATCTGATTTTTTGGATCCAAGATGATGTCTCCTAGTATTATGATGTGCGAGATGTTTTAGTCTTATGTGATGTACTTACTTGTGACAGCCAGTTTAAATTCAAGCTCTTGAATAGGTTTTGGTGTTTAGTAATTTGCTAATATCAAGACAAATTGCAGGCAGAAGAAATTGTGTGGTGAAGAAGATTGTAGAAGATGTGGGAAGCTGGAATTGGATCAGCCCTGTCTAGGTTAGTTCATTTGAATGGATCCAAGTCTTTTCTTCTCCCGTTGACAGTTATTTAGGTAAAGATTAATTAATCAGAATCATTCTGCTGCAGGGAAGTCGGACTGTTCTGTCTGTCATTCAAAGACTGGTGTATACTGTCGCGCTTGTTTGAAGGTTAGATATGGGGAAGGTATGCCAATCGATGTAATTCATCATTTTCATATTATAAGTAGAAAACTTTGTTTCAATTGTGTTTCATATGTGATTTTGTTGAACTCTTGCAGAGATGGAGGATGTCAGAGCAAATGAGAACTGGATGTGTCCTCATTGCGTTGAAGAGAAAGGTACTAAGCCATACTGGATATGCAACAGGTATGTATGCCTTATTATCTTTTCTGTTTCCAAGCACAATTCCCCACCACCAAATTCTGACAATGTTGGTGCTCTTCTTGTACTAGCTCTATTTGCTTGAAGCAGCGTGACATAGAGCCTCTTGGAATAGCCATTTTCAAAGGTATGTATGTGTAGAAATGCCTTTTGTATTCAAGCTCTTTGCTTTTTGTTGAGGAGATGGTTTATTTTTCTACTGTTTTTGAACAATATAGCGCGGAAGATGGGATTCGAGTCTGTGGCACACTTCCTTATGGACAGGCTTCAGAATGCCGACAAAGCAAGAAAATGATGATGATATCGATGGTGATGGCAAGCAAGAAACTGTAATTCTGCAGACTGTTTGGGAATAGTTCTTTCGGAAACTGTCTTCTAAGAATATGTTGTAGTTTCTTTTAGTGGTTTTGATTTGACTGAATTGGTCTGTGACTCTGTGGTCGACTGTCTTCTAAGAACTTGTAATGCCTTCATAGGTGCATTCCCTTGGTGGTTTTTTGAACTTGCAAAACAATGGAAGTTTTTTTTATCTTTTTCTGGATCTAGTTTTTGAATCACTAGTTTACTGTTTTATTTTATTCTTGAAAACTGTATCTCTAGGTTACTAGTTAATTTGCATGTCTGTTTGAAATTTCAATGCCCAGTTTTGTGGCAAGGGAAAGGGTGGGATGGGGGAAGCAAATAACATTCGATCATGTTAATGCTAATGCAAACAGTAAAACAACTAACATCTATGTTCTGTGTAGATAGGACAATAATGAAGTTTCACTGAATCTGTACTGCAAGAAATTAAGGTAGGTTGCACTCTTGAATATTAAATCAACGTAGTATCAAATCTAGGATCAACACAATCTAAGTTATGATAAAAAAACATTCCAAATTGCATCCAATAGCAAAATTGATTAGTTATGTTAGGTTATGATATAAGTTATGATAAAAAACACATTCCAATGCTTCTTGTAACCTAAATTCAAAATTAATTAGTTCATCGGGTCATTCAAACAAGCAAGCACAAGGGGAATTCTTTGCTTCGCTTCTTGTAGCAAGTGCTTCAAATCCAAAAGAGTAGTTCCACTCTGTTTTTTGTCGACGAAGGTTGTTGTGATTCCTGTCTTTCCACATCGCTCAATCCTGTGAACATAATTCTGAATCTCAGCTGGCATGTCATAGTTGATTACATGCTGAACATCAGGAAAATCTAAACCCTTTGATGCCATGTCAGTTTGCAACTAGCACATCCTTCTCCCCTAATTTAAAGGACTCGATAGCGTCTTCTCGGTCCTTTCCACCATGAATAATGGACATTGTTTCGACTCCCTTTAACACAAGATAATCAAGAATGGCATCAACATCTGCTTTGTTTTCACACAAGATCAGAACCGGAGGTGGGGTCTTCTGCAAGCATTCAAGGAGGTGAACTATCTTTGCCTCCTTTTTCACATACTCCACTTCTTGAATCACATCAAACTTCTGAGTTCTTGTAGACATTTTTGATATGGTTGATAAAATACTTTTCAACCCATAAGGATGGGTACAATATTTATAGGTTACATATAAACATCATAGAAAAGATCCAATATTATTAGGAATCTATTTTATCTCTTCCTATAAGAGAAAGGATAACACTGTTTCCATATTCATATTTTCTTCTCTAACCTCAATAAATAATGGTGGCGGAAAATCGAATTGTCTGAATTAAACTAAAATTTATTTGAATTGAACTAATGTAAATTAAGCTAAAAAAGAGAACTATTTCCCAAGTATTTCCCAAAACTTCTTTACAAATTCTCATTTGAGACCTGTCTTTACAGAGACTAAGTACTATAAGGGACCGCTATCGGTTGAAATTGTCATTGGTGAGCTTCAACCCAGCGTCGTCAGAGCTCAGCCGTCTCACATGGACCGACTCGAGACTGAACTTCAGTGTGAATTTGTACGAAATAACAGTAATGTACCAAGGATTATGAATGATCAAGGAAATTGACGGAAAGATCAAGCAAAATGAATGAAAGATCAAATTAACTAAAAGATCAAGGTAAAAAAGGAATGCTCAAGGAAAGTGAGTGAATGATCAATCAAACTGACTAAAAGGTCAAACAAAAATAGTAAATGCGCATTCCCTTGGTCCTTGGTCTCCACAAGGACATGTCTCACCTAAAACTCTCTCAAACTTCTTAGCTTGACTTTTTGAAGTTAAACTGAAACAATTTTGACTCTAAATATATATACGTGTGCGTCCAAAAAAAAAATGAAAAAGTGATGATCTAAAGTTATTATACTACCATCAAACATATATAAATTAATGATCAAAGTCAGTTTATTTTGAACTACCAAAACCTATAGCAAACAGGGCCTTAGAACACAAAATAATAAACAGAAGAGGATTCCCTTATCTTGTGATCTATCTAGAGACTACGCTGCAGTGAAGAGGCACATTAGACTGCGATTGCAAGAGGTGAAAGGTGGGGGCGGAGTAGGGGAGAAAATTGTACTTTTGTTACCCCTATAGTTTTTTATATTAAAATTTAGTACCTATAATTTCTTTATATTTTATTATGATCTTTGCTAACTTCACTTTTCGAGTCCGTCCCTGGTGAAAGGGCAACGCGTTCTCCAACACATCTTAGGCCCACATTCTTTTTCCAACCAAGCTTGGAGGGTGGATCGATGCATCTTGGTGGTTCAGGCCGCTCTTCTAGTGGCGAAAGTATGAAACAGTGATCGATCATGGAAGTGCATTTTTATGCGTGTGCATGAATATATTTGTTGTCCACCGGTCTGATATACCTGCTCGACATCTGCGCCACGTCGGTGGAGACTGGAAACCTCAATTGGTTTATCCAGAAAAGGCTCTAGCGATGTTGGTTGACATGACAATGAGGGTGGGAGGTTGATATTCCTTTTTGAAGGGGATAAAGGCTCCAGGTTGGGGTTTAGAAGGGTGGTGTAGATTAGTGTAGACTATGTAGGGGAAGTTGACCCACACGGCTAATTGTCAGCAACCTTCTCCTCGAAAGTCCAAAACGGAAAGTTTAACATATACTTGCTAATCCAATGTCCACCCCGCCTCATATTGTGTCAGAATGGTATTTTCTACCGTTCTATGCCATTGTTCGTAGTATACCTGACAAATCGGGAGATTTAGTTGTAATAGGACTAGTTTTTATATGTTTGTTACTGTTTAAAAGTGAGAAATGCTCACACCAAACCAAGGATTAAGGAGCCTATACATTTGGATAATTGCGACGGCTGAGATGACCTAAAGTAAGAAAACCTAAAGTGTGAAGAGTTAAAGTGTGAAAAACGGACCTACAACTGAGTTGACCGACATGCTTGAAACTTTCCACGTATATAGCTTCTAGTTCGGGCCAATAAACAATTTCAAATGGTTTCTAAGATAATTGAACACAGTTTAGAGATATTGCCATATTTTAGCGACTAGAATTTTGTATTTTAAAATTCAAGACAAAAACAACATATATAACACTTCAATGATTGAAATATGGAATTGGAGAATGAAGTTTTAAAATATAGATCTAAACATGGTTGTATTTGAGGAATTTAATGAATAAACTTCATGTCTTTTTTTTTTTTTTTTTAAATAAAAAATGTATGATATATTCTAGAAAGTAGAGTTGAATAATCAAGGAAGTGGCTATTTTTAAAAAGTAGCCGTTAGTAACAACAAGATCAACCGCGTGGTTGCCCAACAAAACACAAACGTGGCAGAACTCCATTCGACATTCAGAACACTTTTAAGTGACAGCAGTCAAATTAACAAGACCATTTCCAAACCCTGATAAAAAACCAGAATCCATTCCCCCAATTTCTGCAGAATCTTTACCATTTTCATTCGAAATTCAAGCACAATATGGGAAAACTCAGCGCCATAACCGACATTGAAAGCCTCAGAAATGCCCGCATTCTGGAAAATCAGGTACCAAACGTGTGTGTGTTCTTTTCCGTTTCTCATTTTTATGTTGCTTGGTGAGCTCAATTTGTTTGTGCTTTGTGATGAATAGGCTCGGCTAGCGAGTTTGGGAGTGAAGAAAACCATTGAAAATCTTCGATCAATCACTTCATCGGCAAAACCCACAAAGAGAAAAGGGCGGAAAGTTGATTATTCCGCAGTCCCTTTGCGGCGTTCAAGCAGGCTGAAGGTGCAGGGCTCCGGGGAAAGTGGGTTCTATATGCTTGATGGTGAGTATGATGATGATGGTGAGAAGAGGCGTGCTAATGCCCCTACATCGAGGAAAACCCGAGGGGCAGCCCTTTCGCAGGAGGCTTTGGCCCGACGCTGTAATAGTAAAGGAAGGGGGAGTTTGTATGATCCCACTTATGGGATTTCTTGCCATTTCTGCAGGTTGGTCGTTTCTCCATTTATAGAAAGCTGTTTTTCTGAATGTTTGATGATTCCTCCTAGTATGGTGATGTGCCAGATGTCTTTGGTGATGTGATGCACTTAATTGAGATTTGAGACATTTACCTTCAAATTTGAAATATGTGATAGTAATATGCTAAATGAATTGCTTATCTTATTGGATGTTTCTGAATTTTGTGAAACTATATAGATTATACTGATTAAATTTGGGGAAATCCCGTGAGTTAGATTCAAGTAGCTACTTCATCATTTTGGAGTGATGTCCCAGTTATAGCTACTTCATCTTCATTACTGACTTAATAACCAGGCACATCTACATGATTTATGAATACCATCATGGCCCCATTTGTAGAGTTTACTAAGCATGTATATCTCTGCTGGCCCATTTGTTTGATCAAACTCATGAGACTTTAGACTGAATGGATTTAAGCTCTCTTTTAATTAGCCTAAACCTTATGCAGAAGCTTAATATATACAAATTAAATCAGCATCTTGCAGCAATAATGTGCTTCATTGGCTCTTGGTGACTTTAATTTTGCATTGACATGCTTTGCCTTATATAATTACTGGTTAATTTCTGTAGAACTGCTTGTTAAAGGATGTCTTCAATAGTAATTGAAAGAGTAGTGAGGAACCATGGGTGTACACAACTAATTGGAAAGATCATCTGGATACTCCCCAATCACACCCCCACCCTAGACTGATAAAATTCGAGTAGTTGATATAAAAATTGGACTCAAATTACCTAATTTTCATTAGCTCATTAGGATTCTAACACAGTGTTGGAGGAACTTCTGTGTTTCAATAGCTCGTATTCAGTAGCTGTTGGTTTTTAGTAATTTGCTAATATTAAGAAAATTGCAGGCAGAAGAAATTGTGTGGTGAAGAAGATTGTAGAAGATGTGGTAATCTTGAACTGGATCAGCCTTGTCTAGGTTCGTTCACTTGAAGGATCCAAGTCTTCTCTTCTTTTGTTGACAATTATTTAGGTAAAGGTCAACTAATTAGAATCATTCTGCTGCAGGGAAGTCGGATTGTTCTGTTTGTCACTCTACTAATGGTGTTTTCTGTCGAGCTTGTCTGAAAGTTAGGTATGGTGAAGGTACGCCAATCGATGAACTCCACCATTCTCACTTTTAAAATAAAAAACTGTGGTGCAGTTGTGTTTCATATGATTTTGTTGAACTCTTGCAGAGATTGAGGATGTCAGAGCAAATGAGAACTGGATGTGTCCTCATTGTGTTGAACAGAAAGGAACTAAGCCCTACTGGATATGCAACAGGTGTGTAGTGCCTCATTGTTTTTGTGTTTCTATGGTAATTTCTCGAACACCAAAATCTTACGATGATGGCGCTCTTCTTGTACCAGCTCATTTTGCTTGAAACGGCGAGATATAGAGCCACTTGGGATAGCCATTTACAAAGGTATGTTTGTGTAAAAATGGTTTCTGTATTAAAGCTCTATTTGCTTTGTGTTGACAGGAGGATTTATTTTCGTACTGTTTTTGAACAATAACAGCTCGGGAACTGGGATACAAGTCTGTAGCGCACTTTCTTATGGACCGGCTTCAGAATGCAGACAACGCAAATACGCAATAAGAACCTGACTGTTGTAATTTTTCCGAAAAACTTGCATAGGGGGCACCTTTTGTATTTTCATTTTGTGGTTTTGATTAGCTGCATTAGTCTGTTGTAGAAGTACTGCTACGAATGAGTAATGTTATGTAACTACTACCAGCATAGGAATCTGCTGTAGTTTTTGAACTTGCAAAACAATGATAAATTCTTATCTTTATTAAATTGTAGCCAAAATGTTGCACCAATAATACCCAGAGCAAAACAATTCAGTATTTACTTACCAGAACTAAATGAGTGCTTAACACTAGAGCAAAACTGTGAGGCATACCACTAAAGAGAGATCCACAAAATTTTGAATCTGCAGATCACTATAATTTTTAGTTCCAAATCTCAGAAACACAATTTTTTGGCCAGGAGCATGTAACATTCATCATATTCGAATTGTGAAAACGTTGAAATAATAGACATTCTGCTCGAAAATCATGTCTTTCATATTATTTTGTTCCCAACACTACTTTGAAAATCAGTTGATTAAAGGAAGATGTTTCCAGGTGATTTCATTCCCAACCTTCTGTTTTCTTCTAAAGGCATCAAAGTCCAAACCTTAATGTTTCATATATTTGGCCTCCTAATTGAACAAATAGCTAAAAGAGGCAATCTGAAATCTCAAATTCCCACCGTCCTATAATTTCAAAGAAATGCGATGCCATTGACAATTATACCCATGAAATCATCCCAAATCCCAATTCATTCAAGTCACAAGTCATTTATCCCAGATTCCCAGTTTCTTGTTTCCTAAAACCCCACAGCTTGAACTTCCTTGATTTACACCACCACTACCAGACGTCGTTTCAACTCCGTGGTGGCCGCTGCTGCCACCGGCGAGTCAGTAAAAATGCTTCCTTGCAAAATTATAAGGCCGCCGCCCGCAAACTATCCCGAAAGGTAAAATTTTGATCCATTCATCATATCATCGACTTGGAATTTTGTGTTTCTTAGGCTGTACATTATGTTTAGGGTGCATTTTTTTGACGGGTTTTAGCATACTAAAGCTTTTATGGTTCAGCAGTATCACTTTGATATGGACAAGAGTCCAGGAGCTGAAGAAAATTTCAAGGAAGATAGGTGATCAGCTTTGCAGTATGTTATCTTTCGGCATTTTTGGTCAATTTATGTGCTTTAGATAAAGCTGTTTGATTTTGGTTGCAGTCTCTGTAGTATGATAATTATCATGAGGAGGGTCTGCGCAAAGCAACTTGTTGTGGCCTTGGTAGTGGTTATCCTTGGGTAAGATCCTGTGCTGCTTTCGTTTTGCGTGTTTTTGTGACAGTTTTGTCCCATTTGTCTATGCTTAATGAGTTAATATTAATTTAGTGTATGTTTAGGTGTATCCTTTTAATGTATTTGCTCAATACTTTGGCGACTTGCCAAACTGTTTCAATGTTAGAGGCAAGAGCAATCAGGATCTTGATTGGTATGGTTCTACTCCATGATATAAGTTGTTACTTAAATTGCGGATTAAACATTTGGTGTGATTTCCAATATACCGTAGTTAATTTGATCCTTTTTTGCGTTCTAAACATTTCGTTTAAACTTGAACAAAGTGAGCTTAATCTGATAGATGTTGTAGCTTACTAGGCGTGAGGAAAAAAGATCCTGTAGTTGGTTGAGCTTCTTGGGTCTGAAAACTTAACAAAGTAGTGTCAACTTTCTGTTATCTGGTGCATCCAAATGGTCATGTAAAATCAACTGAGAAGCTGCCATACCATTTTAAGCCTGAACAACTGAACTCCTATTCAACTTATAGAAGTAAGCCGGTCATGCAAACTGAACATGTCGAATATAGCTCTAACAAGCCATTTCAAAAATAAATGCTTGAAATCCTGAAAGGAATTATTTTTAAACTAGCACTGAGTGTTTAATTCTGGCATCATTCCGTCCTAAATTTACGAGCATTATGCATTTTAGACAGGGTGCAGCAGAAGCAATTGAGTTACTACCTTCTTTAGTCTTTTGATAAACCCCAGATTCTGGCCACATCAACTAGTAAGCAACTGATGGTGTTCCTCCCCTATCAAGATTTATGATACCTTTTAAGCTTTTAGGGAGCTGACTCCTTGGAATTTCAATGTTCAGTTGGTCGTTTAATGCCATTCTTGCAGAAATCTGCACCTTAATTACCCTCTCTATGTATACTAGTGAGCTGCTTAGCTTGAATATCCTATTTAAATCATCGCATAGAGAGTATAAGTTCCAAGCAGCTGAGTGTGGGTTCCAAATTCCACTCAGCAGAAAGGCAGTATTTTTAAGTGTGAAAATGTGAAAAGAGGAAAGTTTGTTGGAAAGGTCTAAAATTCTAATCCATTCAGAATTTTCTTGAAGTAGGAATTTTGTGTTTCTTAAGCTGCATATTTTATTTAGAAAACATTTTTTTGTGAGGTGTTAGCATACTAAGTTTTTATGGTTCAACAGTATCATCCTGATATGAACAAGTGTCGGAGCTGAAGTAGATTTGATAGTTTTGCTGTGTTGAATCTTTAGGCATTCTTGGTCAATTTATGTGCTTTAGATGACGTTGTTTGTTTCACATGCAGGTCTTATCAGATGATGAGAAAAAAGTTTTTATAGTACGAGCATTATGGTGAGGAGGGTCTTTATTTTGGAGTGGGGGGGTGGGGGGACTTCAATTCAATAATGGAGTCAAGAGAAATCAGTGTCTTGACATTCGGTACAATTCTGCTCCATTATAATCAAGTATTACTTGATTTTTCATTACACATAACATCTGACATATTGCAACATTTTATTTAAATTAGAAATAAGTGATCTTAATCAGATAGATGTTGTAGTTCTTACTACAAGTGAGGAATAAAACCCTGTACTTGATGGCTTGGTAGAACAAAGTGACCTTCTCGGTTCAGAAAACTTATCAAATGTGGTTCTTCAGTTTGGATCTGGACCATCTGGTAGATCCAAATAGTCATATAAAATCATGCATAATTCTTAATACTTAACTGAAGCTGCCATTTTATTTAAGCCTGAACAGCTCCTAATCAAGTTATAGAAAGTAAGACAGGAATATGCAACATAACTGAACATGTCCAATATAGCTGTAACAACAAATTGGCAGATAAGTTCCTTGAATCCTGAAAGTAGTAAACTAGTAATTTTAAAACTAGCACAGCGTTTGATTCTGGCTTCATTACACTCTAAATGAGCATCAAGCAATTTAGAGAGGATGCAGTAAAACAATTAAGTTGCCATCTTCTTTAATTTTTAGTAAATCCCAGGCCACATCAATCAGTAAGCAACTGAAATTTAAGGTCGGATATAATTCAGAAACATTACAATTGCTAGATTCACACCCCAAGGACATGCATTTCTTTGCGGGTCTATGCCTAGATAAAAACCTTTGAAATAGTTTTATATAATGGATGGTGTTCCTCTCCTGTCAAGATTTATTTTTCCCCTCTAAATTTTTGAGGGAGCAGTTGATTGGAAGTTGACTCAATACTCAGTTCAGTGTTCAGTTGGTCCATTAATGCCATTTTTGCCAAAAAAAATGAGCACCAAAAATTACCTCTCTATGTATATGAGAGTCATCACATAGAGAGTATAAGTTCCAAACAGCTGAGGTAGGGTTCATAGTTCAACTCTCAGCAGAAAGGCAATGATTTTCAATGTGAATAGAGGAATTTAGCAGCAGATGATGCATGACCCACTTCCATCCGCCATTGATGATACAGAGAACTAAAACTATTGATGGAAAATATTGTTAGCCTTCACAGATCTTGGCCAGAAGAATTATTTATCAAATGCTACTTCACAGATATTTGCAGGTCAACATTGCTCGTTCGTAATAGTCAGTTGTAGTTAGTAAAATTACAGTTTCTTGTTTGTCATCACCATCAACATCATCGTGCTCTTATTGCTTTGTCTTCTTTCCCGAAGCCTGTCCTTTGAAAAGTGTCACAGACTCGTGTCCCATATCCTGGGCTGTTGTGCAAGGACTTGTGTTATGCCTGATGTTTCATCAATTTTCTCTATGAATTTTTTTGATACCATGCCAGATTTTTTAATTTAGTGTTTGTTTATGTTGTAGACAAAATCTTTATGTGAGCTTCAAAGATTCAATCTTCGGAGGACAAAAAGAAATTGACAATGGTTCCAGGTCTTCCATCTCCTTGAAGAATTTCAATATTCTTAATGTACTGAATAGCCAATTCCTCTGAACACCCAAATTAATTTGGTAAAAAACTCAAAAGCAGCAAATAATATGACTTGTGAGAATGTGATGGTGGTTTGATTGCTAACCCCAGGCTTGAAGTTTATTGACATAGGTTAAAACCATTTTTTTAAAACTTAATTTTCTAACATAGAATCAATCTTTGCAGAAAGTTTCTATTATGAATGTTAACTGTTTACAGTTCCAATGGATAAGGAAGCCTTTAGATTTCATTTACAAGCCGCTTTTCCTCATATAACCTCAAGTGATTCAGTATTTCTAGGTTAATGTTGAGCCATATTGTTAAATCTACTAACATATTTTTTGATTCTTAAAACTATTTGTTTCTGTTGCAAAATGAAAGAGTGAAATAATTAGGTCTGTATTATTAACATAATGCAGTGGCCATTTCAATGTAGGGGTTGTAGGAGATCTCAATTTAGTCCTCCAGATTGAGGAACACTGTGATATTTCTTCATTTATACTTAAATATTAAGGTTGATTACCAAGGCCGTCTTGGTATTGTTGGGATGGTAAACTATGTTGGTAAAAAATTAAATATCCTTGCCTTGGTACCATAGATTACTTTTTTTTTGTTTTCTTTTTTCGCAGATTACTTTCAGAATCATTTAGTCCCTGTTGTTTCCTACAGATTTCTACTGAATTGAGCTGAAACGGGGTGTAGAGATTAGCTGTTGAGAGCAGAAAGCTTTACAGGCTGAAATTAAATTCTCCAAAATATAAAACTCCAATTACAGTTTTCTTCTATATCGAGTTTTATTTTCTAGAAATAGACATTATTTTGGAATCTATTCTAGTAGAAATTGAAGTTGAATCATCAAAATATGACTATTATTTTATAACAGGGGTTGATAAAGATTCAGCAACAGCAGAACAGATACAGATACAGATACAGCAGCCATTTCAAACCCTTCTTCACCCGAAGTTGGAAAAACATGGGAAATCTCAGCACAATAACCGAAATCGAGAAGGTCAGAAACGCTCGCATTCAGGAAAATCAGGTACTAATTCAATGTGTGTTTGTTTGTGTTTTCCCTTTCCTATTTTTTCGTTGCTTGATGAGTTCAAATTGTTTTTTCTATGTGATGAATAGGCTCGACTCGCTGAATTAGGGTTGATGAAAACTGTCGATCGATCAATCACCTCAGCTGCAAAACCCCAAAAGAGAAAGAGGAGGAAGATTGATTACGCCGCGGCCCCTTTGCGCCGTTCTAGCAGGCTGAAGGGGAAGAACTCAGTGGAAAAAGGTTTTTTTAGGGATGATTATGAGGATGATGAGAAGAGGCATGCAAATGCTCCTCTGTTGACGGAAACCAAAGATGCACCACTTTCGCTGGAGGCTTTAGGGCGCCGTTGTAATAGCAGAGGAAGGGGTACTTTATATGATCCCACATATGGGATTTCCTGCCATTTCTGCAGGTTAGCCTTTTCTCCTTCTTAGGAATGCGAGATTTAGTCTTTGATCTTTGAAGATTTTATGTACAGATTTATGACAGTTTCTTTAAATCCTCACATTTGTGGATGAATATGCTAATGAATTGAATGTCTTGATGATGTGAATGTGTGAAATTTACATCCGCTTCTATGTTGTGTTGAGTCTTTTGGATGGACCCCAGTCAGATGCTCAGGATGTGGTCTGATTGGTCATGGTGTGGAACAATGTAGGAGGAAGGAGATGGGGTTGCCAGAAATGGAAGCTACAGAAGGTCTATGTAAATGGATACACTGTTGCTAAAAGTTTTAGGGGACATTGTTATTGCGAAGAGGGATAAAGTATGGGATAAGGATGGCTTTACTCAGTTCTAAAATCAGCAAAGTATGCTCAGAAAGAGGCAAACAGACAAATATGGGTTAGTAGGAGATAGGTAAACAGATTCTGCTAGAGGAAGCTGTGAGAAGGCTTGGGAAACAGGAAACTGGCCAAAGTTAGATTGTGAATACTTTGGAATCATCATGTATTTCAAGGCTTGGTAGAAAACCTGGAACTGATAGAGATTAAAACCCATGTCTTGAAGTTTACATGGAATAATAGAAGAATGGCAGGAGCAAAGTGGACTGGACAGAGGGCTTCTAATACAGGAGGAGGAGATGAAGCTTAGTGAGTCTTTTTGAAGTAAAGCTAGATAGAACCTCAGACAAATGTTTTTGGAATGTTTCTCTTATTTTTTGAACCTTAGAAGTGGGGGATGTTTCTCTTTTTTGTGAAGTTAACCTTTGCACAGTCATCATCATATTCATCATTGCCTGTTTCTCCATTCATAGAAATCTGATTTTTTGGATCCAAGATGATGTCTCCTAGTATTATGATGTGCGAGATGTTTTAGTCTTATGTGATGTACTTACTTGTGACAGCCAGTTTAAATTCAAGCTCTTGAGTAGGTTTTGGTGTTTAGTAATTTGCTAATATCAAGACAAATTGCAGGCAGAAGAAATTGTGTGGTGAAGAAGATTGTAGAAGATGTGGGAAGCTGGAATTGGATCAGCCCTGTCTAGGTTAGTTCATTTGAATGGATCCAAGTCTTTTCTTCTCCCGTTGACAGTTATTTAGGTAAAGATTAATTAATCAGAATCATTCTGCTGCAGGGAAGTCGGACTGTTCTGTCTGTCATTCAAAGACTGGTGTATACTGTCGCGCTTGTTTGAAGGTTAGATATGGGGAAGGTATGCCAATCGATGTAATTCATCATTTTCATATTTTAAGTAGAAAACTTTGTTTCAATTGTGTTTCATATGTGATTTTGTTGAACTCTTGCAGAGATGGAGGATGTCAGAGCAAATGAGAACTGGATGTGTCCTCATTGCGTTGAAGAGAAAGGTACTAAGCCATACTGGATATGCAACAGGTATGTATGCCTTATTATCTTTTCTGTTTCCAAGCACAATTCCCCACCACCAAATTCTGACAATGTTGGTGCTCTTCTTGCACTAGCTCTATTTGCTTGAAGCAGCGTGACATAGAGCCTCTTGGAATAGCCATTTTCAAAGGTATGTATGTGTAGAAATGCCTTTTGTATTCAAGCTCTTTGCTTTTTGTTGAGGAGATGGTTTATTTTTCTACTGTTTTTGAACAATATAGCGCGGAAGATGGGATTCGAGTCTGTGGCACACTTCCTTATGGACAGGCTTCAGAATGCCGACAAAGCAAGAAAATGATGATGATATCGATGGTGATGACAAGCAAGAAACTGTAATTCCGCAGACTATTTGGGAATAGTTCTTTCGGAAACTGTCTTCTAAGAATCTGTTGTAGTTTCTTTTTGTGGTTTTGATTTGGCTGAATTGGTTCTGTAGCCTACTGCCTTCTAAGAATGAGTACTGTTTACCTTCATAGGTGCATTCCCTTGGTGGATTTTATCTTTTTCTGGATCAAGTTTTTGAATTACTAGTTTACTGTTTTATTTTATTCTTGAAAACTGAATCTCTAGGTTACTATTTAATTTGCATGTCTGTTTGAAATTTCAATGCCCAGTTTTGTGGCAAGGAAAAGGGTGGGATGGGGGAAGCAAATAACATTCGATCATGTTAATGCTATGCAATCAGTAAAACAGCTAACATCTATGTTCTCAGTAGATAGGATAATAATGAAGTTGCGAAGACTCATGATTCATGAATATTAAATCAACATATTAAATCTAGGAACCTTGGCCATTTGGTCATATTTTTTAGGACTACATTGCACGTGAGTTATATTTGAGGAAAATAATAATAATTCATAACATTCAACTGAATCAACACAATATAAGTTATGATAAAAAAATATTCCAAATAGCAAATGCTTCTTGTAAATTCCAAATTTAAATTCCTCTAGCATTAGTTCATCGGGTCATTCAAACCTGCAAGCACAGGGGGAATTCTTTGCTTGGCTTCTTGTAGCAAGTGCTTCAAATCCAAAAGAGCAGTTCCACTCTGGTTTTTGTTGACGAAGGTTGTTGCGATTCCCGTCAATCCACATCGCACAATCCTGTAAACATAATTCTGAATCTCATCTGACATGTCATAGTCGATTACATGCTGAACATCATGAAAATTTAAACCCTTTGAAGCCATGTCGGTTGCAACCAGAAATTAAGTTATAAGTTATCAATTAGAAATCTTTAACTATAAACTCAATAGATTTTGTTCTTCCCAAGTTTTTTTCATCCAATTTGTTTAAAATTTTCTTGGACTCATTGTAAACATTGGCAAACTTTTGAGTTATTTATGGTTTGGAAAGCCAAATAAATCACCCCACCTTTGGTGGTTTGAATTTTGTTTTCAAAAAAAAATCTTAAATCCTAAAACATTTTTGAAAAACTATGCTACATTTACTCAGCATTCAAACCTTGGTGTTTCCTCCGTCAAAGAACAGATAGCCAGAAAACTCCTCCTAAAATCTCAAATCGCCTCACTCCAGAACTTTGCCTCCAAACAAATGCGATGCCATTGACAATTACCCACCAAATCATCCCAAAACCCAATTCATTCAAGTCATTTATCTCAGTTTCTAGTTTCCTTAAACCCCACAACTTGGATTTTTCTTCATCTTGTAAGCCCACTTCCCTGTTTTACACCACCACTGCCAGACGCCGGCGTTTCAGGTCCGTGGTGGCCGCTGCTGCCACCGGAAAGGACTATTACTCGGTCCTGAAAGTCAGTAAAAATGCCTCCTTGCAAGATATCAAGGCTGCCTACCGCAAACTCGCCCGAAAGGTCCGGTTTTGATCCATCCAGCATTTTTTGAAGTTGGCATTTTGTGTTTTTTAAGGTGCGCATTTTGTTTAGAGTGCAAAATTAAAGCATTACATTTTTTATGGTCCAACAGTATCATCCTGACATGAACAAGAGTCCGGGAGCTGAAGAGAAGTTCAAGGAGATAGGTGCTGCATACGAGGTACTATTATTAGTTTTGCAGTATTGAGTCTTTCAGCAATTTTAGTCAATATATGTGCTTTAGATTAAGCTGTTTGATTTACCTGTAGGTCTTATCAGATGATGAGAAAAGGTCTTTATATGATCAATATGGTGAGGAGGGTCTGCGTGAAGAATTTGGTGGCCCTGGCAGTGGTTCTCCTGGGGTAAGATCCTGTATTAGGTTCGTTTGTGCATTCTTGTGACATCTTGGTTCCCCTTTGTCTAAGTTTAATGTTAATTTATTGTCTGTTCAGGTGGATCCTTTCGATGTATTTTCTCAGTATTTTGGCGAATCATCAAGCAGTTTCTTTGGAGTAGATGGTGACCAGGGGGGATTCAGTTTCAATGTTAGAGGCAAGAGCAATCAGGATCTTGACATTCGGTATTATTCTGCTCCATTTTAATCAGTTGATAATTAATTCTGGCTTACACGTTAGGACCCAATAGATTATTTCATCCTTTTCTGTTCATTGGCTCCTCATGTATTTTGTTTTAACATCTCATTAAACTAGATTCCATGCATGTACTTGATGCAAAGACCTGTTTCAGTGATATAATATCCAAGAATTCCTCAATTTTATCAATTATTTGGAATCCTCCCCAGATTTCTTGATTGAGGATATATGTGTTGTAGATATAATCTATACGTGAGCTTCCAAGACTCGATTTTTGGGGGACAGAAGGAAATCGAAGTACCTTCTTCTGTGACATGCGATGAGTGTGGTGGGAGTGGTGCAAAATCCAGCAGCTGTATTAAAGGTTGCACTGAGTGTGGAGGTAGAGGCGGAGTGGTTAGAACACAGAAAACTCCTTTTGGAATGATGTCTCAGGTATGGTTGTTTCATCTTCATTACTTAATCAGTAACCAGGCACATTTGCATGATTTATGAATACCATCACAACATCCATTTGTAAAGTCTGCTAACCATGCCGGTCCCTGCATGGGTCCATTCTTGTTCAAAGTAGACTTCCATGTCAAATATTAACTCGTGAGATTCCAAACTAAATTGAGTTAGGTTTCTTTTAATCAACCTGAAGCCTATGGAGAAGTTTTACAAATATAATTCAAACAGCATACTGCAGCAATAATGTGCTTCACTGATTCTTGGTGACTTTCATTTTGCATTGACATGCTTTACATCATATAATAATATCTTTAGGTGTATCCAGCAAGATATATGTGCAAAAGTTATAAAATGCCAATATATTTTGAAGCATTGACGTTCCTAATTGGCTCTTATTGGAATAAGATTCAACTTTGCACTGACTTTTTGTAACCAATATGTTTTTTTTTGTTTTGTAATTTCTAGGTATCCACATGCCCAAAATGTGTAGGTGAAGGCAAGGTAATTACAGATCGCTGTCGAAAATGTGGTGGTCATGGTCAAGTGCAATCAAAGAGGAAAATTAACGTCTTGATTCCCCCTGGTGTTTATAATGGTTCTACAATGCAAATTCGGGGCGAGGGGAATGTTGATGTGAAAAGGTAACTGCTGAAGACTTGGTCATACACGGTTTCTTTATTGTTTCTGTCTTTTTGGATGATTTAAAGCTGCTGAAATCATGAACTCTGTAATTTCATCTGAAGCAACGGCCAATTAACTGTAGGGGTGTATCTGGTGATCTCTATTTAGTTCTCCAAATTGAGGAAAAGAGGGATATTCAGAGAGAAGGTCTTCACCTATACTCTAAAATCAAGGTGGATTACACCGAGGCCATCCTTGGTACTGTTGTCAAGGTAAACTATCATGGTTTGAATTGAATATTGGGACCTTGTTTAGATGTCTATTAGACAATCTTGTTTACTTTGTTCCTTTCTGACAGACTCACATCCTTGTGAATTCAGCAAAATATGCTAACTTATTCCTCTTATGCTTGGTCATTAGGTCAAAACTGTAGAAGGTTTGAGAGATCTTAAAATACCTCCTGGAATTCAGCCTGGTGAGACTATTAAAATACCTCGTCTGGGAGTTCCAGATGTGAATAGACCTTCTGCACGAGGTGATCATCACTTTGTCGTGAATGTTCAAATCCCAAAGGATATCAGGTATGGGTTCTATGATTGTTTTTAATCAACTTATATAAAGCCTTGTGGTATTTGCGCTTTAGTTATTGTGGCAATATTGCTCTTGTTTATTCGTCTTGCAATAGTCCTGTGGTTTTTGGGTTCAGGATCAGCTAGGTGCTTACTGATACATGAAATTGATATTTTTCCGAGTTGTATAAATTAATCCCGTCTTGCTAAATTTGACCTCCTGGGCATTAATGAAATTTCTTAGATGCAAAATAAACCGCCCATGGGGTTTTTAAGAACCTTTGCATTTTCATCTTTGCTTTGTTTCCTTTGATCACTGATACATTTGCATCTATTGTGTGAGTTTTCATTGGCTAAAGCAAACCGATCTTCTAATTGACATGTTGTTATTGTAACTTAGTCATGCAGAACGCTCTTTAGTTGAGGAGTTAGCGGTTCTCAGGAGAACTTGCAAAAATGCAGCTTCACCAACAGGTAAACTCACACATATCAGCAGAACACTCTGTAGTTTTGGACTTGGTGAATATTTTTGATAGTTTACCTTTTTTGTGTTCTGATTGATTATGTTTCTTTCCATATCTATATGGACATTTGAAGGCGATGGTCGTGAACAGTATAAAACTGCGTCTTCAGAACATGGGCGTGCGGGTTTATGGAAGTCAGTGAAGGGCTTCCTCAGGTATGACCCATACTTTTTGACAGATTCAACCGAACTATTTTTTTGTCCTGACAGATTCCCAACATATGATCAAACCATTTTTCTGTGTTCCTTTTCGTAGGAAAGGACAATCTGGACAAAGATTTGCATCAATTAGCAGTGAGACCTTGGTTTTGTGGAGACCTAGTAGGAGTTGTTCATCCATGATTTGCACGACTCCTATTGTTTTGATTTTGGCATTTTTGTTTACATGGTTGAGAAAACTACATACTCCAAATTATCTCAAAATGATGAATGAGAGTAGAGATAAATAACTAGATAGCTAGAATTCATTGGTTTTTTTTTTTTTGAAAAGAGAATTCATTGGTTTTTGTTTGTGAAATATGTAAGCAAGTAATTACAAGATCATTGATAGAAGGTCTGTTTCCTGTTGCCACAAGAATTTATACAGGATCTTATAACAGCACATGGATCTGTAGTCTGATAACCAAATATACAACTGGAGTTGGACATAGTTTCTTGGAGGATATCCTCACAAATCCAACTCAGCTTACTTGTGGTAAATGATTTTATTAACAAGAGTTTATCTAAATAATAGTATAATAAAGTAAACAAAAGCCTTGCCTAAAATTGAAAGGAAAATAGTGATACAAAATCTCAACTCTCAAGTCTATTAACAAAAAGAAAAAAATTAACCAATAAAAAAGCAAAATAAACTAGTATTTAGACAAAAACATCAACTAAAATGTGCTATCGCATTATTTGTGTTTCTTGTACTTTAATCTTTTGGATTTGGACTAACCGGCACGCATAGTACTTTAAAAAAAATGTATTTGCTGGCACGAAAAATAAAAAAGAAATAAACTTGCAAACAAAACATAACCAATCACCAATAATCAATTCAAACACAAGAAAGCATAAAACTGAAAGACAAAACCGCGAGTGCACGGAAGCTCCAAATCCGCCCAAATAATCACAATCTCTCCAAACACTCTTTTTTTCTCGTTCAATACTTCCTGACATCAAGGTACTGCCCAATCCCATCACTCTTGCTTGCGTTTTTGTTCGATGATTCAGTTTGGAACGAATTCTTGTTGTTTTTGATCGATTATATCTCTGATAGATGATTTTAATCTTCTTCCCTTGTGGGATTTTCGATTCACCTGAAATGAATCATGAAATGTGGTTCAGAACCTTAACCTTTGTCTTAAAAACGTGATCTTGTGTTAATGGTTGGTAGTTTTGTTGATCACAGTGGCTTCAGCTGCTTGGTTTATGCAGTATGTGTCTATGTTAATGTCTGTGGTTCCTTATACCCTTTTACTTTATTTGAATAAGAAATTTCATTCAGAGAGTAGCAAGGCAAAAATTTAGTTGCTTTGAAGTTATGAACGAATGATATAAAGAATTTTCCTTTGTTTCGATATTGAGATGGTGTTTCAGTGTGCATATGTGTTTCATTAGTTTGATATTGAACTCTAGGCCTCATTGTCTCCAGGACATGATTGTTGCTTAATGTGACCAAATGAGCATGCAAATGGAAAGGAAAGTTTATCCTAGTTTGTAATTTTGCTTAGAACCAAAGACATTGTTCATAGCCTTGCTCAATTAGTTGTTATTCAAAACATCCTTGACAGTTTAACATTGATAAGTTTGCACGTATATCTTGCAATATTTTAAAGCTCTTAATTAGACATATTTGTTTTGGCCATGTTAGATACGGATCTGAAACTACTTGTACCTGAAATGGAAATCAGTTAGTTGATGACTATGGCTTCATTGCGTGTTTAGCTAACGGTCAGCATGTCTACATACTTTTTTAACACCTGTAAGATTTTGTCCTTCCAACTTACCATTAAATTAGTGTTCCTGACTCAAGTAACGTGATTTTAATATTTGGGAAATCCATCATCATCATTCCTGGCTCTTCTACTGGCATGCTTTTATGTTGGGTGGGGTCTAGAAATGTATTTTCTAAATAGAGGTTGATGGTTTTAAATGATCATTGATAATTTGAGACTGTTGTTGGTTGGTTGGTCTGTGACTTCTGTTTTTACCTTATTCTAGCTTTATCAGCAAAGGGCCATGCTTTCAGTAAGATGTGGCTTGTGCTATTTAGCAAATTAATTTTAAACGATCAGAGATGTTTAGCTCCTTATCAAGCTATATATTTTTTGGAACAGATTAAAGGTTTTCTCATGGCCAATCTTGACGGTGATGATGAATATCCATGGATAAAGAGAGTTGTTGTAGATGGTTCTGTTCCACTTGGTGATTCAGACAATTGTTCTAACGGATGGGCTACTCCACCCAGTGATATTTTTAAGGTTAGGGGGCCTGATTATTTTTCAACAAAAATCAAGGTGCCTGCCGGTGAATATCTTCTAAAGCCACTAGGTTTTGACTGGATTAAAGGTCCCACAAAGCTTTCTGAGGTTTTAAGTGATCGAAACCATCGTGTTTGGAAAGTAATCCAAGATGAAGTTTCCACCGGAATTAAGCCATTTGTCTGGGCTTTCAACATTCAAGTGCCAAGCAAGGAGAATTTTAGTGCCGTTGCATATTTTGTTTCTGTGGATCCCATTGTTGAGGGATCTTTAGTCGACCAGTTCTTAAAAGGGGATGATGGTTTTAGGAATTCTTGGTTAAAATTGATTGCGAATATCGTTAAGGGACCTTGGATAGTGAAGAAGGCAGTTGGTGAGCAGGCTATATGTGTAATTGGCCGGGCACTTACTTGCAAGTATGTCTTAGGAGATAATTTTGTAGAGGTTGACATTGATATTTCATCTTCCATGGTTGCTAATGCAATCGTACATTTGGCTTTTGGCTACCTGACTAGTCTTACTGTCGATTTAGCTTTTCTTATTGAGAGCCAGACTGAGTTAGAGCTTCCAGAGCGAATTTTAGGAGCTGTTAGGTTCTCAGAGCTGAAACCAGAATCTGCGGGGCTTGTTGAAATAAATTCTGAGGGAAGCATGGGTAGTTTGCAGTCTTCTCTTTCAATGCGATTATGGAAGTCGATTGGACAGGGTTTCTCAAACCTTCTAATCAACCCTGGTGCTCAAGAAAGTACTTCCAGTCCTGATGCTTCACATGGCAATGGAATTGTTGATGACGAAACAAGTAAAGACGATGTGAACAAGTGGTAAGTTTTCTGAATTTCAACCTTTGATGTTCATAAGTTTTTAGTAGTATTTTTATTACTTGAGTTTGGGGATGAAATGTGGTTCTCCGTCAGTCTAGATTTTAGGACCCGAAAGATTATGAAGTTGATCCTCTCTTGCATCCCTGCTCCATTAATCACACTGGTTTCCCTTCACATTTGCATGTGATTTTTATAGCTTAAACTGGTGTTTTAACTCATGATTGATTTACAAGAGCAAGATATGTTAATAATCTTGAAGATTGGTAGATGAATAGACTATTTATTTAACCTATGAATAAACATATGTTAGTTAACTTGAAGATTGATATAAAATGAAGATGGTTTTACTTATTGGATGAAGAACTTCACTGGATTTCCTTGTTGATGCATATAACTTTGTCATATTCATAAGATCCATAAGATGTAACTTTTGCGATATAGGGACCTTCTGAAAGGCCATTATCTTTGATCAAGATAGAGAGGAATTGTAACCGACATCTCTTTATGCAGTAGTCTCACAAGTTTTATCATTGTTTTTTTTAATAGTTGACTCATAACCCTTTACTTTTTGTGCAGACATGATACGATGCCAGTAATCCATTATAAAGAATCCACAGTTGGTGCGATATTCACGTGTTCTGAGATTCAGCCATGACTGCAGTTGTGTGACATTTAAGTCCCGTTGTACATAAAATGAACGAATACCATTTGTTTGAGAACTTCGAATCACAATTACTTGTATTCATAATCTTGTGAAATGATAAGTTGGTTTCCCAAATTCACAAGAATTTATTACTTGAAGGAACCAGTTTAAAGAGTAAATTTTATGGACTAATCCTACTGTTTATGGATTCATTTGATGGTGTACTTCACCTTTCAGATAGAACCATGATTAAATTCCACCTGGGTTTGATTATTCAGTCCTTGTAAGCTGTACAGACATTTTCAAAGGGGAAAAATATAATCCTGTACTTTGTTTCTAATAATTTCAACACTAAATTTATTTCAATGGATGAGCAAAAAACAAAATCTATGTAAACATTCTCATCACAGCTTACTCTCCTTTTCTTTTCCATATTCAATCTTTAGTGTGATATTAAACCAACACAGCATAAAAATGAGAATAAATGCAAACAAAGCTAGAAGATGTACAACATCAATAGTAAATGAACACTTCAGCACAACAGCTGAGTACAGGGAGTATACAAGTTCAGTATGCCTTTGAGCGAAAAAATCAATATACCGAAGAGAATAACATGTTAAATATTTCAGCCAGCAGCTATACTATATCACCACTACTTACTGGCAGTATATTCGGCGTTCTGCCATTTTCTGAAGCAAGAAATCTTACAGTTGGAAGTGAATCATCGTTGACCGATTCAATCTCAAGAAAACTAATATCAATAGCACCTGATTTCTTCAAGCTGTGCACAAACACAAGAACAGTCCACCCCAGTATCGAGACAGCCCAGTAATCATTCATTCCCTGAATCAAACCCCAGCCAATGGCATATCCCACAATGATCCCGGACAAATGACCAATAAAACTAGCCTGCGGGACTATGATGGAAGTAAATATCAATGACTCAAACGGTGCAAAACTGATGGGAAGCGACAGAAACCCAAAGAGATTCAACTTGGAAGATGGCTGCTTTACTGACAAAATCGTCATCCATCCAAAAACCACACAAGAGTATCCCACCGCACTCACCCTTCTGAAATACTCAATCTTGAACCTCTGTATCAGAACATGGCACATACCGATGACCAGCAAACCCGACAAGATAATCAAGACTAGAGTGTAATGCAGATAAAACCTCATCCCAAGACCTATATTCTCCAACTGTTCGACAACTCCTAGGCTCCAAAGGGCACTCATGTTAAACACGAGGTGAATAACACTAATATGCGAAAACGCAGATGTTATAATCCTCCAATAATGACCATCAACCACAGTATCATAACTCAATCCCACCTGTGAATAACCAATGCCTTTCTTCTGAATGTAGTACCAAATAGCAGTGATTAATCCTATCATACAACTAGTTGCCGGCTTCTCGAAAATCTCATAAATTAAAGGCTTCCCCATCTTATACCAAGCATCAATTTGACTCCTTTCAATCACTTCTATCAAACTATACACTTCAGAACATCATATCATAACAGAAAGATGAACCTTAAACACAAGACTGATCAATCCAATACCATAAAACAGCAAAATAACACCACCCCACTTCGAAATTTCACTAATTTAAACCAATGCAGGTATGATCCGACAGAAAAAATTCGGGTGAATTTGATAACCGATGAACCAGAAACAAAATGCGGCGAGAAATCTTAAAAAACTTACTATGTTGTTCCGGGAATTCTGAGTGATCAGTCAAAAAGGGTTTTTTTCGACCGGAATGATCAAGGGGATTTAAGGAGAGTGATGATTTTAGGAAGTTCTGGAATTCACAGGAAGCTCATCATCATTAGGAATAAATAACCGTGTTGGCCTCGAAGCGGATTTTGCAGCTTACCTTAGCGTGGTTTTAGGAAACACGCCTTTTAAACAAATACTATTATATTCCTAATCTAAATCGTTTTCTACACTTGTACAGAAACTTTCATTTCTTTCGTCCCCCAAACACAGTTTTTATTTGATTCTTCAAAGTGACATTTTGAGCGATGGAATTTTGTTCTTGATGAACTCTTGTGTTAAAAGATGTTATCTTTGCGATAGTATATTAGAAACAATTATCGATCATCTGGTTCGCTAAGAAAAATGATTTTCTAGATTCCAGGCTGGGAAATAATCATTTGAATTATATGAAATTTTATTTTTATTTTCCGTGAATAATCTCTGAGTGTTCTTTATATATATATATATATATATATATATATATATATATATATATATATATTATTTTTATTTTTTTGAAAAAAGTGTTCTTTATATATTAGTTAAAGCTTCAAGCATGTTTAAGGGAAAAAATTGAATCCTTTTTATGCTTCTATATCTTTTTTCCTTTCTTGTAAGCGTTATAGTTGACGGTAGACAGTTTAATCAACTGTAAATTGAATAGGCTTATGATGTTTGGAAAGATTGAGCTTATATTTTAAGATTATCAGCATTATCAAACTTTAAGTCATTTAATATGGATGCTCCTCAGATAATTGGTCTTGGTTTGACAGCTTTTCCGAGTTACTAAATTCTCTCTAATAGGTACTATTATTTAGTATTAATAAACTAGGATGTTTTAACATTCTTCCTTGTGCAGGCTCGACTAGATTGAGTGTTTTAATGCAGGAACTACTATATGCATACTCCCTCTGTAATCCGTTCATTTTATATTGGCACAAAAAACACGCACCAAGTGGTATCGAATTTAGTTCACCAAATTCACTTACAAATGTATAATAACAATAATGAAACACAATGCTAGGCATTCTAGGGCAAAAAGTAAAACGCTTAGCACCAAAAGCTTGTGTAAAACAATGTTTGAAGCTCCAAAACATTTATTAGACAAAGGTTTCAAGAATACCAAAACATCTCCAGACTCCAGGAGTCCACCATTATCAGTAAAAAATTTAGAAAGGAGAATACCAACTAGGCATCCTATCCCAACCAAGGATCTGAATATGCGTTCTTGTCTTGTTGGAAGCTCATCCTATCCCAACTAGGCATCTTCACGTTCAGCTCGTACTATGGCAAGCTCATCAGTAACCTTTCGGAGGTCTTTCTTCCTGCCCTCCATCTGCATTGCAAAACTGGATTCTCAGGAAGAATGGATCGCCGGGGGGGGTGGGGGAGGACTGGAAAGTGCATCTCCACTGGTTCTTGCTCAGACATGAGCTTGAAGCATTGCTGACGACAGGATTCAAACATTCTGCGATATTATACAGTCAAAACCTTAAAAAAAGCAACCAAATCTAATAAGTGAAAGAGGGTAGAGGTGATAACCTTGCGATGAAGGCAATGTATTTTTCAAGTATGGACTGCTGATGTATGACCAATGCACGGACCATTTTGCAAGATGTCAGCTGTGAGTGCTTCGTCCAAAATTGACCGGGTGTGATGATTCGAATGGGCAGCACTAAAATAAAACTAACCTTACATACAGGGAAGTGGGATATCTTGAACAGTGCAGTTCCCATGAATGAAGCTGTACTTTACTGAACTGTATAGCTCAAATGAATCTGAGCTAAATGTTGGGTGTGGGAGCCACCTTCGCCGTGGATACCTTCATCCACTTCACCATTTTCCTTTATAGCCTCGAATGCTATATCCTTCAATCTGCTACCAGCAATAGTAATAAACGAGATCTGAAACCGCCAAAGTAGCATTAAAATAAAGAAATTAAGCATTTATATGGCGTAATTAAAGTAATTAAGGGCATACCTGGAATCAGTTCGCAGCTCTCTTCCTCCCGTTTGAAAGGATTTTTCACAAATCTTTTGATCATCCGAAAATACGGAAAAGGAACTTGATGATTCAATGATAAATATAAATTATAGAATAAACTTTCCTATACAGAAGGCATGCCAGAAAATGACAACAAAGGCTGGATGACTTATATAGTAGCTTCAGAGAGTTGGGAATTAGAAGCAGGAAATTACCCCTTTGACCAAACCCATTCACTACTTTCAAAATGCCACTCAAGTCCACAAAACCATCCTTATTTGCCTGCAAATTCAAACAAAAATCTACCTGATGTGCATAACACGTATATGCCAATAAAAGAGAAACTAGCTTAACATGCTTCACAGACGAAAACTGTTTCCAAACTACTAAGGGAGAGCTGAAAATGTAACATTGATGATACCAATGATCCTAAGATCTATGATAGAAACAAGTAATAAAAACTTTCCTACCATAAAATTCCAATTACAAGTCTGGAATTCTAAATGCTGTTTGGTATTCTATTATATATGACCACAGTAGTTCCACCCTCCCTAGAGATAATTATACCATACCCTGAGGATAGTACAACCCCAGGAACTACATTAAAAATAACTGCACACTATAATAACCAGCCACGTAAGATAATTGAACAGCTACTTTATATTGAAACAGTTGCCCATGATTTAAAGTTTTATATATTTATAGGGAGTACTGTCCACATCGTAACCCCAGTATTCTTACCACATAATGATTGCTCTCTAAAAATAAAAAAAGATACTCGAAGATTGTTGATACATCTGATATTGTAACCAAATATGACACTTAATCTGCATCACTTCTGTAGTTCTGTTTGACTAATTGGCCTTGCAAACTAATCTAAGCCGTATCACCCTTTCCAACTTTAAATTAAAATATCTGCCATACATTCATTTTCTATCTCTCCTCTGCATATCTTTTTTGTCATCATCCTGTTTCTTCATTTCAAATATAGTATCATATTCAGTGAACTTTTATACAGTATAAATCAAGACTGCAAGAGAAAATATCACCAACCTTGAAAGTCAAACTTGTTCCATCTTGAACACAGAGACCATCAAGTTGTAAGCTAATCAGCTCATTTTCTTGGACATGATTATTATATTCATCAAACACCTAAACAATCAACACGGTGATTATATTCTAAAATACAGAAGGTGGAGACATTGCTTAAATGGGTACTGCCAGTAAAGCATTCAAAGAGAGCAGTGTTGCAAATTAAAGCCAAAAATAAGGACAAAAAAATGGAAACGTATTGCAAAGCAATAAAATTCAGTTTCCTTGCTTCTGTCTTTCCTCATTGGTTATATATCAAATGAAACCTATTACTCCACCATATTCATTCTTCAGGATCTTACATCATCCACGAAGTTAATTGAAATATTATTTTATATAATAGAAAAACAGATTTCAGTTATGCTTTTGTAAGAATACGATCTGCATCAAAGAAAGCACAACATACCCTCAATTATCTCCCCAGAAACCAATTCCTTCATGAAACTTGATTAATCCAATACGACACGCTGTGGTGCTCCAGGTAAAACTACATAGAGAAGATAAATGTGTAAAACCTGTGGAATTGGATGAAGA
The DNA here is from genome assembly GCA_963678965.1 of Cruciata laevipes. Taxonomy (NCBI): domain Eukaryota; kingdom Viridiplantae; phylum Streptophyta; class Magnoliopsida; order Gentianales; family Rubiaceae; genus Cruciata; species Cruciata laevipes. The sequence goes on from OY787637.1 coordinate 6,710,667, forward strand.
AATATGTTAAAAAGAAGCACCTTCATTTTGAAAAGGAGAATCTAAGGTATCAAAGCATAAGATTATGGACCTTTGAATGGAAAAGTTACAGAGAACATTTCACCAATTGGTGATAGACGCATGGTGCCATTTTAACTTGGTCTAATTCTGTCCAATTCACTGCATACTACCAGCACATCCTATATATTTACAATTGTAATGTCATTGATGTGAAGAAAAAGAATTCTGCTGAAACAGAAACTGTGGATTGTTTGACATACCTTCACTGTCATCGTAAGTCGATCAGAAGACATAACTATTTTCTTATTACTAACATCAAAAGTTAAATATTTGGGACTTTGCAGTTGCATACAAATTTGGAGCTTGGATGGGAACTGCATGTAATTGTTGTACCTATCAAAGCAAGCAATTCACAGGGGCGGAAATTGTGTACCAACCCTGAGGAACCACAAATAGTCCTACTTTAGAGTCCATTGGTAAAAGTGGACAAAATAATATAGACCAGACCTGAAATCTTAAAAATTGGAACATTTTGAATTCAATTTGAATTAAAATGTACAAAATAAGTTGCAGGGATTCAAATAAAATAAGCTAACAAAGAAGTTTCCATGCAGCTTCAAAATTAAAATATAAGTTAACTTAAGAAGCTATAAGACCATTATTAATCCAGTATTAGTTTAGCTGATTTGGAAAAGTAACATATTGTAGATCAAATCTTGCTTGACTATGTACCTCATAACAATATTTCTTATCTGGTTTTCACTCTGTGGTTGCCAACTTGCAGCCTTTTGCAATGCTTTAACTTGTACGCTTTTATCATAATTCACATTTTCTTTCTGCGATTCAGCAACCATAGCATTAAGGAGCATGTTTGTCATAATTTCAGAATGAATACAAAAATTCTAAAACTTGTAATAAAATCAGTAATTAAACATCGACCATGCAGATTTTATAAACTGCAACCTGAAAGGTTCTCTTTCCAGCCCTCTTCTCCTTTTTGTTTTTCAAGCATCCATCTTCTCATTTGCATACACAAAAAGAGAAGTGTTACTAAAGAAGAAAAAACGTAAACAGTACAAATGAGAAAAATTGATTGCTAGGGTGCTCAATTGGAACAATTGACGGTCAATTCCTGCAGGAAGAACCGTGTAAAGATGTCTTATCCTCAGTTCCACAACATATTTGGTGTGTGGTGGGCCGGTGGCACCCACCGAACACATAATCAAAGAAATGGAAAGAATTTGTTCTAATTTCTTGTGGGGGTAACTCAGGATCAAACATAGAGACATTGAAAAAGGACAAGGTTTACGAAACGTTCACACAATTTGATTGCTTTTCAATAAAACTATGGAGGAAATTGCAGATGGGAGATACTATGTTCTGTTTGGCACAGTTGGGCTGATAAGCAAAGTTGACTTCCGCCTCTCTATGGTAATAAGCAGATGGAAAGCAAAGCACTTTCATTGTCTGGTAAATGACCTTATAAGTGCTTTATAGGTGCTAAAAGAAGTTTAAAGTGTTAGGTTAAATTAAAGATCATAGTGTTTTTAATTTGTAAAACGACTATTTCACACATCTACTGGCTACTGCTAGCAAATAAATACCCTAATGCAAGCAATACTATTAAGATTTAACATTCATTCCCATATTTTGGTAGAATTTAAAATAATAAAAATCTGCTGGTGCATCAGTCATGAATCATGATCCATGACGAAAAAACAAATAAACATTCCAGATTTTTAATAACATGTATAAGTACAGCCAGGATTCACAATTTTCTGGCACTGTGGCCCACTCATGCAAAGATAATTTTGTAAATCTCCCAAAACATATTTTTAACAAATAAGTAACCATGGATAGAAGAATAACTCAAAACAAAAGAAGTAGCCTAATTCAAGTTGTGTCCATTGGTGATAAGAGGAATCTGGTAGGTGGTTGCTATACCATTTAATTCATCTAATTATAGAGTTCAGAGGTATCTGCAAACAAAATTCAACAGGAGCTAGCTTTATTCTAACAAATCACTAAAAACCAATTTCAGAACAAATAAATCATTAACCAAAGCAAGGGTGCCACTCAGGGTAAAGCAAATAGCAAATGGAAAGCAAGAACAACATTAAAACTCAGTTCCTTTGCAATTCACAAAACTCACACGAACATATATTATAATCATCAATAGTCAATTCACCAACCAAAGCGGGAGTCCAGAACCGAATTTGGAAATTAAACTGCTAGGTTATCACATAAGACAAAGTATTTCAATATTTATTTTCACTCTCGCCATCCAGCAATTCACAAAATAAACAATAATCCGAGTTTAATAAGTAGACAAATGTTTAGATTTAATTCCGATCAGTTGAATTGCTTTAAGTTATATCTGAATCCAATGCAAATTTTAACCAGGAAAAGCTTCTAAGGGCCAAAAACAATTAATGCAGAAGAAGCAAAAGGGAAAGCATAGTAAACTTATGACAGTGAGAAGAAGACCACAGGAAGAGATGAGGATGAAGGCGATGGGAGACACGAGAGGATGTGTAAATTGCAAATGATATGTACAGTTTGCATTTTGGGGGTATAATTAAAAAAATACTAACTGTTTTTAGAAGCTTCTAAATGCTCTACCAAACAGAGCCATGTCATCAATAAATTATATGAGGTACTCTGATCCTTGGAAAAGAGTGGTCAGAATGTTTCCTGTGGCTATACAAAAATAGTCTCGTACAGATAGGAATCGGACACTCTAACTTCTGGACAGAAAATTGGACAGGAATAGGAAGTTTAGCAAATAGATGGGACTTGATAATCCAATATTTTCTGGAAGATAGATCTGTTAACTCTATTCAGTTCAGTGCAGGTCTAGACAAATCTTCAGCAACAAGTACCTACTATACTTGACAAAAATGATAAGTTAGTTGAGAGGGAAACCTATACAGGGAGGTCAGTTTGCTGTTGTGTCTGCATATCAATTATTGAGATTGAATAAATCTCAATCACTGGTGCTGAAGAAGTTATGGTATCCTAAGATTCCTCCAAAATTTACATGGAAAATGATTAACAATATCTGTTTTTTGAGGAAATCTTGAGAAGAATGGAAAATCCAAAATGTTATAAAATGCCATTACTGTGATTATTGTGATTTTATCAATCATTTCTGAAATCAATATGATCTAACTGTTGGTATGTCAAACGAAACTTCAAATCCATTAGAATTACCGATTATCAACTTTCAGTATATATTTGATAGGATATCTTGGTGCTGGTCAAACACAGGTTATTCTTAGAAAAAATTCTTCAACATAATTTCTGGTTTTATAGTTTGGATTTTGTGGCTAGCTAGATGTAAAATGCTAATGAAGACAAGAGGTCAAATCTAAACTTTATGACAAAATAGTTACACAGATGACTTGGATTTTTATAGTAAATCCTCAGATAAAAAGCCCTGATTATGGATATCTAATATGGAAAGGACTGATCCCAGTGGTTTAACAACTAAAATAAACTGTTAAACTATATAGGTGGGATCCTTTAGACTGTGGTTTCAAATTAGACACAGATGCAACCTTTTTACCGTTAAGCCTCTCTATGCCTCACATACTTGTTAGAGATAGCAACAGAGAGTAGATGTTTTGGAAATTCATAATATGGGTCAAATTGATGAGGTGCAACAAGCTGAGGCACCAGGTTGTCCATCAAGGTAATATTTAATGGACACACTCTCTGGTTCAGTCTAGCTTGTTCCCCCAGACTTCGATGGAGGTAGAAAAGTTCTAACTGCAGATTGAAATGGAATTCCCAGTTTAAAGCCGCATGAAGTGACTGAAGTTTGAGGGATTATATATACTGTGACATGCATGTTTACAGTAAAAACGATGAAATCTGGTCATCAAGAACTAGCATGGCGTGTGGAGGTATTTAGATGGAAACTTTCATTTTTTTTGCTGTAAACTAACACTTTTGAAGGGAGTTTTTGCCTTGGAAGTTTGCTGTTGTTAGAACTTGAATGCAACATCTGTAATATCAGAACTCCTATAGCTAGTTTGTGTTTTAATTTTATTTTTGGACAGGTTTCTTGGCTTTGGGAGCAAAATATAACCCCCACCAACTGGTGCTTTTAAAAACTTAAATTATAATCATAGCCAAAGTTATTCAAAGTAAGCCTATGATCAAAAAAATCAGATACAACCTTTATTATGTGTGCATATAAAGCTCTTGACTATAATTTTCTCTCCAGCAGCATAATCGAAGATTAGAAATTACTTTACCTCCATGATGGTCAATGGAATTTGTGGTCGTCGTCGCCCCTGAAATTGAATGGCTGGAGAGTCGCTGAGGCTAGAGTCGATTTGCAGGAGATTGAAACCAAATAGCTGGAGGCTGTTGCTGGCTCTCTGCAACTGCAAACACAAAAAGGAAATTCTGTTTTCTCAATCAAAAGTTCCCCAACAATAAACTAACCATCGAAAGAATTAAACAGGGTTCCTTCTTTGCATGGAAAAAAGTCTTAAACACGACACACAGCATAATTTCTGAACTTACACATTTCAAAACACAATGAGTGCCACAATTGTTCTGATTCAATAGCAGAATATGGAGATGGACAAAAAACTAATATAGCATGCTGAACAAACAATCAAAACATGCGCTTTAGTCTTGAGAGAAACATTACCAGGGATCTCGCGCCATACTCTCACCCTTAACTTCTGTAAGATTCATCTTCAGCAAGAAATTAAAAAAAAAAAAAAACAAGAATCATCCTGTGTACATTACTTTTACGCACTCAACTCAATGCAGCGTGTACGTGTTTCGGGATCGAACCTGGTTCCACTGAGGCAGGGTGTGGATGTAGAGTTCCACTTACTGCTAAAGTTGGGAGCTTAGCTCAAGGTAGCAGCGCTGCAATGGTGGCTAATGATCGGTGGTTGGAACTGAGTGTGAATATGGGTGGGCGGGAAATATAGGCACGTACCAAAGGTGTTTGATAAAATTCCCCAAAGAAAAATGATTTCCTGTGACTTGCAAGCCACTGTGGAGAGGTTAGATAGCAAAAGACATTACGAAGTTGGGATAGATTCGACATTCAAGTTTCAATGGATTTCTTGTGGAGGAAAAATATGGGTTTCTTCGAATTCCATTCAGAGGAGCAACTGAGATTTTTTTTGTGTGTGTGTGTAAAACTGAGATGGTTCAACATCTGAATTGTTCATAGATTTGCTTTATTTCCAAATAAACATATGCCATCATATCACACATTTTTTTGATGAATATATTTATACTTTGAATATAATAAAGGCAAGAGGTGCTTTTGTATTGGACAGACAAGGATTACTATACTAGTGAATTCAAAACAAATGCTGCTGATTTCTTCTCTTATGACAGGTACACCAAGACTGTTCTTGAACTCTTGTCTCAAGTCTCAAGTCTCAAACTATCACAATTCACAACCACTATCCACTGATGCAGTGCAAACCCCGAGCTGCACCTCAATTTCTTAAGGTCCTAGAAGGCCTTCAATGGTGCTATACTTTTTGTTTCCACGGAGGTTTATAGGAAGTCACATAGGCTGTTTTGTGTTCTGGTAATACCTTTTCACAAACAAGCAAGTGGAACTCTCGATAAAAACCAATCTCTTAATTCTTTTGTATAGAATGAGTGTTTTGTTAGATAGAAAACCAGTACACTCTAACTCATTTTTTTTTGGGCAATTGTTTTGCCTTGGTTGGTATTAGTACTGGCCTTGGTTGGTTTGGAACCCTTGCGGTTTCTTGTTTGTAATTTTTTATTTTCGTTTTTTAACAGGTATAGGGAAGCCAATAGGGATGGCACCCGACGGGTATTTGGTGGATACCCGCCCGCCAACCGCCCAACGGGGCGGGTATGGATATGAGTTTTTTATACCCGCCATGGGTATGGATGTTGGATTCAAACCCGCCATGGGTAAATGGGTGGGTATGGATATTGATTTTATACCCGCCCCATACCCGCCCGCCCCACCCGCCCCATATCCGCCCCATACCCGCCCGTATAATACTTGTATAATATCCATTATATATAATATTAATAGTATTACTTGTATTTATATTAATAATATTATTAATTTTAGCATTTTTAAGCATGTTTGGTCTATTTTGAAACATAAAAGGATTTTATAAGTTAATGATTACCGTATTATAAATTATTTTTGTTCTATTAATATAATATATTTGAATTATTAGTGCTTTTATTTAAATTTTTATGATAATTAATAGATTTTAGGTTAATTTTTTATAAATATGGATTAATAAGTCGGATGAGGAATGTGGGTATAACATGGGCATGGATATCCACGGATACCCAGATGAGATGGATATCCAGCTGGATGGGCATGGATATTAAATTCGTACCCGTCATGGGTAAATGGGCGGGGATGGATAGTAAAATTTTAGATGAGGATGGGCATGGATAGTCTACTATCCACGCCCAGTTCGCCCAATGCCATCCCTAGAAGCCAATATAATCCCTCCAACAATGGTGGTTTATCTTTTAATATATATATAATAAATTAGTTCATTAAAGTTAATTCAGTGATGTTGATTCTTTTTTCAATACATTAATTTTCACTTCAATTCAAATCAATCCAGTTCAGTTCGGCAAAAATAACACCAGGCAAACAAGGCCTTACTAACGCCTTAGTAAGTAAAATGGAAAAAAACATTTCTATAAAAATAAAGACTATGGATCAATGTAAATATTAAACTTTTGGTACAGATTCCCCCATTTTATGATCCTATCTTTCTCCATCTTACTGAAATCTCATCATCCACTACATTGCTGCCAATTAACCACCGTTACCACGGTTGACAAACAAAACTTCATCATTAGCGACCCAAAGGTCTCTTCCATTGACCAAACCATCCATCGGTGACCCAAAGCACATAACTAGCAATCCAACATGAATGTCGACAAACCAAAACTTCAACACATGCAATTACGCTAGCAATCCCAACTTCAATGTCAAAGATTTCGAATTTCAACATCAGTTATCGAAATCAAAATAATTGTGACCAAATCAAAATAATAGTTATTCGATTGTTTTTATGAACTAAAAGTTACAATATAATCCGTAAAAATGTTTGACAAACTTAATTGTAACTGTTAGTTCATAAAAATGTTTTTTTTGGATAAATGTTTTTCTTTTATAGTCTCTATAAACGGTATACATTATATACAAAATTGTAACGTAAACAAGCTGGGTTGTTTTCCTAGTAAACTGGAAAACTGTTTTCTGATAGTTTCAAATTTTAGGGGTGTAAACTGGAAAATGCTTTAACTATAAGGACTTCATTGCAAATTCAATTTGTTTCTCTCCTTCTCTCACCTTCCTCCTGCTGCCTGCAACTCCGGCGACAAGTATTCGCCGGAAAATACGCAATATCATATGCATGCAAACTCCGACGTCGAACTTCCCCGTTCATATTTCCCACGATAACTCTTTTCGGTCGACGAAAATAGGTCATAGATTTCGGGAAATTTCCGGGTAAAAACGGATAGTTGAAAGAAATCATCAAACAATAATATTTTGTGTGGAGTTTTATCGAAGTGGACAGGAATATATCAAAGTCTCATCGCCGTTGTGGGATTTCATTGTTAATGCAGGTGTTCAATTTTTCCAACCGGGCGCCAAGTTGCAATTAAGTTGGTCAAATTTCGGTATTGACTGGCGCTAATCAGTTAGGTGATGAATGATGATGTACGCAACTATAATTATAATGATGTGATATGTTACTATTATTAATGTTTCATGCATTATTTTAATTTGATTATTAATATATTGAAAATGTTTATTATTTTCATAATTCTGAAATTTTATATTATTTTTATTTTTATGATCTGTGCTTGTGAATTTTATCCTTGATAATTTATAAAGATGTGACAAGTTCGTGTTAATAAGATTATCATTTCAAACAATATATGTTGATTATTAATAAAATGAGTGGAGGATTTAAGGATTGATAATTTTAGAAATAGTTGATTTTTAAAATGTTTGATGATTAATAAGTTATAAGTTGATTATTTTCAAAATATGTTGGTGATAGTTTAGAATTGATCATTACTTAACAATATAATTTGATGACTTGTGATGATTCATTTACGTACGTACCATTCTGATTTGTACTTTACCGAGTTGACTTGTCCTGATTCATTTACGAGTTCAATTCTGAACTGAACTGAAGTAAAAATTGATGTAATTGAAAATTGAATCAGTCATACTGAATTAATCTGAATTTCATCAAATTACATTTTCACTGAACTGAATTGAATTGAACTGAACTAAACTGATCTACAGATAAGCTCTATCAAACAGGGCCTGAGTTTACTATGAAATTAATAACTTTTAGTCAAAAATTTGTGGGTATACTTGATATTCTTATTTAAAAGCACTAGAAAAAAAGCACTCGTGTAGTACTATATATGAAGAGACTACAAGTTTGTTGTTTATTATTTCAATTGATCATTTCCCCATTGATTAATTTTGAACACTTATTAGATACTCTTATAACAAAATTTAGAGGCAGAATAAGAAAGCCTTCCACACTTATTTTCTCTACCCCAAACTTCTAGGGTGCTCGGCGATGGGATCTTTTGATAAAGTTGAAATTAGAGCCGCTTAAGGTTCGTTTAATTTATTGATGGTGTGGTAATTGTTCCAGTTTGAGCTACTTAATTTATCTGGCTTGTTTTATCTTATTGCGTGATGTGATTTGGTGGTCTAGTTTGACATGCCAGCTAGCGGTGGTGGTGGTTGGTAGAGGTACGGTTGGTGGCAGTGTGGCGGCAACAAAGTGGAAATAAAATGATAAAAGAATTGGAAGAAATGAAACTGACTTATAATAAATTTTCTTAACGAGATAAGTGTTATGAGTTTGGTCGTTACACTATTTGAAAATCCAAATTATATACTTTCCAACTAATCAAGGTTTAAGATAAACATCATAGAATATTAGTGCATTAAGGTTTAAATCAATGTCTTTGCATTATAGAATGATATTTTATTTTATTAAATTCAAAAAATCTAAAAATGATAGTAATGTGAAAAAAAGATGGGAAGAATCGTAGTGGTAATTAAAAATATGGTAGAGGTTGTTTATTGGACTTGTTTTAAGTAATATTGGTAATAATCAAAGGGAGCAGATAAAAACATTACTATCATTTTTATTACAATATCATTTACAATATGATAATCATTTTTAATACAATATTATTACAATATTATTTACAATAGGTAAAAAGATGGGAAGAATCGATGTTTTCCCCTCTATTTATTGAAGTAAAAGCATTCCGACGATGCATGTGGTGCGCTAATTAAACTGAGCTTCTTAAATCAATCAATTGGGATTGAGTTCCAAGAAAATCAAATATCTTTTTTACCCAAAGGTTAAACCTTTCGATGCTTTTGGATAAGATTAGGAAGAGAACACTACTACATATGAAACTTGCTTTCAATTTTATCTTTATCAATTTTGCTATAATACATTTATACTAGATAATACTTGTCCTGATGCACAGATATGATATATGAATTCATCATTATTACCTATGTTAATGGTAATAAAATTACATTAGTCAATAATAAATATAAACCTAATAAATATAAATGATAAGAACGATGGATATGAGGAGGTTCCATACGAGTCCATCAAATCATGGCACTATAGAGTTTATGTAAAAAGCACATGATTATAAAATTTTGAATCAAATTATAAATACCTAATGGTATGTAAAGAGCATGATTTACATTCAGTTACTGAGTTGATAACATTCTATGTCTCAACATATATGATATAACTGACTTACAAAAAATTTCATTCTCTGCCTCAATATATAACTAACTTATAATAAATTTTCTCAAGAGATAATGTTATTAGTTTGTTCGTTACACTCTTTAAAAATCTAAGTTATATATACTTTTCGGCTACATTGGTGTATTAAGGTTGAAATCAATGTATTTTATTTTATTAAATTCATAAAATATAAAAATGATAGTAACGTGAATTTTTTTGGTAAGAATCGCAGTGACAATTAAAAGTAATGGTATAGTAGTAGGATGAAGAGAAAGATGAAAGATTGAAGAAGCGTGGGACCTCAAAATACCCTGTCTATCTTGTTAGAGCATGGACATATAAAAGGGTATTTTAGAAATTACTAATATTTTATAAAAGGATATTTTATAAAAGGGTATTTAATTTGGTATGCATCTTTTATTTATAGTACTAATATTTGCAATATTACCAAATTTTGAAAACAAAAACCTAAACAGTTTGTTCAAATCACACTTGTGATTGATGTAATCCATGAAATTACTAAGAAAAGTATAAGATGTACCTAGTAAATAAGTTAGTAGTACATCCAAAACTTGAAAAGTGTAATTAAATTTGTTTGAAAAGTACAAAAAGAGGGCTCTGCAGCAGGCCTCAACATTCCCAAGAAAAGTCTCGATAAGTTAGACAACATCATTGATTCTATTCATCTGACTACCACAAACGAAAGTGAGTTGAACCAGAACTTCCTAACAATTAAATTCACGTATGTTTTCTTTGTTTCATTTTCTTTGAGCATATTTCATTAAGTTTTATATCTTTCTGGTATAGATCTCAAGAGAGCTCTTGTGGTTTTAGGTAAGATGCTGAATTAGATCTCTCCAATTCCGATGAATAAGAGAGTCTGACTTAATTAAACCCCTCGGAATCCCTCGGATTTCTCCAATTCCATTGTACCCCTCAGAATCTACCAGACTGAAACTCTCCTACTCACACGAATCGGATTGGGAATGAGCCGATCTCCATTGGAATAGCCCCGATAAGACAACCCCATTGCGTAAAAACCACTCGATCGTTTCAGTTGCATCAACCGATTAGCCCAGATCTTGAATAGAAGGTTTAAATAGGGGCGGCGGTGGGCTAAAATTGGGGGTGGAGATGAGACGATGATGGTTATCGAAGGCGATGGAGAAGATTTGAGGACGGTGGTAAATCTGCCGAGAGATGTGTGAAATATTTGAGTTTGGATTGAAAGGATTTGGTTTGAGATGTGTAACCATGATGGTAGAAATATTTTTATTACATGAGATGGGTCAATCGGTCGAATTTGAGTTTGGCTTGAAAGGATTTGGTTTGAGATATGTGATATTGCGTTAGAACCATTTATTCGGTTTAGTTGGGCTTAAATCGAGATATGTCACATCATTTTGTTGATATTATCTCCTAAAATTGTACCCAAAACTGATTACACATTTAAAATTCGTACTTTTTATATAGTATAGATTTGTATTATCATGGTTACATAAATCTTTTGTAACGTTAGTAATAAACTGCTACTTTGGAACTAAATTGTATTTAATTTAAAGTCTAACTTTGATAAAAAATAGTGCGAAGTAGTATTGATAGTTGAAAACATTGGACGCCCTGAAAATAGATGATATATAAGATGAACACGAAGCACCAGGTGCCGGAATATTACATCTGGTCGGTGGAATGTGGGCCGGCAACCGCCGCCTTCTGGAGGAGGTCCGTGGCGTGAAGAGGTTTCAGGTTGATCTGAAACTGGCCGGAGCTTGGCGGCGGATGGAGACGGCCGGCAATAGCGTTGGTGCAATATCGGGCCGAAGAAAGTGATACAAGAGCTTAAAACAGTGGACACGGGAAACAAAGATAGCCGAAAAATTGAAGAGAAAACCAACCCTTTCGACGGAAACCACTCATCGCACGAGAGGTTTTCCGGCTGTTAGTTAGGGTCGCCACACGAATCCCGATAAGCCTTTCCGATCGTCGAAGGTTTGATTTTCTGACAACCACACGTTTTACCGTCGGAGAAATCGAAACCCTAATTAAATTCCCTTTTATCCTTACACATTACACCACGTACGCCTCCGAAGGATGAAGCAGCTAAATTATATAATGATACGTCTCAGGATTTCTACCAGCCGGTTTCATTCCCGGAGCAATTGTCTACTTCGAGTATGATGTGAGAACGTTCGGCGAGCAATGAGATTATGAAGTTGCTCAGAATGGAAACGGAAGGAGTGTCGGAGATGCGACGATAGAGGTTGTCAAACCTCCGGAAAACAAGAATAAACAAGAATATGATTGCCTAGCTACTCGAAATGGCTAATCAGGATGTAATAGAAATAGATCAGGAAGTGAAAATTTCATTATTTTTTACGATTCAAATTGTTAAAACGAATGAATTTATTGAACTGATCAGTAAGTTCTTATCCTCATCAGCCATGTGTAAGCATAATTTTACATGACATAATTGTCCCTATGATCTTTAAACATCATATTCAATCACATAATAGAATCATGAAGGTTTGCAGAATTATTTACCTTTACTCATTGTAGGGGAGAGCTTGATGTCCTGCTGCGAGCCTTGTGTAGGAGTTCAGGTTTCTCTCCCCTTGCCTATGAACCTTATGTGTTGTGAATCGGCAGCCATCAAATTCATCAGGATGTTGCTCATAAGGATTCGTCATAAGTTTACAGTGAGGATATCTTTTCAATGGAACAAAGACATCAATTTATAGGTGGAGAGAGGACATAAATCCTCATTAAGTTTCCGTAGAATTAATCTCAACCGTCCATCAAAGTAGAGATTATTAGGAAATATTCTTTTATACTTAATTTATTAAGTCACCAAATATATCATGGAATAACAATATTCCAATCAGAAAACGGATTAATATAAAACCACATAATAGGAAAGAAATAATTTTCTTACACCATGCATCAGGCTTTTCACGATATATACATCAATCTTGCACATATATATAATCCATAAGATAGGAAAAAAAATGAACATCCAGTTTTCTTCGCATAAGAAATTATCATATAGTATATTTTAGGAGCTTGACTTTGGATTTGCTCAATCATATATGTCTTTTTTTATTTTTCCCGATATGAATCATCTCTGTCTTAGATATAAATATTTTTGATTATTATCTCTTCCGTGCTAAAAATCACTAAAAGAATTTAATATTGGATTTAGTTAAAAATTTCAATATTGGATTTAATTTGCCATCTGTCTCAATTTGGACTGTTATACGTGAGACATTCTCAATTGAAAATTAGTTTAGTTATGTAATTTAAGAAATGTAATGTTTCCCGCATTTCTTTACGTGCGTACGCATGTCTTGGCTAAGATATATAATACAGTTCAATCACTTCCTCTTTTATTATTTGAACTAATCAACTACCTATAATTCTGATTTTTTATTTCTCTTGGTGTAAAGAATTGTCAACGTTCGTGGCTAAGCTAAGGTGAAATGCAAAGAGCGATGCTCTTGTAGAAATCTTGGAGTATCTCAGCAGTTGATTCCAGGTTGATTTGAAAAACATCGATGTCTTATATATATATATATACTCTAGAATTTTGTATATTAGTTAGGTTGATGGAGAGAAACGTACAGTAGAAATCGTAGTAAGAAGAATGTGTGAAGATAATATTGATATGTAAAGAATTCATATTTCTAATATGCTTGATCTAACATTACAATTGGAATGTTAATTCCAAACAAAGTCCCCATTAGAATACGATTTAGCCAACTCGGATCCTCTACGCAAATATTCTACGCCAACTTTACGCTAAAACGACACGATTTATGTTTGTGCAATGAATGGTAATGTTTTAAGTACGTACATTTACTAGATTTGTGCAGTTAAATGTTTTACGTACGGACATTTACCATAAGTTTTGTTGACTGTTTATATTTTAAATTAGTTGAGTTAAATATTTAACCTGCTAAAATTCAGTCTGGGATTTGTCATGTTTACCTCAAACACAATTTTAACTAAAAGAATAATATCATTATAAAAAAGAAATCATATTAGTGTTAAAAGAATAATAATATCATTCACGTTTAACTAAAAAGATTATTATAAAAAATATTAACTAATATTTTAAACTCATTCATATATATTTAAGTTAATGTGTAAGTTTGTCGTCATTCATATTTTTATAAATAAAAAAATTAAAGTGTTATATAAATTATTTAAATTGTATTTAAATAACTTCATTTAAATTTTAATCAACATTAATATGTTTCAAAATAAATACTTCTTCAACCTACAAAATGGTATAAAATATATAAAACACATGAACTTTCATCTGCATATATAGTCTATGTATATTTTTGATTAAATTGATTTTTATAACCCCAACTTTACTCATTTGGGCAACTTTTAGCCCCAACTATAAAAGTGACTAATTCCTAGCCCCAACATAATAATATGATCAATTTATAGCCCCTAGCCACTTTCCGTCATAACACCGTTAGGGTTTAATGTTTTACAACAAATTCCAGGGACATTTTTGTACTTTTCCCTAAACCTTATTTACCCCCTCCGTTAAGTTTTCATTTGATATTGGCCGCTCCACCTCCACCCGTCTCCGTAAACATTCTGATCTGCAGGTTTTAGGGATTTTAATTAGATCCGCTTCATCTTCACTCGTCAAAAAATTAAATCAACTGATTTTCAACCGGCGAATCGACTGTTAGAGCACGTCCCGATATATTGGGCAACCTCCTCCAACGTCCCGTATAACACACAGCCCTCGAAGCAGACACTGCACAGACCACCGACTTCCGGGTGGAGGAGATCGGGGAATGTAACACAGGGCGGACCGGCGGTGACGAGGAGGACGGTGTCGGGGTAGTGCCCTCGAAGATGTAGATGAAACGGTCGGCGAGGTCGAGCTCGGGCAGGTCGTCGGGCGGAGCCCGATGCAGGTGAGTAGGAATTGGAGGTGGATATCGGTCATATTTGGTCTGCTTCATGAGATTTCATTTTGCACTTGCAAAACAAGAAGATGGCCTAATAATGATCCTCTGCACCACAGTGGTCCTGAATGTGCTCTGCACCACCAAATTCATCATCTTCATCCCATTCGTATCATCCATAAGCTATAATTCAAATAAATAATCAGTCAATTTCAGTTCAATGTGTATATGGAGACTTCTAGTTCAATTCATACCTTGGTCCGGCGACGACGGCAGCTCAATTGCACGGTTCGAAAACTCAGTAGTTTAATCGGTCAACGAGCAGAGGTGAAGCACGGATCTAGAATCTCTAACACCCTTGAGCAGTGGTGGCACGATGTGGAGTTCTTGGAGTATTGTGCTTGGACTTCGCCTAACTGGGTTAATGGGAGGAAAAGTACAAAAATACCCCGGAGGTTTGCTGTAAAAATTGAAACTTTAACGGCCTTATGACAAGGGGCTATAAAGAGATAATATTACAATGTTGGGGCTAAGAATTAGACACTTTTATTGTTGGGGCTAAAAATTGCCCAAATGAGTAAAGTTGGGGCTATAAAAAACAATTTAATCTATATTTTTGTTGTCTTGTTTCCTTCTCAGCAACACTGTTATTAGTACTCAGCATTTTTTATGAGATTGTTGGATATATGAAAGAATGGAAATATGAAAGAATGGAAGGAGAAAGATTAAAAAAAGAGATGAGTAAAGCAAACGTTTTGGGAGGAGAAAGGTTGGTTATTTAACCAAGTAAATTAAAGAAGAAATTTACTATAAAAAGATGAAAAGGTTATTTTTGCGTAATATTGGCGTAGAATGTTTTGCGTGGATGATCTCATCCGCGATTTAGCTTCTCTAAACTCATCAATGGCCTACTACATGCTAAGCTCTTCACCTACAAAGAACATCTGAATCAAAAACCACCAAACAATGGCCTATTTGAAATGAAACAAGAACTATCCCAACTAAGCAAAATCAGAGAGAAAATTTACGAAAACCTGTGAAAATTCAGAAGAGCACAGATTTCTTCATGAGCTAACAGTAATCTTGAATTTCTCAAAGCAATTTGTGATCCTGGAAACCAACCACAAACTGAGCCAAGCCTTCGAAAAACAGGGCAGCTCGTATTCTGTAGCATTCTCGTACGTCCTGCAAGCACACGTAGCATTCGTGACCTGGAAAACACTCACCAGCACATCCATCTCTGCATCCCGTCCTTCCTCGATCGCCACCTACATCTCTTCCGTCGAGAGCGCCGCCACCTCAAACCCAACTCTTTCCGCATCTTGCATTCAATCCAGTTAGCTTTCGGCGTCAGGGACTCCAATGGGCCCTTCCACGCCATCAGAATTCACCATAGGAGGTCGCGGAAGCCGCTGATTTCCGGGTAATCCTCGCCGGAATCTTGGTCTCCCAGGGAGGACCTGAGGGGATTAGTGAAGAAATATTGGGTGGAAATCGCAGATCCAGATTGGCCTTCGAGAAGGGGTTTCTCCAGTGTGGGTAGAGAATCTCCGCCACCTGTGTGCCGGGTACAACCGATAGGCTTGGAAGTGGCGGTGGAGGAGGAGGGTAACCCCATCGCAAAGTTTGGGAAGCGGGGGAGTTATTAGGTTTAAGAAATATTTAATTATTTGTAAAATATAATTTAAAAAGGTTAACTAGAGTTAAAGCAGGGTTAGTAAGGTTGGATGGAATAAGATTAATAAGCCGTCGTATTTCTACTTGGACACAATTTTTTTTTTTTTGAAAAATCTACTTGGACACAATTAGATACGGTAACTTGGATAGGTGATCGGGACTGCAGTTCAATGTTGGAGAAGCGGACATGGGAGAAAATAATTTTGGGAAAAGTGAAAAAGGAAAATATAATGAATCTGAAAATATTTAATTATTTTCAACCATTAAATTAGAGCGGATGGTTAAAATGATGTGTAAAAATTTGTGTAAAAAAATATAACTGTTAAAAATCCTTTCCCATATATATATGCCCACGAAGCAAGCAGCTGTTATAACTTATAAGGAGTATTTCAGCATGGACGGAATTATGATAAAATATAAAATATAAAATAAGGTTGATAATAGTATTTACATTGGCACTTCGTATTATCATCAAAAGGCCATTCATCAATGATGATGGTTACAATATTTATAGACCTACAATACAAACTAAATGGGGAAACTATTCTAATCAATAACCTTCTCACTAAGAAAACAATATAACTAAATATCTATATTCCTAACATAACGATATACTGAATATCTTTATTTTCTTTCCTTAATCTCAACAAATTACAAGACCTAATTTTGTACGTACGTACCCTTTACATATTATTATCCCATCAAAACTGATACGTACAAAATTATATAAGCGAAGAAAATAAACTGGCCTAATACACGTTTTCTGAGTTTTATTCGGTCGTGTTTATGTATAAATCGTCAACACTCATAGGGTTGGAGATGCCACTTTCCATTTGAGTTAAAAATGTGCTGATTGGTGTTGATTGGTGCTAAAGGTGTTGAAACCAGCTGAAAAGTATGGTAAAATGTGCAGATTGGTGCTGATTGGAACTAATTAGTGCTAATTGATGCTGATTACTGATTGAATAAGTTTAATTGGATGTACCTTTTTATGTAACATTTTGATGTGTACGGAACAAAGATTTCTCACACTTCTCTTCTTTCTCCCACAGGTGCTAGCTCTTAGGATAATATAAGGATGGTGCTCGACAATTCAATGGAAGATTTTAGCGCTCTAAACATGCTCAACCTGCTTAATATAAAAGCAACTTTTTAAAACTCCATATGCTATTATCCCAATAAAATTTCCAATAGTGATCTCGCGCTCCTCATGTGTTATAACTTATAATGTATGTATTATAGCCTCTCATACGTATATGCATGCAGAGTAACCTTACACATTTAGGCGCGTTTTAGAAAAAAGCCAAGTAATGAGTTAAGCGAATGATCATGTTTAATTAATAGATAAATGATCAAATTTAAAAGTGAAAAGGTCAAACATTTAATTTACCATCTGTCTCTATTAAGATCATACTACATGAGACGTTCCTTAGGTTAGTTATGTGATTTAAGAAATGCAATGTTCTTGCATTTGTTTACGTGTGCGTACGACATCGTAACCACCTATCGCTAAATCCACTTCCAAGTCTACGATTCGTCTTTCGAGTTCGGTGTCTGTTACGATATCGTTTATGTATCAAATTGTTGAAGGTATTACATGACCAAATGCGCCTTCGTGTGAGACTATATGGATATTAGGATATACATACGATATCGTAACAAGTTTTAGATTCACGATTGAGTTCGAGTGGTGGTTCGGTAATATAATCGAGTTCGTTACGTGGTTAAAATCGTCGATATCGTTAGGTGTTATACCCCTTAGGCGATATCGTATCATTACCTTATATATTCTTCTTGTGCGACATGGCTTTGCGATATCGTATCGTCATATTTTGTTGTTACGAAATCGTAACAGGGTATAAACTAACGGCGGTTCCAATTTTCGGTTTACGGCACCAACGGCGGTTTATCCAGGAACCGCCTTCATTTCGCATTCCGTCCACTAGTGTATGAATTACTTGTGGGTTAATTAGATTAATAAATACTTAGCCCAGGTTTCATTTTCTTTAATTGTTTTCATTTTTTCATAAACGTGTAATTACCTGGATCTCAGCTACCTATACGAAGAACGAAGTAATCTTACGATATACACTCTTCTGATGAATTCTTTTAATTAGTTATTTGTGAAAGTGTAACACACATTTGCATGCATGCATTACAATATTTATTTTTTAAAACCTGCTGTGTAAAGTTTGTATTTTTGTTACAATACTGACTAAGAAGGCATGTTATTAGCCTTCATGAATGGTTAAATTGAGTCTTGAATTACAGCTTGCTCGTATTCTGGAAACCCGTAAGGATGCTTAGCATATTGGAGGGAGAGATTCTTACATTTCATGACCTTTCTTGGAGATTGCTTAATGCTTTGTTCTTATACTAACTAAAACTAGATATCACCCTCGGCCAATTCCCGATTTTTTTCAATGAAAATATTTGAATTTATTATTTATCATATTATGTATGAATATTAATATTAATTTTAACACATAAAAAATTATTTTTCGAAACCTAAATTTCGAATTACTACATTATAATAGGTTGTTAACAAAATTCTGTGGGAGCAGCCGTGACCCTGCGTTCCCCCGTTCCGTCCATGCTTCAATAGTGATGTGCTAGCTTCAATACATCGATCGCAGTTTCTCGCGGCGGCTGAGCGGCTCCAAATCGCGGGCTTTGCAGCTTGTATCGGCCGCGATCCTCGGCGGCCTCTGCAACACATTATTGATCTTTCCATAGAATTTCTCACCGGGAATCCCAGGGCCATGAATCTACCCGTTGTGGAGAGTAGCACTTAAATATATTGGTCAAAATTAGTTTGACACTAAAAAGTAAAATTATTACGGAGTTTCTTGTGGATTCAAGATAAGGGGTTTCATCATTTTTTAACCTATTTTTAGCTGTATTTTATCTTAGTTTTTATTTTTCTACTTTTAGCCTAGGTAGATTTTAGTTTTGTGATTTTCTATATACTTTTTGGTAGATATTAATCCATTTCAAAAGAGAAATTTTTGTGGTTATGTCTAGTTATGATTCTAGCTAGATGAAACTTTTCATTTATCCTAACTGTTTTAGTAGTCCGTATGCTTTAAAGATTGTTCTACTATCCAACCAATAAAAGGTACTACTATCTTTCGGCTTGTCATGTGGCCGTCAAGCTCAATGAGTTTCAAACCGAGATTCATGTAGTATACATCTTTCACTATGAGACTGTGCATACTATTTATTAGTTAATATGTTAGACTATTATCATGTAACCAGAGGCGGATGCAGGAATATGAAAGGGATGGGGCAATTTTATAATTTTCTAGATATTATAAGTAATTTCGCTAAAGTAGTGGGGCAAAATTAAGATTTTTAAAATTTTAACACATAAAAAAACAAAAATAATAATTTTTGGGTGGCAACTGCCACCGTTTGCACATGGCTCCGCCTATGCATGTAACATGTTGTTGGATTTATAATAACATGTATTTCAAAATACTATTTTTTTCCTTAAAAAAATCATGCACTTAATTAAAGATATTACATGATCAGAAGGCGGCGCGACTACGTCCAACTGAGAATTCATGTACGGGATAAATATGATGGTCGTAGATTGCCAGTCGGCGATTGGGAAACTCAGGCATATGCCGGGGAATTCGACAGGCCGCGATCTGGAGTTCATTGAGAAGACGTGTTTCTCAATTGCACCCACTCTTGGATATAAGTTTCTTCTTCTAATTTTTGTGGAGGAAGTTTTAAGAAAAAGTAAAAGCCATCCATGCATGCAAAATTATATGGTTTATATACATAATCAAAAACCAAAATAACTTGAATTTAGAAACAAAAATGAAAATATTGTCAAAATAAATATCCATGCAAAATCCCTATACCCATAATTATACTCCCTCCATTTCTATGACTTTGGCACTATTCATTTTATTTATTATGAGCTTAAAAGCTTATCTATATGGTTTCATTTGAAATATGCTATGGTGCGTGGCCATGAATTTGAAAAAATGAATATATTTAGGATAATTTGGAAGATTGATCGGCGTATGTGTATAACTTTATATAGGCTCCTATTTTTCAATATCGAACCTCTAATTTATTGGCACTATTAATCTTGACCATTAATCTTACTTTTGGTCATTTCACACTGCCAAGAACCTGGAAAATTTTGTATGCGCGTCGATTTGCCTAATTGAAAATTGACATGCTAGCTATGACAATTAAATAAAATTGATACATTTTTTCAAAAAATAAAATAAAATTATGTATTGAAGTTACACCCTACTAATTAGTAGATTTACAAAGCTAATTAATGTCAGTTGAGTGATACCCGATCAACACTTTTTTCTCTCAACTCTCTACAATATACACATCTTTGGATTGCATCTACAGTACATTGAATTGCTTCAATGGTCTCTTTGAAAAATCCAGTCGCTTCACCAGAGCATCATCTTAAATAATCGGGATCTGAGATGGCAACAATTCTGAAACATTATTCCGCTAGTCACACCTAGAGAGAGAACTATATTTCCTTGGGTTACGTTAAATTTAGTCCGATATTTTGCTTATCCATTTCCTATTTTTTATTGCCCAAAAATAAATTAAGAAAGCCCTTCCACCACGGCTATGAATGAAAATGGTAAATAATTATGCAAGAAATTTGTAATTTATGAAAATATTATCAATATTTTATTGCAAAATACTTGAGAGAAAGGAAAATTAAGAATTACATGAACACTACATTAATTGACTAAATTTAACACTCGAGTATTTATCATATTACTAGTACATATATTAAGTCAGTTCGCTTCGGTTTTTCGTGTGTAAAATGAGTAGATTGGTAAATGTATGCTTACTTGTTTGTTTAATACAATTAAATTTTCCAAATAAATACAATACAATTTTATTCATAAAGGGGTATTTTAGAACTTTTACATTCAACTAATTTGGTAAGATTGATTTTTATCACCATATATGTCTAATAAAATTAATTTTAATATATATATATGTATATATATATATATGTATATATATATATATATATATACAAGAAGATAAAATGGAATATCAAAATACATTGAATATAGTAAGGTGAGCGATTCTCCCAATCAATTTATATAAATCTCAGGATATCATTCATACACGATTAAATATGTGTTATACGTTCATGCATAGCTTTTGGCCAGCAAACGCTGAACCAAAAGAAGCTCATGCATAATAATTGTTTCACTGAAACTGTCTGTTTGTAGTTGGCAGCTGTGAGCTTTCAAAGAAGCTCAGTTTGAAGCAGTTTCCTCATCTATCTCTTCTTAAAGTTTCTAGCAGGTCATCGATCGGCTAGGGCAAAGTCCGCTATTGCGGTGATCGTTCGATTTAGACTGAACTGTATGTGGTGGCCGGTTCTTACGGGTAGGATTATCTTTAGTTGCATGAGAATAAAAGTGAACTTTTCATCTGAAACTGATCAAGAAACTCAACTTTTCTGTGAGTTTTTTTAGAGAGTAAATGTTTTGCTTGTTTGAACTTTTCATCTGAAGCTAGCTGTAAGTTCATCCACGGCCACGGCCTCCTCAACCGCCGTGTCCACCGCCATGTCCGACGCCGGTTGCATACACTTTGTCGTTTTTATCATTGCCATCATTGGAAGAAGAGCACAGAGGTAAAATGATGATGAACATTAGCTGAGCCATGAAAATGAAAGGGTACGTTTGTAATTGTGTGGCGAAATGTAATTATGAAGTTGATTGATGATCCCGAATCCGTTTATTAGAAGAAAATCATCCGATTTCAATGCTGTAAAAATCATCCCAGTTCAATGTTGTCATGTATTTTACCGATAGCATGAGAAAACGTCTCGTCTTCATGGCTTTCACGTTAATCATCTGGTAGGTGACATGCATGGGTTCAAACATTTAACTATTTGTATATTTATTTAATAAGGTGCACTATATTTAAGTAGCATTTTTCAAGCAATATTAATTTCAATACGTAATCTTGAAAATATATATAGTCCAACAATGATTACATTTACTTTAAATCTAGGGTCAGGCTAAGGATAATCGAACTAAATTCTAATCAAACTAATTTACTTAGTATTATAATAAAGAGATAATATAAGATAACATTATTGAGCTATCTCAAACCAAAAGCCCTCCGACTTCTCTCAAGAAACCAAACCCAGCCCTTTAACGAGATGCCACCGCCAGGGATGTGCGAATCTTCACCGATTAATTTTATTCTTCAGTAGAGGAGTGTAATTTGACCGTCCGCGATCTGGAGTTCATTGAGAAGAAGTGTTGTAGGTAAATAATAGTGATAAGCTATTATTATTCAATTATATTGTTCACATTAATTTATCATGAATGTCAAAAGTAATTGAAAAATGTAAGTTTATTAGAACACGTAATGATCTAATATACAAGTATATTATAATTTTCTCATTGTTGTATGAAAAATAAAAACGTTACACAAAAAACCAATTACTAAATTGAATTTCATAAAATGCTGAAACATGTATTGGATTCTTCTTGTTAAATTTCATTATTCATGAAAGAAAAATAATGAACAAAGTAGTACATGCAGTACGTGTTTGTTTGATGTCACCATTCAAATGTGTTGCATGCATCAACAAGTTTGAATAGCCAAAATGTACCTTCTCTGAATATCACGATTTTTTCGAATTGACTAATATTAATTAATGTACAAACCAGTCAAATAAAAAACAAAACGTCTATTGTACAATTTATCCAATTCCAACTCATCTCTATCAGGATATATAAGAATAATATTCAATCATATCAAAAAAAAATAGTGATTTTGAATTAGCTAGCGCGGAAAAGATAATGATTGACAAATTTTTATATCTAAGAGATTGATTGAGAAAATCCCTACTTTTTAATGGCTAAATTGGCAACTTCCATGCATGATGGCTTCTCTGATGATCTTATATTGAATTATATAAACATCAAATCTCTTTTTTTTTAAAAATAAAAATAAAATAAACCCGTCTCATAACTAGAACAAAAGCATCCTTAATTACATTTAGGAAAAAGGGCCAAGCCATTCTCGTTCGGTAGAGGCAATATTGCTCGGAGAGGGGGAGATCCTTCCAGCGGTGTATGAGTTCCGGCGGCCGGCGAGCGGCAGCGATGGGTGAGCCGACGAGCTGGTCATGTTTGACTCAACAGATGGCCAGGATACTCTGTGCATGGGCCAACTTATGAACATGCTCAATAAATAATTGTGGGTTTTGGGTTCTTGATTTAATATGGTACATGAGCCATAAAGGACCGATTTTTTACCATAATACCCCAGGTGTACCCTTATATTTTGATTAGGTTTTTTTGCCTTCACAAGCTCCGGCCAGTTTCAGGTCAACCACGGACCTCCTCCAGAAGGCGGTGGTTGCCGGCCCACATTCCACCGACCAGATGTAATATTCCGGCACCTGGTGCTTCGTGTTCATCTTATATATCATCTATTTTCAGGGCGTCCAATGTTTTCAACTATCAATACTACTTCGCACTATTTTTTATTCATTTTTTAATTCGAAGTCCCCACACACGTTGCTTATTTTGTATTTATTTTATAATATCAATGGATATGTACATATAGATTATAGAGATTAATTATAGATATATATACATGGTTGAAAGATCTCTATATTTTTGTTTCACTGAAATCTCCATTTTAAAGAATCAGCTGAACTTCCTCCGAGAAATACAATACAACAAGACAAAAAGACTCAGGCATGTTTTGCTCAACTTCATGGACAAATAGTTGGCTAAGTTATATTGGAAGAGATTAAGTTGTTCTGACTTTCATATATGATCCTTCTCACTTTTAAAGCGGATATACATATTAAACATGATTATTCAGTGACATCAATTAATGCATGTCTTGTAGTGTTCAATTTTTTTGATTTCAATGTTTAATTTATGGTAAGGTAATTTGATATTACGATTAAGTTACAATAAAATATGGTCTTTTCCTCTCAGACAAAGCCTCATTTGATTAAAACAACTTGTATATTTGTCAATTGTTGAAAGCGCCGGTAATTAAGTTAAGAAACTAGAAATAAAATGTGATGATTGATGAATATCATTCACGATCGACGTCATAGAGTATGTAGACTTTATCAAATTTCCAGGAAAAAGACATGAAAAGTTTCTTGCTAATTGATGAATATGATTTTCTATATATCTGGGTGTTAGGTTTGATAATTATCGGCCACGAACGAAACGAACCATTGACTACAAAAACTGATTTAACATAGGTCTTCGACGCTTGACTTTACTTTCCTAAGAACCTAGCAATAAAAGTTTTTGGCCAGAGAATTTATCTTTTTTATCAAAGTTAGACTTTAAATTAAATACAATTTAGTTCCAAAGTAGCAGTTGATTACTAACGTTACAAAAGATTTATGTAACCATGATAATACAAATCTATACTATATAAAAAGTACGAATTTTAAATGTGTAATCAGCTTTGGGTACAATTTTAGGAGATAATATCAACAAAATGATGTGACATATCTCGATTTAAGCCCAACTAAACCGAATAAATGGTTCTAACGCAATATCACACATCTCAAACCAAATTCTTTCAAGCCAAACTCAAATTCGACCGATTGACCCATCTCATGTAATAAAAATATTTCTATGTCGTGATGTTATCAATCACAATTCACAAAGAAAATAAACTTTAATTTCACTAACAAAAATTGATTTAAGACATGTTTTCAACGCTTGACTTTGTCAACCACATATTTTACTTTTTCAACTCTCAATACAATTTTAATTACTCTTCCCGTCTTCCTTAATCCAAGTTCCCTAAAAATGGGACATTGATAAGAGCCCATAGGGAGTAATATGATGCAAAAGTTTCTAGCTATTTCTTTAGAAAAGATCTATTTTTCTCACTTTTTTTGAAATTCATACTCCCTAAAACACAACTTATGTGCATTAAATAGGCAACACATCGAAAACCCCCACTTGAAAATTACTCATCCCATGACCCACGCAACAAACTTATCCATGGTACCCATGGGATAAAATCATGCACCAAAAATGATCCACCCAGCACGCCACGTTACTCCCTCACGTAACCATAGACTTGGTGTACACGTGTGGACGGTGGGCCCCACGGGTGTGTAAGTCACATCATGTGTACGTGAATTTTTTCCAAACATAAATCCTACGCTTCAAATCTTATTTCCATTGGGTTTTTTCTCTCTCTCTCTCGACTATATCATCCATCTCCCCTCAAATCACCCATGAACCGATGAACCAGAACCAGAAAAAATCGGGTGAATTTGATAACCGATGAACCAGAAACAAAATCTTTAAAAACTTACTATGTTGTTCCGGGAATTCTGAGTAATCAGCCAAAAAGGGTTTTTTTGGACCGGAATGATCAAGGGGATTTAAGGAGAGTGATGATTTTAGGAAGTTCTGGAATTCACGGGAAGAACATCTCATCATCATCAAAAAAGAAGTAGAATAGCCCAAGAAATCTACCTTGGTCACCAAGGGCATTTTCGGATTTTACTGCACTTTTGCCATGAAACGACGTCGTTTGTCAGTGTGTATGTCCACCGATTTATTTCCTTCTTCCTTGCCCGTGCCCCTGCCCAAATTTCAAGTCGCGAGAAACTCCAACTTCGTCGTCTTTGTCGGTTCTGTCATTGCTTGGATGCCGTTCTTTTCTTTTGGTCTATTGCGTGGGCCGTCGATTACTGGTCTAGCTTGGACGCCGTTTGATTTGTGCGCTTGCTTGGACACCGTCGATGCTTGGTCTGACCTGGATGCCGTCGAATCATAGGTCGGTGGGGGTGGGCAGATTTCATCCGTTGGATTTCAGGGCAAATTTCTATCTCAAGTCCGAAGGTATGATTTTTGTACTTAGATGCTCTCTTAGAAGTCTATATTTATTGGAATGGTGATTACCTTCTGGAATTCATGGGTTACTAATTTTCCTGTGGTTTCAACGGGTCAAAATCTTGATTTACTGTATGATTCTGTAAATGGAATGTTTAATCACATTCACCATATTTGTAAATTTGATGAAGTACATATGTTATATGGCTAGATTTCAATCATGTTAAAAAAATATTTAATCGACCAAGACTAATTTTTGTGATCAATGATTCTTGTGAAGGACATGTGTACTACTGTAATCTGGAAATAGGAGGATCTGTTGAGGGAACAGATGAACTAGCTTGGGTTAATTTATCCCAGTTTCTGCATTTCCATTTTAAACGAAATTAGATTTTAAGAATACCATATGTTGCTGGGTAATACAGAATTATCATTCAATTACACCTAGAGATGAAATAAGATGTGCTAATATGGCTACTGCTGTCCTATATTGCTGTCTATGTTATGTAAAAAAAAAAAAGTCATTTGCCCTTTTTGAGTTATCAATCATGCACCCTTAACCTTAGGTTCTTTTGTTTGTTTGTTTTGGTTCAACTAGCAAGAAGAGAACATTATGAATATGTGAACATTGATGGAAAATTTCTGCACAAACAAACTGGGTCTTTGTTATGAGCACCACTAAGAGACTCTATGATGGAGTGGTGAGATTTTCAGCAATTACTTTGCAGAAGGGTATTCATTTTTTGCAGAAGGGTATTCTTTGTTGCTGATCGCTAACTTGTTGAAGTCCTACTCTTTAATGCCTTCAGCAGAAGAAAAGAGTTTTCCATCATTCCAGTTTCCTTGCCGGTGAGGCTACTTTAGCTGCTGGAAGGCTGGTAGTAGTTGATGGAACTCTTAAGGTACTGAGATTTTAATCTAGCAATTCCAACGGGCACCTTGAATTTGGTAGTTACAGTATTTTATATATTGAAGCTGAGATAATTGAATATATGATCATGTTATAAATCTTTCTTATATGATTGATCATGTTATAAATCTCTCTTCAGAGTGTACAAAACTGCTGTATCAATTCTGAATTTCGTTCACTACCACTTCTGTTCTGAGGGCTTAAAAACAAGCCTAGCGTTTCACAGTTTAAGACTTGAGTTTTCCGTTCTGTTGAAATTTTATGGTCAGCTGAGTAACTTCTTGATGATTGCTTTTAAGGAATTTCTATCATTTGGGGACCTTGGCGGTGAGAAGAAGCCAGTCCAGAGGCTTGACCAAATATATTCTTATTCTGATATTCCTGAACCGTTGATCTCAACAAACCATTATTGTCTCAGTCTATTTCCAAGCCAATTTTTGAAAGACAATGGAGTCAATCTGGATACTGTTGAGGTATGCCAAAGTCTATTACTACTGCTTAATGCATTATTTAAAGTTGTCATCAATAATTCAGAATGGATGCGAAACATCTATTATTCTCCTTCCAGGTTCCAGGCTCAAGCGGACGTAGTTAATCTCATCTGCGGCGCTAAAACCCAGGTACTTTATTGGGTGTAAATATGAAAATCTGATTTTTCTGGTTTGGATGAAATTAGGGCTTTGGAAATTGAATAATGTTTTGGGGGTTTTGAGTAATCCAATCCCGAGAGCACGGTGGGTGTGCTGACAATGGCAGGCATAGGGGTTCGCGTGTTGGTCACTCCAACAAGCGATCTCGGACAAATCTTGGCTTGCATGCACGATTAGCTTCTGAGCTTCATATGTCTCTTGTTCAATTAGACATAGTATATGCTATGTGAAGCTTAGATATTTTTAAAGCATATTGCTTTTATCAGATTAGTTATTCCGTGACTCAGGTCATTGATTAGTGTAGGTTCTGCTCACTTAGCTTCGCATAGTATATGCTATTATGAGATTTTCATTGGTTTTGGTCATTGGTTTTGGAGCAGAGCCAGGTCTAGAATCTGTGTGTGTTTTTATTTATTTATTTGGTGACTGAGGTCATTGTTTATATTCCTTAGTGTAACATATGTGTTGAGCTCTACATTCACTTGCTGACTTAGCTCGGTATAGTATATGCTATGAGAAATTCATTTTTTTTAACGTGACAGTCACAAATTTTCTTCTTATCTGGTGACCGATGTGTTGTTTCTATTCAGGTTTAGAAGTGAGTGGTGAGATGAACTTGGCCACTGGAATTCAAGTGGCACAGATGGCTCTGAAGCATCGCCAAAACAAGAAGCAGCACCAGAGGATAATTGTATTCACTAGGAGGTGGGCATTTGTGTCATTTAGAATGACGGGTAATTAGAGTTAGTATTGAAATCCTAGAATACCACCTAACATAACATTTCAAAAATAAGTTATACGTTTAAATAGTGTACATTTTGATTTAGCTACTAATATTTTATCTTAAAAGTATGCATTTTTATATAATTTGTTTTTGCATTTTCCACATTTGAGCTTGAATTATAGTGATAGTCCCATAAACTTCAAAAAGGTTAATTTTTCAGATGATAGTCATGATGAATATTTTAATGTGATATATTTAGATGTAAAAGAAATACAAGTCAAATTATTAAATATATTAAACATATTAAAAATAAAAGAGAACGACTCATGTAAGGTCCCCTTACGGTAAGGGCAGACCACATTTTACAACATTGGGGTTTACTATATATAATTATTTTAATTATTTGGGCCATAAAACATAAAAGATCAAGGAATAAAGTTAAAATATATTACCCAAAATCTGAAAGATCAAATCAAATTAAAACATCAGACCTAAAACATAAAAGATCAAACTAAATAAAAAATCAAACCAAAAAAAATCAAACTCAAGTATAAAAATATCAGGCTCAAACAAAAATAACTCAAATAATTAAAATAATTATTTAGTAACTCCAATCTTGTAGTCGATATCTACTTTTGGACTTCCATGTAACGTGGCCTTATTTGAAATTTTGTCAAAAGACTACATAAATTTTTTTGAGTGCATATATCAACACCACGCACCTAGTCATTAGGAATAAATAACCGTGTTGGCCTCGAAGCGGATTTTGCAGCTTACCTTAGCGTGGTTTTAGGAAACACGGCTTTTAAACAAATACTACTATATTCCTACTCTAAATCGTTTTCTACACTTGTACAGAAACTTTCATTCCTTAGTCAAGCCTTTGATCATCAAATTTGTCAACACAGTTTTTATCTGATTCTTCAAAGTGACATTTTGAACGATGGAATTTTGTTCTTGATGAATTCTTGTGTTAGAAGATGTTGTCTTTGCGATAGTATATTAGAAGATACAATTATCATCTACTTCGCTAAGAAAAATGATTTTCTAGATTCCTGGTGCTATTTTCTTGATTTACTACAGCTAGTTGAAATAATCATTTGAAATATGTGACATTGTATTTTTATTTTTTGTGAATAATCTCTTCACGGATAATCTGTGAGTGTTCTTTGTATTATATATTAGTTAAAGCTTCAAGCATGTTTCATTTTTAATTCTATTAACTAGCTATTACAATTTATTAACTTGACTATATATTGCTTTTATTTGTGACTATAAACTGAAACCGTATGCATGCATTGGTCCAAAATGGTTTTCATCTAAATACCGTAAGTTTATTGCATGATAAATGTTAAATGGATTCTCATATATTTATTAGGATAGTATGCCTGTTTTTTTTTTTTTTAAGTAGGATAGTATGCCTGTTTGTTTACAATAAAACGGAAAAAAAGACACAAATACTTCAACTACCAATATGGGCATATTTCCTTAACGCAATTTATTACATACACCGGGCAAAAAGGATAAAGGCCCGGTAGAAATTACTTATTTTGCGAGACCCGGTTATAAGTTCTATCCATATATGTTCTGATTGCCAACTCATACTTGATCCAATTAAATTTTATTGTAATTTAGAGCATACCTCAAATTAATTTGACTTTACCCCATACCCTTTTTTGCAAAAACATAAGAAGTTTATAATTATCTCCTGAAATCCATCCACGGTCGTTTGCAGCTTCCATCAATCTCTCAACTGCTTTCCCAATCCGAAATTACAATTTATATGTTTATCTCTTTTATCCTAAATTCTTTTGAAAATATTTCATTTGATATTATTCCTTATCTTCTTTTTAATTTTTATTATCCTTTTTCTTTGAAAATAAATTATTAATTTAAATTATTTTTAGTGTTGATCTTTTTCATTATTTACCATTCAAACTTAATTGTGTAAACTTACTCTTGTAATAGTGCATACTAACTCTTTTAATTGTGCACTTTAAACTTATATTATTTTTACTTATTTATTTATTTATTTATTTATTTATCTTAATATTTTTTATGAATGTGCAGTCTAAATACATGCAAAGTACATCACTATACGGTCAAATGTGCATTGCCCATCCACAATCCGACTAAATTCAATGTGCAATCTAAATAAATGCAAAGTACATCTCTGTACGGTCAAATGTGCATTACTCATCTACAATCCAACTAATATAAATTAAATGTGCAATATAAATAAATGCAAAGTGCATCTCTGCACGGTCAAAAATGTGCATTGGTCATCCACAATTCAACTTATAGAAATTCAACGTGCAATCTAAAAGCAAAGTGCATCTCTGTACTTTCAAATGTGCATTGCTTATCTACAATCCAACTAATAAAAATTCAATGTGCAATCTAAATATATGCAAAGTGCATCTCTGTACTGTCAAATGTGCATTGCACATTGTATACCATCATCACCACATACTAAATTGTCTATTACACAATCTGAATTCTAACGATCTTGAATTCCTAACTAAACTATAGTAAATTGCATAGAAATCCTTCCAAGCCAAAATATCTTGGATAACCGCATAAATATTAGCCATCTTCTGCTTGCAACAACTGTATTTTCATCTCCTGTTAATAAAATCACTCATTACATGGCTCACAAAATCATTCAAATTGTATCAAAACTAAATACTCATTTTTACCTGATACAAAACAACCTGGTTATCCAATGTTCTAGTCCACGGTTAGATCCAGTCAAACAATCCGATCTCCATTTTCCGGTGTGTCTAAAAATAATCAAGAAAATAGTTAAATAAAGCAGTTTGCACCAATTGCACATTCACATACCAAAATACACCAACATCTCATATAACTATACTGTATTGCACAATCACTTAGGTCAAACTGCACAATATATACATTTAGCCCCGCACATGCACATCCAATTATACTAAACGATACAATTATTTAAACCTAATTGCACCAAATGAACATTCACCGTACCAAATCCTACCACAGTCACCCATAACTATTGCACAATCACTTAAGTCAAACGGCACCATATATACATTCAGCTTACACATGCACCTATAATAATACTAATTAATTTGCACATTTATTTATAACTAATTGTACCAAATGCACATTCACGTACACCACAATCACATTTTCCTATACTAAATTGCAAAATCTATATCAAATGCACATCCACCCATCACCTTTTAACTACAACAACATGCACATTTATTTATTTATACAAACATACGCATACCAACTCGCCCATCCAATCTGATAGCGACGAGATATTTACCTTACTCCAACCGCGACTGTATTTTATTTGTATCACCAAAATCATATGCTGGTCGAATTTCGGAATTCGTTCCCTACAGAACAACATTACCATCGATGCACGCCCATCGACCTACAAAAAGTTTTTCACATCAAACCCTTATAACCAAAAAGCAAAGCGAATGGTAATTTAGTGTCAAAAGTTTCGTGGTAATTGTGCAGTTACGGCGTATATCTAAAATTATCCCTTTTAAAATTTGAAATTTTGATTTACTAATAAATAAGTACACTGGCCGACGGTTTTCGTTGCAGTTTTTTTATGGACGGTTAAATGGGTCAAAAGTGGGATATATATAAATACATTTTACTTTTCAACGTAAAAATAAAAAATTATTAATAATTACATATTGGGGTCTGGGGTACGATGTGCACGGTACCCCTAGTCTATATAAAACTATATAGACAAATTTGCAATATTTAAGTAATTTTTTAATAAATAAATGGTTAAAGGTACTATAACAGACTTAAAAACAAAACACACAATAACCTAATAAAATATAAGACAAAGAATGGTCTTAGCTAGAATGATGATATCTTATAAGAGGTTTTCTCATATATAGCTTGGAATTAACTAATCACAATTTATTGCCTTCACTTTCCAAGGTTCACATACAAATTTGTTACCAAAATTTATGAAGTGTATCACAAATCACTATATATATATATATATATATATATATATATATATATATATATATATATATATATATATATATATATATATATAAACCCACCTTTCCCGAATCACTATTTATTAGTTTAACATACTAATAAACCCACCTTAATTCTCTTAATAAATTGTCGAACTAAATAACAAAACACAACACAAATGTAGCCAGGTGATCATAAAGTGTCCGCAACTTATTCGTTCCCTTATTCTCGGCCGTATCATCAATCAATTCATCCAAGTTTAGTTTTCTATCCAAATTCGACGACCTAGGCCTCAAACTCTTCAATAGATTCCTAATAATCTCATGTCCACACCTTGCTCCAATAAGTAGATCAGACTTTCCTTAACAAATAAGAAAAAATTGCTAGTAATCCGATCAACAGCTAACAAAATGAAAATGAGCATCCATGATCCATCCCATGTAACATGATAAGAGGAGAATGTATTTAATGTGGAATATAGAGCAATCCGTGCTAAGGGCAAGGATGCTACGAAAAGAAATCCTACCCCACACCCTATATAAGCACAAGTGCTACAATATCGGGGGTTCTTGGAACCAAATGACGAGGCTTATACAGTTCAGGATCCCACCTAAGACTCACTCTACAGGCTACCAAAACAACAACGGATGAACTTAGAAGGATTATGACGGTGAGGAATGAGGATGAACCATCTTGGGCAAGCGCCGACTTAACCATATTAATCACCTTGCATATTGTGTGCAATCATTTTTCATAATTTTTGTATATGTATGCGTATTTTTATTTTTTTTATTTGCTATTTGCTATTTCACATACTCATAATGAATATGAAAATTTTTAACAATGTATTTTTAAAATTAGCAATTAATTATGTAATATATTCGATTCAAACAAAATATGAACGGCTATTTTCATATGTCCATATTTTACTTTTGGCGTCTGTTGTTTTACTAAAATTGACTAATATGTCCTTAGTGATTTAGTAGTCTTCAATCCCTAAAATAATATGAAATACACTTAGGCCCTGTTTGCCAGATCTTATCTGTAGATCAGTTCAGTTTAGTTCAGTTCAGTGAAATGTAATTTGATGAAATTCAGGTTAATTCAGTCATGCTGATTCCATTTTTCAATACATCAATTTTATTTCAGTTCAGTTCAGTTCAATTCAATTCAGTTCAGTTCCGTACCATCAAGAAATAAACTCTAGCAAACAGGGCCTTAGTCAATTATGATTAAAAATATGGAGGCCAAAAGTTAAAGTTGGACGCCAAATAATCAAACCCTATTTAAAATTATTTGATTTGAATTACTATAAACATAATACATCTTGAAATAATAATCCAGATAGCAAACAATGGTTCGGTGACAGTAAAAAAAAATTATATTTTGAACCAATACCAAAAGCGCATAAGCTGATTAGAGCAACTTTAAAAAGCCGTTTTTGATAGTTTACCAAAGAGAAAAAAACTATTGTGCTTATAAACCCAACAACTGAAAGCTATGCTGAAAACACAACCATAAGCATATCGGGTTTTAGTTCTTGGTAATTGTCAAATAATATAAGTTATTTTTTCGACCAAAATTCGATCACAACAACGTTAAAAAGCTCATTGTTATAGTATACCAGATACTTAATATATTGTTGTGATGAAAAGATGAGTCAAACAGATATGTACACTATTCTTGCAGGATTCCGAATTTTTGTTAATCCTAGTATATCAAAAGATATATGAGAACTAATTAACAGAGCGCCATTCGTTTTGCCACAACCTAGAACCACTAAACCCTAGAAAACGGTCTCCGGTCTCTTGCTTCGGGGAGATGGGGAACCATCTTTAATCGTTTCTACTGATTTATGTTCTTGAATAAATGTGTATTCTCTGTGTTTTTAAAGTGTATACATGTTGTATACAATTTTGCACTAACAAAAGCCACTAATATTCGATACATAAGAATAAGATATGCTAAATGGTCACAGGTGAATGTAGTTAATTATGTAGAGCCAAAAATATGTGAAGATAACTAGCAATATTAGAACTCTACGCAAGCTGTGGTACCATGTCCACTAGATTTTGATTACGAACTAATAGTGCCTGTGTTAAACTTGTTAAGTTAAATATGTTATATTTCTCGTTGTTGTAAGAATAACAAATACATTACCACAAAAAGGAGAAATATAACATAATTGCATTAACAAGTTTAGCAATGACACTATTAGTCCAAAAAAAAAAAACGTCTTGTGAGCATAGCACCACACCTGAATACATCACCAACATTACATACCCATAACTGAAGATTGATCATCTTTAGAGCCATCAAACATCTTCGATTGAATTATCTTCACCATTCTCAACCTAAAAAAACACATGGGGAGAAGAGAATAGGTGTGAGAAAACTTGTTCCACACATTTCAAAATAATAAAAAAATAAAGGTAACTTAGAAGGATTCTAATTCCAACAAGGACTTAGGCCCTGTTTACCAGAGCTTATCTGTAGATCAGTTCAGTTCAGTTCAATTCAGTTCAGTGAAATATAATTTGATGAAATTTAGATTAATTCAGTCATGCTGATTCCATTTTTCAATACATCAATTTCACTTCAGTTCAGTTCAATTCAGTTCAGATCAGTTCAGTACCATCAAGAAATAAGCTCTAGTAAACAGGGCCTTAGTATACGTACATACTCTTTAAATCAATTAAAAAGTACTCTTTGGCACTATAAGAGCAAGTCCAACAGATTTGGTATGGTAGAGATTTTCTTATTTTTTAGAGATTTTCTACTCCAACAGATTTGCTATCCCATTTGCTATTATAGCAAAATTGATGAGAGAGAAGATTTGATTTGCTATATATGCAGAATGGCAAAAATAAATTTACCGAACGAAAATCATGCGACAAGGAAATAAAAGCTATTTTTGGTAAATTTCTTTTCTCAAAATCTCTACACACACAAAAAAGGAAAGAGTAATTAACAAAATCTCTAAAATAGAGATACTGTTGGAGTTGAGCAAAAAATAAATTGAGAATATAGGTTTTCATTCTCTATTTTAGAAAAACTTTTAGAGATTCTGTTGGACTTGCTCTAAATTGAACATTCCGAGAGATTTTTGCGACCTCATTATTGTACGTATAATAAACTCGGTAAACAGTATAAATAACCGAATATAATTTAGTTGTGCAAGAGAATTTACCTGATTCAATAGCCCATGCGGCATTTTGTAAATCGAACATTCTTCCTAATATTAATCTCCGATTTGATTTCATGATCAAACTGGACAAACTTGTCAAATCCATTGAAATACAGTGAAATACACAGAGACACAATCACGTACCTTATTTCTACAATGTACATAGATCTGATCGATATTCGTCGGAATACTATTACGGCACACTTTCCGAACGGAGGGAGAAAGCTACGTTAAAACGAAAAGATCACAAAAACAAATGCGTTTTGTACAGTGTTGGAAAAGAGCGACGATGAAGAGAATGTGTTTATTAATATGTTCGAGATTGATTGCGGTGATAAGGAGGAGGTTTAAGACTTTAATTAGCTACTTACAGCCGATTTTTTATTTTGATAAATAAAGAATCTAATTTTCCCGTGGAAATTTAGAAATATCATCGTTTTTTTTGATTAATTATCTTCTAATTTTGCTTAAGATTTATGGAGTACCGGAGTTAATTAGGTATATGGGACTGAAATATTATCAATAATGTGGAAAATTATTAAGGCCGGGTTGGTAGGGTCCGCATGTGCACCTGATTGCGAGAAGGGCAAGAAAGGGAATTTTGGAGACAAAAAGAAAGTTTAGGTAAGTGTTTGTTTGATGTCACCGGCCAAATGTGTTGCGTTTGAATAGCCAAAATGTGCCTTCCGGTGAATAGTATCGATTTTTCCGAATTGACTAATATTGTACAATCCAGTCAAACCATAAGCAAAACTTCTATGGTACAATTCAATTCCAACTCATCTCAGCCAGGATAAGAATAATACTCAATCATATCAATTTTTGACTCGTAATTATGAGCCATGCATAACGGTTTCATGCATCACCCGACCTTTTTAATGCGTATTGTAAATTTACAACAAATGTTTAAGATATTTACTTTCATAGTCTATATAGTGCAGAAACTCGCCATCTTCTACTTCTTCCTTTTTTAATTGTCCCCTTTGTTAGAAACATCACTTTAGCCTTCTTCAAAAATTCTCACCCTTTGATTTCATCAACTAATGGCTACAATTGATATCTTTTTCTCCATTTTTACAATATAAGTAAAATCGATAAGTATATATTCTCAAGTGACAGAATAAACCAAATTGTGTATATATATAAAAACTCGTTTTACCGGTATAAATTTACATGATCCAATTAATGGGGTTGGTGACTTTTAATCTAGCTAGCTTTGAAGGCATGCATGCACGTAGGCTGGGGAACGCTCAGCTACACTTATACATCCAAATAGTGCCTTAATATGATAGGATCGTTTATCGATATACACTTGTAATTTTGATAAACGAAAATTATATCTTTACACTTTAAATGCCATGCAGTGAAATGATAATGATTAATATAAAAATATAATTCATGCCTTGATCGATATTACTCCCTAATATATAGTGCTTCAGATCCAACAACATGAAATATTATACTAATATATACCGGCTGTAATGGATAAGAAGCCCTTTCTCTCGACGAAAACCACTGCCTGATTATTGTTCGCACGAGCGCTTTTCCGGCAGCTAGGTTAGAGTCGTTGTGGATGGGCAACTACATCCATATAGTCGACTCGGATGCCGCCACACGAATTCCAACGAGCCTTTCCGATCGTTGAGGGCGTTTTACCGGTCGGAGAAAATTCAAACCCTAATTGATCTCCTAAAGAAGGTTCTTTGTCATCCCGAAGTTCCCTTTTATCTTTACACCACGCCTCCGAAGAAGCAGCTAAAGAATTTCTACACGGCCGGTTTCGTTCCCGGAGCAATCACGTATGATTTGAGCAATGAGGTTATGGAGTTGCTCGGACTGGAGCCAAATACGACGATAGAGGTGGCTGCACCCGTTGTTAAACCGTCGGCAAACAAGAATATGATTGCTGAGCCGAAATGGTTGAGGATGTAATAGAAATAGATCACAAATTGAAAATTGCATAATTCTTTACGATTCAAATTGTTAATTAGAATGAACTTATTGAACTCAGTTAGCACTAACAAAAATGAGAAACATAACATATGCTTATTAATATTTTTGATCTCTTTCATCCCACACACCATTGGCAGACATAGTACCATATCGTAAGTACCCAAGCATGTGTATTCACACTATTCTTAATTAGCTGTTTGTTCCATCATTTCAATTCATGTTTGCAAAATCTTATAAATGCATCATTGGACAATATCAGCCTAATCAATGATGAGAACATGATTAATTTTCACGAGGTCTCTCAATGACATGCATACATAATTGAATTAACGTTGGAAATTACCCCACTGACACTTATTAAACAGGAAATATAAAATGAAAAAGAAATAGTAAAACCAAACGGTTCAAAGTCAAGCTAGCGCTGAAGGAGAAGGTCCACCGAT
This sequence comes from Cruciata laevipes, assembly GCA_963678965.1. NCBI lineage: Eukaryota > Viridiplantae > Streptophyta > Magnoliopsida > Gentianales > Rubiaceae > Cruciata > Cruciata laevipes. The sequence goes on from OY787637.1 coordinate 6,748,825, forward strand.
CTCAATTGATACACTTTTAAATTCGATCTTCTACATATTAAGCATAATCATTTAGTGTATTATTATTGCTAATAAATTCACTTTCATTGTATTAAGGATTCTTGAGGATGTGGAAGAAAGTAGTAACGATCGAAGATCAATCAGCGGCATGCAAGTTCCAATTATGATGAAACCCACCATGGAATGCGGTTCAATATTGACGTTGAATTTGTTGCGTACATGCATAGATGTAAGTATAAGGGACTCAGTGAAAGATAAAAGGAAAGAGATAGTAGCAGATGTGAAAGCTTATAAGCTTGTGAATTTGTTTAATCTTGAAGTTAAGTACAAAGACTATTTTAAAACCAAAATGCGATGCAGGAAATGAGGGGTACAAATATCCCGAAGTTCATATCCAAAACGAAGTAAGGTGTTTACAATTTGAAGAACATAGATCGTGTTTTGGATCTTGTGGTGTTGTTGTTGTAGCAGATCCCCGATTGGTGCAGTTATTGATGTTGGAGACGCTCCTCTCTACCAAGCGGTTGTGGTGTTCGCGGTTGCAAGATAATATCCCTTAGGGCGGTATTACATCATTTTATTAGATCTTTCAATTTGTAATATTACAGACAGTATGAGTCTAGTTAGCATATGATTTAGTTAGCCTTGCAATATGTTAGTTGATTAGATGTTGATTTCACTTGTAATCGCTACTGAGCGTTTTCCCAGTACTATGAATGATTTTTTTTTAAAGAATTCTTCTGGATTTGGAGATTCTCGCTCCTCTACTTATTCTCACAAGTCTTGCAGTCATATATTTCAAGCTTTCTCATCTGATTTTAATTAATCCCTAAACAGAATAGGAAAGGAAAAAAGAAATCTTGGATCAATATGAAAAGTTGAGAGAATCTTGGGTGAGACATGTCCTTCTGGAGACCAAGGGACGTGTCCTTCTGGAGACCAAGGGACGTGTCCTCGAGCATTTACGGTTTTTACTTGATCTCTTAGTCAGTTTGATTGATCTTTCAGTCAGTTCCCTTGAGCATTCTTGTTTTGCCTTGATCTTTCAGTTAATTTGATCTTTCATTCAATTTTCATGATCTTTCAGTCAATTTCCTTGATCATTCCTAATCATTGGTACATTACTGTTATCACGTGCAAATTCATACTAAAACTCAGTCTTGAGTCAGTCCATGTGAGCCGGTTGAACTCTAGCGACACCAACATCCAATGGCGAACTTCAACCGATAACGGTTCCTTATAATATATATTTGGTATCAGACATTTATCAAATGAGAATTTGTATTAAAAGTTAGGTAAGATAGGGAAATATATATCATGGTGACTATGATCTTATGATATTAATGTGCTTCACTTCAAATGTTTTTGTGATTAGTTTATATATTTATATTATTTTATTGTAATTTAATTTATTTTTATTTTAATATAATAAATAAACTAATTAACTTATAAAAGACAAAAATATAAACTTACAAATAAACACATTAAAAATCATTCGTCCTACCACATTATATTATATAATAATTGGCCGTGACGGACTTCGATTCGCTAGCTTTCTCCTTGTTTTGATGTCCGTCCACGGACGACCACAGTATATATGCTCAGGTCGTGAGCGTGCGTAATAGTTGCTACTTAATTAACATAAATTTCACGTGCCTAATTAATATGGACTAAAGTAGTTTGTAAGTTTGATAAAAGAAATAATGTGCTGACATAGCCAAAGTAAAAGACCAGAGCAAAAAATCTAAAATGGCCAAATATCCTACAAAGATGAGGAATTCCTTATGGCCAAATATTTTTTAATTTCCACTCTTGAAATCAATGAACCATAAGATTGTTGAATATCATCAATTGCTGCGGCACTAGGAAACACATGTGGCCAGTTGGCCACTGGCAATTGTTGTCTGACCGAAGCATTCCGGGTTGTTGTTTGTGATTCTTCATTTCCACTTTAAGCAATTAATTAATGTATACTTTTTCTATCCTTGTTAATTATAATGTCAACCAATATAGTCCCGAAGCCAGTCTCTACCGAAGCTGAAGCACTTTGCAGCATCGCCTCTCGGCTAATCAAAATATATCCTCCTCACTTCATCATATATACTGCTTGTCCAAAAACGTATATTTCAGGACCTTTTTAATAAACCAAAAGACGATGATGATTTTAGGACCTCTTTTTAATTTAGAAAATCATCGTCTTCAAATATATATAACCCGTTTTTCTCTAAAACCTTTCAATCTCTACTAGGGAAAATTGCACACTCGTAGATATTTTTGTGATTCTATTTTTCTCCATCTTACTGAAACCTCATCATCCACCACATTGCTACCAATTCACCACCGTTACCACGGTGACAAACAAAATTAGCGACCCAAAGGTCTCTTCCATTGATATTTTTGTTTAAAAGCACTAGAAAAGAAGCACCCATGTAGTACTATAAAGAGACTACAAGTTTGTTGTTTATTATTTCAATTGATCATTTCCCCATTGATTAATTTTGAACACTTATTAGATACTCTTATAACAAAATTTAGAGGCAGAATAAGAAATCCTTCCACACTTATTTTCTCTACCCCAAACCTTTAGGGTGTTGAAGATGGGATTTTTTTATGAAGTTGAAATTAGAGTCGCTTGATGGTGTGGTACTTTATTTATTTGACTTGTGTTTTATCTTATTGCGTGATGCGATTTGGTGATCTAGTTTGACATGTCAGCTAGCGTTGGTGGTGGTTGGTAGAGATACGGTTGGTGGCAGTGTGGCGGCAACAAAGTAGAAATAAAATGATAAAAGAATTGGAAGAAATGAAACTGACTTATAATAAATTTTCTTAACGAGATAAATGTTATGAGTTTGGTCGTTACACTATTTGAAAATCCAAATTATATACTTTCCAACTAATCAAGGTTTAAGATAAACATCATAGAATATTAGTGCATTAAGGTTTAAATCAATGTCCTTGCATTATAGAATGATATTTTATTTTATTAAATTCAAAAAATCTAAAAATGATAGTAATGTGAAAAAAAGATGGGAAGAATCGTAGTGGTAATTAAAAATATGGTAGAGGTTGTTTATTGGACTTGTTTTAAGTAATATTGTAAATAATCAAAGGGAGCAGGTAAAAGCATTACTATCATTTTTATTACAATATCATTTACAATATCATGATAATCATTTTTATTACAATATTATTTACAATAGGTAAAAAGATGGGAAGAATCGATGTTTCCCCCTCTATTTATTGAAGTAAAAGCATTCCGAATGGTAGTAGGCAGGTAAAAACCAATGGAAAAAAAAGCTAGCCCTGATGACGCATGTGGTGCGCTAATCAAACTGGCTTCTTAAATCAATCAATTGGGATTGAGTTCTAAGAAAAGCAAATATCTTTTTTACACAAAGCTTAAACCTTTCGATGCTTTTGGATAAGATTAGGAAGAGAACACTACATATGAAACTTGCTTTCAATTTTATCTTTATCAATTTTGCTATAATACATTTATACTAGATAATACTTGTCCTGATGCACAAATACGATACTATATGAATTCATCATTATTACCTATGTTAATGGTAATAAAATTACACTAGTCAATAATAAATATAAACCTAATAAATATAAATGATAAGAACGATGATACGAAGTAGATATGACATTTTATTAGCGTGGGACAGATGAAAGATTGAAGAAGCGTGGGACACTCCAAAATCTCCTGCCTATTTTGTTAGCATTTTTATTCCTTTGGGGCCATTAAGAATTAGATTTAAAAGTAGAAGTACCAAATAGTAAAATATGCAAAGGCCTGTTTTTACCCATTAAATTTTCTAGTGTACTACTCCACTCTTAAAAGCATGGCATATTTTCTAGTGTACTATTTTCTAGTGATGCATATATACTTTCAAATATCATTAGCTCTACAACATATTCCTCCTTAGGCTTTTTGACCACTCTCTCTATTGTACAATAGGTAAATAATATTGTTACTCTTTATATATATATATATATATATGTTATTTTCTCATTTGTTTTAAGTTTTCTTCACCTCTCAAATCTTACACTACAAGATTACTTGGTACCTACTACACTACACTATTGGAAAATAATAATATTTAAAGTTAGAATTTATCAAAAGAACAATGAGCACAATTATTGCATGGTCAAACTATAAATACAGTCTAGACTTAAATATACACCAAAAGAACTTATTTAAATCAACTATTGAATATCATTCACAATTTCACATGTTGTCCAAAAATGCCATTAATCTCATTTTTCTCCAAATTTGGCTTTCATGGTTTCCTCTACGGAATTCATTTTAAATACCTGAAATAAAACAAATGCTTTACATACACTGAAACATTATAATATATTATGAAAAGGGATATTAAAAATGAACGGTACTCTATTAATACCAGAGACAAATCACATGTGATCGTTCCACTATTTTCACCTCTGCCAAAGGAAGTTTAGAGGAGGAGAGAGAAGGACATCAGAAGTGGGGGTCCACGTGATTGCTATTTGTGGTAGGATTCATTTCCCAGGTTTATTTTATTAAGACTTTTCTATCAATGGTTTTGTGACCCAAGTGAAAATAGAATAATAGTAAATTCAAACTCAATTGTATGTTGGTCAAACAATTTTGACCAATTTTCAATGTGTTGTTTCTCTTTCAATCAATTCATTCATAAATTGCTATTCTTTTAGAATATAATATTCTCAACGGAATCGGATTAATTTGTTTGGCTTCTTTTATTTTGCACACAATAAATTTACTGTTGTTTTATAAATTTACCGTTGAGGAGTATTTGTTTTTAAACCCCCACTAGAAAGGATCATATGATTTGTGGCTTTAAAATGGATCACATGGAGTAATAACTATGGTTCGTCAAAATTCTCTCAAATTATTGTTGCTATGCATCACGTACGTACTACGATGCATGGAGTAGGAGTAATAATTATTTTTACATTAGACTTATCTAGCCTATATCACTAGTACAAAGATTATCTTTATATTTGTTCAATTTTTTTGAAATGTACATCCCCTTTTTAAAATGCAGATTAGTCTGAAAAGATGCTCCATGTAGTTTTCCAGATCGACCGAGTTCCCCGGAGCCAAGTCGGCTCACCCACCGCCACCGCTCACCAGACGCCGGTAAATCTGCAGGTAAATCGATCGCCAGCTGCCGCTCGCCAGCCACCGGTAAATCTGCAGGTAAATCGAAATTCAGATCAAATTGTGGCACTAACTGATCAAATTTCAATTATAAGTTAGAACTTCCTAACATCATTGATTCTATTCATAAGTTAGACAACATTATTGATTCTATTCATCTGACTACCACAAACGAAAGTGAGTTGAGCCAGAACTTCCTATCAACTAAATTCACGTATGTTTTCTTTGTTTCATTTTCTTTGAGCATATTTCATTAAGTTTTATATCTTTCTGGTATAGATCTCAAGAGAGCTCTTGTGGTTTTAGATAAGATGCTGAATTAGATCTCTCCAATTCCGATGAATCTGACTTAATTAAACCCCTCAGAATCCCTCAGATTTCTCCAATTCCATTGAACCCCTCAGAATCTACCAGACTGGAACTCTCCTACTCACACGAATCGGATTGGGAATGAGCCGATCTCCATCGAAATAGCCCCGATAAGACAACCTCATTGTCGTTGTTGCGTAAAAACCACTCGATCGTTTCAGGTGCATCAACCGATTAGCCCAGATCTTGAATAGAAGGATTAAATAGGGGCAGCGGTGGGCTAAAATTGGGGGTGGAGATGAGACGATGATGGTTCTGAAGGCGATGGAGAAGATTTGAGGACGGTGGTAAATCTGCCGAGAGATTTGAGGGGAGATGGATGATATAGTCAAGAGAGAGAAAGAGAGAGGGAGAGAGAGAGGGGGGGGAGAGAGAGAGAGAAAACCCAATGGAAATAAGATTTGAAGCCCGACCACCACTGTAAGTATCAAATTATACATTTTGGATATAATGGATGGTTGTAAAACCTATATTTTTGAAAATTGATATTTTATTTTTATTTTGCTATTGTAGGTTTTTATGTTGCTCAGATTTTCTTAGCCAAAGTTCATATGCTTCCTCTATTGATTGCACTTAGAGAGGCTTCTGAGATGCCACTTTTTGATTTCAACGAAGTTTTTTATTACGTGTTGTGTAAGAAGGAGGGAGATGAGGGATGTAACTTGAGCTATGCACTGGAGTTTCTAGAATTGTGCCATAAGGAGAAGTTGCCAGTTTCAATCATATCCATCATTTTGTTGTTGACTACTTCAGCTAGACTGGGGAATCTAGTCTGTTGTAAACGTACTTGGAAGATTTACAAGGAAATTTATGGCCATGGCGAGTACTTAACAAGGAAAATTGCCAGCAATGCAGTTAAACAATTCCTTGCCTCGATGGCCGGTGAGAAAGAAAAGGAAAAAATTAAGAAGGACTTTGATTATGAAGAAAAACGTGCTCTTATAGTTGAGGCTGAGCTTGTGCCTAAGCTTGAGAAGGTTAAGCCGAATGTGCCTGAGCTTAAGAAGGTTAAGAAGAAGGTGCCTAAGAATAAGAATGTGCCTAAGAAGTAGTCGACCTAAGCTTATTATTAAGAAGGTTCCATATTTTATATTGTTGGCTTGAAGTTCATCTTTCTATTATTATATGATGTGCTGAACTGTGTAGTTTGATAGAAGTGATTGAAAGGACTCAAATTTGACGTGTTTTGTAAGAGACAACTAGTTTATTGACTCAAATTTTATAACTCAAATTTTGTTGACTTTAATTTATGAGATTTTCGAGAAGCTGGCAACTAGTTGTATGATAGGATTAATCATTGCTATTTGGTACTACGTACATTCAGAAGAAAGCCATTGGTTATTCACAGGTGGGATTGAGTTATGATACTAAGACTGATCAATCCAATACCATAAGACAGCAAAATAAAACCACCTCGTTTCGAAATTTCAGTAATTTAAACCAATGCATGTATGATCCCGTCAGAAAAAATTCTGGGCGAATTTGATAACCGATGAACCTTAGTTATGAGGTTAGTAAAGAGGAATTGTACCACAAGATCTTCACGACACCTGAATTTTATGATGAAGATCAAGTTGAGGAAAATTTTTCCATACTCAATAGGATGGTTCCGGGCTTGATTGGCATCAAGGTTGGTTTCTCGTTATCGTCAATACATCATTGAGTAGCTAGAAGATTAAGTTTGTAACACATTGAGTGAATTGCAGGCATTGGATATAGCTTTGGTTCAGTGTTGTCGTTTTTGTTAGATGATTGTTTGTTGCACGAGCACTGAAGACCTTTGTTTTATTTGTTCCGATTTCTAATTAGATACTGTATATTGTCTTTTGAAATTCAAATTGTATTACCATACCTATTGCTATGGATACATTTAACCATTTCTTGCACATTATTTTCTATTTCCCTACCTTTCAATAGGTGTTTTACGAGTCATAAAATTTCTCAAATATTCTGTAGTTTTTTCACACCAGTTGATCTCTCCAATTCCATTGAACCCCTCAGATGTATTATTTGACACATTCCACTAAAAAAAAGATCTCTCCAATTTTGATGAATAAGAGAGTCTGACTTAATTAAACCCCTCAGAATCCCTCAGATTTCTCCAATTCCATTGAACCCCTCAGAATCTACCAGACTGGAACTCCCCTACTCACACGAATCGGATTGGAAATGAGTCGATCTCCATCGGAATAGCTCCGATTAGACAACCCCATTGTCGTTGTTGCGTAAAAACCACTCGATCGTTTTAGTTGCATCAACCGATTAGCCCAGATCTTGAATAGAAGGTTTAAATAGGGGCGGCGGTGGGCTAAAATTGGTGGTGGAGATGAGACGATGATGGTTCTGAAGGCGATGGAGAAGATTTGAGGACGGTGGTAAATCTGCCGAGAGATTTGAGGGGAGGTGGATGATATAGTCGAGAGAGAGAAAGAGAGAGGGAGAGAGAGAAAGACCAATGGAAATAAGATTTGAAGCGTAGGAGTTATGTTTGGAAAAAAATTCACGTACACATGATGTGACTTACACACCCGTGGGGCCCGCCGTCCACATGCGTACACCAAGTCTATGGTTACGTGAGGGAGTAATGCGGCGTGTTGGTGGATCGTTTTTGGTGCATGATTTTATCCCATGGGTAACATAGATAAGTTTGTTGCATGGGTCATGTGATAAGTAATTTTCAAGTGGGGGTTTTCGATGTGTTGCCTATTTAATGCACATAAGTTGTGTTTTAGGGAGTATGAATTTCAAAAAAAGTGAGAAAAATAGATCTTTTCTAAAGAAATAGAAACTTTTGCATCATATTACTCCCTATGGACTCTTATCAATGTCCCATTTTTAGGGAACTTGGATTAAGGAAGACGGGAAGAGTGGTTAAAATTGTATTGAGAGTTGAAAAAGTAAAATATGTCGTTGACAAAGTCAAGCGTTGAAAACCTGTCTTAAATCAATTTTTGTTAGTGAAATTAAAGTTTATTTTCTTTGTGAATTGTGATTGATAACATCACGACATAGAAATATTTTTATTACATGAGATGGGTCAATCGGTCGAATTTGAGTTTGGCTTGAAAGGATTTGGTTTGAGATGTGTGATATTGCGTTAGAAGTTAGAACCATTTATTCGGTTTAGTTGGGATTAAATCGAGACGTGTCACGTCATTTTGTTGATAATATCTCCTAAAATTGTACCCAAAGTACACATTTAAAATTCGTACTTTTTATATAGTATAGATTTGTATTATCATGGTTACATAAATCTTTTGTAACGTAATCAACTGCTATTTTGGAACTAAATTGTATTTAATTTAAAGTCTAACTTTGATAAAAAAGATAAAGTCTCTGGCCAAAAACTTTTATTGCCAGGTTCTTAGGAAAGTAAAGTCAAGCGTCGAAGACCTATGTTAAATGAGTTTTTGTTAGTCAACGGTTCGTTTCGTTCGTGACCGACAATTATCAAACCTAACACCCAGGTATATAGAAAATCATATTCATCAATTAGCAAGTTGTTCATATAGAAAACCTAACTTAGCCAACTATTTGTTCATGAAGTTGGGCAAAACATGCTTGAGTCGTTTTGTCTTGTTGTATTGTATTTCTCGGAGGAAGTTCAGCTGAATCTTTAAAATGGAGATATTAGTGAAACAAGAATATAGAGATTTTTCAACCATGTATATATATCTATAAGTAATTAATCTCTATAATCTATATGTACATATCCATTGATATTATAAAATAAACACAAAATAAGCAACGTGTGTGGGGACTTCGAATTCAAAAATGAATAAAAAATGGTGCGAAGTAGTATATATTGATAGTTGAAAACATTGGACGCCCTGAAAATAGATGACATATAAGATGAACACGAAGCACCAGGAAAAAATAGATTAGGCTGTAATAGAAATAGATCAGGAAGTGAAAATTTCATTATTCTTTACGATTCAAATTGTTAAAACGAATGAATTTATTGAACTGATCAGTTAGTTCTTATCCTCATCAGCCATGCATGCATCAGGCTTTTCACGATATATACATCAATCTTGCACACACACATATATATAATCCATAAGATAGGAAAAAAATGAACATCCAGTTTTCTTCGCATAAGAAATTATCATATAGTATATTTAAGGAGCCTTGACTTTGGATTTGCTCAATCATATATGTCTTTTTTTTCCCCTATATGAATCATCTCTGTCTTAGATATAAATATTTTTGATTATTATCTCTCCCGTGCTAAAAATCACTAAAAGAATTTAATATTGGATTTAGTTAAAAATTTCAATATATATTGGATTTAATTTGCCACCTGTCTTAATTAGGACCGTTATACATGAGACATTCTCAATTGAATATTAGTTTAGTTATGTAATTTAAGAAATGTAATGTTTCCCGCATTTCATTACGTACGTGCGTACGCATGTCTTGGCTAAGATATATTGACCTCGTTTGGCAATCAGCGTTTAGCTGTTAGCTGTTAGCGGATTTTATTAGCTGTTAGCTGTTAGCGGATTCTATTAGCTGTTTTGACTAGCGGTTTGACTAGCGTTTTGTACATTAGTGTTTGGCAAATAACAATTAGCTGATAGCTGTTTCAATGCGTTAAATGACTGAAATAGACATTAGTACAATTTATTATTAATTATTGTTTTAGTGTTTTGCTTGTTTATCGAAAATAATTATCACTTATATGTTTATTCATTTTTATTATTTAAATTATTATTCTTTATTATAATATATCTACGTTTATTTTAAAAAATATTTTCAGAATTACATTACATAAAAAATTTATTTTGATATATATTTAGCTTGTGCCATTTTAATTTCAATATTTATAATACTTCAAAAATAAATTAAAAATATTGAAAAATGTACGTACGTACAAAAATATCTATATATTGTGTACGTATGAAAAGTTTTGGCAAAGTTGAATTATATATATATATATATAAATTATTAGTTTTAAGGAAATTTTGTGAGAATAAGGATAAAAAAGATATTTTGATATATTGTTTTGTTTAATTTTTTGTAAACGCTGCTCTTTCTAGCGTTTCAGAAACGAGAGGTTTCATCAAAACAGCTAATTAGAAAAAGCTTTTCACCAAACACCAAGAAGAGCTGATTGACCAGTCAACTGTCCATATTTAACCCAAAAAGCTAAACGCTCTTCAAAACTCTCGTCACCAAACGGGGCCATAATACAGTTCAATGTTGGAGAAGCGGACATGGGGAGAAAATAATTTTGGGAAAACTGAAAAAGGAAAATATAATGAATCTGAAAATATTTAATTATTTTCAACCATTAAATTAGAGTGGATGGTTAAAATGATGTGTAAAATTTGTGTAAAAAAATATAACTGTTAAAAATCCTTTCCCATATATATATATATATGCACACGAAGCAAGCAGCTGTTATTAACTTATAAGGAGTATTTCAGCATGGACGGAATTACAAGACCTAATTTTGTACGTACGTACCCTTTACATATTATCATCCCATCAAAACTGATACGTACAAAATTATATAAGCGAAGAAAATAAACTGGCCTAATACTCGTTTTCTGAGTTTTATTCGGTCGTGTTTATGTATAAATCGTCAACACTCATAGGGTTGGAGATACCACACTTTCATTTGAGTTGAAAATGTGTTGATTGGTGTTGATTGGTGCTAAAGGTGTTGAAACCAGCTAAAAAGTATGGTAAAATGTGAGGATTGGTGCTAATTGGTGCTGATTGGAACTGATTAGTGCTAATTGATGCTGATTGAATAAGTTGAATTGGATGTACCTTTTTAGGTAACATTTTGGTGTGTACGGAACAAAGATTTCTCATGATCATGATTAATTAATAGACAAATTTAAAAGTGAAAAGTTCAACATTTAATTTAGGCAACTTCTATTTGCAGGACCAAATTATTAATGCATGACCATATTTCACCTGATCAGACACATTTGCACCCAATTAGTTTTGCCCAACTCAATTGTACGTTTGACCCACTAAGATATCAGATATTGCATTTTGAATTGGGCAAAACTAATTGGGTGCAAATGCGTCTGATCAGGTGAAATGTGGTCCTGCAGTAGTAATTTGGTCCTGCAAATAGTAACCCCCTTAATTTACCATACATCTACGTTCCTTAGGTTAGTTATGTGATTTAACAGATAATATGATCAAGCACTGAATGATCATGTTTAATATGATAATTTTATAAATGACCACTACTATTTACTAAAGTTTCAAATAACACCACTAAATTTTGAATATATCAAATGACATAACTATACTTTTGAAAATGTTTCAAATAGCATCACTTGGGTGGATGGAGGTGTTAGAATGTTTTTCCATCCATTTGGTTGAGGGTAGTATCGTCCATTCACATGTATAGATATGTGTAGCTTTCAACTTAACAAAAATTACGTTATTCAACTTTTAAAAGACAAATTCTTGGGTGAGGCAGCCTCACCCAAGAGGCACGACCAATTAAACCTTGTTTTTGGTGAGGTTTGATGATCGGACACAAATGTTTTGATGAGGTTACATGTTTGATGAACTGACACCGATGTTTAATGAGGTGGCGTCGAGATTTGATGAGGTGGTAGTGAGTTATGATGAGGTGGCAGCAATGAAATTTTCCTTATATGGCATTGCCTCATGGGTGAGGCTGTCTCACAGGAGAATTACTCCTTTTAAAAAAGGTGATAAAAATAATGGAACAACAAATATCGATGTATTTGATTTTTAATTAGGGTTATGAAAAAATTTGACAAAAAATTGGTTTCTATAACCCTATATATCAAATACCACTAATATATATTCAACTAATTAACACATTAAAAATAAATATTTTCTTCTCCAACGAGAAGACCAATCGGGAAGGTAAGCCGACTTCTATTTTACAACAATATATAGAAATTTTTAATTGTTTTTTGGTTTTGTTTTGAGGAAGAGAATTTTAACCAAGTAAAAAAGTTCTTTGATGAAATGTTTCTAAAATTTGAATCATATGCATAAACTAAAATGTAGACGGTAGCCATATATTTCTCCAGTGAATTTTTGAAAAATTTACTTAGCTCTAATCTCATTCCTAATGTCTTTTTCCATAGGTTTCAGTTTGAATTTAATAAATTTAATTATTTTATTGGTGACTATACATGTATTATGATGGTTTTAAGACGGAAATGATGGTATGAAGTAAAGAGGATTGAAATAAAAGGGGAGAAAGATGACAAACAACGTGAATAAGAAAGTGGAAAAACAATATAAGAAAATTAAGTAGATATAAATATGAAACATGAAATATGGAATAATTAAAGAAATAAAATATTTAATTTAGAAGATTACTAAGATTGATCCAATAGTCATATGAGTAAGATATTGATTAAATACAATATCAATGGAAATGTATTACGACCCCTAATTGAAGAAACTCCTAATACAAAAAAATAATATTGCCCTCAATTTAATGGATTGAAAAACAACCTTAACATCTCCATCCACTCAATGATGTTGTTTGGAACATTTTCATAAGTATAGTGATGTCATTTGATATTTTTAAAGTATAGTGATGTAATTTAAAACTTTGATAAACGGTAGTGACTATTTATAAAATTCTCTCATATGTAAAAGATAAAATTTAAAAGTGAGAAAGTCAACCTTTAATTTTCCACCTATTTCAATTAGGACCGTTTAGTTGATTTAAGAAATGTAATGTTTCCTGCATTTGTTTACGTGTGCGTACGCATTTGTTTGTTTCCTATTTGTTTACTGGTTATTTGGTATGAACATGCTAACTCATCGGAAGATTTGGATCCGTGAAGACATGCACAATCAAATAGGAATATAGCCATAAATACCCCATGTTTAAGGTTATTCTTTCTATTTGCATACAAAGTTGTTCTAGTTGATTTATGATGAATTCTTGTAATAGATCAGGAAACTGGTTTTGGGCATTTTGGCCCTTTTTGACGTTAATAATATTTACCAACGGTTAACGTTAACGTGTGCGTACGCATGTCTTGGCTATGATAATACAGTTCAACGTGAGATGCGGACATGGGGTGAATATAAAAAAGGAAAATATGATTAAAATGAAAAGATTTAATTATTTTCCACCACCAAAATAGAGTGGATGGTTAAAATGATATGTAAAAATTTGTGTAAAAATAACAATGTTAAAAATCCTTTCCCGTATATGCACACACGAAGTAAGCAGTTATATCTTATAAGGACTTCAGCATGGGACGGAATTATAAGACCTAATTTCGGACGTACCCTTTACATATTATCATCCCATCAAAACTGATATACGTACAAAATTATATACCGAGAACATGTTTTACTATCCTTAACCAGAACTAGCATAATTTATTATGAGCAGTTGACCGATTATTTTTAGAAGATTTTTAGTCAATATTAAGGCCCCGTTTACTAGAGCTTATTTCTTGATGTACTGAACTGAACTGAATTGAACTGAACTGAACTGAACTGAACTGAAGTGAAAATTGATGTATTGAAAAATAGAATCAGCATGACTGAATTAACCTGAATTTCATCAAATTACATTTTCACTGAACTGAACTGAACTGAATTGAACTGAACTGAACTGAACTAATATACAGATAAGCTCAGGTAAACAGGGCCTAATAGTATTCAAGGTAGTTGAACGATTTCCTAATAGTGAAATATAAATCAATTTTTAACAATAAATACGATAAAGAAAATAAAATAAAATTTAATGATTGAATTGGATGCCTTTGATGAACCACTTGTACTTAGTTACTCACATTGTAGAATAATGTTTTTTTTTAAAATTTTAAGTAATGACAAATGTGGCGGAAAAAAAAAGTTAAATTTCTTTTCACAAGCTCCGCGCTAGAAGAATCAATCCTTTTCGCTTGTGATAGAGACAGGTTGGTGACGGAACCAGACACAAATATCTGGAGAGCAAGATCGCATGGTAAAAAGTTATTTTTCGAAACCTAAATTTCGAATTGCTACCTTATAATAGGTTGTTAACAAAATTCTGTGGGAGCAGCCGTAACCCTGCGCTCCCCCGTTCCATCCATGCTTCAATAGTGATGTGCTAGCTTCAATACATGGATCGCAGTTTCTCGCGGCGGCTCCAAATCGCGGGCTTTGCAGCTTTTATCGGCCGGCGGCCTCTGCAACACATAATTGATCTTTCCATAGAATTTCTCACCGGGAATCCCAGGGCCATGAATCTATCCGTTGTGGAGAGTAGCACTTAAATATATTGGTCAAAATTAGTTTGACTCTAAAAAGTAAAATTATTACGGAGTTTCTTGTGGATTCAAGATAAGGGGTTTCATCATTTTTTAACCTATTTTTAGCTGTATTTTATTTTAGTTTTTATTTTTCTACTTTTAGCCTAGGTAGATTTTAGTTTTGTGATTTTCTATATACTTTTTGGTAGATATTAATCCATTTCAAAAGAGAAATTTTTGTGGTTAATTATGTCTAGTTATGATTCTAGCTAGATGAAACTTTTCATTTATCCTAACTGTTTTAGTAGTCCGCATGCTTTAAAGATTGTTCTACTATCCAACCAATAAAAGGTACTACTATCTTCCGGCTTCTCGTGTGGCCGTCAAGCTCAATGAGTTTCAAACCGAGATTCATGTAGTATACATCTTTCACTATGAGACTGTGCATACTATTTATTAGTTAATATGTTAGACTATTATCATATAACCAGAGGCGGATGCAGGAATATGAAAGGGATGGGGTAATTTTATAATTTTCTAGATATTATAAGTAATTTCGGTAAAGTAGTGGGGAAAAATTAAGATTTTAAAAAATTTTAACACATAAAAAAACAAAAATAATAATTTTTGGGTGGCAATTGTCACCGTTTGCACATGGCTGGAAACGCCTATGCATGTAACATGTTGTTGGATTTATAATAACATGTATTTCAAAATACTATTTTTTTCCTAAAAAAAATCATGCACTTAATTAAAGATATTACATGATCAGAAGCGCGACTACGTCCAGCTGAGAATTCATGTACGGGATTAATATGATGGTCGTAGATTGCCAGTCGGCGATTGGGAAACTCAGGCATATGCCGGGGAATTCGACAGGCCGCGATCTGGAGTTCATTGAGAAGTAGTTGCATGAGAACTTTTCATCTGAAACTGATCAACTTTTCTGTGAGTTTTTTTAGAGAGTAAATGTTTTGCTTGTTTGAACTTTTCATCTGAAGCTGTAAGTTCTTGTAATCCAATATGTTATGCCAAACGAAAACATTAATTCCAATCCTCTTCTGTGATTGTCATGAATGATGCTGTTAATTATTGCAAATGATCAGGATGGATGATGTACTTTTAGTCTCTGCAAATTGCATTTCGTCAATTTTACCGTCTTGTATAACTTTGTACAGTGCAACGTATAACGTGTAAGAAAACATCCGAGCTGATTTGTATATGTTTTGTTTGGCTGCCAGAATTTGCAACATGATCTTCTAAAGTGTTTTTGGATTATATATTCTCACAAAACTTTGCGATAAACTTATAAGTTGTTGCTTGTACGTAGCATTGTTTAGGCGAGAATACCCTTATTATTATTAAGATAAAAATAAACTTAAAATACACTTAAAGAATTTTATGGTATATTTTGAATCTAGTAGAGCAAAAATGGACATGCATAAAAAACCTATTATTTTAGGCGGCTTTGAAAATTATCAATCACCATTTCATATCAATAATCCTCTTCACTATGGCTGCATTTTTCCATGATTTCAACGTAATCAGTTGAATACTACATATACTGAAGAAATGTGCACATAATTTCCCTGATGAGCATTTGGTTGAAATTTATTTCAAAGCTATATATATAACTGATGATATTAACATATTTGGTTAATTTTCATTAATGTACTTTTTTAATTAATTACTTCTACGATCACGTGCAAAGAAGTTTCATGACTATTTATTTTCTTATGGCAATTATAATAAGGCATGAGGCCCGATTCCATCAATAGAAATATTGACCGAAGGTTTCACCAGTTAATAGGAATTATAATAAAAATAAATTAATAATGGTTTTCAAAACTAATGATTTTTACCATATAGTTAAGTCAAGAAGTAGAGCAGGAGGATGAATGATAAGGGCTTCTTTGTCATTTGTGGCGGCCACTGCTGAAGATCTTCGTCCTCCTCCTCTTCTGCCACCAAACACCGTTTCGTAGTCACCGCCGCCTCTGCCACGGCCTCCTCAACTGCCGTACGTGTCCACCGCCATGTCCGACGCCGGTTGCATACACTTTGTCGTTTTTATCATTGCCATCATTGGAAGAAGAGCACAGAGGTAAAATGATGATGAACATTAGCTGAGCCATGAAAATGAAAGGGTACGTTTGTAATTGTAATTATGAAGTTGATTGATGATCCCGAATCCGTTTATTAGAAGAAAATCATCCGATTTCAATGCTGTAAAAATCATCCCAGTTCAATGTTGTCATGTATTTACCGGCCGATAGCATGAGAAAACGTCTCGTCTTCATGGCTTTCACGTTAATCTGGTAGGTGACATGCATGGATTCAAACATTTAACTATTTGTATATGGCAAATTCTCACTTGAGTGTCTCACATGAAACCAAAGATTATATGAGACTGCTATTGATTGAATTTGTCGTTGGTGAGCTTTAAACCCGCCGATTTCCTTGATTGAATTTGTCGTTGGTGAAATTGACCAAGGAAATGATCAAGAAAATTAACCGAAAGATCAAGCAAATTGAACGAAAGATCAAATTAACTGAAAAATCAAGGCAAAACAAAAATACTCAAGGACATTGATTGAAAGATCAAACAAACTGACTAAAAATTCAAGCAGAAACAGTAAATGATCATTCCCCTGCTCTTGGTCTCCACAAGGACAGGTCTCACCCAAGACTTTCTCTTTGTATATTTATTTAATAAGGTGCTATATATTTGAGTAGCATTTTTCAAGCAATATTAATTTCATTCCTAATCTTGAAAATATATATAGTCCAACAATGATTACATTTACTTTCAATCTAGCATCAAGCTAAGGATAATCGAACTAAATTCTAATCAAACTAATTTAATTAGTATTATAATAAAGAGATAATATAAGATAACATTATTGATCTATCTCAAACCAAAAGCCCTCCGACTTCTCTCTAGAAACCAAACCCAGCCCTTTAACGCGAGATGCCACCGCCATGGATGTGCGAATCTTCACCGATTAATTTTATGTTCCCCATTCTTCAATCCATAGAGGAGTGTAATTTGACCGTCTGTGATCTGGAGTTCATTGAGAAGACGTGTTGTAGGTAAATAATAGTGATAAGCTATTATTATTCAATTATATTGTTCACATTAATTTGTCATGAATGTCAAAAGTAATTGAAAAATGTAAGTTTATTATAACACATAATGATCTAATATATAAGTATATTATAATTTTCTCATTGTTGTATGAAAATACAAACGTTACACAAAAACCAATTACTAAATTGAATTTCTAAAATGCTGAAACATGCATTGGATTCTTCTTGTTAAATTTCATTATTCATGAAAGCAAAATAATGAACAAAGTAGTACATGCAGTACGTGTTTGTTTGATGTCACCATTCAAATGTGTTGCATGCATCAACAAGTTTCAATAGCCAAAATGTACCTTCTCTACATTTAGCCAAAATGGCCAAAATGAATGGCCAAAATGTACCAAAGTCCTCTTACCCTAGTGGTAATGACGGCGGTATTTCAGAGGAGAGGTCTCAAGTTCGAGCCTCACACTCACAAAAAAACCTTCAAGTGAGTAGGGGCAAGCGGTGTACACTAATCCGTAGGTCCAAGACAAAGTTGGGTTTCTCTACAAAAAATAGAGTTTTAGATCGCCGTTCAGAAACACCACCACCAGATCGTGAAGCAGAGCGATCCAGCCAGCCCGATGACAGGCTACATCAGCAGGCGCGAGCGGGAACGTATCCAAGCCGAGAGAGAAGATCGTGAAGCAGAGCTGGCCGTTCAGAAGCGCCAAGGAAGGCAGGCCTTCAAATCTGCACGCTGGTCGAAGTATGGCAGATTCATGCCGCGCTACAATAAAGTGAGTTGTCCCAACTGCTTGGGTAAGAAGTATTCTACAGAGTTCTTCCAAGAGATGGTTATCCATTCTTCCCATGATCATGCTATTATGTTCAAAAGAAAGGGCACACTTTGCTCTAAGTGTGGAGTGGTATTCCACACTCCAAGAGAGTGCTCCGGTCATGAGAATGACTGTGAGGGATTTGTGTTGCTGGATAACAATGATGGAAATAGAGAAGATGGAAGTGATAATGATGACGCTGAGATCTGATCTGGACTGGACTGCTGGACTTTTTGCCCTTGTCATTTATCTGGACTCTTAGAATTAAGTGTATTAGTTTTGGAAATAGGTGGAGTTTTTTGGACATCAGTTCTAGGTTGAACTTAACTTTCCCACTGAATGTATGATCTTAATTCTAAGTATTTTGGACAAATTTAGATCTGCTGGATTAATATATTATATTATGTTCGACTTTCTAGAAAAAAAAAATACCTTCTCTGAATATCACGATTTTTTCGAATTGACTAATATTAATTAATGTACAAACCAGTCGAATCAAAAACAAAACGTCTATTGTACAATTTGTCCAATTCCAACTCATCTCTATCAGGATATATAAGAATAATATTCAATCATATCAAAAAAAAATAGTGATTTTGAATTAGCTAGCGCGGAAAAGATAATAATTGACAAATTTTTATATCTAAGAGATTGATTGAGAAAATCCCTCCTACTTCCATGCATGATGGCTTCTCTAATGATCTTATATTGAATAATATAAACATCAAATCTTTTTTAAAAAAAAATAAATAAAATAAACCCGTCTCATAACTAGAACAAAAGCATCCTTAATTACATTTAGGAAAAAGGGCCGAGTCATTCTCATTCGGACTTCAGAGCCATGACTGTTTTATGAGCTTGCCCTAGCAAAGCTGTCGAAACCATTTACGTGAGCGGTGAGTACTGTATAACAAAAGCAGAGGAAAGAGTTGTACACGCGCGAATACAATAGTGAAATGACGAGGAGTCCCTGGAAACCAAATGACGAGGCTTATATCCACATGTTGTAAGACACAATCAATATACATGCATACAGTGGCGGATCTAGAACTAATATTTTGGAGAGGCTGAACAGTACAATGTAGGAAAAAAATTGCCATTCAACTCAAAAATGACGTCGTTTTGACTTCAATTTAGGCACAAAAAAAAAACATGGCGGGCGCTTCTTCTCTGGCGCAGCGGACTTCTTCTAAAGCGGAGCTGCGGCGGACTCATGGTCGTCACGGCGAGGTTTTATGGTGCGGCACTTGACTAGCGGCTAAACGCCAGGACGATGCAGCGCTCGTCTGGACGATGTTACGACGATATGGCGATTTGTATAAAATATTGAAAAATGGTATATGTGATAAAAAAATTTATAAATAAGTCTACTATTTTTGAAAAATATACGATTACATCTATTATATAAAATTTTAAATTTCTAAATCATTTTATTTAGTCTTTTTATGCTACCTAAATTATCAAAAATACCATTTTTACTATCAATTCACTTGTAAATAAGAAGTTGATTAAATAAAATGGAAAGATATACATAAAGCAACCATTTTATGCTACTCCCACGTAATTGATGATGTGTCCTCATCTAAAAGAAATGGAAAGCTCTTGAATCTTGACCAAAATTAAGATTTTTATTAGGAAAATATGATAAGCATTAAATAGAAATATAGAAAGAGTCGTCTTCCTCAAAACCCCATCGCCTTCCCTCTGCAACTTCACCTTTTCCCACACAGAATCTTCTGTCTCCCATTTTCTTCAGTTTTGGTGAACTCACGATGGTTAAAATGGCGTCGTAGAGACCGCGGGGACGCCTAGACGACTCCAGATCATGCCAGATCGCCGTTTTTCCACGGCGGTCGTTCCGGCAGTTTCGAAAAATGGCTGGACGCCTAATCGTCGTTTAGGCGGACTCAAGGCGGCGCTTAGGCGGAGCTATTCCCAGCTCTGTTTCAACCAATTTTTGGGAAGGCTGAAGCCTCCCTGCGCCTTAGTGTACATCCGCCACTGCATGCATACCTAGTTTAGGATTCCACTTAAGACTCACATAAGGGGATAATTGAGGTGAGGATGAACCATTTTGGGACCTGCAAAAATATGGTGAAGGTCGTAGTTAAGGTGAGCCTTTCTCAAGCATCAACTCAACCATATTAATCACCGTACATTTTTGCGTGTTTTTTTTTTTCCAATTTCTAGTTTATATATATATATATATATATATATATATATATATATATATATGAAAGATACTTAGTAAATTATGATTAACAATACGGATGCCAAAAGTAAAATTTGGAGGCCAAATAAACAAAGCCCACTTAAATATTTTAAACATAATACAATTTGACAAAGTAAGGTCCTATTCTCTAGAGTTTATTTGAATATTTTTTTAGTTCAGATGAGTTCAGATAAACTTTTTTTAGTTCAAATAAACTTTTTTAAGTTCAGATAAAGTTATTTAAGTTCAGATGAGTTCAGATAAAGTTTTTTAAGTTCAGATGAGTTCAGATAAAGTTTTTTAAGTTCAGATGAGTTCAGATAAAGTTTTTTAAGTTCAGATGAGTTCAGTTCAGTAAACTTATTTAGTTTTCAGATTAGTTAAGTTCAGTAAACTTATTTGTATTTTAGTTCAGTTTAGTTTAAATCAGTTCAATATTTTTATACTTTTTCATGTCAATTCAGTTCAACTCAGTTCAATATTGTATATTATAATAATTTAAATAATGCTAAAAATATTTTTTGATTTTACTATCATGCGTCGTAGACCGGCCCTCTTCTTTTGAGCTTAATTGTTCGTATTAGTTCAGTTCAATTCCATTAAGTTTAGTTCAGTTTCAATAAGATTTGATGAAATTTAGATTAATTTAGTCATGCCGATTCCTTTTCTTTTCAATACATTAATTTCAGTTCAGTTCGGTTCAGTTTACCTCAACAACAATATAATTTGATGCAATGAATTAAGGTTAATTTATTCATACCGGTTTTTTTCAACACAATAATTTTTACTTCAATTCAGTTCAATTTAGTTCAGTTCAGTTGAGTTTAGTTCTGTAAAATATTATTTGAGGAAATTAAGATTAATTTAGTTTTACCAATTATTTTTTCAACACATTAATTTTTACTTCGATTCAGTTCAATTTAGTTCAGTTCAGTTTAGTTCTTAAAATATAGGAAATTAGGTTAATTTAGTTATACCAAATATTTTTTTAACACATTAATTTACACTTCAGTTCAATTTAATTCAGTTCAATTCATCATAAAATAAACTTAGTCATAATGCATCATTCTAATAAATTTCAAATATATTGGAAATGATCATATATATTTTAGCTAGTTTCAATTTAGTTCAGTTCAATTTATCTATATATTTCAATTTAGCTCAGTTATTAAGTTGAAATGAGTTCAGCTAAATTTTTTAAGAACAAATGAGTTTAGTTCAGATGAGTTCAGATAAAGTTTTTTAAGTTCAGATGAGTTCAGATAAAGTTATTTAAGTTCATATGAGTTCAGATAAAGTTTTTTAAGTTCAGATGAGTTCAGATAAACTTTTTTATGTTCAGATAAACTTTTTTTAGTTTAGATAAAGTTTTTTAAGTTCAGATAAGTTTAAATACCACGAAGAGAACAAGACCTAATATTCCAGATACAATTTGACAAAGTAATACGATTTGGCCTTGCCTTATGGCAGTTATGGGTGAGGCTGCCTCCATTATTTGGTAACTGGAACAAACCAAAAGCTATTTTTTGAACCATGAATAAAAGTGCATAAGCTAATCAGAGCAACTTTAAAAAAGCCGTGTTTTACCTACTAATTAAGGCCCTGTTTACCATAACTTATCTGTAGATCAGTTCAGTTCAATTCAATTCAGTTCAGTTTAGTTCAGTTCAGTTCAGGTCAGTTCAGTGAAAATGCAATTTGATGAAATTCAGGTTAATTCAGTCATGCTGATTCCATTTTCAATACATCAATTTTCACTTCAGTTCAGTTCAATTCAATTCAGTTCAGTTCAGTACATCAAGAAATAAGCTCTAGTAAACAGGGCCTAACACTGTTAGAAAACAAAACTAATCTTTGGACCACATTAGTTTTTAGTGTTTCAGTAACTTTAAAAAATTACTAAACTATTTTCTCGACTAGAAGTAGCTGAAAACAAAACAAATACGTACTATAATAATTTTGTAATAGATCTGCCAAACCAAGCTAATTATATGCTGGAGGATTCCGAATTTCTGCGCAATTCTAGTAAATTAAAACAAGTATAAATATCAAATATAGAAATATTCGTTCACATCGTTCATCGTGATCAAACTAATGTTTTTCAAAGTACATTCAAGTTTTTTTTTCTTTCAAATTGTGCTATCAATATTTCGATGGTATGCATATTTATAGCGGATCTAATAATATACTAATAAAGCAACGGTTAAGTTTTTTGTTTTTGGAAATCTGTTGCCGGTTAAGTTATGTTTTTGAAAGGATTGTGATTGACAATCATCATAAACGAAAGACGATTTGATTATATATGAAATAGTTTAATCATGGTAGTTATTTCATATCTAATATATCTTCTTAGAGCTAGTCTTCTTAGAGATTTTGGATTCCTTTCCAATCCAACTTTTAAGATGATATATCATCTTAAGAAGGAGACCCATCGCCAGATCAGGGAGTGGCGCGTCGACGTCCGGCAACAACTCTTGAACCGGATTAATGCGGTGATCGGAGCTGCTGAGTCCGCGAGGCTCTGGGTATCTGCAGTTCATTGAGAGGCAGGCGATCAATGCTTGGGTGAGGCAGGCGTTCTTGTAATCCAATATGTTATGTGCAAACATTGTAGTTGTAGAGTGTCATGAATGATGCTGTTCTTGTAAATGATCAGGATGGATGATGTAAGATATACTTCCAGTCTCTGCAAATTGCATTTAAATGTATAAACGTATAACTTTGTACAGTGTAAGATTTGGATGTTGACCCAAAATGATTGAAGAATGGATTTAAATATTCAACTACGTACAGTCCTCTACCATGATTCATAATCATCCTTTGATTTCTAAGGGGAACTAGAATAAAAATGTGTGAAATAAATAACGTCGTTTTGTTTCGTATCTGTTTTGCCGTCATTTTGAATATAGATATTAATCATTTAACTGTTTAAATGCTGTGATTATTTATGTTAAGTAATAGATTTTATTAGTGTGATTAATTTCACTGATTAGGCGGTGGTCGACAACCAATGTTAATTAATATGTTTAGTAATTAATAGGACAATCACCCAAATATGTTAATAAATATTAATTTTATATACTACATCTATTTTACATTTGTATTTTTTTATTTTTTATTTTTTATTTTTTATTTTTACATATATGTGATTCTTTGTTCTACGATTATTTCCTCATCAACACATTATTAGATAGGTTGATTGTCTTATTTTAATAAAAATGGATATTTTATTTACTTAAGTATTATATTCACCGGTATATATATGTAGAGTAATTATAATGAATTAGTTCCCCAAATTAATTCAACCGCCCCCATTGTTTGCACAAGTGCGTGTTCTTCGCGTATGATGTTTAATTAGTAATTAATAATCAGCACCAATTAAAACTGCTCATAATAAATTATGCTAGTTCTGGTTAAGGATTGTAAAACATGTTCTCGGTTACTTACAATCATCCTAATGAAAACATAATTTATGGAGAGTTAAATCAAAAGGACCCAAATAGAGCTCTGATGGGATAAGAAGAGTCGGAACAGGTGCTTTTGCCTAAGACGATGTCCAGTTCAAACTTATTAATTAGTAATTAATAATCAGCACCAATTATCACTAATTAGTTACAATCAGCACATTTAACCACATTTTACCGTACTTTTCAGCTGGTTTCAACACCTTTAACACCAAATCAACATCAATCAGCACATTTTTAACTTAAATGGAAAGGGGCATCTCCAACCCTATGAGTGTTGACGATTTATACATAAACACGACCGAATAAAACTCAGAAAACGAGTATTAGGCCAGTTTATTTTCTTCGCTTATATAATTTTGTACGTATCAGTTTTGATGGGATGATTATAATATGTAAAGGGTACGTACGTACAAAATTAGGTCTTGTAATTCCGTCCCATGCTGAAATACTCCTTATAAGTTATAACAGCTGCTTGCTTCGTGTGCATATATATATATATATATATATATATATATATATATATATATATATATATATATATATATATATATATATATGGGAAAGGATTTTTAACTACTTTACCGAAATTACTTATAATATCTAGAAAATTATAAAATTACCCCATCCCTTTCATATTCCTGCATCCGCCTCTGGTTATATGATAATAGTCTAACATATTAACTAATAAATAGTATGCACAGTCTCATAGTGAAAGATGTATACTACATGAATCTCTGTTTGAAACTCATTGAGCTTGACGGCCACACGACAAGCCGGAAGATAGTAGTACCTTTTATTGGTTGGATAGTAGAACAATCTTTAAAGCATGCGAACTACTAAAACAGTTAGGATAAATGAAAAGTTTCATCTAGCTAGAATCATAACTAGACGTAACCACAAAATTTCTCTTTTGAAATGGATTAATATCTACCAAAAAGTATATAGAAAATCACAAAACTAAAATCTACCTAGGCTAAAAGTAGAAAAATAAAAACTAAAATAAAATACAGCTAAAAATAGGTTAAAAAATGATGAAACCCCTTATCTTGAATCCACAAGAAACTCCGTAATAACTTTACTTTTTAGAGTCAAACTAATTTTGACCAATATATTTAAGTGCTACTCTCCACAACGGATAGATTCATGGCCCTGGGATTCCCGGTGAGAAATTCTATGGAAAGATCAATTATGTGTTGCAGAGGCCGCCGGCCGATACAAGCTGCAAAGCCCGCGATTTGGAACCGCCGCGAGAAACTGCGATCGATGTATTGAAGCTAGCACATCACTATTGAAGCATGGATGGAACGGGGGAGCGCAGGGTCACGGCTGCTCCCACAGAATTTTGTTAACAACCTATTATAAGGTAGCAATTCGAAATTTAGGTTTCGAAAAATAACTTTTTACCATACGATCTCGCTCTCCAGATATTTGTGTCTGGTTCCGTTACCAACCTCTCTATCACATGCGAAAAGGATTGATTCTTCTAGCGCGGAGCTTGTGAAAAGAAATTTAACTTTTTTTCCGCCACACTTGTCATTACTTAAAATTTTTTAAAAAAACATTATTCTACAATGTGAGTAACTAAGTACAAGTGGTTCATCAAAGGCATCCAATTCAATCATTAAATTTTATTTTATTTTCTTTATCGTATTTATTGTTAAAAATTGATTTATATTTCACTATTAGGAAATCGTTCAACTACCTTGAATACTATTAATATTGACTAAAAATCTTCTAAAAATAATCGGTCAACTGCTCATAATAAATTATGCTAGTTCTGGTTAAGGATAGTAAAACATGTTCTCGGTATATAGTTTTGTACGTATATCAGTTTTGATGGGATGATAATATGTAAAGGGTACGTCCGAAATTAGGTCTTATAATTCCGTCCCATGCTGAAGTCCTTATAAGATATAACTGCTTACTTCGTGTGTGCATATACGGGAAAGGATTTTTAACATTGTTATTTTTACACAAATTTTTACATATCATTTTAACCATCCACTCTATTTTGGTGGTGGAAAATAATTAAATCTTTTCATTTTAATCATATTTTCCTTTTTTATATTCACCCCATGTCCGCATCTCACGTTGAACTGTATTATCATAGCCAAGACATGCGTACGCACACGTTAACGTTAACCATGGTAAATATTATTAACGTCAAAAATGGCCAAAATGCCCAAAACCAGTTTCCTGATCTATTACAAGAATTCATCATAAATCAACTAGAACAACTTTGTATGCAAATAGAAAGAATAACCTTAAACATGGGGTATTTATGGCTACATTCCTATTTGATTGTGCATGTCTTCACGGATCCAAATCTTCCGATGAGTTGGCATTTTCATACCAAATAACCAGTAAACAAATAGGAAACAAACAAATGCGTACGCACACGTAAACAAATGCAGGAAACATTACATTTCTTAAATCAACTAAACGGTCCTAATTGAAATAGGTGGAAAATTAAAGGTTGACTTTCTCACTTTTAAATTTTATCTTTTACATATGAGAGAATTTTATAAATAGTCACTACCGTTTATCAAAGTTTCAAATTACATCACTATACTTTAAAAATATCAAATGACATCACTATACTTATGAAAATGTTCCAAACAACATCATTGGGTGGATGGAGATGTTAAGGTTGTTTTTCCATCCATTAAATTGAGGGCAATATTGTCTTTTTGTATTAGGAGTTTCTTCAATTAGGGGTCGTAATTAATACATTCCATTAATATTGTATTTAATCAATATCTTACTCAATTTTATGACTATTAGATCAATCTTAGTAATCTTCTAAATTAAATATTTTATTTCTTTAATTATTCCCATATTTCATGTTTCATATTTATATCTACTCAACTTTCTTATATTTCTTTTTTCCACATTCTTATTCACGTTGTTTGTCGTCTTTCTCCCATTTCAATCCATCATAATACATGTATAGTCACCAATAAAATAATTAAATTTATTAAATTCAAACTGAAACCTATGGAATCAGACATTAGGAATGAGATTATAGCTAAATAAATTTTCCAAAAAATTCACTGGAGAAATATATGGCTACCGTGTACATTTTAATTTATGCATATGATTCAAATTTTAGAAACATTTCATCAAAGAACTTTTTTACTTCCTTGGGTTAAAATTCTCTTTCTCAAAACAAAACCAAAAAAGAATTAAAAATTTCTATATATTGCTGTGAAATAGAAGTCGGCTTACCTTTCCGAGTGGCCTTCTCGTTGGAGAAGAAAATAATTATTTTTAATTTGTTAATTAGTTGAATATATATTAGTGGTATTTGATATATAGGGTTATAGAAACTAATTTTTTGTCAAATTTTTTCATAACCCTAATTAAATATCAAATACATCGATATTTGTTGTTCCATTATTTTTATAACCTTTTTTAAAAAGTTGAATAACGTAATTTTTGTTAAGTTGAAAGCTACACATATCTATACATGTGAATGGACGATACTACACTCAACCAAATGGATGGAAAAACATTCTAACACCTCCATCCACCCAAGTGATGCTATTTGAAACATTTTCAAAAGCATAGTGATGTCATTTGATATATTCAAAGTTTAGTGATGTTATTTGAAACTTTAGTATATAGTAGTGACCATTTATAAAATTATTTCTTTACATATCAAGCATTGATCATATTACCTGTTATGTGTTGATCTCTTATATATTAAGCCTGATCATTTCGTTAGACTAGATGAGATAAGTCTCATTTGAGAATTTATTTTTTCTTGAGACACTATAGGCTAGAAAACATAATACCACTACTTTTAAAAACAGTACATGCGTACGCACACGCTCATGACTTGGCCTTTTTTTATAAGGCACCTAAATGTGAGGTTACTCAGTATGAGAGGAGCGCCGACATCACTATTGGAAATTTCATTGGGATATATTAATTAAAGCATGGAGTTTTAAAAAGATTTTAGCTCTTAGGACATATGTAAATCATCGCTTTAATTATCTACTGGAGTATATGATAATTTCTTATGCGAAGATAACTGGAGATGTTCATCCTCAGCCATTTCGGCTTAGCAATCATATTCCTCTTTGGTTTCTCCAACGCTCCTTCCGTTTCCAGTCCGAGATTGCTCGCCGGACATTCTCACATCATACGCGAAGTAGACGATTGCCGGCCGTGTAGTGTAATGTGTAAGGATAACTAACAGCCGTAAAACCTCTTGTGCGAAGAGTGGTTTCCGTCGAGAGAAAGTGTAGGCTTTCTCTTCAATTTTTCCAAAATCCACCTTACCTTTTCAAAATTAATTCTAAACAAAATAATGCTATTTTTAGAGTCTTCTTCAACAATTTTCCATAAGTGTTGAATATTTAATTATCTTCTTAACTTCATTATTCTAGATTATTCTCTCTTCTGGAAAATTCTACAGTCCCGGGACTGGACTGAATGTTTTAAACGATTTATCATCGTTGGATTAACTTTTAAAGGTGAAGATAAATTTAAATTCAAATTCAAAATTTTCTAAAAATATATAGATTAAGTTGTTTTATGTGGTATTCTTACGTGACTGAACTTTCAGTCAAAAAAAGAAAAACTGAACC
This sequence comes from Cruciata laevipes, assembly GCA_963678965.1. Taxonomy (NCBI): domain Eukaryota; kingdom Viridiplantae; phylum Streptophyta; class Magnoliopsida; order Gentianales; family Rubiaceae; genus Cruciata; species Cruciata laevipes. The sequence goes on from OY787637.1 coordinate 6,777,767, forward strand.
GTAGTCTCTCCCCCTTCTTCTTCCCTTTCCTTCTCATATACTCTTCCTCTTACTTTCTTATTTCTTATGAAATCTTTTACTATCATTTTAATATTTTATAATTATTCATTTTTTTCGACAGTAGTTCACCATTCAACATATTACATGATAGATATGCTTTCTAATTAACTTTTCATTTTCTTCCAAATTTTTTTCGATTTAGATTATTTCTTTTCTGCTATTCTTCACCTCTAATTCAATTAAAAGAAATTAATATTAAAATTCATACATAATATGATAAATAATAAATTTAAATATTTCCATTAGAAAAAAATCGGCCACTGGCCGAGGGTGATATCTAGTTTTAGTAAGTATAAGAACAAAAGATTAAGCAATCTCCAAGAAAGGTCATGAAATGTAAGAATCTCTCTCCCTCCAATATGCGCTAAGCATCCTTACGGGTTTCCAGAATACGAGCAAGCTGTAATTCAAGACTCAATTTAAGCATTCCTGAAGGCTAATAACATGCCTTCTTAGTCAGTATTGTAACAAAAATACAAACTTTCACAAATAACTAATTAAAAGAATTCATCAGAAGAGAGTGTATATCGTAAGATCACTTCGTTCTTCGTAGGTAAGACGTTTATGAAAAAATGAAGAGAAAGTATTGGGTGAGACCTGTTCTTGTGGAGACCAAGAGCAGGGGAATGAGCATTTACTGTTTCTGCTTGATCTTTTAGTCAGTTTGTTTGATCTTTCAATCAATTCCCTTGAGTATTTTTGTTTTGCCTTGATTTTTCAGTTAATTTGATCTTTCGTTCAATTTGCTTGATCTTTCGGTCAATTTTCTTGGTCAATTTCACCAACGACAAATTCAATCAAGGAAATCGGCAGGTTTAAAGCTCACCAACAACAAATTCAATCAATAGCAGTCTCATATAATCTTTGGTCTCATTTGAGACAGGTCTCAAATGAGAATTTGCCAAAAATGAAAGCAATTAAAGAAAATGAAACCTGGGCTAAATATTTATTAATCTAATTAACCCACAAAACTTTTTGGACAAAACACACAAGTAATTCATACACTAGTTGGACTGAATACGAAATGAAGGCGGTTCCTGGATACGTTTAAAGGTGGTTCTGAAACGCCTTTGCTGGTGGTGCCGTAAACCAAAAAATGGAACCGCCGTTAATTTATACCCTGTTACGATTTCGTAACAACAAAATATCAGACACCGAACTCGAAAGACGAATCGTAGACTTGGAAGTGGATTTAGCGATAGGTGGTTACGATGTCGTACGCACACGTAAACAAATGCAAGAACATTACATTTCTTAAATCACATAACTAACCTAAGGAACGTAGATGTATGGTGAATTAAATGTTGAACTTTTCACTTTTAAATTTGTCTATTAATTAATCATGATCATGAGAAATCTTTGTTCCGTACACACCAAAATGTTACCTAAAAAGGTACATTCAATTCAACTTATTCAATCAGCATCAATTAGCACTAATCAGTTCCAATCAGCACCAATAAGCACCAATCTGCACATTTTACCATACTTTTCAGCTGGTTTCAACACCTTTAGCACCAAATCAACATCAATCAGGACATTTTTAACTCAAATGGAAAGTGGTATCTCCAACCCTATGAGTGTTGACGATTTATACATAAACACGACCGAATAAAACTCAGAAAACGAGTATTAGGCCAGTTTATTTTCTTCGCTTATATAATTTTGTACGTATCAGTTTTGATGGGATGATAATATGTAAAGGGTACGTACGTACAAAATTAGGTCTTGTAATTCCGTCCATGCTGAAATACTCCTTATAAGTTAATAACAGCTGCTTGCTTCGTGTGCATATATATATATATATGGGAAAGGATTTTTAACAGTTATATTTTTTTACACAAATTTTACACATCATTTTAACCATCCACTCTAATTTAATGGTTGAAAATAATTAAATATTTTCAGATTCATTATATTTTCCTTTTTCAGTTTTCCCAAAATTATTTTCTCCCCATGTCCGCTTCTCCAACATTGAACTGTATTATATATCTTAGCCAAGACATGCGTACGCACGTACGTAATGAAATGCGGGAAACATTACATTTCTTAAATTACATAACTAAACTAATATTCAATTGAGAATGTCTCATGTATAACGGTCCTAATTAAGACAGGTGGCAAATTAAATCCAATATATATTGAAATTTTTAACTAAATCCAATATTAAATTCTTTTAGTGATTTTTAGCACGGGAGAGATAATAATCAAAAATATTTATATCTAAGACAGAGATGATTCATATAGGGGAAAAAAAAGACATATATGATTGAGCAAATCCAAAGTCAAGGCTCCTTAAATATACTATATGATAATTTCTTATGCGAAGAAAACTGGATGTTCATTTTTTTCCTATCTTATGGATTATATATATGTGTGTGTGCAAGATTGATGTATATATCGTGAAAAGCCTGATGCATGCATGGCTGATGAGGATAAGAACTAACTGATCAGTTCAATAAATTCATTCGTTTTAACAATTTGAATCGTAAAGAATAATGAAATTTTCACTTCCTGATCTATTTCTATTACAGCCTAATCTATTTTTTCCTGGTGCTTCGTGTTCATCTTATATGTCATCTATTTTCAGGGCGTCCAATGTTTTCAACTATCAATATATACTACTTCGCACCATTTTTTATTCATTTTTGAATTCGAAGTCCCCACACACGTTGCTTATTTTGTGTTTATTTTATAATATCAATGGATATGTACATATAGATTATAGAGATTAATTACTTATAGATATATATACATGGTTGAAAAATCTCTATATTCTTGTTTCACTGTTATCTCAATTTTAAAGATTCAGCTGAACTTCCTCCGAGAAATACAATACAACAAGACAAAACGACTCAAGCATGTTTTGCCCAACTTCATGAACAAATAGTTGGCTAAGTTAGGTTTTCTATATGAACAACTTGCTAATTGATGAATATGATTTTCTATATATCTGGGTGTTAGGTTTGATAATTATCGGCCACGAACGAAACGAACCGTTGACTAACAAAAACTGATTTAACATAGGTCTTCGACACTTGACTTTACTTTCCTAAGAACCTGGCAATAAAAGTTTTTGGCCAGAGACTTTATCTTTTTTATCAAAGTTAGAATTTAAATTAAATACAATTTAATTAGTTCCAAAATAGCAGTTGATTACAAAAGATTTATGTAACCATGATAATACAAATCTATACTATATAAAAAGTACGAATTTTAAATGTGTAATCAGCTTTGGGTACAATTTTAGGAGATAATATCAACAAAATGATGTGACATATCTCGATTTAATCCCAACTAAACCGAATAAATGGTTCTAACGCAATATCACACATCTCAAACCAAATCCTTTCAAGCCAAACTCAAATTCGACCGATTGACCCATCTCATGTAATAAAAATATTTCTATGTCGTGATGTTATCAATCACAATTCACAAAGAAAATAAACTTTAATTTCACTAACAAAAATTGATTTAAGACAGGTTTTCAACGCTTGACTTTGTCAACCACATATTTTACTTTTTCAACTCTCAATACAATTTTAACCACTCTTCCCGTCTTCCCTAATCCAAGTTCCCTAAAAATGGGACATTGATAAGAGTCCATAGGGAGTAATATGATGCAAAAGTTTCTATTTCTTTAGAAAAGATCTATTTTTCTCACTTTTTTTGAAATTCATACTTCCTAAAACACAACTTATGTGCATTAAATAGGCAACACATCGAAAACCCTCACTTGAAAATTACTTATCACATGATCCATGCAACAAACTTATCCATGTTACCCATGGGATAAAATCATGCACCAAAAATGATCCACCAGCACGCCGCGTTACTCCCTCACGTAACCATAGACTTGGTGTACGCATGTGGACGGCGGGCCCCACGGGTGTGTAAGTCACATCATGTGTACGTGAATTTTTTTCCAAACATAACTCCTACGCTTCAAATCTTATTTCCATTGGGCTTTCTCTCTCTCCCTCTCTCTTTCTCTCTCTCGACTATATCATCCACCTCCCCTCAAATCTCTCGGCAGATTTACCACCGTCCTCAAATCTTCTCCATCACCTTCAGAACCATCATCGTCTCATCTCCACCACCAATTTTAGCCCACCGCCGCCCCTATTTAAACTTTCTATTCAAGATATGGGCTAATCGGTTGATCAACTAAAACGATCGAGTGGTTTTTACGCAACAACGACAATGGGGTTGTCTAATCGGGGCTATTCCGATGGAGATCGACTCATTTCCAATCCGATTCGTGTGAGTAGGGGAGTTCCAGTCTGGTAGATTCTGAGGGGTTCAATGGAATTGGAGAAATCTGAGGGATTCTGAGGGGTTTAATTAAGTCAGACTCTCTTATTCATCGAAATTGGAGAGATCTTTTTTTAGTTGAATGTGTCAAATAATACATCTGAGGGGTTCAATGGAATTGGAGAGATCAATAGGTGTGAAAAAACTACAGAATATTTGAGAAATTTTATGACTCGTAAAACACCTATTGAAAGGTAGGGAAATAGAAAATAATGTGCAAGAAATGGTTAAATGTATCCATAGCAATAGGTATGGTAATACAATTTAAATTTCAAAAGACAATATAGAGTATCTAATTAGAAATCGGAACAAATAAAACAAAGGTCTTCAGTGCTCGTGCAACAAACAATCATCTAACAAAAACGGCAACACTGAACCAAAGCTATATCCAATGCCTGCAATTCACTCAATGTGTTACAAACTTAATCTTCTAGCTACTCAATGATGTATTGACGATAACGAGAAACCAACCTTGATGCCAATCAAGCCCGGAACCATCCTATTGAGTATGGCAAAATTTTCCTCAACTTGATCTTCATCATCAAATTCAGGTGTCGTGAAGATCTTGTGGTACAATTCCTCTTTACTAACCTCACTAACTAAGGTTCATCGGTTATCAAATTCGCCCAGAATTTTTTCTGACGGGATCATACATGCATTGGTTTAAATTACTGAAATTTCGAAACGAGGTGGTTTTATTTTGCTGTCTTATGGTATTGGATTGATCAGTCTTAGTATCATAACTCAATCCCACCTGTGAATAACCAATGGCTTTCTTCTGAATGTACGTAGTACCAAATAGCACCGATTAATCCTATCATACAACTAGTTGCCAGCTTCTCGAAAATCTCATAAATTAAAGTCAACAAAATTTGAGTTATAAAATTTGAGTCAATAAACTAGTTGTCTCTTACAAAACACATCAAATTTGAGTCCTTTCAATCACTTCTATCAAACTACACAGTTCAGCACATCATATAATAATAGAAAGATGAACTTCAAGCCAACAATATAAAATATGGAACCTTCTTAATAATAAGCTTAGGTCGACTACTTCTTAGGCACCTTCTTATTATTAGGCACCTTCTTCTTAACCTTCTTAAGCTCAGGCACATTCGGCTAAACCTTCTCAAGCTTAGGCACAAGCTCAGCCTCAACTATAAGAGCACGTTTTTCTTCATAATCAAAGTCCTTCTTAATTTTTTCCTTTTCTTTCTCACCGGCCATCGAGGCAAGGAATTGTTTAACTGCATTGTTGGCAATTTTCCATGTTAAGTACTCGCCATGGCCATAAATTTCCTTGTAAATCTTCCAAGTACGTTTACAACAGACTAGATTCCCCAGTCTAGCTGAAGTAGTCAACAACAAAACGATGGATATGATTGAAACTGGCAACTTCTCCTTATGGCACATTTCTAGAAACTCCAGTGCATAGCTCAAGTTACATCCCTCATCTCCCCCCCTCTTACACAACACGTAATAAAAAACTTCGTTGAAATCAAAAAGTGGCATCTCAGAAGCCTCTCTAAGTGCAATCAATAGAGGAAGCATATGAACTTTGGCTAAGAAAATCTGAGTAACATAAAAACCTACAATAGCAAAATAAAAATAAAATATCAATTTTCAAAAATATAGGTTTTACAACCATCCATTATATCCAAAATGTATAATTTGATACTTACGGTGGTGGTCGGGCTTCAAATCTTATTTCCATTGGGTTTTCTCTCTCTCTCTCTCCCTCTCTCTTTCTCTTTCTCGACTATATCATCCATCTCCCCTCAAATCTCTCGGCAGATTTACCACCGTCCTCAAATCTTCTCCATCGCCTTCAGAACCATCATCGTCTCATCTCCACCCCCAATTTTAGCCCACCGCTGCCCCTATTTAATCCTTCTATTCAAGATCTGGGCTAATCGGTTGATGCACCTGAAACGATCGAGTGGTTTTTACGCAACAACGACAATGAGGTTGTCTTATCGGGGATATTTCGATGGAGATCGGCTCATTCCCAATCCGATTCATGTGAGTAGGAGAGTTCCAGTCTAGTAGATTCTGAGGGGTTCAATGGAATTGGAGAAATCCGAGGGATTCTAAGGGGTTTAATTAAGTCAGATTCATCGGAATTGGAGAGATCTAATTCAGCATCTTACCTAAAACCACAAGAGCTCTCTTGAGATCTATACCAGAAAGATATAAAACTTAATGAAATATGCTCAAAGAAAATGAAACAAAGAAAACATACGTGAATTTAGTTGATAGGAAGTTCTGGCTCAACTCACTTTCGTTTGTGGTAGTCAGATGAATAGAATCAATAATGTTGTCTAACTTATGAATAGAATCAATGATGTTAGGAAGTTCTAACTTATAATTGAAATTTGATCAGTTAGTGCCACAATTTGATCTGAAATTCGATTTACCTGCAGATTTACCGGTGGCTAGCGAGCGGCAGCTGGCGATCGATTTACCTGCAGATTTACCGGCGTCTGGTGAGCGGTGGCGGTGGGTGAGCCGACTTGGCTCTGGGGAACTCGGTCGATCTGGAAAACTACCTGGAGCATCTTTTCAGACTAATCTGCATTTTAAAAAGGGGATGTACATTTCAAAAAATTGAACAAATATAAAGATAATCTTTGTACTAGTGATATAGGCTAGATAAGTCTAATGTAAAAATAATTATTACTCCTACTCCATGCATCGTAGTACGTACGTGATGCATAGCAACAATAATTTGAGAGAATTTTGACGAACCATAGTTATTACTCCATGTGATCCATTTTAAAGCCACAAATCATGTGATCCTTTCTAGTGGAGGTTTAAAAACAAATACTCCTTGGCGGAACGTTGTTATGAACACCAAAATAAACCTGCGATCTCAATGAATAAAGAGTGATTAGTATAGAGGAAAGCAGGGTCGATCCCACGAGGATGGAGCAAAAACTATTAATTTATTCTACTAACACGTTTTGGTTTAGCAACCACGCCTATAATTTGAAGATTTGTTTTCTAACAACTACGAAAGTAAAGCAACTAAGAGTTAAAAATCAGCAAACACACAAACACAACAAGGGAATGGATGCAAAAAAGTCTATAAGAGAATGCAATCGGCTTAGATTACTAGTTAGTTCATATCATTGATCATTGGCTAAAGATGAATCAATCTCGTGCAAATCAGTCAGTTATAAGGAAGCAAGTATTTGCTGAACTCCCCAAATCCCCTCTTATTATTTGAAAACGAGCAAGTATTTGTTGAACTCGTTATTCCTCTGATCAAAGTGTTCCCCAGAAAGTATTTGCTCACCCAGTTACACACTTTTATCAGTGTTTAGCACAAAGAGAACCCAACATAGATACCCCAACACGTATTCGCATGCAAGAACTATCTACTTTATTGTTCATCATCTTGTTATTACAGTCTGTATCAGTTATCTGCTTTTCACAAGAACTTTGCTACTCAATTAGCCCTAGCCCACAAAGATTAAGGTGATCAATCTCAAACTAGCAAGCATAGATTATATCATGAACAAATAAAGAACCCACGGAAAGATTATAAGCACAATATCCTCACAACTTATGAACTAACATCGAAATCTAAGCCGATCTATGAAATTAGCTACTCATAATAAGGGAAAAACAATCAACAATCAAAGATGCAAACATGATGAAATTAACAAGAAGTAGAGAAGAGATTATCGAAATACGAATTAAAATCCGAAATATCCAATAATCTAAACCCTAGTTCTTGGGTCTGATGAAGAAAACAGAAAGGATTCGGAGGAAAGGGGAAAAGAGAGGAAGAAGATGTGCGTGCGTTCGTGTTTTTTCTGAATGTCCTCAATCCCAAAAGGGCATTCCCCTTTTATACTCCCCCAATTCTTTCCTAAACCCTACTACTACTAGGAATTGGATTACAAGGCCTTCTCGGCCAAAATTAGGAATTCAGCCCAACTCCTTCTCCATGTCTTTATTCTTTGAAAATGCTCCATAATTTAGTCTCATTCAGCTCCAAATCAGCTCCAAATTAGCACTTCATGCTCCTGTTGTTCATCTCCAACTATGTGTGTAATCTGATTATCAAATACAGTCCATCAGTGCTTAAATTCACATAATTCAGCAATTAATTCTTCAGAAAAACACACAAATATCAACACATCACTCCTCAACGGTAAATTTATAAAACAACAGTAAATTTATTGTGTGCAAAATAAAAGAAGCCAAACAAATTAATCCGATTCCGTTGAGAATATTATATTCTAAAAGAATAGCAATTTATGAATGAATTGATTGAAAGAGAAACAACATATTGAAAATTGGTCAAAATTGTTTGACCAACATACAATTGAGTTTGAATTTACTATTATTCTATTTTCACTTGGGTCACAAAACCATTGATAGAAAAGTCTTAATAAAAATAAACCTGGGAAATGAATCCTACCACAAATAGCAATCACGTGGACCCCCACTTCTGACGTCCTTCTCTCTCCTCCTCTAAACTTCCTTTGGCAGAGGTGAAAATAGTGGAATGATCACATGTGATTTGTCTCTGGTATTAATAGAGTACCGTTCATTTTTAATATCCCTTTTCATAATATATTATAATATTTCAGTGTATGTAAAGCATTTGTTTTATTTCAGGTATTTAAAATGAATTCCGTAGAGGAAACCATGAAAGCCAAATTTGGAGAAAAATGAGATTAATGGCATTTTTGGACATGTGAAATTGTGAATGATATTCAATAGTTGATTTAAATAAGTTCTTTTGGTGTATATTTAAGTTTAGACTGTATTTATAGTTTGACCATGCAATAATTGTGCTCATTGTTCTTTTGATAAATTCTAACTTTAAGTATTATTATTTTCCAATAGTGTAGTGTAGTAGGTACCAAGTAATCTTGTAGTGTAAGATTTGAGAGGTGAAGAAAACTTAAAACAAATGAGAAAATAACATATATATATATATATATATATATATATAAAGAGTAACAATATTATTTACCTATTGTACAATAGAGAGAGTGGTCAAAAAGCCTAAGGAGGAATATGTTGTAGAGCTAATGATATTTGAAAGTATATATGCATCACTAGAAAATAGTACACTAGAAAACATGTCATGCTTTTAAGAGTGGAATAGTACACTAGAAAATTTAATGGGTAAAAACAGGCCTTTGCATATTTTACTATTTGGTACTTCTACTTCTAAATCTAATTCTTAACGGCCCCAAAGGAATAAAAATGCTAACAAAATAGGCAGGAGATTTTGGAGTGTCCCACGCTTCTTCAATCTTTCATCTGTCCCACGCTAATAAAATGTCATATCTACTTCGTATCATCGTTCTTATCATTTATGTTTATTAGGTTTATATTTATTATTGACTAATGTAATTTTATTACCATTAACATAGGTAATAATGATGAATTCATATAGTATCATATTTGTGCATCAGGACAAGTATTATCTAGTATAAATGTACTATAGCAAAATTGATAAAGATAAAATTGAAAGCAAGTTTCATATGTAGTGTTCTCTTCCTAATCTTATCCAAAACAAAACCAAAAAAGAATTAAAATTTTCTATATATTGTTGTAAAATAGAAGTCGGCTTACCTTCCCGATTGGTCTTCTCGTTGGAGAAGAAAATATTTATTTTTAATGTGTTAATTAGTTGAATATATATTAGTGGTATTTGATATATAGGGTGATAGAAACCAATTTTTTGTCAAATTTTTTCATAACCCTAATTAAATATCAAATACATCGATATTTGTTGTTCCATTATTTTTATCACCTTTTTTAAAAGTTGAATAACGTAATTTTTGTTAAGTTGAAAGCTACACATATCTATACATGTGAATGGACGATACTACCCTCAACCAAATGGATGGAAAAACATTCTAACACCTCCATCCACCCAAGTGATGCTATTTGAAACATTTTCAAAAGTATAGTTATGTCATTTGATATTTTCAAAATTTAGTGGTGTTATTTGAAACTTTAGTAAATAATAGTGGTCATTTATAAAATTATCATATTAAGCATGATCATTCAGTGCTTGATCATATTATCTGTTATGTGTTGATCTCTTATATATTAAGCCTGATCATTTCGTTAGACTAGATGAGATAAGTCTCATTTGAGAATTATTTTTTATTGAGTCACTATAGGCTAGAAAACATATACCACTACTTTTAAAAATAGTAAATGCGAACGCACACGTAGCTCATGACTTGCCCTTTTTTATAAGGCACCTAAATGTGAGGTTACTCTACACGCAAATACGTAAGAGAGGAGCGCGAGATCACTATTGGAAATTTTATTGGGATATATTAATTATAGCATGGAGTTTTAAAAATATTTTATCTCTTAGGATATATAAGATAAGATCCAACGATTTACATCATCGCTTTAATTATCTACTGGAGTATATGATAATTTCTTATGCGAAGAAAACTGGAGATGTTCGGCTTAGCAATCATATTCCTGTTTGGCTTCTCCAAAGCTCCTTCCGTTTCCAGTCCGAGCTTGCTCGCCGGACACTCTCACATCATACGCGAAGTAGACGATTGCCGGCCGTGTAGTGTAATGTGTAGGATCGATAAAAAAGAACTTAGGTGAAACGTGGCCTTGAGCGTGTGGTTGTCAGGAAAAGCTTATCGGGATGCGTGCGGCGGCATCCACAACAGCCCCACTAGTGCAAATCAGGGGATTTAAGGCACTTTTTTAAGGCGGTTCCGTAGACCACCTTGGAACCGCCGTAAATGGTCATGTCTTTCGAACTCGAAAGACCAATTCGTAAGGTATGAGATGGCGGGTGACCAGAGAAGGCGGTTCGTGGTATTTTTACGGCGGTTATAAAAAAAGTGCCGTAAAACTCATTGTTTTTCGAATTCGAAAGAGTAGTTCTGCTGCTTTATTTAAATTTTCGAATGAGAAAGAGTAGTTCTGCTGCTTTATTTGTTCTTTCGAATGAGAAAGATGGTTCTGCTGTCTTACGAATGAGAAAGAAGGTTTTTTGTTGACTTATTTTGACTTTCAACCCAATAAACCCTAAACACACTAAATCTAAATTCTAAACTACTAAAACTCTAACCACAATAAATTGAGTTTATACTAAACAAAAACCAATTCTTATTTAATTTTTTATAGGCACTAATTAAATTAAGATGAATCAATCAAAATTCACACATTACTTGATTTTCTACAAACCTTAACTAACAAGTTATTGACTCTTCATAAAATTATTAAATTAGACTAATGAAAGATCAAAACTCACTTAATCTTTTATAAACACTGGTAACTAAAATTACTTTAACTAATGGAAGGTCAAATCTTATGACTTTATATACTAACTGAATTGATTTGAATTAGTCAAAGGTCAAACTTTAATTGACCTTCTAATAACAACAACTATACACATTCAAAAGTTATTTGTTACTAGACTTTTTACAAACTCTAACTCATACGTACCTTATTACTAAAAAACACTACTAACTAAATGAGTTAAACTAATGAAAGATTAACCATTACTTGACTCTCTATAAATACCAACTATACTAACTTATCCCATATAAGGTCAACCATCGCTTGATTTCTATAATCACAGATAATTCATATTAATCTAATTATGTTACTTAAATAGCAACATAACACAACTGCCACCAAGTATATTTAAGTGGTTCATATTTAGTACCGCTGAAACGCGTTTTTTTCAAATGATTGAAATATGATGTGACGTCGTGTCACTGGTGAGCCGTCAAATTGTTTCAGCGGTTGTTCATTACCGCTGAAACGTATGAAATTAGCAAAATTAGCAAAAATTTCATTATTTAAGCAAGATAATTAAAATTTTGGATCTTAATATCCATTATATTGTATATAAGAAATTTTTCATATAGGTTTTGTAAAAAACACACACATTTTAGGCGACCTAGTAAGAACGCTGATGTTTCAATAACACATTCACTACTTAAAATTTAACCAAAGTATTTAATTTAACACATTTCACTACTTAATAACACATTCACTAATCAAAACTTATAATTTAACCAAAAGTATTTAATTATTATAAATTTGATTCAAACACACCACCATCCATAATTTCACATGTAAAACTATAATTTAATTGATTTTAAAAATAATTTTAATCACATTTTTCCATATTTGAATATCAAATATTAAACTAAATGAAATTAAAAATATGTAATGAAACTACTTCTAATTATTAAAATTCATATAAATTAAGAAAAATAATAAAATTTATCCGAAACCAAATAGGGAATGATATTTATTATAAAATTCATTAAATGTATTAAATTTTAATGTATTTACTGCAATTTGATCTTAACCGTTCATATCTTTTAGTCAACTCATCTTTGCCATTAAAATTTGATCTTAAAACCTGACCCCTTCTCCTTAAATTCATCAATCTACAACTTCTCCGCCCCTTTCTTTGTGATTTTTCCCGTAGAATCCCAAACCCAGAACTCTGCGATTTCTCAGATTCTCCGGTAATGGCTCCGGCTCTGGCATAACCTTCGCCGAATAGTTCACCGGAGCCGACCCATCGAACCCTGCACAACGACCTGTAGACTGATGCCCCTCGGCCTCCATCAACACAGCCACAACCATCGAATCGCCTCCATCAACACAACCACAACCATCAAATCGCGGACACGGCAACCTCCGTTCTAGGCTCAGCGGACACGGCGGTGAGGTCGGATTTTACTTTAGTTTTGATTTTCATTAATTTTGTGAGAATTGGATAATTTAACTGAATTTAAAAATCGATACAACATTCATTGGGGTTTTCTTGCTTGTTCTGTTATTTAACATCATTAGAAGAAACATTAACTTTTGTTTGGTATACCCTAGGAGTTTCTTAGGTGAATTTAGGCTGTGTAATCATTTATACACTCTTATGACTGTGTGATAGTACGAGTTATTAGGGTGCTTGTTTTATATTATATTTTTTGTCTCTTGCTAGCTGATGATTGTTTTGTTTTATTAACATAACTAGAGCAGGAATCATTACCATTTTAAACAGTTTTATGCAGATTGTTATATACATCATCAGCATAATATTTATCAATATAGGGCTTTGGATTAATTTTATGATATATTACTTTACCATGTTAATATGTTTTCAGATTGGTGTTGTTGTAATGCGATTTGTGTTGTAAGTTGTAACATGTCTGTTATTGCATGATGCTGTGTTTGTGTGTGTGTTAAGTATTAGGTGTAGTTTAATAGTTTAACATGGTCTTGTAAACAGATGCTCTTGTGTACTCTCTAAAGTTTAGAATTTTTTTATGATGTGGTTTTCATTTGTGTTTCTGTGATATCACTCTTGCCTTTTATCTGATGTGGTATACTTGTTATTTTTCTGTACAGACAATGCTGTTGTAATTGTGAACCCCAAGGGTGAAATGAAAGGTATTCTATATAATTTCCCTTTAAGCATTCTGGTCTGTAGGTGTCTGTACTTATGCATTTGAATATTTGCCTGATGAATTTTGGTGTAGGCTCTGCTATCACTGGTCCTGTTGGGAAAGAGTGTGCTGATCTTACATGCGGTGAACTTGAGAACAAGAATGAGCAGGCTGGCCACCATGAGTGATGATGAGTTTGCTTTTGGGAATCTCTGCTACATTCACTTGCAATGGTGATTCTATAAGTTATGGTGACTTGGTTGGGGTGACGAGTGAACCACGAAGATTATCTTCTTAGATTTTCTTTTACTAAATTTTACTTGTTATTGAATTGTATTTTTATATAGTTGTATTCCAGTATGATACAATCATAATGTATAATTATGATAAACCTAATGTGATTGGTTTTGATTAATTCCGAGCTCATTTTTTCACTCACTCGCAATAGTGCTTAACGAACTCGTAAGCACTATGGCGAGTGGGTTATTTTTTTGGAAGATTCGTAATGTGTTTCGAATGAGAAAGACCTTTCTGCTGAGTTACAAAGTTTTTCGAATTAGAAAGACTTTTCTGCTGGTTTACAAAGTTTTTCGAATTAGAAAGACCATTCTGCTGGGTTACAAAAAAATTACGAATTCGAAAGGTTTTTTACGTTGACGCGGTTATAGTAGATGACACTTACGAATTCGAAACATGACATGTGAAACTTTTCGAATTCGAAAGATGTCAAAATTTTACGGCGGTTGGGGGAACCGCCTTAAAAATCATTCCCATTTACGGCACAGCCAGAGAAGGCGGTTCCAATGTGCCTTCTCTGGTACGTTGGAACCGCCTTAAATCCACTCTTTCTCCACTAGTGCCCTAACTAATAGCCGGAAAGTGGTTTCCGTCGAGAGAAAGGGTTGGTTTTCTCTTCAATTTTTCCAAAATCCACCTTACCTTTTCAAAATTAATTCTAAACAAAATAATGCTATTTTTAGAGTCTTCTTCAACAATTTTCCATAAGTGTTGAATATTTAATTAGCTTCTTAACTTCATTATTCTAGATTATTCTCTCTTCTGGAAAATTCTACAGTCCCGGGACTGGACTGAATATTTTAAACGATTTATCATCGTTGGATTAACTTTTAAAGGCGAAGATAAATTTAAATTCAAATTCAAAATTTTCTAAAAATATATAGATTAAGTTGTTTTATGTGGTATTCTTACGTGACTGAACTTTCAGTCAAAAAAAGAAAAACTGAACCGTAGTCTCTCCCCCTTCTTCTTCCCTTTCCTTCTCATATACTCTTCCTCTTACTTTCTTATTTCTTATGAAATCTTTTACTATCATTTTAATATTTTATAATTATTCATTTTTTTCGACAGTAGTTCACCATTCAACATATTACATGATAGATATGCTTTCTAATTAACTTTTCATTTTCTTCCAAATTTTTTTCGATTTAGATTATTTCTTTTCTGCTATTCTTCACCTCTAATTCAATTAAAAGAAATTAATATTAAAATTCATACATAATATGATAAATAATAAATTTAAATATTTCCATTAGAAAAAAATCGGCCACTGGCCGAGGGTGATATCTAGTTTTAGTAAGTATAAGAACAAAAGATTAAGCAATCTCCAAGAAAGGTCATGAAATGTAAGAATCTCTCTCCCTCCAATATGCGCTAAGCATCCTTACGGGTTTCCAGAATACGAGCAAGCTGTAATTCAAGACTCAATTTAAGCATTCCTGAAGGCTAATAACATGCCTTCTTAGTCAGTATTGTAACAAAAATACAAACTTTCACACATAACTAATTAAAAGAATTCATCAGAAGAGAGTGTATATCGTAAGATCACTTCGTTCTTCGTAGGTAAGACGTTTATGAAAAAATGAAGAGAAAGTCTTGGGTGAGACCTGTTCTTGTGGAGACCAAGAGCAGGGGAATGAGCATTTACTGTTTCTGCTTGATCTTTTAGTCAGTTTGTTTGATTTTTCAATCAATTCCCTTGAGTATTTTTGTTTTGCCTTGATTTTTCAGTTAATTTGATCTTTCGTTCAATTTGCTTGATCTTTCGGTCAATTTTCTTGGTCAATTTCACCAACGACAAATTCAATCAAGGAAATCGGCAGGTTTAAAGCTCACCAACAACAAATTCAATCAATAGCAGTCTCATATAATCTTTGGTCTCATTTGAGACAGGTCTCAAATGAGAATTTGCCAAAAATGAAAGCAATTAAAAAAATGAAACCTGGGCTAAATATTTATTAATCTAATTAACCCACAAAACTTTTTGGACAAAACACACAAGTAATTCATACACTAGTTGGACTGAATACGAAATGAAGGCGGTTCCTGGATACGTTTAAAGGTGGTTCTGAAACGCCTTTGCTGGTGGTGCCGTAAAACAAAAAATGGAACCGCCCGTTAATTTATACCCTGTTACGATTTCGTAACAACAAAATATCAGACACCGAACTCGAAAGACGAATCATAGACTTGGAAGTGGATTTAGCGATAGGTGGTTACGATGTCGTACGCACACGTAAACAAATGCAAGAACATTACATTTCTTAAATCACATAACTAACCTAAGGAACGTAGATGTATGGTGAATTAAATGTTGAACTTTTCACTTTTAAATTTGTCTATTAATTAATCATGATCATGAGAAATCTTTGTTCCGTACACACCAAAATGTTACCTAAAAAGGTACATTCAATTCAACTTATTCAATCAGCATCAATTAGCACTAATCAGTTCCAATCAGCACCAATAAGCACCAATCTGCACATTTTACCATACTTTTCAGCTGGTTTCAACACCTTTAGCACCAAATCAACATCAATCAGGACATTTTTAACTCAAATGGAAAGTGGTATCTCCAACCCTATGAGTGTTGACGATTTATACATAAACACGACCGAATAAAACTCAGAAAACGAGTATTAGGCCAGTTTATTTTCTTCGCTTATATAATTTTGTACGTATCAGTTTTGATGGGATGATTATAATATGTAAAGGGTACGTACGTACAAAATTAGGTCTTGTAATTCCGTCCATGCTGAAATACTCCTTATAAGTTAATAACAGCTGCTTGCTTCGTGTGCATATATATATATGGCAAATTCTCATTTGAGACCTGTCTCAAATGAGACCAAAAATTATATGAGACTGATATTGATTGAATTTGTCGTTGGTGAGCTTTAAACCCGCCGATTTCCTTGATTGAATTTGTCGTTGGTGAAATTGACCAAGGAAATGATCAAGAAAATTGACCGAAAGATCAAGCAAATTGAACGAAAGATCAAATTAACTGAAAAATCAAGGCAAAACAAAAATACTCAAGGACATTGATTGAAAGATCAAACAAACTGACTAAAAGATCAAGCAGAAACAGTAAATGCTCATTCCTCTACTCTTGGTCTCCACAAGGACAGGTCTCACCCAAGACTTTCTATATATATATATGGGAAAGGATTTTTAACAGTTATATTTTTTTACACAAATTTTACACATCATTTTAACCATCCACTCTAATTTAATGGTTGAAAATAATTAAATATTTTCAGATTCATTATATTTTCCTTTTTCAGTTTTCCCAAAATTATTTTCTCCCCATGTCCGCTTCTCCAACATTGAACTGTATTATATATCTTAGCCAAGACATGCGTACGCACGTACGTAATGAAATGCGGGAAACATTACATTTCTTAAATTACATAACTAAACTAATTTTCAATTGAGAATGTCTCATGTATAACGGTCCTAATTAGGACAGGTGGCAAATTAAATCCAATATATATTGAAATTTTTAACTAAATCCAATATTAAATTCTTCTAGTGATATTTAGCACGGGAGAGATAATAATCAAAAATATTTATATCTAAGACAGAGATGATTCATATAGGGGAAAAAAAAGACATATATGATTGAGCAAATCCAAAGTCAAGGCTCCTTAAATATACTATATGATAATTTCTTATGCGAAGAAAACTGGATGTTCATTTTTTTCCTATCTTATGGATTATATATATATATATATATATATATATATATGTGTGTGTGTGCAAGATTGATGTATATATCGTGAAAAGCCTGATGCATGCATGGCTGATGAGGATAAGAACTAACTGATCAGTTCAATAAATTCATTCGTTTTAACAATTTGAATCGTAAAGAATAATGAAATTTTCACTTCCTGATCTATTTCTATTACAGCCTAATCTATTTTTTCCTGGTGCTTCGTGTTCATCTTATATGTCATCTATTTTCAGGGCGTCCAATGTTTTCAACTATCAATATATACTACTTCGCACTATTTTTTATTCATTTTTGAATTCGAAGTCCCCACACACGTTGCTTATTTTGTGTTTACTTTATAATATCAATGGATATGTACATATAGATTATAGAGATTAATTACTTATAGATATATATACATGGTTGAAAAATCTCTATATTCTTGTTTCACTGAAATCACTATTTTAAAGAATCAGCTGAACTTCCTCCGAGAAATACAATACAACAAGACAAAACGACTCAATTCAATAAATTGATTTAACAGCTTACATATCAGTTTCAATTTTGAATGGCTAATTCGTTACAGGATATAGGTGTAAAATTGATTTAAAAATATAGGTGTAACCAAAAATTTGATACTCGTAAATTTCCGCTCATTCCACTTGTTCTACTTCTACTTCTAGTGTTGTGAACATTAGAGAGTAGTTTTATAGTGATTTAGAGTACTTGTAAAACTTTGATTTTTGATTTTGAATATTTTTCTTATTGTTAATTCGGTTTTTCTAACGAGTGCCCATGGGCACTCGTTAACATGGAAATATTCCATGGTTTAACGTGTAATCAATCAGTATTTATGGAACTTTTATTTCACCGTAATAAATACTAGTATAATTATTTCATTCTTAACCCATACACTAACTTCAAGATTATTAATGCTTACCTAATATCAATCCATACCATATTGATGTATATCTTCTTCATTTTTTTACCGGATATCTATCTAATATATCAATTAAATCATACCATATGTATTCTTTCTGTTTAATTTCAATCTATACTTTATTTTTTCAAAATTTTACGTAGATTATAGATAGTATATATTTGGCACCAATCCATACCATATTTATCAAAGACTATATGTATATAAGGCATGTATAAAAGATTAAACCCTCACAACATTCAATTTACTTTCCTTAATTCAATTAAAATCACTTTTAAGTTCAAATTATAATTGTAATTTATTTTATTATATAGTGAGGATAACTTATCATATATTAACGAAATTGTGATTTTTAAATTATAACATGATTAATTAAAATATAGGAATAGTCATACGATTGTACTTTTACAAAAAATAAAAATATGAGTGTATGATTGGATATAGAAAAACAAAGTTTTGATTTTAAAATAAAATTTCATGAAGTTAAATATAAAGGTAGAAAATATGGTAAGATTAGTTTATATTGTAGACATTACTAACGTTGAAATTAATGGAATACTCATACGATTGTATAATTATGAAATAAAATTATGAGTATATGATCAAAAAATAAAGTTTTTATATTTTAAAGTAATATTTCACGTGAGCTAAAATTAGAGGTAGAAAATATGGTACGGTTTGTTTAGAAACATTGATAACATTAATTTGAAATTAATGGATAAACATTGGAGTAAACAAAAAATTAGTATTGAATGGTGTATTTATTATGGTGACATAAAAGTTCCATAAATACTGATTGATTACACGTTAAACCATGGAATCTTTCCATGTTAGAAAAACCGTTGTTAATTAATATAAGTTGAACAATTGAATTATTTTTTTTGATACTTAAATCTATCGCTCCCCTAATTATTTGTGCTGTTCCGTCACTCTGAGTCATTCTTCTCAGATACTTGGAGCAAATGACCAAGGATGACAGATCAAGGGCTACGCTATGCATGAACAGTGTTTATTGGGAGTAAAACAGGGGGCGTGGCAGAGGAGAGAGACTCACGCGAGCGTAAAGCTGAGTCTTGTTACATGTTTGACACGTAAATAGCAAAAACATTATTTCAAAAAGGAAATGATTACTACCTACCACGTCACCCTGCAGTGCAGATTGGACGTAAAAGGTTAATTAATATTCTTTATTCTTAGGTTAATGTTAAACCAAGATATACAACGGTCCTTAACCTCCCCACAATGATAAAGCAACATATTAATTAATCAATCCAGCCTCCTGATTCAAAAATAATATGATTATATTTAGGCCAGGTTTCCTGAGATTATCAGTATATTATATCAGTTCAGTTTAGTTCAATTTAGTTCAGTTCAATTTAATGAAAATGTTATTTATTGAAATTTAGGTTAATTCAGTTGTACTGTTATTTTTCAATACATTAATTCAGTTTAATCTAGTTTAATTCAGCAATAAATAACTTAGCAAACAGGGCCTTTGACCTTTAAATCTTGTCCGGGTCCATATTTCTCATCTCCTAACAGCCATTACTTTTGTGTTAATACGTACCATGAGTACATATATATAGAAATTTTGCATTAAGGTCGGAGAACTTTTATTATTTGAAAATAGGGTGTAATTTTAGTATAATTTGTAGAAGGACAATAGTTTATTAATTTAAATTTTCTTAGTAAGGCTATTTAACTAAGACATTAACACTCCTATTTTTGTTTAAGTTCAATTATGTACATATATATAGAAATTTTGCATTAAGGTCGGAGAACTTTTATTATTTGAAAATAGGGTGTAATTTTAGTATAATTTGTAGAAGGGCAATAGTTTATTAATTTAAATTTTCTTAGTAAGGCTATTTAACTAAAACATTAACACTCCTATTTTTGTTTAAGTTCAATTATATTTAGTTAAGTTTAACTTCACTAAATATTTAGTGTACAGTTAGGCGGCTACCACGTCACCCTCCATGCAGTCCTGCAGTGCAGATTTGACGTAAAAGGTAACTACTGATGGCCATCTAAATGTGTATTTTTGACTATTATGGCCCTGTCCTATTCAGCTGCGAGCTGGCTGATTGAGATGATTGGTGCTGAAACTAGATGATTAGGGCTGAAATTAGATGATTGGTGCTGAAACTAGATGATTAGGGCTGAAACTAGATGATTGGTGCTGAAACTAGATGATTCCAGCTGAAACTAGATGATTAAGATAATTGGTGCTGAAAGTAGATGATTGGGGCTAAATTGAGTTGAGAAATTAATATTTATCATTATATTAATATTTTGTAATAAATTACATAAAAGTTAATTTGTGTAGAAAAATATTACTTGGTAGATTCTAGATATCCAAACACTCCTGGATACATGGCTCCATTTAGTGATGAACCTATTAAAAGGCGTCTACTGCAATTTAGAAATGCAGCACCTCGAGGAAGAAATGAACATTTTAACAAAAGACATTCTTCGCTTAGAATGAAAGTAGAAGGGGCTTTCAGTGAGTTGAAGAGTACTTGAAAAATCTTAAAAAGAATGCCTCAAACAGCTAAAGATGTCCAAATGACAAATCATGTTTCACGCACGCTTCATACCTTCATTCTAATTCAAAAGTTTGGCATTCCTGTTTTAGATCATCCCGAGTGTGTAGGTAGTATTGAATATTGATCCAAATGTATACGATGAAAATCGAAAAGCAGCTATGGCAGAAGTGCGTAACACTATAGCCTTACAAATTTGGCAATCAAAAAATGATGATGTTAGTGAAGATGAAACATTAGATGCAATTTATAAAATTATTGGAAGCACTAATATGTATGCAACAATTGATAATTTGTATAATTATTGGTTCATTAGTATAATGATTTGTAATTTATTTATTTTTGAAGAATAATTGATAATTGTGAATAGTGAATAGTTGTATCGAATATTATTGGTTCATTAGTATAACGATTTGTAATTTATTTGTTTTTGAAAAATAATTGATAATTGTGAACAATTGCATCGAATGGAATTGACCTGGATTTGCTTATAAACCCACAAATCAAACATATTAAATTCCTACCAACATTTTAAACTAATTTAAAAGGAATCGAAATGTAAATAATATTTTATACTAAATTTCAAGTACGTAAGTCGCTAAACAAATTTATTTGTGTTCAAATGATTAAGTTGATGAAAGTAGATGATTGAGATGATTGGTGGTGAAACTAGATGATTCTAGCTGAAACTGGATGATTGATGCTGAAACTAGATGATTGATACTGAAAGTGGATGTTTGCAGGTGAAACTAGATGATTCTGGCTGAAGATGATCAGAAGAATCTGAACAGGACAGGGCCTATATGTACGGTCTTTTTTTTTGTTGCACTTGTCTATAGGCCAAAAGAAAATTTAATAGAGTGTAAACTTCAATACATAATTTTATTTTATTTTTGTAAAAAAATGCATCAATTTTATATAATTTTTAAGGCAAATTCTCATTTGAGACAGACAAAGATTATATGAGACTACTATTGATTGAATTTGTCGTTGGTGAGGTTTAAACCCGCTGATTTCCTTGATTGAATTTGTCGTTGGTGAAATTGACCAAAGAAATGATCAAGAAAATTGACCATTTAGAACAATTTCACGAGCTCCCGCAGCTGCATTATCGAAGACTTCATCTCTGGATCACTGAACACCAGATCACGGACGATCAAATTACCACGCATTTGCTTGAGCGCGCGTCCCAGTCGCTGCCATATTATTAATCCTGTATACGAATTCTCGCCGGACGTTGTCGTCCCGCTTACTGATATGGTGGCGGGCCGCCTCGCTGCCGTCATTCATGAATTTCAGCTTGTGAGGTAGGCGTCGAAACAAGCGGTCAACCTGGAGTGAGTGCTGCCGCCAACCGCAGCCGAACCATCTGGCCGGTTGAGGAACCTCGTTCAAGAACTCGTTGTAATCGTTAATGTTGCCGAACTGATTATTTTCTCTCACTCTTGCGTGTGTGTAAGTGTAACGGAATTTGCATAGAATATAGATTTTTTGCAATGAATGTTTCCATTTTTTGATTAATTAAATCCGCACCATGCATATATGATGTTTTCATTTTATGTCTATGTTTATTTTAGTTAATTATTTCAAATTTCTTGAAGTTGATTGTTATTTTAAGTAATATTACTATTGTATAAGGAGTAAAATAGTTATTTCATTAGCTGTAAATTAGTTCAGTTCAATTCAGGGCCTAACTCTTGCCTCTGCTTTTGCAACTAATTGATTCTATTATTTTAATTTCTATAAATTTATTCACCAAGATCGTTTTAGCTGATCTAAACTAAACTTTAGTTAGATATAAAAAAGTGAAATGAATAATAATTATACTATATTAACAGTGTCGACAATTCAATTTGTGTGGGAATTTAATTTTTCTGTATTAGTTGGGTAGACCGCGCTTTGCGCCTCAATTTAATTAACAATCTAATATACCATTATTGGTCACTAATGTATCTATTTAGAAAAGGTTATGGATGTACTTTGATAAAGAAGTTAAAGGAAATTGATGAAATTTGGGTTAATTTAGTCACACTAATTTTTTTTTAAACACATTAATTTTCACGTCATTTTAATCCTGTTCAATTTAGTTCTGCAAAACATAAGTTCGTACAAACAGGATCTAACTGTATATTATTTTTTACTAAAACAACATAATATCAAAATTTATAAAATTATCATTTACATAAGTATGCAATCTAAGGCCCTGTTTGCTAGAGATTATTTCTTGATGTACTGAATTGAATTGAACTAAACTGAAATGAAGTGAAAATTAATGTATTGAAAAATGGAATCAGTATGATTGAATTAACCTGAATTTCATCAAATTGCATTTTCACTGAATTGAACTGGTCTACATATAAGCTCTGGCAAACAGAGCCTAAGGCCCTGTTTACTAGAGCTTATTTTTTGTTGTACTGAACTGAACTGAACTGAACTGAACTGAAATAAATTTAAATTTACTGAACTGAACTGAAATAAATTTAAATTTACTGAACTGAACTGAACTGAATTGAAATAATTTTAAATTTACTGAACTGAACTTAACTAAATTAAAATAATTTTAAATTTACTGAACTGAACTAAACTGAAATAATTTTAAATATATTAAACTGAACTGAAATAAATGTAAATACATTTATATTATTTAAATATAAAAACACGTTGAGGTGATATAATCTGAACTGGATTGAGTTAAATATCATCAAATTACAGTGCATATGATATGAACTTATCTAAACTGAACGGAATTGTTCTGAACTGAATGAAACTGAGGTGATATAATCTAAATCTAAACTGTACTGAACTGAATTGTTCTGAACTGGATTAAACTGAGGTGATGTAATCTAAATCTAAACTGAACTGAATTGTTCTGAACTGAAACAAACTGAACTGAACTAATTCCAAATTGTTATATAATGAAGACATATTATATTTGGTTGAGTCGATTTAAATGAATCACGATTCAAATAATTATATTGGATGTATAAAAAGTAAAAGTTATGGTATATTAAAGAAATATATTGAGTTGAATATCATAGCCATGTATTTTGTATATCATAATATTATTGTATTAAAGAGGATATGAGTCTATCATAAAATTATATTTAAGAGGATATGAATTGAACTGAACTGAATTGTTCTGAACTGAAAAAAACTGAACTGAACTAATTCCAAATTGTCATATAATGAAGACATATTATATTTGGTTGAGTCGATTTAAATGAATCACGATTCAAATAATTATACTGGATGTATAAAAATTAAAAGTTATGGTATATTAAAGAAATATATTGAGTTGAATATCATAGCCATGTATTTTTCAGGGGATCTGAACTAAATTGGACTGAACTGATATGAATTGAACTAAAATAAAAATAATATATTTTTATTTGTTATTAATGAATGCTCATCCTCATATAAAAGGAAATTTGATGAACTGAATTGAACTGAATTAAATTTAAATTTATTTAACTGAACTGAACTGAACTGAAATAATTTTAAATGTACTGAACTGAACTGAACTGAACTGAAATAAATTTAAATTTACTGAACTGATCTACAGATAAGCTCTGGTAAACAGGGCCTAATAATAACAAAAATTCAATTAATACGGTGGAGCCATGCTAGTATATAGGAAAAACTAATAGATGGTGTAATAGTTGATTTAATGGAAATTCTTATTTGAGTTTTTTTTTTACATAATGTAAATTTTTTTTTTTGTGCGACCGGATCCAGTATGCACGCATGCATGAAGGAGGAGACTTGCGATAAGTTCACAATGTACCAAATTTGCAACTTAATTGGAGTATTTACAAATTCCCTGATCTTAAATAAGTTCTCTTGTAAATTAAATTACAGTATTACTTTTCTGATCTAAGCAAATCCATTTCAACCAACAAGCACAAAAACTTTATTTTTCAAACATTAGCCATATATAAAAATCGCACAAACAAAGATTAATCATATATATATGTCAATCGTCCTCCGGCCGCCTGAATATCCATCTTCTCCCTCAAATCGTGATCATTCGACATCGGACTCTGGCGTCACTGACAGCGTGAAGCTCCAATCCTGTTCAAAAGATGTTTATGTAAAATTAAAGGATAGTTTTAGGAAAGGCGCAAAAATATAATGCCTGATGGATAAATCCTAAAAAGATGAAGGAAGGAAAGGCGGTTTTTCTGTTAAACCGCATTCCCGTGCGTTATACTATCCATAAGGAACCACATACATTACAAATAGCGTTTTTCATATATTTATATTAGAACCCGGCCGAACCAGTCGCATATGCCTTCATTTTCATAGTGTGGTGCACTTCATGAGTAATAAGAATATTATCCGAGATCAATCTACCTGAAATGAATACAAACTGTGATGGGGAGATAATATCATTCATAACAGGTCGGATTCTATTCGCCATAACCTTAAATGCCAACCTATAAGCCATATTACACATGCTAATAGGTCGAAACTGTGTAATGCAGTCAGGCTGAGACACCTTCAGACAATGTGTGTGTAATTCATCCTCGGATCCAACACACTCCAACAAAAATTTGATGACATCATATTTAATAACATGCCAAAATTTCTAATAAAAGATAAAACTCATACCATCAAGCCAGGCGATTTCAATGGATGCATTTGCTTTATCGTCTTGGAGATATTTGCTTCAGTGTATGGCCTCGCAATCATATATGCCATTGTCGAGGTGACCTTCACTGGTAGCCGATCCAACACTTCCTCCATACGTTCCCTGTTCGGACTAGAAGACGAGATGACCATGTTCAAGAAAAATCCAATCTGTTTTCATAGCCATCTTGTCCAAATCTCATAAAATCAGTCAAATTTCCAACATATCTGCATAAATGGCATATAAGAGAGAAAACGTAAGAGATCTTTGAAAAAAAGGCTTACTGGGATGATAAGTCTGGCCCTGAATGTAGCGGTTAAGAGCAAGTCCAAGAGCTTCCCTATTTTGCGGGTTTTGAGAGATTATAGGGGTTTTATGCTCCAACAGCATCCCCATTTGAAGGTTCATCTTGTAGAGAGAGAAGAAAATCTACAAAGTTGTAGAGAACAAAAATTTAGGGGGTGGGGTGATTAAAATATCAATATTTTCTCTCTCTTTCTCTTTCTCTTTCTCTCTTTAAAATATCAATATTTCTGCTCCCCTAAATTGTAGCTCTGTTGGAGGAAAATATTTGGGTTAGGGGGCCTTGCTTTAGAGCAAGTCCAAGAGATCTCCTAAAATTTGCTACATAATAGGGGAACAAATTTGGTTCTCTAAATTATTTTGTTCAGTTTTATCAACTCCAACAGCTCCACTATTTTATAGCATATGATTATTTTATATATTAATAAATATATATAACTAAACATAGTCATATGTGATCTTGTTACGTTCATTGTAAAACATACTTTTATACTATATAGTTTTTATAATTTTTTGATATACACATTTATAGATATTCTAATTTTATAATCATGTTTAGTTAAAAATAGAGAAAAGTAGAGGATTTGGAGAGAGAAAGGGAGAGGTGGAAGGAGAAAATATAATTTTTTAATCAAACTCACCCCTAAAAATCTCCCTCTCTCTACAAAGTTATAAAGAGAGAACCAAAGCTACAAACTAGAGTTTTTTATAGGGGAGCTGTTGAAGCCATTTTGTAAGCAAAACCCTTAGGGGTGGTTTGGTTCGCGTACTAAACGTAATAAATATAGAATCCGCGTATTTAAGATTTTGGATTGTTGTTTGGTTAACGTATAATGGTTAAAACGCTGGAAATGACGATTCCGCGGAAATTCAATTTCCCACACAACGTGGGAAATTTCTTACCGAGTACTACCTAGGTCGAAATGAAATACGCATAATTTTTATACGAAATTACCATCTTCCCCAACCATTACGTAATTTTTCTACATGCATATATATATATATATATATATATTTTTTTATTTTTTTTATTTCCTCCAAATTTATTTGGCGGAAATTTCTGTTTTAAATTTCTTATAACGTTTTTTGTTTATTTAACTGTACGTATACATATTATTAACATGGGATTTCGAATGAAATATTTTATTGTTATCAAATTTTCTTATTTTATGATTTTATTCTTGAAGTATAATTATTTTTTGATTTTTTAGAGAACAATAAATTGTTTTTTATAAATTCAAGTGAATTTTTTTGATTATTTGGAAAATTACAATAAGTTGAATATTTTATTCGATTGAGTTCATTTGAATGTTTTTGGGATATATAGTTGAAAAACTGTTAGATTTGAGTGAGTTCATTTGAATGTTTTTTGATATATAGTTGCAAAATTGTTAGATTCGAAAGAAATACGTAAGTCAACCAAACAACCTGTAGTAAATAAAATCCTAGGAATTATAAAATACGAAGATGCAACCAAACAATTTTTTCAAATTCTGAGTATTTTGATGGAGAAATTTATTTCCGAGTAATTACCAAATCTGTGGGAATTTAATTCCCACATGAACCAAACGACCTCTTAAAAACTACCAAAATCCCCATAATAATTTTTGGGGTTTGTTTTAGGAAACCTGGACTTGCTCTTAAACTCTAAAGTAGAGAAAAATAAAAGGGGTTTGTTTGACTTGCTCTAATGCACCAGCTGGAGAAGCCCAGAAAGACTTCGGAGGCTCTATCGGGGCACATATAAAGTAATTGGTATTAATTTAACCCTTGATTTTGATCGTAAATTGACCCGGCAAATTACTTTAGGTCACAAAAATGACCGAATATGGTCGCTTTGGAAGGGAATATTTTATGTTTTGAAACAAAAGCTAAGCTACTTCGCCTTTTGCATACTTTCGACATTTGCTGCAAGTAGTAATGTAAGTTAAGCGATTGAGACTCCAAATAATTTTGCAAATTAGGACTCCCAATTAAGGAAAAAAAATACTGTTTTTATTAATTTTGATTTATTTATATTAAAGTTGAGAGCGTCTCCTGTAAGAATGTAAGATCTCCTTACGGTAAGAGCGGATCAAAAGGAAACAACCGCTTACCATATTAGGGGTTTCTATACAACTATTTTAATTATTTGGACCATAAAACATAAAAGATCAAGGAAATAAAGTGAAAAATATTACCCAAAACCTAAAAGATTAAACCAAATAAAAACATCAGGCCCAAAGCCTAAAATATCAAACCAAATCTAATCAAACCAAATAAAAGATCAAACTCAAGTATAACAATATCATGGTCAAACTAAAATAACTCAAATAATTAAAATAATCGAATAGTAACCCTCAATTTTATAGAAAATGGCCTCCTTTTGACTTTCTCTTACCGTAAGGTGCCCTTATTTGAGACATTCATATTAGAGTTAGGCCACCAAATCTTGGAAGAGACCGTCTCTATATAGAGACGTGATTAAATCTTAAATCACGGAGGGACCAATTTGCAATTTCTAAAAATTTTAAAAATTCACGCGCTACAGTGCCAAGTTGCTACAGTGTTCCCAAGTTAATTAAAACATGACCATTTTAACTTGAAACATAAACATGGACATTTTAATTTGAAACATAAAACATGAATATGAACATTTTAACTTGAAACAAAAAAAATGAACATACACATTTTAATTTGAAACATAAAACATGAATATGAACATTTTAACTTGAACATAAAAAATGAACATGAACATTTTAACTTGAAACATAAAACTTGAACACTTTAACTTGAAACTAAAACATGAACATTTTAACGTGAAACATGAATACTTTAACTTGAAATATAAAACATGAACACTTTGACTTGAAACTAAAATATGAACAATTTAACTTGAAACATAAAATATGAACATGAACATTTTACCTTGAAACATGTACCGAACTGTAGCAAAACACTTTTTTTTTTGTGGTAAAACCATCCTAAAGGATGGGAGGATTATATTAGACTCCCCAAGCCTATTAAAAGGACAATTGCAAAATAAATGGCCAAGACCAATAATAGTAACGATACAAGTTGAGAGCTAAAAGCTCATGAAGTAATATATTTGCTTCCAAAAGAAATGAAAAAAAAAAAGGCTAATATACTAATCTAATATCAACACAAAATCTTATATCCTCCGAACTGATTAGAGAATCGTCGAAACGAGAATCAACTTAGTCAAGAGATCTAGATTGAGGTGATAAACTATTTACATCAAAATAAATTAGACTATTTAGGAGTCAGTTCCATTGATAAAGGGATGGAGGGAAGCTCCTTATCCTCCAGATGGTCAGGCAAAAATCAGGCCACAAGGCTGTGGTGATGTAGGGGTGGTGCAGTAACATGATAGTGATCCACGGAGGAATTGCATCAGATTGAATTCCAGGTTAAAGTGTTCAGATCCTTATGTACTTGAAACAGAAAATTCATTCATTATGTAGCATCCATACTTGAAATTCTCAAAGTAGGTGTTCCCATTTGGTACAATCTAATCAGACCCTGAATCCTATCAGGAAGAAACCTAAAGCTAAAAGAGACATCACATTTGCATTACAAAAACAATTTAGCAATAGCATCAGCAGGCATATTTCCTTGTCTATGAACATGTATCAATGAGAATGGAGACATAAGATGATGCAAAGAATCAGCTAAGTTGAAAAGTTTCCAATGAGCATTGACTGGGTTGAGAATGAAGGAAATGGCATTAAGACAGTCAAATTCTATGATAATTGACTCAGAGTAATCAGAAGCATATTTGACAGCAAATTGTATAGCTTTCATTTCTGCCTCAAGTGGTGAATCAGCAGAGATGTAGCTACTATGAGCAGATATAAAGGCTCCTCTATTATCTCTAATGAGAAGACTAATACCAGCATGTCACAGAAGGAGAGAGTCTAATGATCATGTTATGCAGATTACTCAAACCATTATAAGTAAGGTAAAAAGAGAGCCTTTCCCAAATAGATGATAACCTCCTATACCCATAAAAGCATGCATAGTAGTCCAGATGTGTAATGAGAACAAGAATTATAGAAATGATATAAGGAATCCTCATTACAGCACAAAACACTGTAATGCCATTGTAGCAAAACAATGTTCACGCGCGTAACACTGTAGCGCATGATTTTTTTAATTTCTCAAAAATTGTAAATTGATCCCTCCTTGATTTTGATTTATTAAACTATTTACAATTTAATCCGATCTCTACATAGAGACGGTCTCCTCATAGACTATCTCTTAAAGTTAACGCCCTTATACATCACAGCAAAATTTGATATAAACTAAATTTTATTTTATTTGAAAATTTATTTTTAATTATTTAAATTTTCTTTTGTTATGTATACTTCATAAAAAAATTGTATACCCTTAAAATTATTATATTGCATGAGACCCAAAATCATAGGACTGGCCTCCAAGTTTTACTAGATATCATGATGTACACACGATTTCCTATATACAAATATCTCCAAAATTGCAAATTGGTCCCTCCATGTTTTTGAATTTCCCATCATATTTGCTTCTATTTTCTATATGTACACCTTGGCCACTGGTCTATATAGTCGTAGATTGCTAAAAAGTGTTTAAATACTATATGTATATCTAAATCCATAAATTAAAGAGAAAGTCGGTTATCAACGAAATTTAAATTTAGACCCTTGACATTTATGAATTTATTTTGATTTTACTTAGTAATTTGTTGACGTTACTGTATATGTATTTGTTTGCTTGAATTTCTCCCTTATTTTCAATTATTTTTAATTTATTTAATTTTTTTCGTTAATCTGCCCCGGAAGTCGATATTATCTGGTGATCATTTCTCTCCTTAGGTTTCATGTTGAGTAATCTTGTAGTAAGTTTTTTCACCCAATGTTATAAGGATTTTTCTCGTATTATAACTTACAAGTTGAGACAATTGGACAAGCCTTCGTGACTTTTTTAGAGTTAAGGGAGTTCAATAAAATCCCTCCACCGCTAGTTGTTTAAAATAAAATTGAAATAGTGTGAAAGTGCATTTTAGTGATATTTATGGAAAGTAGTCCTATTCCAAAAATGGAAAACAAATTTAGCCTTAAAATCAGAAAACTATTTGGAAACTCTTAAACTCATAAATACAAAAAACCCTTATTTATAATCCCCTTCATCTATTCATACTTTATGTTTTTTGCATCATGGGCCGGCAAAAATAAGAGAATTGACTCAAGAAATTATAGAGATAGTCCAACATTAGGGTATAGGAAAAACCATCATTATTTTGAGGTTTTCGATGGGCATGGAGGATGATGTCATCAACTCACCTGGTTTTGTAAAAAGATGAGGTTTCGAGTCGATTTCTGAGCCGGTTACAACAAGTGGAGTCGTGATATGCTATCATCTAAATGTAGTGTTAGTCAATTTACTATAAAGATTTATAACAATGTTGATTTAAACTAATTAACAACTAACTTTATGATAATCGTTAATTTTGAGTTATCTTTGTCTTTGGGTTCATGATATGTTGGGTTCGAGTTTGTGTCATTTTTGGACATGTATGAATCAATTCTGTGTTCAGTCGTGTTCAAGTAAGAATCCGTTATAGGGTTGATTTAAGGTTGGATTGGATCAGATTCAACCCATTGCTTTTTCGAATTATAATCTAGTTGCATGTCGTGTCGGGCTCAATACAATGCTTTTACGGATTAAAATCTGGTTACATGTCGATTAGGTTGGATGTTGGGTCGGATTGGATCAGGTTCAACCCGTTACTTTCTTGGGTTAAAATATGATTGCATGTCAATTAGGTTGGTCACAAATTAACACATACATGCTAGATACATGTAGGGCGGACCCAGGAATTCATCTCCCGAAGGGCCGGATTGTACATAAAAATTTTGAGTTCGAAACAAAGTAATAAAATGATAAAACAACGGTATAATAAAGTAATTTATTGAAAAATGTAATAAAAAATACATACAAAAACTAGCTAGTACTAAAGAAAATTAGTTGTTTGAGTGGTACTCTCCTCTCTTTGATCATATAAAAAGTATCGATAATCGAATCAATACCAATGGTCTCTGCAATCTCCCTTTCAATGTATAACAACAAATAATCTCGCAGAAAATCAATACCAATGATCTCGGCTCGGCTCAGCTCGGTTCATTTACACCACTATACTAGTACTCCTTTTCTTTGTTGTTCTGTTTTAAACTTTTAATTGTATATAACTAATAATTATAAATCCTAATCTAAATCTAAATCTAAATCCTCATTTGGTAATAATTAATAATTAATTCGTGGATCCCACGGTTCCACTAAAGAAGGAAAGCAAGAGATCATACTCCACTCCACTTCTTCTCTTGAGTTGATAGCGGTGTAGGTTTTGTAAAATCAAACATAAAATAACAAACAAACAGAATATTCAATATTACTAGTTAAAATAAAATATTGGGGGGTGGCCGGGCCACCCTGGGCCACCCCTATGGTCCGCCCTTAGATACATGTGTCTACATTTGTTTTAAAAGCCAAGGGTAGCTACTTTCTAGCCCTTCTACCACAATTCCCTATTTCATTCCATAACCTCTTTACAAGTGCTTATTGCAGAGCACTTTGAGATGTGATTTTATCACTTTTCTTTTGAAAAAGATTAGATTTATTTATAACCAAACTAATTACAAAACATAATGGCACAAAAAATAATGGCAAGCCGCAGCAGTTATAACTAACTGCATGTCTGCATCCAACATAATAGGCCGCATCCAACATATTAGGCTGCATTCAACATATTAAGCTGAAAGTAAAGTGCAGAGAACAATAGTGAAACGAAAGCTAATTAATCCACACAAAACATAATCCATACAAATAAATTTACAGAATTCATAATCCACCCATTGTTCTTAATCCAAATAAGCCTACTAAAGTTTCGGCTTCATCATCTCGGTCTACAAAGGCTTCTACTTTTCGGATTTGCTCCCCTCACTCTTGTCTTCATTTTTCTTCTTGGCCTCTCCTTTCTCCTTGGCATTGTCCTTTCCGTTGTTGGTGGATTCCTCGGCCTTCGGTTTGGGGGACTGTCCGGACTCCGAGGGTTGCCTCAGCATGGACATGGCTTGTCAATGACATTTCCCCATATCTAAACAAATAGACAAATAGTGAGAACTTCAATTCAAAACTAGCCACTACCAATAAATAGCAATATCACCAAATATTCATAACCCATGTCCAAACATTACAAGGTAAACCCCAAAGCATAAGCAAAAATAGGTCTTTAATAATGTTCTATATGCACAACAAACTGAAAAAATGATCAAGCTGATATTGATGATTTTTATTTAATTTAACACATACAAAATCAAGTAAATCCATGGAGAAGGTGCCTAAATCCCAACCCTTAAATTTTTTAAAGTACAAATTTATCTTCATGTTGTGCTAGGAGAATAAATTTTCCAAATCATCCTTGTTATTAATTAATGACTAGATTCCTACTTTAAAATCATACAATCAGCTTAAATTTCAAGCATATTTGCAGGCAATATGCTGATTAATGTATTAAATGAAGGTTATCACAAAAACAAAGTATGATGATGATATCTTCCAACTGTCCAAGCTCGGTTGGTCAAGAAGGGGAAGATACTAACGAAAACAATAAATAATTTGAACATAACATTGAAACTTAATGCTGAATCAAAATGCCACAATATATCTAGAAACTCACCTTAGTAGTTGCAACGAGGGGAGCAGAGGCGAGCGGCGGCAGATTTGAAGTAGTAGCTACAGAGTATAAATTAGACTGTGGAGTAAGGAGAGATCCGATAAGGGTGAGTTTTTATATATCATTGGATTCCTTAACGGCTGAGATTTGCTGAATGAAATAGACGGTTTAGATGAAATTCAAAGAAGAAAAAGTGGAGGCTTATCAACCTCTCCCCTACGTGTCTACATTTAATTGGCCAATTTCTAAATGCGGACAAATAAATATTCTCAATTTTTCCTTCTCCAATTTCTTAAGTATCTTCTCCTATTCTCAATTATTAAGCCCTCATACCATATTGTTTCGACCAAGTATAATAACTACCTTTAAGGTCCATAGGTGAAGATATCTGCAACCACTTTTGTTCATTTGCTCCATCTTTTGTATTTTAGAGCATCCACTATCATCATCTCAACTTCATCCCCCTTTTTAATTTTTAATTAATATATTTATATCTCACATCAACTTCACCCCACCATCAATTTCACACTCCACTATCATATAATCAACTCCATACCACTACCCCACATTATTGTGATCCCACTTCTTTTAAATTATATTTTTATATATTTTTTACTAAATAAACATAATATAAACAATTGCTATAAAATAAAAATATAAATTTTTTAGTTTAATTTTTAGTATTAATACACGTGAATATGTATTAATCGTTTATTGAAAAAAAAAATTAAACCAATAAATTATTGAACATTGAAACTTTAAACATTTCAAAGTTTGACAATTCTAACGTTATCATAAAACATAAAAATTATATTCGTGCTCAGAACATTGGTTTCTCTCTCTAGAAAGTGCTCTCTCCAATCTCTAGAATTGAAATACACGCGCCCCCATTCATGTATACTATTCCCCTTTACTTACTGATAACGGTCATATAACCACCGATAACGTCTCTTTAACGGCTTCATTCATGGCGGAGCCTCCGGCCCAAACCGGTGGCGCAGCCCCCGAACAACCATTCATGAACGCTTTGATCAACAAACCGATCCCACTTTACCCGACCCTCCCAGCAAACCCCGAAATCAAACCGATCACTTCTCTTAACGGCCGCCCAACTTGTCTGTATGATCCAACATCTGTCAAGGTCCTTGCCTCGCACTACCAAAATACCCTAATCGGAAAGTTTGGTAGAGGCAAACCCCATATGGTACAGATCCAAAAGGCATTCAAGGACATCGGATTCAAAGGTAACTTTCAAGTGGGCTTGATAGATTACAGGCATATTCTTGTCAGATTTCAACAGCAGGAGGATTACCAAAGATTTTGGATCCGTCCGTACTGGTCCATCGTCGGAGTTCCGATGAAGGTGATGAAGTGGACGCCGGACTTCTCCCCGGAGAAGGAATCTTCAATCATTCCCATCTGGGTAATAGTCAACAATATCCCTCTCTAGTACTATAATCAAACTCTGATCAAGGATGTTGCTAGCCAACTCGGTACTTTATCAAGATGGACGCATCAACAAGCGGCATTACCCGACCCTCTGCATTGAAGATGTGTATTGAGGTTGATCTGCAGAAAGAGAGAATCAAAACGATCCCAGTTGGCTCAATCGAGGACTATATTGAATGCCCAGTAGAGTATGAGAAGCTTCCTCTGTACTGTAAGCACTGCAAGAAATTAGTCCACGAGGAAGCTAACTGTACTGTCCTGAAGACTCACCTGAGGAGAGAATGTAGGAAGAAAGCTCAAACTCCTAATGGAGTTTCTGGTGATAAAGAGGGTAACTCAGGAGTTGCTCCATTTGGAAAAGAAAATGCCAACAGGAGAGAAGATGGTGCTTCTAGTTCTGTCCCTGCCCCTCAGATTCACATGGTCCCCTACAAAAACACAACTTCTCACCCAGATGAAACTATGGTACCTATGAGAAAGGAGGTTGAAGTTGTGGTCACTGATGAGGATATTGGATGGGTCCCCACATCCTCTTTCAATTCAGTTGATGACTTGCACATGGCCAAGCTGAAAAAGAAACTAAAGGCTCAGAAAGAATCAGCAAGGTTGGCCATAGTTCCTTACAATAATCCAGTTGAACTGTCAAACCATTTTGCTGTTTTGCAGGAAGAAGATGACAACAACTCAGATGCTTCTTATGATGATGCCCTAAGTGAGCCTGAATGGAAGATGGATGACCACTCTTTATATTCAGATAGCTCATCAATCTCTCTCAGTGACACTCAGGTTTCCCCAACTCTATCTTCATCTGTTAGTGAGCATGTTATAGTTAGTTTTGTTGGAGTCAATGAGCATGCTATTCATGATGTTAATGAGATAAAATGACAATATTGATGGAACTATGCAAGTAGTTAGCATTGATGATAGTAGTGGTCATAGTACTGCTATTAATACTAGTGACTGCTCCAACACTTGTAAAAAGAAAGTTGCTTCCAAAAAACCAGACAATGGAAGCATCACTAAGAGTATTAGTAGAATACTCAGACCTAAACAACCTTTTAAATACCCTGTCTAAACGATTAGATACAAAATAGTAGGAAATATGCTAGTTTGGAATATTAGAGGTTATGGTACCTCTTTAACTAGATTACAAAGATTGCTGATTATGCATAAAATTGCCATTTTGTGTATTATTGAACCCATGCATAGTAATACTGACATCCATAAACTACAATTTGAACTACATTTTCAGAATTCATACCCTGGAACTGCAGCTAAAAGTTGGTTGTTTTGGAATCACTCTTTTAATATTAATGTTATTGCACAGTCTGATCAATATGTTTTAACTAATATTACTGATGCATCCACTTCCCAAACTTGGAATTGTGCATTCATATATGCAAAAGTTCTAAGACAACTAAGAAAATCTCTTTGGACTGATTTTTCTCAAACCCCACAGGCTCCAACAATCTATGTTGGAGATTTCAACACTGTAGCTAACACATCTGAGCATAGAGGTTCCCATAGCCCACCTATAGGTTGTATTGGTGATTTTAACACCTTCATCACCTCAGCTGGCCTTTAGGAGGTGAATACTGTTGGCAACAGATTTACCTGGTCAAATAAAATATCCAAGGATGATCTATTATTGCAGAGACTAGATAGGGGTCTATGTAATTTGGAATGGTTCAATCTATTTCCAAACAGCTCTATTCTGATCCTGAATAGAACTACTTCAGATCATAACCCTTTACTAATCTCCATTCAAGAGGCCACTGAAATATCTCCCTCACCATTTAGGTTCCAAAAGATGTGGTTAAATAGGCCTGAATTTACAAGGATGGTCAGTGAAAACTGGTCCCAACCTAGTGAATTTAAGGGAATGCACAATATGGTTTTCAAGCTCAAAAGGCTAAAAACAATACTCAAAAGTTGGAACAAATCAATTTTTGGTAATGTGCACCACAATCTCCTTGCTGCAGAAACCAAGGTTGATGAGATGGAAGCCAAGTATGAAGACTCCCACATGGAAGATGACCTAGTAGAGCTAAACAGATGCAGGGAAGTTCTCATTAGATCTCAAAAAGAAGAGAGAATCTACTGGAAACAAAAGGCCAATATCAAATAGATCAAGGAGGATGCTAACACACAGTATTCTCACAACATTGTGAAAGAGAAATACTGTAGGACAAGGATTAGCAAGATCAAAAATATGAAAGGCACATGGATATCTGATCCAGAAGAGATTAAGGCACAATGAGTTCAGTTTTATGAAACTTTACTCAATGAGCCACCACAAGTTATTCCCACTCTAGTCACACCTGAAGACAATGCTACCTTATTAAAACTCACAAACATGGAGGAGCTAAGAAGTGTGGTGTTTGATCTAGGAAGTGAAAGTGCCCCAGGTTCTGATGGATTTTCAGGATCATTTTATACTCACTGCTGGGAGATCATCAAACAGGACTTGCTAGAGGCAGTCTGTGATTTCCTACAGGGCAAGAAGATCCCTAAAGCAATCTCTAGCACTTGGTTAACTCTGATCCCTAAAAAGCCAAATCCATCAACCTTTCCTGATTTTAGGCCTATTAGTCTTTCAAATTTCTTGAATAACTTCACTAAGCTGTTAGTTAAAAGACTTAAGCCTATTATGCCAAATCTTATTTCTAATGAGCAATCAGCCTTCCTGAAAGGGAGAGACATCACAGATGATACCCTGCAAATGCAGAAGATGGTCAGACTGCTGGGGAAGAATTATAAGCAGAGAAATCTGATTTTAAAGCTGGATATGCAGAAAGCTTTTGATAGAGTCTCTTGGGGTTTTCTGAATACCATATTACTTAAATTTGGTTTTCATGGATCCCTGGTCAGGACCATCATGCAAAATATTGCCTCAGCTTCTTTTTAGTGCTTATTAATGGCACAGTCTCAGGCTTTTTTCCCTCAAGTAGAGGAATTAAATAGGGTGATCCCCTCTCTCCTTTTCTCTACAACCTTCTTACTGAATCCTTCTCTAGAGCTCTTAAGAAATTAGTTACCACTGGTTACATTCAAAGTTTCAGCATGCCTAGAGGTGTGGATCCAATCACACACCTAATGTATGCAGATGGAACTGCTCTCTTCATTAACTCTAACAAGAGGAATATGAAGAGAGTTAAGTTATTCCTACAGGCATATGAATGTACATCTGGACAGCAGGTGAACTACTCAAAATCATAGTTTTTGTTCATTTAAAAAACACTGATATAAAGAAGAGGATCATCAAAAGATCTCTAGGAATGAAGCTAGGCCAGTTCCCTTTCACTTATCTGGGAGTCCCAGTCTTCAATGGGAGAAACAAAGTTGTCTATTATCAACCAGTGCTGGAGATGATTCTTAACTCCACCAAGAATTGGAAAAACAAGTGGTTAAACTATGCTGGGAGGATGATTTAAAATTAATCATGTGCTGCTTGCTATACCTGTCCATATTCTATCAGTTTTCAGTCCTCTAAAACAAGTCATTAAAAAGATAGAGACAATGGCAACAAGATTTCTTTGGGGGGAAACTGAATTTGGCCAAAGGAAAGTGTGGAGAAAATGGTCAAGACTAACTGCTCCAAAGTGTGAGAATGGTCTTGGTTTCAGAGACATTAGTGCCATGGTTGATGCCTTCTCATGTAAGATGTGGTGGAAGTTGCAGAAAAATGACAAAATGTGGACCAAATTCTTGTGGTCACTACCAGAAACTTACAAAACTTCTCACACATGGAGAATGATTTGTTCAGTAACTCACCATGCTAACTTGAACTCTATAGTTGTATATGGAAATGGAGCATGCCCTTTTTGGTATTCTAATTGGATTGGTTCAGGTGCTCTTGCTATGAATGGCCACCAGATTGGAAATTCCATTCCCTAATATATCTCTGGCCACCTTCATTCAAAGTAAGCATACTTACCTCATTGTTTTGGAGCCAAACCTGGCTACCAATATTGTATTCTCTCTACAGGATGCACAGATTTCTCATGAGCATGAAGACAGGCTGGTATGGAAGCCCTCAAAGAATGGTGAATTTTCCATCAAATCTGCATACCTCAGCTTCAAACCAAGAGCAGCTCCAAATTAAGGTTTAAAGCAGGTATGGAGCTCTCCCATCCCAGCAAAAATATCTGACCTCTTGTGGAAGATAAAAAATAGGATTTTACCATTTGATGATATTCTGATAAGATTTGGTCTTCATCTGCCCTCAAAATGTCCATTGTGTGCATCTTCTGACACTATTAATCATTACTTCAATGCTTGCATGCTTAATAATGAAATTTGAGATTACTTTCACAATATTCTTGCTATAAGCACTCCCAGTTTTATTAATGTAAATCAAAGAATCATATTTTATATGTCCTACAGGGGTTTTTCCAAAGTACACACAACAGTAATAAGAGTAACTACTCTAGTGGTATTCTGGGCTTTGTGGTGTAGATGGAATAAATTTATGTATGAAAATAAAATCCAAAATAAGCATAGCATTTGTGTTGATATAGTGAGGCAGGTAAATCTTATTTTCACAGCATTCATACTCACAGGGTCTAGTGAAAAGAACCTATTCATCATTCAATCTAGCTTAGTCCCATTCCTGAAAAGGAAAAGACCAAAGCCAGTTAAAATAGTGAAGTGGATTCCACCAGACTCAGGTTTTAAGATAAATGTGGATGCCTCATTTTTACAAGCAGCATCTTCTCCAAATACAGGCATTGGTGTTATTGTTAGGGATAGTCATGGAACTGTATGCAAAATGTTTATGAAAAGCATGGACACCATATCTCCCATACATGCATAACTAGCTGCTATTCATTTTGGTTATCAAATAGGAATACAACTGCATTTGAACTCCTTCTGTGTAGAATCTGATTGTCTGAATGCAGTGACTGGGATCCTCAATCCTGAGTCCTGCAGTTGGAATGACTACTCTGTGTGTCATGATTTGCATGTTCTGTTTAGTTCACACACCATCTGTCAAACACTAAGAGAAGCAAATATTGCAGCTGACCTTTTAGCAAAACATTGCACTCAGTTGAATCTCACTGGAGAAATATCCCTACAGTCTGCACCAAGCAAACTTAGAGGGATAATTTATCTTGATAGAATTGGCACTCCCTCAGTTAGATTGATAGGAGTTTGATTTTCCATGAACTTGTTATTGCTTCCTGTTTTCCTGTTATGCAGATTTCTGGAGGAGCAATACAATGCTGGGCAAGCTTTTCAGAGGTCTCACATGAGCCACAATTCATGTTGCAGTGGAGAAATGGAGTTCTATGCTTTAATGTCACACAGAGGTTTATAGAGCCATTTTTGGTGCATACACTATGGTGTCTACCTCTGCTCAAATCTTCAACCCATGCTCACTTTTTGTAGCAATTAGGAGAAACTCTCAGTTCCTAATTCTTTGTTTATTTTGGAAGCCTAGCTAGAATGTAAATCCCTTTGATCTAGCTGCACATCTTCTACCTTTCGATTGATACTGAAAAACTTGGCCTTAGAGTTTTCATCACAGGGTTGAGGGATATCAAGGGTAGGCTTGTCCAGGGGTGATGGAATTCTCTTTGGAACGTTTTTCAGGAATCAATCCTACGGTCTAAGAACTGTGCTTTCTTTTTCCTCAAATTTCTATGTACAAACTAATGATCTATTTGAAAGGTCTAGGGTGTCTAATAAATCCCCTCCACCATATGGTGGTTTTAATTATATAAAAAAATTATATTCTAACGTTTCAAGAAATTGGATCAAAGAGATAAAAACTATGAATTCTCGGATTTTGAAGGTTTAGAGGGGAAAATATGAAGTTTGCAAGAGGTGAAAACATATGCAAATTTGAGCTCTATTTATAAAAAAAAGAGTATAACAATTA
Organism: Cruciata laevipes; assembly: GCA_963678965.1. Lineage (NCBI taxonomy): Eukaryota > Viridiplantae > Streptophyta > Magnoliopsida > Gentianales > Rubiaceae > Cruciata > Cruciata laevipes. The sequence goes on from OY787637.1 coordinate 6,819,032, forward strand.
TTGATGAAATTTTTTTGAAATAAAAAAATTAAGTATAGTAATTATATTGGAAGAAAAAAAAGGGAAACATGTGGTTACCCACGGGGACCACACAAAAAGAATGCATAGAGGATGAAGAATGAGAGTAGTCTCCATTTGATGCAATTTTTTTCACCCCCTCTCAACTCTCTCTCAAGTTTCATCGCCCATAGTGAGCATTTTTCCCACTCATCCTCAATTTCATCCCATTTTCAACCTCCTCTTCAACCCCATAGTGGGTGCTCCTATGTACTTTGTTGTTCTGCTATAAATGACATCCATCCTGTAATCATAATTTCTTTCTCATTTGTATATCACTCTGTGTGGCTTCTTTCTCATACTTTGACCTTTCACAATATTAGCTTACTTATTTAATATTTTAAAGCTATAAGTTTTCTATTTGGCTAATTTGATGAAATTAACTTTTCAATGCTCTACAAATACCTCTACATATTTTGAGCTAAAAGATGTATATATATTTTGAAAGGTGTAGAAAAGAGGTTGCATTTGTCCCTTCTTACTACAAGATCGATGATGTTGGACGTTTGGAACAATAAATTGTTTTGACAAATGTTTAAATATTTTCTGTAACAATTTTTTTGACGAAGGTTTAGAAAAGAGGATGCATTTGTGTCATCTTATCACAAGATCTATAACATTGGAACAATAAATTGATTTGACAGATGTTTAAATTAAATCGGTAGCAAAATAATTTTTTGACAAATTAAGTAGTTAGTGTACCACAATTTTATGTCTAATGTGGATCCAAATTATATTATAAAAATTCAACCATAGTTTTGTGCAAAGCACTTATCTAGTTTAGAAATGCACAAAACAAAATACTAGTATATGTCTTAAAAAATTCAACGTTGAAGGCAACGTTAGTACTTGTACTACGTCAGAAAGACACACAAGTCAACGTTAAAAGAGTTCTGTGAAGACTGACGTATGTTCAAGAAAATCTAAAACCCGCCAAAGTTTGTCCTTCTCCTTCAGCAGTTCCTCCGCCCTTCAGTTTTTTGGCTTGGGATTGACGCGCCATAGTCGAGACATTTTGCTTCGTTGCTGTAAATTTAGTGAGAAACAGAGAAAAATGGGAATCGTATGTTTTGTTTTGGATTTGCGAACTCTTCCACCGTCTTTGCTTCGAGAATTAAAGCAGGTTAATTCGCTGTTTCGGTTTGGTGTATTTGTAATTCTTCACCGTGAATGCGAACGTTTCAATTTCTTTCTTCTTTTTTTGGTATTTTGTGGCCAGACATTGTTGCAGCTTGCAAATTACTATGCGGTCTAATCTCGGAAGAGTAGCGACAGTCAAATCGGTCTATGCCATCTCTTCTCCAACCGTATGTTGTCTTCTGTCGAGGTAATTTTCTGAAATGTCTCATTTACGTTTAATTCACACGGTTACTACATGGCACAATATTAGGTTAGCAATCTCTTTTATGTTTTCAGAAAATTTATGTATATTTTTTATGTTTAATAGAAGTTAGGGTTTCTGATTGATGTTTTTGTATGAAAAAAATTGTGATAATAGTCGAGAAACTAAATGGATGGGTACTTTATATTTGATTACCAGATGAAGGTTGCCTAATGCCTACAGTCCCATAGGAGATTTTAATCTCCATGATTTTCACCACGCATTCAATAGATTGCCGGCTGATTTGTTTGAGTTTAGCGGTTCTGGAGCTCTCTCATTAACTGGTAAATAATGTGTTTATGGTTTTTCATTGGTTCACGAACTCATAGCATGTGTATGGTTCATTATTGTTTCACGGTTTGTTTGATGAGATTTATCTGGCTTCTATGACAGAGATGAAATTTTCAAGTGTTCTTGATGACATTTTAAACTCAATGGGGGAACGAGATAAACATAGTACATGAAATTTTTTTTTTGTAAGCTGTTGTATTGTTCAGAATTTGGACTTTGAGACTAAGAAGATTTTAATGGTGAGGAAAGTAAATCAATGTTATCGATTTGTTACTGTTTCAAGACGGTTACTTAAGCTCTTACTCCAATGAACCTAAAAACAAATAAGGGTATTAATGTCTTTAGTTAAATAGTGTTATTAAGAAAAATTGAATTAATTAACTACATCCCTTTCTAGAAATTATACTAAAATTAGGCCCCACTTTCAAATAATGAATCCACTCTCGTAATACAATTTTTTTCTAATAAATTTATTCAATTTCAAATAGTACAAACCATTGGCGGGCCTAGGAATTAAAGTTAGGAGAAATCATAATAGAATATAAAATTTTGGGAAAGTTGCGGACGATCATCGTTTTGAAACCGCCCACTTCAGCGACCAAATATGTTTTCCTCTTTTCTTCTTTTTATTTCGGATCAAAGGGACTTGAGGTTGTGAAGAGGTTGGTGGCGAGAGATTCGGCCCTCCTCCGGCCCACTTCAGCGACCATATATTTTCCTCCTTTCTCCTTTCTCGTTTTTATTTTTCTCCTTTCTCCTTTCTATTTCGGATCAAAGGGACTTGAAAGGAGTTGTGAAGAGGTTGGCGGCGAGAGATTCAACCCTCCTCCAGCAGTGGCGGCACAAGACATCATTCCCTCTTCCCGTATACGACAGTACGTATCAAACTCCACATTTTGATAAAATGGACGATTGATGTATAAAAGTTATATTTTAGACAATTGATAAATTTTTTACTATTGTAGGTTTCCATGTTGCCCATTTTTTCTTAGCCATGTTTCAGATGCCTCCTCTATTGATTGCATTGAGAGGTGCTTCTACTCTTTGATCTCAATGAAGTCTTCTATTACCTACTGTGTAAGAAGGGAGGAGATGATGACAGTAACTTGATATTTGCACTGACGTTGCTAGAACAGTGCCACGAGGAGAAGCTACCTGTGTCAACCAAATCCATTTGTTTTTTGTTGTATACTTCGGCTAGAATGGGGAATCTAGACTATTGTAGCAACACTTGGAAGATTTATCAGGAGATGTATCGCCCCTGCGACTATTTGACATGGGCCATTGCCCGCAATTCACTTCAATGATTACTTGACTCGGCCAGCGAAAAAGAAGATGTTGAGGAGGCCTTTGGTTTTGAAGATATTCGTACTCGAATAGCTGAGGTTGTACCTGCGCCCGAGTCAAAGTATGAGTCTGAGAAAAACTAAAAACAAACTCATTGTTTGTTTTGGTTTTCGATTTTTGATTTTTTTGTTCACCCCTAACTCCTGTAACGCATCACCTTTGATCCATATATATATATATATATATATATATATATATATATATATATAACTATTGTTTTGGAGTGTGCAAATCAAATATGCATCATCTATATTTAGCTAAGGGTTCAAGGCATCATTTCTTGACATTTTGAATATTAATGCCCTATTTGCCGGAGCTTATTTGTAGTAGACCAGTTAAGTTCAATTCAGTTCAGTTCAGTTCAGTGAAAGTGCAATTTGATGAAATTCAGGTTAATTCAGTCATGCCGATTCCATTTTTCAATACATCAATTTTAATTTCAGTTCAGTTCAGTTCACTTCAATTCAGCTCGGCTCTAGCAAACAGGGACTAAGTACTACTTTTTAAAAAATTGTAATTCTTAATTTCCTTTTTTCACCAAGTTTGATTTTGTAGATTCAAATTCATATCCTGTAAATTTAGTTTAGTGTGATTTAGTTTAAGTTAACTTAAATTAGATAATTCAAGTTCATTTCAAATTTAATTCAATCAATGTAAATTTAATTTAATTAGTTGAGTTCAATTAAGTTCACACAATTAATTTAGCTTAGTCAAGTTAAGTTTAGTTCACATTTGATTCATCTCAATTTCATTTGGTTCAGAGATCTACCAAAATTTATTTGATGAACTTTAGTTTATATAGTTTGATTCTTTCAGTTCAACTAAGTTCAATTTGATTCAATATAATAGCTTAATTTATTTTAATTAAGTCCAAAATTTAATTTACTTGATGAACTATAATTCAAAATGAAAATTTTAGTTCTTTGATCAAGCTTAACTTTTGTCTATCATCAATGTCCAACTCATCCTAGCTTGTAATCATGAACCATCCATAAATTTGGTTGATAAGGAAGCTAGAAAATTTGTGAAAAAGTACGCAAGCTAGCTAGAATTCTACATAATATGCTTGACCGATACCCACTAGATAATACCCGGGCGTTGCCCGAATTTTCCTTAGTTAATTATGTTTAATACATTTAAATTTTATTTAATTTTAAAATATAAATAAAGTGTATGTAATATGTTGAATTGTGAAAATAATATGTAAGAAAATGGATAAAATAAAAAATAATACTAATTATTGGTCAGTAGTATATATTAATTATGAAAAAATAATATTAAAATAATATTAAAATGGTAAAAGATTTTGGAAGAAAGAAGGAATTAAGAAGAAGAGTATATGAGAAGGAAAAAATAAAAAGAAGAATAATCTAGAATTAGAAGGAAATGTTTTGAGGAAGATTGGAAAAACATTTTCTTTTATAATTATTTTTGGAAGTTGAGGTGAAATTTTTTGTGAGTGCCACGTGACACAAAACTTGTTGTTTTAGCAGTATATTATTGATGACTTCCTTTAATCATATTACATGTTGAACAAAATGGATCTTATCAAAAATAACATCCAAATTTTCACTGTTGTTATATATTAAATCAAAAATAATTTTCTGTTCATTGTCTTTTCTGTTCAACAGGTTTTTTCGTCCAAATCCCGAAGAATAAACCTTCCACATCTCCACCAAAGCTATTCATTTAGGTAGCAAAACCAGCCCTCGTGGTCTCTTTCGCCGATGCTGCTTGAGAAATCATGAAAACTCACAATGTGTTATTCTCAAACTTGCCAAAAACATCCATCAGCGACAAGGTCATGTACAGATCGAGGGACGTGGCATTCGCAATATATTTATTTTTTAACAATAAAATATACGATATTTGACTTATAATCTAGAAGTGAGCACTTTTAAGTTTTCTAAATTTGGATAAGCACATCTATACCTTTTGAACAAATTTTGATTTAAGATTATCGTATATATAAAAAAGTGAGTCCAACATTTTTTTGCTATAATAGGGATTATATTTCAATTTGGAGATTTTTAACAAATTTTTCACTCCAATAGAATCTCTATACGATTCTCCATAATAGAAAAATGAGAGAGTATTCATGCATATGGTAAAAGAAATTTTAGAGAACAAAATTTATGGTATATATGATTGCTTAAAAATAGAACTAAGACTATTTTTTCAACTATCATCAAATTCTTTAACACGCAATTAGCTAAAAATAGGAGATCAATTCAAAATAAGATAGAAATACTATTGAAGTTACTGGAAAATTATATGGAAATTATTTACTTTCATTCTCTACTTTAATTAAGTATATAGAAAATCCGTTAGACTTGCTCTAAGTATTTCTATTGCGAGTGGCGTTTAATTATGTTTAAATGTTTTATGGCCCTGTTTGCTAGAGCTTATTTCCACCATGTACTGAACTGAACTGAATTGAACTGAACTGAACTGAATTGAACTGAACTGAACTGAAGTAAAAATGATGTATTGAAAAATGGAATCAGCATAACTGAATTAACTTGAATTTCATCAATTACATTTTCACCGAACTGAACTGAACTGAATTGAACTGAACTGAACTGAACTGATCTACAGATAAGCTCTGGTAAACAGGGCCTATATTTTGTTTAGATTTGTAATATGGAAATATTGCACTAAGGGCGATGAAACTTTCTTTATTTAAAAGTGGGGTATAATTTCATCATAATTTTTAGAAAGGGCGGTAATTAATTAGTCATTTTTTCTTAATAATTAGTTCAATTTAGCTCAATAAAAAGGATCTTTTATTTCTTAATCGATCGTTTAACACATTTAAATTAGTTTAAATATAAATGCTGCCTCCACGGTAAAATTATCGTGATCTTATTGTTGCTAAACTAAAATAAGCTAAATAGAATTGAATACAAAAAAGTTCAAGAGAAATGATGAATTTAGGTTACTGGAGTACCAGCCCAATCTCAGACGGCGTTAGCACCTGCCCTGCTCTGTAGTTGTAGAGATAATAGTTGAGATACCCCATACCAGGCCCGAATTTCAGCTCCTTCAAGAAACCTTCATTGTGCATTGAATCTAACGCAGTGAAAACATCAAAATCCTTCTCCTTCGCCATTATCAGCGCATCGGTCATCAGCTGCGTCAACGGAGTCCTGGTCGACACGTTGTAATACGAATACGCAGACCTGAGATTGGAGTAGTTCTTCTTTCCCAGCACAGTAAACGGAATGTTGTAGAAGCTGCAAAAGTCGGTGATCTCGCCGTCATCGGCGTTTTCGACCACGAAGCTGTCCACGACATCATCCCTGGGCAAAAGCCAGTGCATCGCATCGTTTTCGTCGAACTCGGGAGAGATAACAAACTGCTTTAAATAATTCCGAAGCAGCAGAGTCACAGAAGGAACATCTTTCTGCTCCATCTGTCTGAAACCGGCAGTGGCGGTCTGGTCAGATAGCCTGTTCAGCTTGATGCTCCGGCTCAGAGTCATCCTCGGACCGAGGTCGGAAAACCCAGCGTCGATGAGCTTCTTAGGGTTTAAGGATCTGTGCCAGTACTGACACGTGGCCACCGGCGTCGGAAGGGTCACGCCGGCGGTGTATGTAGCTTGCCAGATGTTCTCCAGATGAACCCTCCTCGTCACCTCCTTGATCAGAACCGGAGCGAGCCGTTTGGACCGGAGCTTTTTGTGGACGCAGAGGAAGTTGATCTCTGCCATGTTAACGATGGATTCACGAACTCGGATTCTTGCCGGAACGCCGGTGATGAAAGCAACCAGCCTTTTGGATCCCTTTGCTCTAACTCCGATGTGCCAGCTTCTGAGATAGCCCGGAGGACGAAGCGCCCATTGGAGAAACTCCTTTGAGTACGAGAGCCTGAACATGCTATCCTCGTCCTCGACATAGTGATCGGCTAAAAGGGCATAAACCTCGTTGCACATGTCTGCAGAATCAATGTCGCAGTCGATCCACTCAAATTGGGTTGGAAGGTTATACGGTTCTTGTCTGAGTTCCGACAGTGGTTTCGGCGGCTCAATCGGTCCTTCGGAAAGGCTAGAATCCCCGGCATCTTTGAACTGCCCTACAGGCTGAGTCTCCCAAAATGCGTGTCTCTCTGACATTGTTGTCAGACTGATTGTCCGAATTAGCGGTGGAGGTGATGTATTTATAGCTAGATGCATGATGATTTGAGGAAGCTGTTCAGAAATAAATATGGATTAGGATTTATGTTTAATATGGAATCGCCTTATTTTCGTATCAAGATTTCCCTTTATTAAGTAAATTATGATGAGTTAATTTCTAATAAAATTGCACTCTAATATGAGAGCCATCAGGAAAACTATAGACTGGTAAATGCCAATCAAGGAAAGAAGAAGAAACTCGGAAATTCCCAAATCCCCAAACAGAAAAGGATTTTCTTCTTCTTTGTGAAAACAGCTTTCTGCCATCTAAATTGATATTGTTTGTGAAAACAATCTCAAACAGCTTTGTGAAATCCTGTTTGTTTTTTGGTTACAATGAATAAAGGGAGTGCTTTAGGTTGGGCTAAGAATAAGGTTCACATCTTCAAGACGCTAGCTTTTCACATCTCAATTTTTGGGTATTGAGATTGTTGATGATGCAAATCTGAAGTCTATGCTTACATATTCATGTTTTTCCATCCAATTAATTCACAGGAGGCGTATGAGGATGAGTTGATGTTCACTTATTCAAGTTTTGCTTGAACCCGTCAACCACCTGGCTCATTCTGAACAAACCAAGTGCTTCTCTGCACCTCCGGTTTCTCACACAACCATCAATTACACCCATTCAAGAAACTACAATTCACAAGTAGATGATATGTTTTGATGTCTTTTGTATGGTAGAACTAGGTGGGTTGACCCGCGCGCAGCGCGGGTTGGTAAAGTGGGCAATTGGAGATGTACTCCCAAAGTTGTAAAAGAATGCCATCGATCGATTGTCATTCATGTAAGAGTATGAAAAATTGTCATTCATTTATAGCATATTAAAATTAATGTTAAAGACCATATAGCACACTTCAAGTGTAATGTGGTGAAATCAGTAATTGAATTCTAAACAACATAGAAACTGAACCAAGATCATCTACTGTACTGAAAACCTACTTAGATATAGGAGGAACTTGCTTCTCCCTCTCCGACTGTCTTCCCTTTCCACATATGGCTTTCAAAGTCTATTCTCTTCACCTTGACCTTCACAATCACGCTTTCAGTCTCATTATGCTGCCCATTTCCATTTTCCAGCATTATATCTTTCAGAAACCATAAACTACAAGTCTTCAAATAGGCAAAACTACACCATTAAATCTGAATATGAACATGTATATTGCCTAGGGACTGTTCAGAGTAAATAAATTTATGGTTAATTTAAAATTACAAAAACAGTACACCAAAGAGAGCTCTATTTATTGGTACTTGTTACCAGATCACTACACAGTCTATGCTAAGGCTTGGCCTGTGCTAAAGTTTGGCAGAACTCTTTAGTACAGGTTCAGTTCATATAATTGGTCACTTTACCATAACATAAACATAAACAACTTATGATACTTACCCTAGCTTTGCTTTGGAGGTCCATTCCACTACTGCCCATCCTATCAGCCATAAAGTCTGTTTCAGAGTCATAGGCTCAAATATCTGTTTCAAAATTGAAGAGAAAACTAATTAAGAAACTTAACAGAAAGAAGCTCTAACACGCTCATTGTAGATTTCCATTGCAGAGAACTTCCCTTTCTTCATGCTGCAAACCATCCACTTCATGTTCCCAGATTACAGTTCAATACAAAAAATAACAAACAGATAATAAGATGGAAATACTAAGTAGATTACCTTCTGTACAATCATAAATATTTCCAATGGTATATTCAGTAATGCCAAACATGGTGTTGATCTATGAAGTATATTAACAAGTTCTCAGCATATTTCTACATGTACATATAACAAAGAAAAAACCAATTAAGAGAGCAAATAATATTTAGACTTTTTCTCCAACAGAGACATTAGTGCTATTATTGATTTTCGTATCATGCAAGAAAGTACACAACAAAACACAAGCTAATCACTAACTTGATCATAGAAATAATGCATTTCCACATTGTGCATTCATTGATGTAACAGATTATAGCCGGTTTGCAAATTATATTACATAAACAAAACCCAAATGAATCAGTTTTAAAGAATTTTCTTCACCACGATTCAAACTGTACAAACATTTGATTGTTCAAACTCAAAGCAAGAACCAACAGATTCTTTGCATCTTGCTTCATTTTCTGAGAAAATAATAATCATCAAACTGTACCACACCACGGTTAAAACACATGGCAGAGCATCCAAAATCAAATTTGGATATCTTAACATTTGGATTACTTTGTCAGATATGCTATAAAAGTAAAGCTAGGGCAAAATAGGTTGGATTTTCTAAATGAGATCATCTTTGCTAGCCTCTAATTTTTTACATGAATAAGCAAGGATGAAACAAAGTATAGCAAAATTACTATAGTTATTATGAAATTCTTCTTAACTCATTTCAAAATGGTGGCAAGTGCTTACGAACTTACTGATTAACATGATATTTCAAACCTTGGTACTATAATGCCGAGAAAGAAGCACGTCTAACCCGGTTCTCTATCGGAACTTCAGATTCATAGGAAAATGGGAAATCAAACCCCCCAAAACTCTGGAAAAAAGACTAAGATTTACATAGAATGAACAAAACCACCTTACATTTAAATAAGAAAAATAAAAGCAGTATACCAAAGACAGCTCGATGTATTGGTACTTATTACCATATCACTACAATGTCTGTGCTAATTGCTAAGGCTTGGCCTGTGCTAAAATTCGGCAGAACTCTTTGGTACAAGTTCGGTTAATATAATTGATCACCTTCAAATCAGTCATAACATAAACAACTTCAACTTATGATACTTATCTTGGCTTTGCTTTGGAGGTCCATTCCACTTCTGGCCACAGAAGACAAAAATCCACCATGGTGTATTCAGCATTCGAGGTTGATGTTGGCAAACTCAGGGTGGAAGTGTGTATAGTAGAAATTTTCTCAACGAATTACTGAGAGTAAGAGAATGTTGCATGGGAATCCCTGAGATATAAACAACCATACTCAAATTATTAAATCGATCATATCCCTCACAAGTCATTTATTAAATTGATCCTGGAGTGGAGTCGGCAATAGCATTAGACTTCTTGAATAAGTAAGTAGCAGGTTATATTAATAAATGGGACAGAAACCGTAAAATAGAAACTTGCAACTCAATGACCAGTATCTCTTAATTACAAATATGCACATCCAAATACTAACTGGAAAACATGAAAATGGTTTGAGCATAAACTACCTTTCGTTGGAGGGGATTTGTGTTGAATATTACACGGGACAATCCGCATAAGATACCTATAAAGGTAACTGAGACAATATGTCAGTCTTCCCAACACAAAACTAAGTTAATTAAAACACGGTGCTTCTGAAGAATAAGTCACATTTTATCCCATTTGTAAAATAAAGTTAAAAAAAACAAAATACACACAAATCATAAGGAAGAATCCCAAACCATTTCCATGGCAAAATCAGTGTACTAAAAAAAAATAATTACACTGGAACTGAATTGTAATACTTCATATCTTGAAAATGAAAATCAATTTGATGTACATTCATATGCATTAGATTCTTCTGGAAAGCCTTTGTAAATGCCTTAACATAAACAGTGACATAAGACATCAACATAACTTCACCAGGACACTAATTTTGTTATAAGCATTCAATTGATCTCATGCTTTAGTACTGTCTATATTTTTGAAATATCAGGGAGGAAAAATATCACTGCAAAGTTGACAAGTAGAAAATTATGATGACTAAAATAAAACAGAGGTGTTCAAAACAAAATTTAATTAGTGAAATTGTGGAATTTGGAGAAAAAGGGCAATCCACCAAAACGCTCACCATTCCAAGCCCGACATCTTTAGAGGTTCAGTCCATTCTGAGCTTACACATTAGATCAGGAGTTGTTCAGAAAATCACTTTATGATGACTGTTTTGAGAGCGAAGGGGAAAAAAAAGACAGCCACTGACCTACATATTGATAATCCAACTGGAATTCTAGTAGTGCACTCCCGAAAACATTGATCCCCTGATGATCATTGGCTTAATCAGCAGAATAAAAATAGGTCCGGAGGCATCAAAGCTTCTATTAAGCTTATAAAGTGTTCTGAGTCAAGGATTTCACAGAATCCTATCATCAAGCACCTTCCATGCACAATCAAAAACACCAAATCAGAAAAGAAAAAATCTTTCACCTAAGAAAACAGAAATAAAACAATAAAGAGATCAACTAATGCAAGCAAAATGCTATGATTAACAATGAGTTGTCTTGCCTTCTCAGCAGAAGTGCATTGGTAATTTGGTACACATCCACTATGAGAATTAACCTGAAAAGGTTACAAAACGACTGAAACAGACTCTAAACAGAAGAAGAAAAGTAAGACATATTTCTCTAATCAACGGAAGGCAAGTTGTTAAGACATGAAAATAAGTGGAAAACAAAAAAATCATCTGTAGGAAATGTACTTAAGATTATGAGAAGACATTAGATGCAACTCTACAAGAATTTCTATTCTAATTTACTCTAGATCACTACATAAGGTCTATTACTATAATTACAACATTAGATCAAACAAAAGACATAAAAAGGGACACCGAATGTATCAAATGTTTCGATGAATCATACTTGCATTCCTAGCACATAAAAATGTGAGATTTGCACCAGAAAACATAAGAAAGCATGCACTACAAGTCACACAAACCTACACACATATTTGTAAAAAAACATATAACTCCTAAAAAAAAACAGAGAATTAAAATGAGTGTGCCTTCTCTTGAGCCAATTACTAAACACCTTACATGCATGCAAATGAGAGTTAAAATCAGCAAAAGGGGATGAGTAACTCATTGGAATTTGGAAGGATAACTGAAAATCAGCAAACAAGAGAAATCGTTGAGGAGAAAGAAAATAGAAATCAAGCTATAAATATTGGATCCCAGTTAATTTACCTTTTGCTCAGTTTGTAGATATACAATAGCAATTGATTGCAGATTTCACGTGAATTGATTGTTGATTCATGTTTTTTTGAATATATTCATTGATGAGTTCAGCGCCGTCCGCGGTGCCGATGACGCCGGCGACATTTTCAACCATTTGAAAACGTAGTAATCATTCCCGAGCTTGGTCCCGACCGAATACCCAGTCCACCTAACATGATACCCATCTCTGTTGACATACCGGATCGCGGGGATATTATCGGGATTGATGTTAACCTGGTACATATCGTCGATCCTCTGTTTGAGGGTCTGGAAATCGGATTCCGACAGAAAATTTTATACAATAGCATCCTATCTCCCAAATTATCATATCTGGGAAATCGAAGAGCCAATTCACCATGAATTCACTACGAGGTAAAGAGAAGGTTTTTTCCGTTGAGGAAAAGAGAAGATAAATGGTTTCGTTGGACAAATTGTGGGACGCGTGGAAGATGGATGACTGCTGTGTTGTATGATAGTGACGCGTGGAATTGCAACGGGGAAAATTATTAAAATAACAACGACCATCTTAATCACTGTAGAATGGGGGATTCTCGCTTTTTTAAGTTAAAGTAGATTTCATTAGTTATGGGTTTTTAGTAGAAAGATAAGAATAAAATTGAATTTCTATCACACTAATTTACTTTAGAATTTAAATAACGCTAATGGTTAATTGGTAAAATGTCAACATCTGAACTAAACCTCTAAACAGTGTTGAAAATGCTACGCCAAACTAGGCTACTCCATGTACGCACATAAATTTACTTTTTGAGCACAAAATTTGAACAAGTACCATTCCAATCATTCTTGAGTTGTCACACTTTATTTATTTACAAATTTCATTATATATGCACAAGAATAAAAAAATATAAATATTACATTATATTTTTATAAGATTGTCTCTTGTAAGACGGTCCTAATTGAGACAGTAGTGTAAATGTTGTTTTTCTCACTTTCAAATTACCTAATTTTTTTACTTATTAAACATAATTATTTAATGTATTACTGTTGATTTTTCACTTTCATGTCTGACCATTACATTTATAGTGTTTATCTTTTAACTATTAAAATCGGTCAGCGAAATCAAAGTATTAATTGACAATTTATCCCATTTCATATCTGAATTCCGTGGAAACAAGATAGACACACCATGCATTTTGCTCACCAGCCAAACTTGCTTAGGTAAAGATTTAGTTGGTATTTTCCCCAAATTGGTTTACTTAGTCAAATTTCAAAGTGAAGTCTCATGTGGTGTGATAACTTCAAAAAAAGAAAAAGAAAAAATGCAGCAAAATTCCTAACCCAACAGAACTGTCGTAGTCTTTTCATGGCCTGTGTAACTGTTTTGTTCAATTTCAACCCCCGCCCTTAATCCAATTCAATCCAATCTAATCTGGTCCAAATCTATTAAAAAAATAAAAATAAAAAATAGTACCTATATTTAAGCAAAAATTCCAAGAAAAATACCACATTTTCCCAATTTTTCAACATCGTCTCCACCAAATGTCTGCGCCATAGTCCACACCGCCAGCCCTGCATGTTGCTGCGCTGCTTCTGCCTCTTGGGGCTGCAAATTCACCTTCTGTAAACCTTAAACACTCGTACGAAGTTCTTGATAGTCGTCCAAAATGGTGTTCAAAGGCAGGTTCTTTTCGTCCAAGAAATCCGACTCCACCTCGAGCCCTGATGGAGGATCTTCCAGCAGCCCCCGATCACTGGGATCCAATTCTCCGATCCGATTGGATAAGAAGAAGACCAAGTCCCTCTCCGCCGCCTCCAATTCCAAGGACAATTCCCCGGTTACACCCGGTAGCAGTAGCCTTAGGTTCAGAGATGCTAAGGATGCTGTTAAGGATGCCAAGGCTAAGGAAGCTCTTGCTAAAGCTTCGAGTGGGGTTCAAAACAAGGATTTGGGGAAGCTTTCTTCTGGGCTCAAGAGCAAAAAGGGGTTCGGGGCTGATTTGGTGTCGGGGAAGGTGAAGAAGGATGCTTCCCCGGCTGCTGCTGCTTCGGCGATGTCCATGTCTCCGATTGTTGCGTCTTCCCTGGGATTGAACAAGATCAAGACTCGATCAGGGCCATTGCCCCAAGAGAGCTTTTTCGGGTTTGGGAGTGGGAGAGATAAAGGGAGCAACTTGGGGACTAGTAAGCTGTCCAAGCCCATTGGTGAGGAGGAGAAGAAGAAGAAGCTTGGGAAAGTTGAAAATGCTGGGTGGGTTGATTCTGATAGCATGTCGAGTGAGAGTGGACGTGATCAGAGCCCTCGTGTGCAAACTCGGTCAAGGTTTCAGAACACAGCAGAATCTTCTGAAGCTGGTATGATGATCATTTTATGAAATTTCAATTGAGTGGAACATTTATTTTGCATAGGATTTTGAAATATTTTGTACGAGCTCGATAAAGAGGCATATTTGGCATGAATATTCGATCTTGAACATTTAATACAAAAGTTAGATCATATGACAATTTACACATATAATTGGATTTTGACACATTTAGTACGGATATTTCCTCTTGGAAATTTAGTACAAAAGTTAGGTAATTTGGGACAATTATTGATATTCGCTATTGAACATTTTGTACAATAATTAGATGCTGTTGCACAATTAACACGTTTAATTGGATTTTGGCACATTTTGTATCGATATTTGCTAATGATCAGTTTATCACTGGTGCAACGAATTTATACTTTTCGAAGTCTGATTTCGCTTGGTTCCATGTTCATGCGATTTAAAATCAATATATTGGTAATGTCACAAACAAATGAGATGCCTTCCTTGGCTATTAGAAGTATAATCTGAGTGATGATGTATGTGTGGATACAATAGAGTATTTATGTTTACTAATTACTATAAACAAAGATGGGGTACCTAATGTCCCCTAAGAGATAAGTAAAGAAAAACATGTATAATTTACATTGGACGCGTATGTAAGAGAAACCTTTAAATATCCTATTACACCGTGTAAAATCCAGAACTGTAATAAACAGATGATGTGGAAATAAAGGAGATAAAGACTTGATTGTTGTTTGTGGTGAAGGGCATGGAAAAAAGGGAGCCAATTTGCTTTTTATGTGGATGAGATGCATTCTAATTGACTTTGGTTTGCTTGTATTTGTTTCTGGTATTTTTCTGTGCTGGATTACCTCTCTGATTGATGTGTTGGACAGCATTCAGAATTTGTTGGTCACTGAGTTTTGGCTTAATTGCATACCCCAACTCACTGTTTCAAGTTTTGGCTTTAACTGCTGTTTATCTTTCGCAGGACAACTCAATGCATCGTGGGGAAATTCTGGAGGCCCTAGAAGTTCAGATGCTTTTACTACTCCGGAGCTTAAGGTAAGAATGTAGATCGTCTGAGTTTAGCACGGAGTATTCGTGCATTCATTGATAGCTCATTTGATGGTGTTATCATTAATATGTCATTTCGCAGACATCATATGAATGTGACAACCCCAAAGAATCAGAATCTCCACGTTTTCAAGCAATACTCCGTGTTACAAGTGCACCCAGGAAGAGGCATCCAGGGGATATTAAGAGCTTCTCCCATGAACTAAATTCAAAGGGTGTACGGCCTTTCCCATTCTGGAAGCCTCGAGGCTTAAATAACCTGGAGGTGAGTGGATTTCTTTTCTCAAAAATTCTCTATGTCGTTCTTTGATAATCTACAACATTCTACGGTGTTGAAATAATGATGTTGGGATCCTACAGGAGGTTTTAGGAATGATACGGACAAGATTTGACAAAGCAAAGGAAGAAGTTGATGCTGATCTGCATATTTTTGCAGCAGATTTAGTTGGGGTTTTGGAGAAAAATGCTGAAAACCACCCTGAATGGCAAGAAACTATAGAGGACTTGCTAGTATTGGCTCGGAGCTGTGCCATGACACCACCTGGGGAATTTTGGCTTCAGTGTGAAGGCATTGTCCAAGAGTTAGATGATAGACGTCAAGAGCTTCAAATGGGCGTGCTGAAACAGCTGCATACTCGTATGCTTTTCATACTCACAAGGTGTACTAGACTGTTGCAGTTTCACAAGGAAAGCGCGTTTGCTGAGGAGGAACCTAGCATCCAGCTTCGTCAGTCATTGAATCCTGCAGGCAATCGCATTCCTCATGACATGTCAGCTGATGCAAAGGTTTCTAGTGCTTCAAAAGCATCAAGACCATCTACTCGGAAATCTTATAGTCAGGAGCAACATGGCTTAGAATGGAAGCGAGGAAATGATATAAAGCCTGGGAACTTGCTATTATCGCCTATTGAATCTGTTAAGGACATAGACTCCCCAGCTAGTAGAGACCGAATGGCTTCTTGGAAGAAATTTCCTTCTCCTGTGGCTAAAAGCCCTAAAGAAGTTATTCCGCCAAAGGAGCAGAATGAGCGTAAAGTTGAAGCTCCCAAGATGTTAAACAGAAGAGGAATGAGTGACGGGGATCTTGTAAATACGAAGCCTCCTGAAATTCTTTCTGCCAAAGAACCTCATTCCTCAGCTGAGCCTAAACATCGACATCAAGTATCTTGGGGTTATTGGGGAGACCAACCCAGTGTTACTGATGGGAGCTCCATTATTTGTCGTATATGTGAGGAGGAGGTCCCAACTTTGCACGTAGAAGAACATTCTAGGATATGTGCAATTGCCGATCGTTGCGACCAAAAGGGTCTAAGTGTCAATGATCGCTTGGTTAGGATTGCAGAAACTCTTGACAAGCTAATGGAAACCTTTTCCCACAAGGGTTTTCAACCGAATGTAGGAAGTCCAGAGGTTGTGACTGCAAAGGTTTCAAACTCCAGCATGACAGAAGAATCTGAAGTTTTGTCTCCTAAACTTAGTGATTGGTCTCGAAGAGGTTCGGAGGACATGCTGGACTGTTTTCCAGAAGCCGATAATTCTGCATTTATGGATGACCTTAAGGGTCTGTCATCTTGTAAAACTAGGTTTGGCCCCAAGTCAGATCAAGGAATGACCACTTCATCAGCGGGCAGCATTACACCTAGGTCACCATTGATGACACCAAGGACCAGTCAGATTGACTTGTTGTTGGGTGGAAAAGGTGCTTATTCAGAACACGATGACATTCCCCAGGTGGGTTTACTCTACATCCTTCAAAATCATCATCTTCCTCTTTGTTTTCTCTGATTTTGGTGTTACTTATGCGAGGGAATGGTATCATTATATATCCTCTGTAAATCCAGTTTTTAATTTCCTTTTGGATTCTCCTTTTTTTTCTGCATTCTGATGAAGAGATGAACTTACATGTATAAACACTGAGACAAGAAATGTGAGGGAATGTGTCTGCTTTTTTATACATTTAGTGGCCATTCGGACAAATGAAGTTTCCATGTGGATCAGCATGACTTGAGCATTTTTTGTTTATTTATCTTATTATGTTTTTTATCTGTTAGTTAAACTTGAACTTTAGATCCAGTTCTAATTACATGTACAGGGGAGGTTTAATTTAGATTAGTTATGATATCCCCATTCTGAATGGTATTACCAGCTAGAGTTTGGGATTGGTAGTTGTGGAGACAGACATCTCAATTGATGTGATACATCTTACTTTGTATTGCTGATGGAGCAGAAAATATATGTTTAAAGTATATAGATCTTAAGATATATCCTAGGCCTTGGGACTGCTGAAAATTTTATTTATAAAATAATGTTCTCTCTCCATTCTCTTTCTTTCCAATATTCTCCATGTTTCAGCTAATTTATCCTACTTGTTCGGTTCAGCTTCTAAACTAATTTGAACTGATTTGAATTTAACTAAAAATTATTGTGTATAATTTATAATTATGATTGAGATTTGGGTGCAGAGGATATGGAATGTATTTTTTTTTAAGTTTCAAATTGTGGGTTCACCGTTCATGCTTGCTCAAAAATAAATAATCTACGGTAAATGTTGATAATACATACTCCCTCCGTCTCAGCGATTGCTGCACAAATTGACTTTTTTTGATTGACCAAAAATTTTTTTTGATCATCAATATCTTTATATGTATAATTATATATGATGAAATTTCGATATTATGAAAGTACATGTTACAACGAATCTAACAAAATCTCATACGACCATATTTGATTACTAATACTGGTTCAATTTAAATGTTGAAAATATTCAATTTTGACTAAATGAATAGTGACTTGTGCAGCTTGAGCTGGACAGAGGGAGTATTATTAATTGACGACGTACTCTAAACTATTATTTTCCACTTGTTTGAAGTTTTTTCAATTCATTTCAGATCAGTGAAATATGATTTCCTTTAATTCAGCTTTATTTAGCTATTTTAACATTATTTTCAATACATTTAATTTTATTTAATTTTTAAAAATTGTTTCAGTTCAATTAATTTCTGATGAGCTGAAATGAGCAAGTAAGATGAATTGGATGAAACATGAAATTTATTGGAAAGAAAAAGAATGTTGAGAGAAGATTAATTTGCAATTAATGAGGTGTTGCCTTTGATTTTCATCAATTAAAAAGGTTAATTTAATATCAGCCATTGCTTAGAATATGGGAGGCTTAGATTAGAAGTTCTTATTATAAGATGGGTTCTTATTGTAAGAGGGGTTCTCACTTGAACCCTCTGTGCCTCTGTGTGGATAGATATGTGTTATCTTTGGAAGAATTGATGCACTAAAATTTTGAAATTGGGGATCGGCCAAATTGAAACTCTAACATTATTATTGTTTGCAGATGAATGAACTTGCTGATATTGCTCGTTGTGTGGCTAATACTCCTTTGGAGGATGATCGATCCATCCAGTATATGCTCACTTGTCTTGAGGATTTGAGTGTGGTCATTGCACGCCGAAAGCTGGATGCTCTTACAGTTGAGACTTTTGGAGCACGCATAGAAAAGCTTATCAGGTATGTAATTTTGTTGTTGTTTTGCTCATGCTTATATTTATTTATAGTTTTGAGGTTTCACCACTTCCTTGCCTTCCTTTATTCCAAATATCTTAAATTTGTGAATAATTTTCTTTGTCTAGGGAAAAGTATTTGCAACTCTGTGAGCTTGTTGATGATGACAAAGTAGATTTAGCAAGCACAATTATAGATGAAGATGCTCCTCTAGAAGACGATGTTGTGCGAAGTTTACGAACAAGCCCAGTACATACTAATAGAGACCGTACATCAATCGATGACTTTGAAATTATCAAACCAATTAGTCGTGGAGCTTTTGGCAGGGTTTTCCTGGCAAAAAAGAGAACAACAGGTGATCTGTTTGCAATTAAGGTACTTAAATTCCCACTTTTTAACTAATATTGAGATGCAACCTACTTCAAATATTAAGGTCCAATTTACTTATTGACATATGTATAATTTTTAGGTTCTTAAGAAGGCAGATATGATAAGGAAGAACGCGGTTGAAAGTATTCTGGCAGAGCGGGATATTTTAATCACTGTTCGCAATCCTTTCGTGGTGAGCAAACCATCCTGTAAAACATTTGTGCATTTATCATTAAGTGCCGTTCTAATTATAACTTTGAAATTCATTTTTAGGTCCGCTTTTTCTATTCATTTACTTGTCGTGAGAATTTATATCTTGTGATGGAGTATTTGAACGGTGGGGATCTATATTCATTGCTGAGGAATCTGGGTTGCTTAGATGAAGATGTGGCTCGTGTGTATATTGCTGAAGTTGTAAGTTCTTTATTTGTTGGCTATCTCTACTATATGAACACCACTTCCACTACTAAATTTTTTGTTTTGGTAGGTTCTGGCTTTGGAATATTTGCATTCTATGCGTATTGTTCATCGGGATCTAAAGCCTGACAACTTACTGATTGCTCATGATGGTCATGTAAAGGTGAATGATTCTAGAGGTTTTTTTTTCCTTTTAATATTATCATTAACCAATAGAAATCTTTGGTTACATTGTTCGTGTCAAAATATGCTGGACTAGATGTAATTATTATTGTTCAATAGACTTCACTTTTCATTAATCCACTCAGGATGCATTCATGGGCCGAAGTAATCATGGTTCCTAGACATTTTAGTATAATGTCATGGACTCCTGAGTTGTTTGTGTAATCATTTTGTGCATGATTCCCCTTCCCAGTTATTATTTCTTGGTTTTCAATTAGTGATAGAAATTTGATGATTTTCCTCTTCTCTGCAGTTAACAGACTTTGGGCTCTCTAAAGTAGGTCTCATCAACAGTACTGATGATTTATCGGGTCCAGCAGTTAGTGGTACATCCTTAATGGAAGAGGATGACTCCAGTTTATCTGGATCTGAGAGTGAAGACAGGCGTAAAAAGCGTTCCGCTGTTGGTACACCTGATTATTTAGCCCCTGAGATTCTTTTGGGAACAGGACATGGTATGTATCTTATTATTATTAATTTGCTTATTATTGTAATTACTGTTTGTTATTACTATTCTCTGGGGTATTCTTTGCTTCACCCAAGAATTCTTTACCAATTTCTTATGAATTGAATCTTTATGATATTTTCACGTAGGAATACAAATTGTAGTACCATCGTTTTTTTCCTCCTGGCTATAAAGTTCAACCTATCTTCTGGGTCTTGTTATTGTTGTTATCTAGGTTTACAATTTGTAATGTCTTCGATTTGAGGATTAATGGAACCCTTTCACTGACTTGCTTGAAACTACCAACCCCAGCATGTGGGGGTAATTCACTATTTTGTTTGTGGGTGGGTTTATTTTTCTTTTACTTCGAAAGAGTGAAAGAAAATTAATCCTCCATAATTATTTAATGTTCATTAGTGCATTAGTTCAATTCTGTAGACATGATGGAATGCTAGTTAAGGGCAAATTACTGTGTTACTGAAACGTCAATCTAGTACATATTTTACTTATCCTGTAATGATTAGAGTGATATACATTACATCGTTTTGTCCATTGGTTTTGACAGGGTTTACCGCTGATTGGTGGTCAGTTGGTGTTATTTTGTTTGAATTGATTGTTGGTATCCCTCCTTTCAATGCTGAGCATCCACAGGTACTTATCTTGTCAGATTTACATAATTTGTTATTTTATATGTGATTATTGTTTCCAAGAGATTTGTGCTTTCCATTTGCATCCAGTGGTAAAGTATATGTTGCCAAAGTGAATTTTGTATGTGTGGTCTTTTCATATTTTTAATTATTGGTGAAGTTAGAGCTTTTATACTCTCCAGCTACTAAGATTACTAGTCATACTCCTGGAAACAATAATATATGCTAGTGCTCTTGTAGTCTATGTATCATCATTGAAGTGTGAGGTAAAAGTTGTGTAAAAAATTGATGACCATTGAGATTGGCTGATGGTTTTCAGAAGTTGAGAAGCCTGTATTATGATACCAATTACATGCACCTTTGGTACTTCACAACTTATATTGGATTTGGAACATAAAGATCTTCTGTCAAATTGGTTTCATATGTACATTAACTTGGTACTGTCTGGTGTTATTATTATTAGTTTGCTTTTGATTAGTTGTATCAATGACTAAACATTCTTCAGTTCTTTATGTGTGATTCTGAATATTGAATCTTAATTATGCTTGGGCTCCAGAAAATTTTTGACAATATTCTGAATCGTAATATACCCTGGCCACGGGTGCCTGAGGAGATGGACCCTGATGCAGCAGATCTGATTGATCGGTAAGAGAAACTATACATGTTTCATATCCATCTCTGGAAATATATTTATGCACGAATGTATTTTTCCATTCTTGTATCAACAATAATTTCAGTCTTGAACTTTTTAAGAACCAAACCAAACCAAACCAAGTAACCAACCCAAATAGAAGCCATGTTTCTCCTAAACTATTACTCAGTTCATCTGCTGCCTTATGCTTAGGTTGTTAACCGAAGATCCAAATCAGAGACTTGGAGCTAAAGGAGCATCAGAGGTAATCTAGGCAACGTTCTTTTTTTTGTTGTTGAACTTATTGTCAGTTGTCTGGATCACTACTAAGCGCATTTTAACCTTTATACAGGTCAAGCAGCATCCATTTTTCCGGAACATTAACTGGGACACTCTAGCAAGACAAAAGGTAGTATGTTTCTATTTTATTGAGCATGTAACTTCATTCTGAAATGTGGGGCCTATCACCATCAGTTTGTTCACCGGTTTATACTTTGTCTAGGCTGCATTTGTCCCCGCTTCAGAGAGTGCATTGGACACAAGTTACTTCACCAGTCGGTATTCATGGAATGCTTCAGAAGAACATGTTTATGCTGCCAGTGAATTCGAAAACTCCAGTGATGACGGCAGCAGTATGAGTGGTAGTGGCAGTTGCCATAGCAACCGCCATGATGAACTGGTATCCTCCTCTTGCCTCTCATTATCAGAATTCTTTGAATTCTACTGAGTCAGAGTATATGACTAGTCATGTTTTTGCTTGTTGTGAATATACACAATAGGTAGAAGATGAATGTGCAGGTCTTACAGAATTTGAGTCCAATAATTCTATCAACTACTCGTTCAGCAATTTCTCATTCAAGGTAAATAGATTATGGGTTTTTTTTTTTCCGGATACAAAATTCAGTCTCAAATATTACTTTCAGTTCTTGATTGCTCTCCCATGCTAAAACATTCCCTTCTATGATTTGCTCCATCCAGAATCTCTCCCAGCTTGCCTCAATCAATTATGATTTGCTCTCAAAAGGTATCAAAGAAGATTCTTCAGGCAATCGTAATTTTTGAGGAGGTGGTTATCATCGATTCATCCAATTTTGTCCGTGGAAAGTTGCAAAACCCAATGTTAGGAATACCATGAATTGGAGTAGTTAGGAATGTTTGCATAAGAGTATAAATCTTATTTTGGTAGACAAAAAGGTGTTAAGTTTTTCTTCTTTTGGGAGAGGAGGGAGGCTTGATAATATCCTTGTTTACAAGTAAATTTTATGAGTAAAGTTTGTAAATTTGAATATGCTGTTGGTACAAAATAACATGCTATAGGAAAACATCATCAAAAATCATTTAAACTAGGAATTATTTTCAATAAAGCCACATCAAATCCGCTGCATCAAGTAAATTTATATGTGCAATGTTTTCTTTAGGCCTCCAATTGTAGCATTTAAATTTTAATCCCAGTCTATCATATTTGATTCATGAGAAACATTTAATATGCAACTCCATTTTTTAATAAGGAACAATCATTTCATAAAACTAATGATGATGTTGAAAAGTGAATTCTGGTGAATATAATGGCAAATACTGTATATATTGCGCACATAAGGCACATCCAGATGCTGGCATAATCATATGAACTGGTCAAGAATTTTTCTGGACAAAGCTGGAAAAGAAAGAGATCCACAGAGAGTGGGGATCAATTCAAATCATAATGTTGTAATACTCTCTGAGGCTGCCATTGATTTTTCTTGTACTCCTATTTGTTTCCAGTTGACTATTAATATGCATTAATATATTACATTGTTTGATGATACTAAATTTTGATGATAGTAAGTTTTTTTTTTACTGCAAATACTAAAGTTTGATTCCGAATGTTTTAGTTTGAGGTTGTAAAATTACTTTTATGACTAATGTCATGATAAAAAAATAAATTAGTCTTCTAAACCGACTTTTACAAACATCATTATTTCACTCACCACAAGTTCTTCCGTTTTGAGTCAAGAACAAGCCTGACAGCCAGTTTTTATGCATCATAACTCAAAAGCAACAACTTTTACAATTTAGTCTAGAAATATGCTAAACTTAAATCTAACAAGAAACTGTTGAGAAACTTCCCAATGGTAAACAAATTTACACTATTAGACTATTTTCTTTTCTTTTATAATGACTAAATTTCACAATTTTACCAAATTAAAAAAAAAATTAAAAACATGTTTGACCATTATAATTTGAGAGAGTATTGGGTGAGACATGTTTTTGTAAAGTCCAAGGACTAAAAGAATGAGCATTTACTATTTTTGCTTGATCCTTTAGTCAGTTTGCTTGATGTTTCAGTCAGTTCCCTTCAATAGACCTGTTTTGCCTTGATTTTTCAATGAATTTGATCTTTCATTCAATTTGCTTGTCTTTTCTGTCAATTTCCTTGATCATACAAATTCACACCGAAGCTCAGCCTTGAGTCAGTCCATGTGAGCTGGCTGAACTCTAGTGACACCAACAACCAAAACCTAGCTGCGTCGGCGGGGTTGAAACTCACCAACGACAATTTCAACTAATAATTGTCTCTTATAATGTTTTGTCTCTATAGAGACAGGTCTCAAATGAAAATTTGTATTATAATTTTACATATATAGTAAGTGAAGGTCTCATGTGAATCCGTCTCAATTAAAACTATGGATAAATGTTACCTTTTACATATTAAGCATGATCATTCAGTGTATTATTACTTAATTTCTCACTTTCATATATGATCTTCTTACTTTCAAGACTGATCTTTTACAAATTAAGCATGATTATTCAGTGAAACCAATTAAGACATGTCTCAAGTGAGAGTTTGTCATATAGGAATTGTGCATTAGATTTTCATATGGAAACCATATTGGCCCTGTCCAATAGCGCTTATTTCCAGCACCTCCAGCACCCTCCAGCACCTACCAGCACCCTCCAGCACTTGTCACTATTCACATACATGAATGATTTATTTTTTTAAAAAAAATAAAAAATAATTTTTCTTTAAAATTAGTTTCAATATGTTGTGTACGAATTAATCATTCTTTAAATATATAGTTTCATAATTATGTACATCATAATTATACAATTTTAATTTAATTTCAACCCCCTCCAGCACCCCCTCCAGCACCCTCCAGCACCTTCCAGCACCCTCCAGCACCTTCCAGCACCTTCCAGCACCAGCTACCAATTCCAGCACCCTATTGGACAGGGTTATCTGTGAATTTGTGATTCTTGTAGTATCTTGCATGTTATATTGATGATAGTATTAATACTTATGCAAAGTCTTATATTAATTAAAATTTATAACTAATTGTAACATAGTTCATGTTCTCATGAGCTTGTTAATATATCAGTCCAGTTTAATTAGTTTAGCAAAATAATAGTTTTATAAAATTTACATTAACTAAGAAATGTTAAATTTTATTTTGTAATATATTAATTTTCACCTAAATTTAATTCAGTTCAGTAAAAGAAAAAATTTCAGAATTAAAAAATTGAGTTTGTGGAATAATACTATCTATAGCAACCCCTGAGTCCCTGACCCAAAGAAAGGTGGAGGATTTGAGTTGTTTTGGCAAATATTTGTTGGCATGACATCATCAGATGTACAGACTTTTTCCAATCTCAACTTATACAGACTGAAATGAAATGAAATTTCAAATATTTTCTCTGTTCTTTCAACAAAAATGGTTGTAAACTTGTAGGGCACACAAAAGGCAGGAGACAAAAAGAAAATCATCTCCCCACCCAACCACCATTTCCAATTTTCCATCCAATAATATGGGCAACAAATATTGCTGTTGTAGAATTTTGTACTCTAGCTAATTTCAATTATATTACTATATATCATCTTTTTCTCTAAATGTCAAATTTTGAACTCTTCAAGCCTGGGATTCTTGACAAATGATTTTACATCACTCACCAATGGGGGATGAAACATGTCATGAAGTGATGAATCCGTTCATGCCAACACTGATGTTTCGACGAAATCAAAAAAATGGCTAAAGCATAAAAGATGTACATTTTTACTTTCATCAGTTGATTTAAAAAAAAAATCAAAACAAAGTACAGTAAATATTTGATTATACATATTATTACATATCAGTTACGTATAATAATATGTAAATTGACTAATCAATTTAATATTTAATTTGAAAATGACATACGATCTGATTAAATAGTTAGATAACAGCTTCTGATGGGATATGCATTCATTTGCACAGTTACATATTCCACAATTGATTACTTCATCACTTCATTATCATACCATTATCTTCACCCAATTTATTTCTTAATCTATACTAAAACAAAATCTCTAGCGTGGCACTCTCACATTCAATTTGCCACGTGGCGCTCTCACAATTATGGAAAACGTATCCCATGCATTCATTAGTAAGAGACTCATACTCACTTTACAAATTTAGCTATAATATGAATTGTGGACAAAACATAACTTATATTTCAGAATTATGGAAAACGTATCCCACGCATTCATTAGTAAGAGACTCAGACTCACTTTAAATTTAGCTATAATATGAGCTGCAAATTTCTTATCCCGGGAAACCAAAAGGGGCCTATATATTACTCATTGGGACGTTCATTGTACGTGTGTTTCTATACTATTCAGCATTGCTCCAACTTCCTGGATATTTTTGGCAGGATTCAATTCTTTGTTATAACTAATTCACATACCTCTGATTTTGTTAATGTTTAGAGCAAGTCCAACAACTAATGTAAAATTATTGCTAAAATAGAGATCCAAATTGGGAATCCTCAATATTTTTTAAACCCAACTTCAACAGTTAAGCTACTTTTAGCTATTCATGCATTTATCATTACATTAAACAAGCAAGGCACCTAACGTGCGGTGTATTTGGGCACTTTTTAAACTAATCTACGCATATCTTACATTCTAATAAATTGATAAACACATTTTTATGTTTGAACATTTGTTTAAACTGAAATAACTTACTGAGATAATCCAAATCAACCAATACGTTGAGATTACTAAGATTCTACAAAAAAACAATTCTAACAAAAAATCAAACATGCAAAAATTACGAATCAAAATTGATAAATCTGTTAATTGCACTAATATTAGAAGCCGAAAACAAAAGCTAAATAAGAAAAATGAAAAACTCCAATCCTAAACCTTTGGCCAGCTGAAACTGCAGTATTGAAGAAAATCAAAAATTGAAATACATTCTTACATTAATCCAATCCATCATTGGATATTCTTTCAAAAATTGACAAAAATACTATAATAACATATCCATAATAAATCAAACCATTCAGTATTACACAAACCTCTATCAAGCCTCTGCAGTAGTAAATCCTTACACCTATTTTTAAATCTATTGTTGCATATAGATGTTACCATATAAAAAGACGAGACTTTTTCACGTTGGTGAGTACTGAGTAGTACTGATTTCTTCTTGGGCTTTGTCTTTGGGCGTTCGGGTTTTTTTTTATCTATCCTTTTCCAACGTGAGTACAGATTTCTGCCATCTAAATCTAAACTGAAATCCACCATCAACTGAATGAAGGTCGATCAGCTCTCACCACCGCTCCAGCCAACCATCTTATACTATTGTAAGTTCATCTACTCATTCTTTTATTCCTTTAATTCTCATCCGTATTTGACTGGTTTTTGTTTAATTGTATTCATCGAAAGAGATAGTAGTTTTGTGTGTTCATCAGAGTTGCAGGCTTATAATCATAGTTCCAAAAGTTTATGTATTTTTGTGTGTTCATCTGCTCCTTATGTTCCCTGTTTGTTGAAAAGTACAAATTGCAGCTTATTATTTGTTATATGAATGTTATGTGCAAGTGTTTGACATGTTGATTCTTTCAACACCACACTTACAAAGCTGTATTTTTCTTTCAGAAATCCCGTTTTTTTGTGTGGCAATGAATAAAGGAAGTGCTTTTGGGTACTCTTTAGGCTGGACTAAGAATAAGGTTCACATCCTCAAGACATTAGCTTTTCCCAACTCTGCAACTAGGCATTGCAATCTGGAACATAATGTAGTGTCTTTTAGTACAACGAATAAAGGGAGAGCTTTTGGGTACTCTTTAGGTTGGACAAAGAATAGGGCATTTCACAGTCTGGAACATAATGTAGTATCCCCGAGTTTGCTCGGTCGTGTTGTCACAGCCAGAAACTATTCTGCTGCCACATCTCTGTATAAAAATATGTGCCTCGAGGGCGGCATTCCAGCTAGTCGTTGTTCGTTGAATATCCTCATGAATAGTTTTTGCTTGGAGGCTAAAGTTGATTTTGGGTTTTCTTTGCTGGGAACTTTCTTCAAGCGTGGGATATCGCCTGATGTTACTACATTCAACACTTTACTGAGGGGTCTTTTTCGAGAAAACAGGGAATCTGATGCCTTGGAATTGGGTTGGAAGATTGTTGATGATAAATTGTGTCAACCGAATGCAGTTACGTGTTGGATTGCAGTAATGGGGCTTTGGTTTTGTGAGGTTGACTTTCATGCACATCTGATTGATGATTTATTTCACCTTGCACAAGCGAAGTACAGCAATAAGAATGTCACAACTTACAATGAGTTGATCAAGGGTTTTGGAGATTTAGGAAATTGGAACGAGGTGAAGAGATTGTGGATCGAGATGCTCAGTTCTGACGTACAACCAAGTTTAGTCACTTACAACATCTTGATAAAATCATTAACCAAACATGGATTGATCAAAGACCCGAAGACCATGGTTGATAGAGCTTGCAAAATGATCACATATGATAGATTGATAAATATATGCTGTGTAGATGATGAAGCAAGGAGAATCTTTGATACCGTGGTATCAAGTGGGTGTGTTCCTGGTGTTTCAACTTTGAATCTCATCTTGGAGGGACTGCTTCAATCGGGGAATTGCGATATGGCCAGAGAATTGTTCACTGAATTGCAACCTAATTTTGACACCTACACTGTCATGCTGGATGGCCTTTGCAAGAATGGACTCGATAACGAAGCATTTCAGCTCTTGGAAAAGGTGGGAAAACAGGGATTGGAGCTACCTATGACCATGTATTCTATGATTCTTGATGAACTGCATAAACCCGATTCTCTTAGGAAGGCATCTTTTCAAAAAAGGGTTCAGAAAAGATATAAAGGAACTTACAGAATGATTGTCGATGGCCTTTTCAAGCATGGCTTGCTAGAGGAAGCTAAAGTGCTTTTGGTCATTGTCACCTGCGTTACTAGTTATTCAGAGGTCCGCGACGTTACTAGTCATTCAGAGGTCAACACATATCTGGAAGGACTTCTCGAGGGTGGAAAATACAATGACGTTGTGGCTTATCTTGATAAAATGATTGGTAGAGAATTTGGTTTAAATTCATCGAACATGTCCCAAGTATTGGAATTTATTTCGAAAAAGGAAAATGGCCTTGTTCCTTCCCATGAGATGGTTATATCTCAGAATGTTAAAGCTGCCAAGGCAACCTCCACATCTTCGATACCCTCTTTCGAGGTACAATCCTGTTTTCCCTGCATTATTACCTTTGTTACTTTTCTCATTCTTTCATGTAAAGTTTGTAGTAGGTGAATATTCATACTCGTAATAAACATAAAATATAAATGTTACTTCCGGATTTCCATATTTTAAAGTACCATATTCAATGTTTGCAAAATTGAAAAGCCAGATTGACAAAGTTAAAACTTGAAAAAAAGTTGGTATTGAGATTATTGATGATGCACTTGCTGATTACAAATCTGAAGTGTATGCTTACATATTCATGTTTTTTCCATCCAATTCACAGGAGGCGTATGAGGATGAGTTGATGTTTGCATAGCCTGCAACAGTTTTACTTGAACCCGTCAACCACCTGGCTCATTCTACCAACTGAAATAGGTGGTAATTTTAAATAAATGGACACAAAACAGGATCATAAAGGATTGCTGGAGTTGTAGTTAATAATTAGACTTGATGGAAACCCTTAGTTGTAGTTTTGGTTGTTCATCTGTTTCTCTGTCACTTCAATTGTGTTATGTTAGAACCATTTATTTAACTTTGTTCATGTGCATTCCAACTTATGAGTTATAATCTTCGGTTCAATGCTTCATATTATGAAATTGAAGCCATCCATCGGTGACTCCCAGGAATGTAACCTTATCAAGCCTTGTTTCCAAGACCTTGTTTCGCGAATCCTGTTCTATGAAACCGTGGGCATCTCTCTGAATACTCTGTAAGCTTCCTTTAGCATACATGTGAATCAACGCATTGTTTAATGAGATGAGCTTTTGAACTGTTTTATCACGACTAAGCTTCTTAACAGGAACCCATCTCCCTGTGGCCAAATCTCCTAACTCTGAGCATGCTGATTGCCGAGTTGCTGACAGAGCCACCACCAAAGTCACCTGATCAAACCTAACTCATTCTTCGTACATCTGTCTAAACAAAGCAAGTGACCACCTGTTCAAGAAACCACATTCCTCTTACGTACGCCTTTCATCAAACACTCCCACCGCCCACGTCTCACAACCCGGAAACCAACAAATACCACGACAATATTCCTCTCAGGCATTTCATCGAACCCCTTGCGCATCTCCCTCGCACCACACAAAGAATATAAATTCACCAAATTTGTCCGAACAAACACATCAGAGCCTAAATGGTGCTAGGGGTTAATATTGGAATAGATTTGGGAATGAATGGGTGTCTTTTTGATGGAAAATGGTGCTAGGGGTCGTTGCACTAACATGATTATTTGATGATGGGGTTTGATTCGAAAACCATGATTATTTGGTGAGTCCATATCATGTGAGACCAGTCCCTATAGAGACCAATGCAAAATCAGTCAGACACTTCTATTGCAGGACCAAATTACTAGTGCAGGGTCATATTTAACATGAGGAGACGTATATGCCCCCATTTAGTTTTGCCCATTTCAAATGAAAGTATGACCCATTCAAAAGTTGGGTATTGCAATTGAATCCTCAGAAAATATATATCCCTTGTTCAGTTAATTTTAAGGTGGAAAACCTGGAACGAAACTCGTGTCCAAACTCGGCGAAGACTCCATCATTGTCGTGCAAAGCAGGTCTCCATGAACGCCGGTTAGATCCGGAGGCGGAGAAACACAGCACGGCGAAGTTCATCACCTCTATACAAACCTCCATAAATCAATATGGAGACTTGCCAGCTGTACCTTCTAGGGTCCCGGCCACGTGATTGTGCCAGCCGAACCTTCTCCTTAGCTGCTTGTCACGTGCACAACAAAGATCCTTTTGCAGGCAATCATTGATATTATCAGTACTCCCTCTATTTCTTCCACATTGGCAACATCAATTTGTGCTATTGGTCTCGTTTGGCTATCAGCGTTTAGCTGTAAGCTGTTAGCGAATTTTATTAGTTGTTTTGACTAACGGTCTGACTAGCGTTTTGTATATGAGTGTTTGGCAAATAACAATTACCGGATAGTTGTTTCATTACGTTAAATGACTGAAATAGACATTAGTACAATTTATTATTAATTATGTTTTTGTAATATGTTACTTGTTTATCGAAAATTATTATCACTTATATATTTTTATTTATTTTATGATGTTTATTAGTTGAAGAGAACGTCTCAAATAAGGGCACCTTACGGTAAGAGCAACCCAAAAATATAACACTTTCTACAAAATTGAGGTTATTATACAATTATTGTAATTATTTGAGTTATTTTTGTTTGACCCTAATGTTTTTATACTTGTGTTTGATTTTTTATTTGGTTTGATCTTTAGGGTTTTGGGTCTGATGTTTTTATTTGTTTTGATATTTTAGATTTTGGGCATATCTTTTCACTTTAATTCCTTGATCTTTTATGGTCAAATAATTAATAAAATTGTATAGCAATCCCCAATGTTATCATTAATGGTCTCCTTTTGGTCTACCCTTATTGTAAGGGGACCTTACAAGAGACATTCTCTGATTTGAATTATTACACTTTATTAATATATCTACATTTATTTTAAAAACAAAATTTAGAATTAAAATACTTATTTTTTATTTATTTTGGTGCCATTTTAATTTTAATATGTGTAATATTTCAAAAATAAATTGAAAATATTGTAAGGCAAATCTTAAATGGATACGCGTACCTTTTTTAAGAACGCAAATATGCGTACCTCAAATTTACTTTGAATTGTGTGCATATATAGATTATTAGTTTTAAGGAATTCGATTAATTAAGAAAAAAAATATATTTTTGAGGGATAATTATCAGTCCGGCAATTCTATTAAAGGATCAAATTACTACTGCAGGACCATATTTAGAGGAGACGTATATGCCCCATTTAGTTTTGCTCATTTCAAATGAAAGTATGACCCATTCAAAAGTTGGGTATTGTAGACAAAAAGAAAATCATCTCCCCACCCAACCACCATTTCCAATTTTCCATCCAATAATATGGGCAACAAATATTGCTGTTGTAGAATTTTGTATTCTAGCTAGCTTCAATTATATATCATCACTTTCTCTATATGTCAAATTTGCTTCAAATTTTGAACTCTCCGAGCCAAATGATTCTTGCCAAATGATTCTTGCCAAATGATTTAACATCACTCGCCGCCAAAAGGAGATGAAAAATGTCATGAACTGTTGAATCCGTTCATGTCATATAAAAAGTTGAGCATGTAATGCATAACATTGATGTTTCAACCAAAACGGAAAAAAAAAACCCGTTAAAGCATAAAGATATATATTTTTTGACTTTCTATCAGTTGATTTAAAGAAGAAAATAATAATTAATTACGTATAATATTTTGAATATACATATTATTACAGATCAGTTACGTATGATAATATTCAACTGATCAATTTAATATTGAATTTGAAAATGACATTTAAATCAATTTAATTTGGAAATGACATTTAGATCATCTCTGATTAAATAGTTAGATAATAGCTTCTGATGGGATATGTATTCATTTGCACAATTACATGCATATTCCACAATTTATTACTTCATCACTTCATTATCATACCATTATGGCATTATCTTCACCCACTTTATTTCTTAATTACTTATTAAGAATGGAATATTATTTATGTGATGAATCCACGTTATAGCTACTATCATTTCCAGCGACTTCGGTTCGGGATTAAGTACATTTTTTTAGAACTAGTACCCCAGTGTTTAAGTACTCTCTCCCGTGGTTTTGTTTAATGGACACCTTACTTTTAATGTTAAGTTTTTTTGGAACATAATTGAATAGAGAAGATTGAATTTAGAGACGAAAAGCAACATGTGTAGAAGAAATTAACTCAAAAAGACAAATTCTCAAATCAATCATGTCTCAATTGGTTCATCTTCAATATGTAAAAATTCAATCTTGAAAGTGAGAAAGTATTAGAGTATGTTCTAGAAGATTTTGATCGATTCTGGTTGGTTGTATATGAGTTGTCTATATTTGTTTTTATTCTTAGAATATTTGATTTGATTCTTAAAATATCTAATTCCCATACAGATTGGGTAATCATGTTGTATAGCTAAGCTAGGTCATCCTTGTATATAGGGGTTTTCAGTTAATGAAGCAACCTTTGCAGTACAATCTTTTCTGCATTCTTTATATGGTATCAGACGAAAATTAATCGATCCTTCTCACGGCTTCACCACTGCTATCATCGATTATTTTCCATGACTTCAGAAACCAACCAAATCGTCCCCAATGCTTCCGCCAGCCTAGTCACCGCGTCCGGCGGCACTGCAGTCAATCTGCAGTTTCCATCACTTGTCGTTCGCCTGGACCGCATCAACTTCTCACTTTGGAGCAGCACTATTCGCTCAGCTTTGGAGGCCTACGAGCTCGAGGGTTTCCTCTCCACCAGCAACGTTCCCGCTGAAACCCTAGAGCCGCCAGAAGGCTCCACTGTTCGTCCACCGAATCCCGAGTTTGCCGCATGGAGAAAGAAGGACAAGCTAGTTCTCCTCTGGATTCGTTCGACGC
Source organism: Cruciata laevipes (assembly GCA_963678965.1). Classification (NCBI taxonomy): domain Eukaryota; kingdom Viridiplantae; phylum Streptophyta; class Magnoliopsida; order Gentianales; family Rubiaceae; genus Cruciata; species Cruciata laevipes. The sequence continues at coordinate 6,852,743 of OY787637.1, forward strand.
TGACAACACCTATGCTGGGTTATGTCGCTTGAGCCTACACCACCTCCGAGACTTGGATCATGCTCCAACAGATGTTCCAGTCTCAGACAAAGGCTCGGCAGATGCACCTTAAGCAGCAACTTCAATCACTAAGCAAGGACTCAATGTCAATCATGGAGTACATGGAGAGGAAGTGGTCCATAGCCGATGCTCTCGCAGAGTATCTCATGCCAGTCTCTGACGATGACTTTATTGCATTCATCATGTTTGGTCTTGGCCACGAGTATAGCGCATTCAAAACAGCCCTCGGCATGCGGTCCGATTCAGTCTCACCCAATGAACTGTTCGGTCTGCTCCTTCAGGCAGAGCAGCGCATCCTCGACTCGATCAACACTTCCATGGCGACTGCTCACTATGCAAACCGCCGAGGAGGGTCCTCTCGTCAACCTGGCAGCAGCTCGGTTCCTTGTGATCGCTCTCGTCCGCCATGCCAGATATGTGACAAGCCGTTTCACACGGGTCTGAACTATCACCAACGCTTCAATGCCGAGGCGTTTTCAGCATCAAACCCTAAGGCGGCGGAGAAACAGCGCTAGAACCAGCGTTCATGCAAGGCTCCTAAGGCTCATATGGCATACACCAGTCTGTCCGCCATCACCGATCCTTGGATCGTGGATTCCGGCACCTCTCACCATGTTACAGCAGACCTTGGAGCTCTCAACCTTCAATCTCCCTACACTGGCAATGACAACTTAGTGGTTGGCAATGGTGAGTCCCTTTCCATTACTCATATTGGTACTCATAATCTTTCTTCATCGCATGTTGCCAATAAAAATATTGCTTTAAAAGAAGTTCTTGTTGTCCCTAAGGTTTCACAAAATCTCATTAGTGTTTCTAAATTATGTAGAGATAACAATGTATCTGTTGAATTACATGCTGATCATTGTTTTGTTAAGAATCATCAGGGTCAGAAACTTCTCAAGGGCATCGTTGAGAACGGGTTGTATTGTCTGCTTTCCCCATCATCCTCCATTCCTAGAGTCTTCGTAGGAGAACGTGCTTTTGTTGCTTGTTGGCACCATCGGTTCGCTCATCCTCATGAGTTTGTGCTTCGTCGTCAACTTTCTGATTTTAATTTACCTATTTCAGCAAATAAAACCTTGCCTCTCTGTAGTACTTGTCAGTTAGGCAAGAGTCATAGATTACATTTACCTGCTTCTCATGTTTCTTCTAGTGAACCTTTTGATTTGATTTATTCGGATGTTTGTGGTCATGCCTATGTTCCTTCATTAAATGGAAATCGTTACTTTGTGTTATTTATTGATGACTGCACTAAATTTATCTGGATCTATTTTCTAAAAACAAAATCTCAAGTTTTTTATGTTTTCCAATTGTTTAAATCTATGATCGAAACTCAGTTTTTAGCAAAAATAAAAGCTTTTCAATCTGACTGGGGTGGTGAGTATCGAAATCTCTCGGATTTTCTGGAAAAAACATGGCATTTTACATAGAGTTTTGAGTCCTCACACACCTGAACAAAATGGAGCATCTAAAAGAAGAAATCGTATTGTTGTTGAAAAAGGCTTGGTGTTATTAGCTCATTCTCATCTTCCTATAACCTTTTGGGAACAAGATTTTCATACTGCTATTTATCTGAATAACCGAACCATCACTCCCATTTTACAACACAAATCTCCATATTCTTGTCTTTACAAACGCGATCCTGATTATAATTTTCTAAAATCTTTTGGATGCTTATGTTTTCCCTATCTTCGACCTTACAATAACAACAAACTTGAGTTTCGTTCTGTCGCATGTATTTTTCTGGGTTACAGTGCAAAACACAAAGGTTATCTATGCTTTCATGCTCCATCTTCTCGAACTTTTATTGCGAGACATGTTGTTTTTGATGAATCCCAGTTTCCATATCCTGAACACATAACTCAGTCTCCTCCCGAACATTCTCCAGTCTATGATCTGTCGTTACTAGATTCGGCTCAGTTCTCGTCCGAGCATGTCACGTCTGGGTCTCCGTCTGCAGCAGTCGAGTGCTCATCCGAGCCTATACCCGAGCCCCAGCTAGCACATGTTTTGTGCGTCCCTGCCCTGGTCGGGTCTCCGTCTGTTCCAGTCATGTCCGAGCCTCAGTCAGTCGGTGTCCAGCGCATGTCCGTGCCTCATGTGTCCGCGTCTGAGCCTTAGTCTCCGTCTGCGTCTCAGTCCAGTTCGCCCGAGCCTGCAGTTTCTCCGTCTTAGTCAGTTGGCTCATCGGCTGCCTCGTCCTCGTCCTTGGCCATTATTCCATATCCTTCAGCACTAACCTATTTCCGACCTTCTGAGCTTTCTCAACATCCCATGACCACTCGTGCTTCTACCAATTCTCTTAAACCCAAAGCTCTTCTTTCCACTAGATGTTTCTCAACCCGAACCAAAAACAATTTCTCAAGCTGTCAAAAATCCTCATTGGCAACAAGCCATGCAGTTAGAATATGATGCCTTGATGACTAATGGGACTTGGGACTTAGTTCCAAAGCCCTATGTTTCTAATGTTGTTGCAAGTGGATTTTCAGGGTTAAAAAGAAGGCTGATGGCACTGTGAAACGCTACAAAGCACGGTTAGCGGCAAATGGATTCAATCAAGAGGAAGGTGTGGACTATTTTAACACTTTCAGTCCAGTTGTCAAGCCAACCACCATTCGGGTAATTCTGAGCATTGCAGTTACGCGACAGTGGCCACTTCGTCAAGTCGACATCAACAATGTCTTTCTTAATGGAGATCTTGCTGAGAATGTCTTCATGCAACAACCTCTGGGGTTTGTTTCGTCTTCCAATCTGGGGTTTGTATGTAGACTGAAGAAGGCCATCTATGGACTTAAACAAGCTCCTCGAGCTTGGTTTCAGAAACTAAGTCAGGCTTTACTCTGGCATGGTTTCAAGCAATGCGTTTCTGACAATTCTCTCTACATCAAATCTCATGGTGGTCAAATCTGACAATTCTCTCTACATCAAATCTGACAATTCTCTCTACATCAATTCTCTCTACGGTGATGATTTGATTATTACAGGCTCCAATTCCAAGTTTATTGAGGATTTTGTTCGTTATTTGAACTCAGTCTTCTCCTTGAAGGATCTTGGTCGCCTTAATTTCTTCATTGGCATTGAGGTTGAGCATCTTTCGTCAGGATTGCTTTTATCTCAAAAGAAGTACATTTTGGAGCTTTTGGACCGCAGCAGCATGGTCAGCACCAAACCTATTTCTTTTCCGGCTACTCCCGGTTCGCGGCTCATGGCGGCGGGGGATCCGTTTCCTGATCAACAGCTATATCGCAGCATTGTGGGAGCTCTCCAGTATGCTACGATCACTCGGCTTGAAATTTCCTATGCTGTGAATCGAGTTTGTCAGTTCATGCACAAACCGACCACGGTTCACTAGCTCGCGGTTAGACGAATTTTTCGTTACCTCAAGGGTACTGTTGCTGCTGGTCTCTACTTTCGTCCAGCTCAGGATTCGCGTTTGGTGTGCTACACTGATGCTGGCTGGATTTCTGATCCAGATGATTGCCGTTCTCAGCATGCATTCTGCTTATATTTTGGTGGTAACTTTATCAGTTGGGCGTCCAAAAAGCAAGGAGCTGTGGCTCGTTCTAGCACTGAAGCTGAGTATCATGCCATTGCATTTGCTGCTGCTGAAATCATCTGGTTGCAACAACTTCTCAAGGAAATGAGTCTTTCTCTTCCTGGCCCTCCAACGATTCTTTGTGATAATCTGAGTGCAACTTTTCTCACAACTAATTATGTTCTTCATCATCGTTCTAAGCACATCAAGCTGGATTTTCACTTTGTTCATGAACAAGTGCAAGATGGTACACTGCTTGTTCGGCATGTAAGCTCGCCTGTTCAAGTGGCTGATGTGTTCACCAGGCTGTTGGTACTGCCCGGTTCAAGGACTTGCGTTCCAAGCTTCTTGTTCGTGTTCGAACATGAGCTTGTGGGAGGGTATTAGAGTATGTTCTAGAAGATTTTGATTGATTCTGGTTGGTTGTATATGAGTTGTCTATATTTTTTTTATTCTTAGAATATTTGATTTGATTCTTAGAATATCTGATTCCCATACAGATTGGGTAATCTTGTTGTATAGCTAAGCTATGTCATCCTTGTTTATATAGGGGTCTTCAGTTAATGAAAAAGCAACCTTTGCAGTACAATCTTTTCTGCATTCTTTATAGAAAGTCATACATGAAAGTAAGAAGATCATCAATAATACACTGAATTCTCATGCTTAATATGTAAAAGATCGGGTTTAAAAATGGGAAAATCAATATTTGTCCTTAATCTCAATTGAGACGGGTATGGGACCTTCTTATAAATAAAACCTTTAATTTATAATAAATGGGAAATAAGTGTGTGGAATAAACGACGTCGTATTTACTTTAACAAATAATTTAGGTATTTTTTAAATATGTAATATTTTTATTTGGCATTATTTCGGCCCTGTTTACTAGAGATTATTTTTTGCTGTACTGAACTGAACTGAACTGAAATAAATTTAAATTTACTGAACTGAACTGAATTGAAATAATTTTAAATTTACTGAACTGAACTGAATTGAAATAATTTTAAATTTACTGAACTGAACTGAATAATTTTAAATATATTGAACTGAACTGAAATAAATATAAGTACATTTTTATATTATTTAAATATAAAAACACGTTGAGGTGATATAATCTTAACTGGATTGAGTTAAATATCATCAAATTATAGAGTAGATGATATGAACTTATCTAAACTGAATTGAATAGTTCTGAACTGAGTTAAACTAATCTAAACTGAACTAATTCCAAATTGTCATGTAATGAAGACATATTACATTTGGTTGAATCGATTTAAATTAATCAAGATTCATATAATTATATTGGATGTATAAAAAGTAAAGGTTATGGTATATTAAAGAAATATATTGAGTTGAATATCATAGCCATGTATTTTTCAGGGAATATGAGTCAATGAGTTGTGTATCATAATATTATTATATTAAAGAGGATATGAGTCATTGAGTTGTATATCATAAAATTATATTTAAGAGGATATGAACTGAACTGAATTGAATTGTTTTGAACTGAATTGTTCTGAACTGAACTGAACTGAAACGAATTGAACTGAACTAATTCCAAACTGTCATATAATGAAGACATTATATTTGGTTGAGTTGATTTAAATGAATCACGATTCAAATAATTATATTGGATGTATAAAAAGTAAAAGTTATGGTATATTAAAGAAATATATTGAGTTGAATATCATAGCCATATATTTTTCAGGGGATCTGAGTCATTGTATTGTATATCATAATATTATCCTAGACCAAAATATAATGAGAATACTTTGATAAAAGTTTCTCCTTATCTTCCAGCAAGGGTAATTTGGTGATTCTACATCACGTGTTTGTTAAATGAAACTTAATATAAAATAATAAAACATAAGCACCTTATTGAACAGTCACATCATTTATACATGTAAAGTTATGTCTTTTCAGTAACATAAACCAAAACACACATTGATTAACATTAGACAATTCATCTAACATCTATAAATTGACACATCTATATCATCCTCTCTACCTAGAGGTATAAATTTCCTTCTATTTTCTTTTCAGTATTTTCTGTTCCTACCTTGATTTAGGCTACATGTTAATCATTTAGTTTGTTGATGCCCACTCAGGCCTTTACTTAGTGATTATCATATACATGAGTATGTTGAAATTTTTAGATGAAGTATCAATACAAAATGTTAGGGGGGTTCTGGGAAGAATTTGGTTTGCTGCTCTTATTTCTTCACTGATCAAATTTGCATTTTGCATTCCAGGAGCTTCTAAAAAATTATAAAAGTGAATTTCAATGATCTTGTGTTCGGCTTATACTTTCACTGGTTTTAGCATCTACTTTTCTCAAAATATTATTTGGTTTCAGCATACTGCCTAAACAGTTCTTTCTATATCTCCCTTGATTGCGTCGGTTTGTGAGTACAAAGTTGTGGCATTATACTACCATTGAACCCTAATGGCTTGAATGATCTGACTAGCATGTTGGAAAATGCACACAGATCTGCACAACTTTTGAAAAATGTTTCCAATTTTTGAGTGTGTGTAAAAATGTGAAAAACCGAATAAATAATTGTGTTTATGTAATGACAAATTTGATATATTCTAGAGGTATGTGTGCCAAGTCCTCCACGCGTTGTGTGGAGAGACCACGCTAGTTATATTAAAGAGGATATGAGTCATTGAGTTGTATATCATAAAATTATATTTAAGAGGATATGAACTGAATTGTTCTGAACTGAAATGAACTGAACAAATTCCAAATTGTCATATAATGAAGACATATTATATTTGGTTGAGTCGATTTAAATGAATCACGATTCAAATAATTATATTGGATGTATAAACAGTAAAGGTTATGGTATATTAAAGAAATATATTGAGTTGAATATAATAGCCATGTATTTTTCAGGGGATCTGAACTAAATTGGACTGAACTGATATGAATTGAACTAAAATAAAAATAACATATTTTCATTTGTTATTAATGAATGCTCATCATCACATAAAAGGAAATTTGATGAACTGAACTGAACTGAATTAAATTTAAATTTATTTAATTGAACTGAAATAATTTTTAAAATATTGAACTGAACTGAACTGAACTGAAATAAATTTAAATTTACTGAACTGAACTGAAATCAATTTAAATTTACTGAACTGAACTGAACTGAACTGATCAACAGATAAGGTCTGGTAAACAGGGCCTTTGTCATCTTTCATCTGTTGATCGTCAATTTTTCAATCAAATATGTACATTTTTCATATATTAGATATTTTCTAAATATTTTTATTTTATTTAGGGTATGTTTTGTCAGGATATGAAAAACAACCGCATATTGGAGCTCTCTAATTATATATGAAATCATATATTCCGTATTTGAGCTCAACTCATGATATATACTCCAATGAATCACTACAATTTGCTTCCGTTGTTGTTCTCAAAAAACCAACGTGTTTGTAATTGTGACGATTTTGGATTTTGATAAACTTGGATGAGAGTAATTTTTACCGATTTTTTGGATTGTTCCGTTGGGTTTTCTAGGGATTCCCTGGCGTTAGGCATTCAGGAAAGTTCAAACATGAATGACCAGAGAAGAAAACAGTGTTGTTGGAATCAGGCAAAACCGTTTCATTAAATAAGTTTACTTCTTTCAGTCCCGACAAGGCCTTTTCGAGGTCTGGATTAACATTCGGTATGGTTTTAGTGATTTTGCCGACATTGCTCAACGGTTTATTTTCATATTATGTTTTGTTATGTTTAAGTCTTTTTTATTCTGTAGTGGTTTTAATTGACATTCTTTATGGTTTTAGTGATTTTGTCGACGATCCTCATCGGTCTATTTTCATCTTATGTTTTGTTATGTTCAAGTCTTTTTTATTCAGTGGTGGTTTTATATTTTATTGATTATGTTTTACGCTTCTATTTGATGTTGTTATGAATTCTTTTTGTCTACATTTAGGCTTATTGCTAAATTTTATTTTGAAGTTTTAATATTGGATTTTTCTGTAGTGTTTGATTTGAAAGCACATTCCTTTAGATTCCTCCAACCCTGTTTGGGTTGTATGATGGTATGTTCATATATCTCTATTTCGTTTTGATGATGAAAATTGAGTGATTGATAAAGATTTTGCAGGAAATCGTGCATCTGATTATGTTTTGTATTGATGGTGAATATTTATTAAAATTGTGTTGCAAGATGTATGGTGATGATTGTGTATGTATGGTGTGATCAATTGGAATCTACATAAAAAAATTAATTATTTTTTGGATGATTATGCTAATTTATAATATTAGAATATTGAATGTTTGGGTAAATCAAGCCATTAAAAAAACACAGACCTTTCTCTCTCCTCTTAAACCGTAGGGTTTGCGCAGAAGAAGAGATCGACCAAAAACCCTGCAATTTTCTCGTTCGATTTTCGGCGATCCCAACAAATCGAACCAGCAATTGAGGATGATGGACGCGAATACAATCGCAGCTTTGTACTCGGGGATCTCGCTCACTGAGGAGGAGAAACAGGCGCCGCAAGGACCACCGCGGGCGTCGCAGTGGGATCACAAAAAGCTTCTGATCAGGAAGCTTCTAGCGCCAAGGAGGTTTCTGGCAACAGATGTGCAGAGGTGCTTCGCCAAGCCTTGGAGATTGAATGCCGAATTGAAGGTAAAAACCCTAGCTGACAATATCTTTCAGTTTTCGTTTCCAAACGTCGGATCGAGGAACAGGACGTTGGAGACGCAACCGTGGATCATGGACTGTAACCTGCTTGTACTTCAAGAATCCAGAGGTGATGTGGTGCCGACAGATATGGTGTTTGATAGGGTTCCGTTCTGGATTATTGCGCATAATCCTACACAGGACCAGATGAATGTGGAGACGGCACAGGATGTGGGTAATGCGATCGGAAAATTCATAGAGGTCGAGAGAGACGAGGATGGAGAACTGATTGGGAAGTTCCTCCGAATCCGTTGCGAGATCGATATATCCAAACCCCTTAAAAGGGTTCAGATACCGCCAGGATCGACCAACATGCTCGCGTTGCAATACGAGAAACTTCCCGACTTCTGTAGCTTTTGCGGCATTATTGGGCATGTTGCAAAGGGTTGCGCGAGCCGGTGGGAGGCGATAGCTGATAGGAGGAACGAAGTTAACTACCCGGAGGGTATGCGTCTCAAACCGAGACGCAATCCTTTTCCGAACAACATGAACTCATGGAACAAGTCACAGCAAAGGGATTATACGGTGAGGAAAGAAGATAGAGAGGAGAAAGTGGCCGGGAAGGAGATTATGCGGGCTGAGGGGATGGATGTAGAGCAGCTGCAGATATCTCTATCGGAGCTTGTGGAGAATTTTGAGGCAATCGACGTAGAAAAAGTGCTTGATTTACAAAGGTTGGCATGGAAACATATGCGTCCCTTTGGGGAGAGGCACTTACTTGAGCAATTTCGGAAAGAAAAGGAAAGAGGGATCCCCATAACACAAGAACAGCGTGTTAGGGATCTTTTGGAACAACTTCGTGTTGAGTTAGAGGATGGGATGGAGCTTCATGCCTCGCCCCTGATGACGGAGGACGAAGAAGCGGAGTTCGCTCGACAAGAGAACGAGAAGCAGCGAATGAACGAGGCGCGACGTTCGGTAGAGGAGCAGCGAGAGGACGAGGCTCGGTGTGCGGCTGAGATGCAGTGTGCGGGCAAGGCGCATCGCTCGAGGGAGACGCAGCAATTGAATGAGTTGTTGCGCTCGGACGAGATGCATCGAGTGGACGGTGCGCAACAGACGGGTGGGATGCAGCGCGGGGGCGAGAAATCGCATGCGATGATCCTAATGGTCGTGCTAAGGGACACCGAGCTCGCCCAGCAGCTGAGCGGGACGAGCAGCGAGCGTGACGATCAACGTCTGGCTCGGACCGAGGCTCCTATTCTGGTCGAAGACGATGGGCCTGAATATGCCAGCCACGGTGCGAGGAATAACGAACAGGGGTAGGATCGAAACCCGTCTGAAGGGAGTGGAGGTCAGAATGGCACAAAAGATAGCAGTCAGACGGTTATCATGCAATTTTTGGCGTCCGAAACGCCACCGAGAAGTCAAAACAGGGTGACGCAGCTGGCTTCACCGTTGAGTCCATTCCTTGTGCCGGTTCTAGTGGCGATGGACACTCCGGCAAAGTTACTGGCAAAGAAGATTGGCAGGTTGTTGAAGAACCGGAACAAAACAGGAACTAGCCAGGGATCGAGAGGGAGAGGCCGAGGGTGCGGGAGAATGAACAAGGGGACCACAGTGTTAGGCGAGATAGTTCCGGAGCGGGATAGTGAGGCGTCGGAGTCTACGAATGATGCAGGCCAGGTCAAAAGGAAGCTACAGTTGGTAGAAGTTGAGGACATGGAGGATCTAGTTGATATGAGGGCAAAGAAGTCTAAGGTTTGCACGGAAGGTGCTGCCTTTGTCGACGATGCTACTTCTTCACAGGCGGAGACTGGCGAGGCCCAGTCCCGCCAGGGGAAATGAGTCTGCTGAGCTGGAACTGTCGAGGTGGCCCCGGGGACACTAAGACAGTTCAGGAACTGCGCACGATAGTGCGGTTGAAAGCACCTTTACTTATTTTTCTGTGTGAGACACATTGTTCTAGTATTGTTATTGATAGGGTTAAAAGTCAGTTGAATTTTGATGGAGTGGTGGTGGATGCCCAAGGTCAGGCAGGGGGCATGGCTTTGTTATGGAATAAACAAATAAAAGTGGAGTTTCAGTGTTCGTCGCGTTATTTTATTGATGTTTCAGGAGTGAAAGTCAGAGTTACTGGAATATACTGTGAACCGAATACAGCACTTCGCCAACAATCCTGGATTCAGTTTAGGGAGCTTGCGAGAGATAGTGGTGTTCCTTGGGTTTGCATGGGGGACTTTAATGAGGTACTTTCTCAGGAGGAGTTTGTAGGAAGAGGCCGGAGGCGCAGATCGAGAACTTTCGGAATGCACTGCGGTTTTGTGGGCTGATAGACATGACTTGTACTGGGTATGAGGGCTCAGATTTTACTTGGGTGAGAATTCATCGGAATGAGCCAATAGTATGGGTTAAGCTTGACCGAGCCACAGGGAACCAGGCATTGCTAGATGCTTTTCCGTGGTCGATGAGCTGTACAACAAAGATGCCTTCGTCGGATCACATGGCAGTACTGGTCCAACTAAGGGCTAAGGATCCTTTGGCGAATCGAAATAGGAAGAAGAGAAGGTTCCGGTTCGAGACTTTTTGGGTGAAGTCCGAGGAGTGTGAGATAAAGATTCAGGAGTCGTGGGGTGATGATAACGTGTATCTATCAGAGAAGCTAGAGAGATGTGCAGTGGGTCTTATGGATTGGAACCGTCGTAAGTTCCCAGCTAGTGCAAAGAGGATAGAGGAGTTGAAGAAGCTGATTCACGAACTAGAGATGAGGAACCCGACGGATACGATCCATGATGATCTGTTTTCGCTCAGGCAGGAGTACAGTTTTCTCCAGGAGGCGGAGGGGATAAAATGGAGACAACGAGCGAAACAGCACTGGTATAAAGAAGGGGACAGAAATACCAGATTCTTCCATCGTTTCACAACAAACCGACGATCGAGGAATCACATCTCAGGCCTCAAAGATGCGGCACAGGTGTTGCGCTCGGATGCTGGGAGTATGGAGAAGATCATTGTAGACTATTTTGGGGGACTATTCTCGTCTTCAGAGCCGGATGAGAGGAGAACGAGGCAGGTTCTGGAACGAATGCCTCAGAAGGTCACACAAGAAATGGCGGGGAAGCTGATCAGGCCATACACAGAGGCAGAGGTTTCCAAGGCGATGAAGCAGATGCATCCTCTCAAGGCCCCCGGGCCAGACGGTATGAGCCCCATTTTCAGAAATTCTGGCATGTAGTTAAGAAAGATGTAGTTGCATGTGTTTTAGATTTTCTGAATAAGGGTGACTTACACCCTAGGGTTAATTACACTCATATTATATTGTTACCGAAAGTATCGCAGCCTGAGCTGATCACTCAGTTTAGACCAATCAGTCTATGCAATGTGGTGTACCGATTGGCATCGAAGGTGGTGGCGAATAGGGTGAGGCATATTATCGGAGACATTATTTCGTCGTCTCAATCGGCGTTCATACCTGGGAGATTGATCACGGACAACGTATTGGTGGCCCATGAAATACACCATACGATGAAAGTGAAGACGACAGGGAGGAGAGGATGGATGAGTATTAAGCTGGATATGAGCAAGGCTTTTGACAGAATTGAGTGGAGCTTTGTTCTAGGGACGCTGGAGCAGATGGGATTCCCTCCAGAATTTGTATCAATCATTCGGCAGTGTTTGTCCTCGGTACAATTCTCATTCATCTTGAATGGCGAGGAGTTTGGGCAGCTGACACCGAACAGAGGTATTAGGCAGGGGGACCCTCTTTCTCCATACCTATTTATTATCTGCTCGGAGGTACTTTCGATGCTGCTCACGGATTTGGCGAGCGATGGGAAGATTAGGGGAGCCTGTGCTTCCCCAAACGGACCGAGGATCTCTCATCTGTTCTTTGCAGATGATACCCTTCTTTTTGGGGATGCGTCGGAGGAGGAGGCGAGGCATATACAGTGGGCATTGACGTTGTACGAGGCCATCTCCGGTCAAAAGATAAACGTGGATAAGTCGGGTGTCCTATTCAGCCCTAACACGGCTTTGGATATCAGACCAAGGATATGTAGCATCCTGAAGATTCCGGAGGTGGAGGCTCATGAGAAGTATCTTGGACTACCTACTGTCATTAGAAGAAACAAGGGGGAGATATTCCAGTCTATCAGAGATCACATCAGGCAGAAGATTGACGGTTGGAATGAGTAGAACTTGTCGAAAGCAGGCAAAGAGATCATGATAAAGTCTGTTCTACAGGCTATACCAAGTTATACGATGAGTTGTTTTCAGCTTCCAGATTATGTGGTGGAGGAGATACATGGTCTATTGAGCAATTTCTGGTGGGGGGATCTTCTAAAGAGCGGAAGATTCCATGGGTGACTTGGAAGAGAATTTCGCGTTCGAAAGGAGCTAGCGGATTGGGCTTTCGAGACCAAGGAGCATTCAATAAAGCGCTCCTAGGAAAGCAGGCGTGGAGGCTTCTGTCACAGCCAAATTCGCTGCTAGCTCAAGTTCTCAAGGCTAAGTACTATAGGAATGGTGACTTGATGACTTCGGAACTCGGGTCGAGGCCGTCTTGGGCCTGGAGGAGTATCCATGGAGCTTTGGGGTTGGTGCAGAATGGATCTAGGAGATCGATTGGTTCGGGGAATGACACGTCTATATGTCAGGACCCATGGATACCTTGGCTGGGTAATTTCTAGATACAGCACCCGCATGTTGTTCCAGGAAACTTGCGGAGGGTGGCTGATCTGATCGATAGGGATACAGGATGGTGGAAGACGCACTTATTGAACCAGTTTTTCACTCCGGAGGAGGTGGTGAAGATTCTGGAGATACCACTGCGGAACTTGAACTCGTCGGACAAGTGGATATGGCACCACATTACACATGGTGGCTATACAGTTCGGACGGCCTATCACGTGGAGGTGGAAATCAGGCAACAGAACCAAGCCCCGAGCTCAGTACACGATGAGGCGGCGGCTTTCTGGAAAAGGTTCTGGAAGTTCAGAGTTCCAAAGAGGGCACTTCACTTTGCTTGGAGGTTGTGTAAGGATTCTCTCCCAAAGGTGGCGAATCTCAGGAGGAGGGGAGTGGAGGTTTCTTCTACATGGCCACTTTGCTCGGAGGAGGACACGGATACGACAGCTCATCTATTATTCTCGTGTGGCTATGCCAAGTCTGCATGGAGCACGATGGGGTTACTTGGAAAGGTTTCGGCTACGGAACAACCCAGAGGAGATTTCTGGTTTCGGAAGCTGCTGAAAGATTATGATGATGAATTCTGTTCACAGGCGATCATGGTCTGCGACGGTATCTGGTTCCAGTGAAATAAGCAGATATTCGAGCAGTCCCACACGGCATCAGCTGTTATGGCCGCGGGGTAGTGGCGAATCTAAGGAGTTACAGGGAGGCCCAGCAATGGAGGGAAGAGACGTCGGCTTCATTATTGCCAAGGACGTTGCTGAGACTACCAGACTCAGGGATCCAGATCAACTTCGATGCTGGTATCCTGAATGGGGACGCGGGAATAGGGGTGGTAGCTATGGGTTCAGATGGAAGCTTTATTCGGGGTGTTACATGGAGAATCCTGAATGTCAGTGATCCGTCTCTCGCAGAAAGCCTTGCTCTGGAGGAAGCCCTCATCCTTGCCGCGGAGATAGACCAGCCGGAAATGAAACTGGTGGGGGATGTTCTACACGTAGTGCAGATGATTCACCAGGAGACAGACTGTTCAGTGCACTGCATGGAGACGATTCAGAGACTTCGAAATATGTTAGAGAATAGCAACTATCTAGGCCCCTTCTGGGTTCCTCGTAGTGAGAACTTTATAGCGCACTTTTTAGCTAACTATGCAAAGTCGAGCCCCCTGTTGTACGATTCTTGGGTCACACCCCCAAGTTTCTTGTCATTCGTTTCTGGACGATTTCCAGGACCTTGAAGTTGAATGAAAGTAATTATTATTTTTCAAAAAAAAAAGAATATTGAATGTTTTACTCGATTTAGAAAATTTGGGTGATTCCTTTTTTTATTAGAGCACAAAGATATTTCTTTTCCTAAAAATTTATAATTAATTATAATAGGCGAAATTTCCGTTTTAAAATTGGTGAAATTGAATATTTCTTTACCTTAAAAATTATAATTAATTATGTGGTGAAAGATTTCTGCTATAGTCAAAAATATTGTTAAGTATTATTTGTTAAAAAAGTTCTATATTCAAAATATAGGCAATATTCTTTTAAAATAAAAATTATATCATAAATAACAATTGATGGTAACACTCGGAGACAAAGGCCCTGTTTACCAGAGTTTATCTGTAGTTCAGTTCAATTCAGTTCAGTTCAGTTCAGTGAAAATGTAATTTGATGAAATTCAGATTAATTCAATCATGCTGATTCCATTTTTCAATACATCATTTTTACTTCAGTTCAGTTCAGTTCAATTCAATTCAGTTCAGTTCATCAAGAAATAAGCTCTAGTAAACAGGGCCAACGAATGGTTATTGGACTAAGTTATAGACATAATCTTAAGATTTTTCAAAGATTAATTTTCGTTTGATTGGTACTCATATGCTCATGAAAAATTAAATTCATTTATTTTTGAATTATTTTCCTTTTCATGATTTTTTCCCTCATCGAAAAAGAAAAAAATATATTAGTATAAATATTGCAATTTAAAATTTTAGGTACGAAAATATATTGAATGAATTTACAATATTTTAATTTTTTTTATTGTTGTAAAAAGTTTAAAAACTAATAAATTCTCAAGTATACCGAACAACGTATTAACTAGTATTCATACAATGGTTGTTTTAGGTTGGATTGGACCGCCACTATCCCATATCATCAAAAACTTATATCATGGTCACAACTTGCAAACCTAAACATTAGAGGTGTAATTGTAATTTACCTTGCAATCTTAAACTTATCCAATTAGACTTACCACGTGTTGAAAAAAGCCGAATTAATCATACCAAAATCAATGATCAGGTCAATATTAGGGTAAAAAATTGTCAAACTTGAAAAAATCATATTTTGGTTCTTTTAGGTATAAGAAGTGTACGGATCAAGTCACAATTGTCAAAAGTTGTGAGATATATAGGAAGGTTGTCAATAAGTGCAAAATTTAAACAAATGAAAAAAATTTGTAACCACCAACATCTGTCATTTTTATAATTATTAAATTATATATGAATCTATAAATTAAAGACCATATATCTGACTCAACCCGACCAGACATCTCCATGATAACCTAGAAGGGTTGAAGTAACAAGGGAAAATGTGATAAGCTGACCAAAGAATGTGATTAGGGCAAGGGTTGAGAAGTGTCAACACCACACAACAAGAAGTGCAACCCCCTATTGATGAAGGAAATAGTCCATACATGGTCTACACATTCAATTGAGGTTGGTTTGAATGCTTGGCTCTCTCCAAAACAGTATTAATTGGACAATGTCACTACTAGCCACCACCACCACCACCAGCAATGGTGTGTACTTTTATTCATCAACTACTCTGACTATAATATAGAACCACACATGTAATCATCCTTCCACCTGCCAACAATATCATCCTGTCCTGCCACTGCTTTTAATATACATTTAACCACCAAATAACAATACTTTTTCTCATTTGTGTGAAGTGTGAACAAGTGAACAAATTCCCATGAGGAAAAAAGACATTGTCATTGGTTTAATAGAACCTTGGATGAAGTCATAAAAGACCACTAAAGTACACAGGAAATCTTTATCAAGGCAAAATGACCAAATCTCCAACAAGTAGTAATAATAGTTAAGTAGCACTAGAAAAGGAATCCAAGACAGTTAAAAGGCTTCAATCTCAAGTTCTAACCAGATAAAGAAAAGCTAAAGTGAAAGCTGAATCAAGTAATAATTACAGCAACCATTACCCACATGGAACAGAACAACAGGGACCCTAGAGAAAGGGAGGGGGATTGTTTTCTAAACACTAAAAATAGCAAAGGAACATTCACTGTCAAATTCAATTCCCATGAATAAATAAAGCTGAGGCCTGCCTGACTGAGAGTTAAACAACAACAGCACAAAGATGCTCTAAAATGGCAGAATAGTGGACATGCTAATCAGCTTCGTTGATCGGAATCACCTGATCTGGCTGTTCGGGAAAGTGTGGCACGCTGGCACGACGGAGCTCTTGAATCCGACTAGCAACCTCAGGCATGGAAGGCCGGTTGTCAGGATACTGAGCTGCACAATCAATTGCAAGCTGCAAGAGCTGCACCATCTCCTCCTCCACAGTTTGGTACCTGAGAAGCTCGATATCAAACACCTCAGAAGTCCACTCCTCACGCACGATGGATTGAACCCATCTTGGCAGGTCAACACCTTCTTCATTAAGGAGGGCGTGAGTTGGCGCCTTTCCAGTCAGGAGCTCCAAAAGCAACACTCCAAAGCTGTACACATCGGCCTTCTGGGAAACCCTCCTAGGATCAGTCACCTCTGGTGCTCGGTAGCCTGCAACACGAGTGGGTGAGGAAGGTGGTCCTACGAGGTGAGCTAGGCCAAAATCAGAGACTCGGGCCTCATAAGACTTTGTCAGCAAGATGTTTGAGGATTTGATGTTTCCGTGTGAGACTTCAGAGCCCTGAGAATGCAGGTATTCTATGCCACGAGCAGCTCCTAGGGCAATGCCAGACCTGATCTCCCAGTTCAATGGAGTCCTACCAGCTCCCTTGTTACCTAAAACAGGATGATCAAACAATACTCAACCCATCAAAGGCATGTATACATAATTGCTGACCACAATCATAAATTAATCCAAGAATGTAGATTTTTCTACAAGATAATCATGCAATAACCTTTTGACAACGAAGCAATGACAATAATAGAGTCTAATCATCTAACTAGCATCAAGGAAGAGGCTGGATACATTACTGGTAGTACTCAACAGGAAAACAAATCATCAACTAAATTTATCACCTACGAGTCTACGACCTATCATCTTCATCAGCAGTAAATTACATGATTGATACACATTAACATCATAGAGCATATCGGCAAGTAACAATGTGTCATCAAAGTTTAATCTTGAATAACAAAAGGAAACAGCATGAGCATCAGTATGCTTACCATGAAGAAGTGCAGACAAGCTTCCCATTGGCATGTAATCATAGACAAGTAACTTCTCCTCCCTGCTGAAATAGTAAGCCCTCAAAGGAACCAGATTTTCCTGATCCATAGCTCCGACAGCCTCAATCTTCTCCCTGAATTCCGCCTCAGGAATGATGACATCCCTTAATCTCTTCACAGCCACCACACTTCCAAACTCCAACACAGCCTTATAAGCAGTCCCGAATGTACCTTTCCCCAAAACCTCAGCAGAAGCCCTCAACAGATCCTCCAAGTCGAAAACCCTCGAATTATTCCCAAAGAAAATCAATTTCTTAGCCCCAGTACCTCCTACACTACCATTATTATCCACCTTTGTGTTCCCACTCGCAGTCAACGCTGCAGCCGCCGCTGCAGCAACGGAATACCCATTGTTGAAGCTCCCATTGCTCTCCCCGCTTCCAACCATCGGTTTTTCGGCAGAAGGATCAGTTGAATGCTGCTGCTTAATGGAAGTTAAATCAACAGCCCTTGACTTCTGGCTACTCTTTTTTCTACACAGCAAGAAAATTACCAGCAGTAACAGTAAGAATCCGAGCACTGACCCAATTACAATCCCGGCAATTGCGCCGCCGGAGAGCTTGTGCTTCTTGTTACCCTCGACGAAAATTCCAGGCGCATTGCCAACAGCAAAAGCAGGAGCTGTACCATCTTTAGGGCAGATTTCTAGAGGCCTCCCGCACAAGGTGTTGCCGGAAAAAGCACTCACCGGCATTCCCCGAAGACTCTGCGGAACCGACCCGTTTAAGCTATTGGAAGACACATTAAACTGGACCAGATTCGGCAGAGGCAGCTCCGGCACCGTCCCGGAGAAATTGTTGCTCTGCAAATACAGCGTTCTCAAGCGGGTAAGATTATTAAGCCCCGTCGGAATTTCGCCGGAGAATCCATTGTCGGCCAGATTCAACCGGACCAGGGAGTGGATTTTCAAGAGCGGCGAAATGGGCCCGGTGAAATGATTACCCTGAAGATAAAGGTTCCTGAGCTCAGCGCACTGCACGAGGTCGTCCGGGAGAGCGCCGGAGATATGGTTGAGCCGGAGGCTGAGTGTACGGAGCCCGGTGAGGCTCCCAACGGTGCTCGCCGGAAGAGGTCCGGCGAGGGAGGAGGCTGGCAGGCGGAGAGCCACAACACGGCTGTTCTCACACTGCACACCTGGCCAGTTGCATGGTGTGGGGTCGGAGGCGTTCCACCGGAAGGTCCGGCCGCCGACGGCGTCGCGGAGGGCCAAGAGGGCGGCGCGGTCGCTGCCCAGATCTGCAGAATCGGCAAAGCTGAGGAAGGTGAAGAAGAGCAGCAGCATTGCCAAATCCGGTGGTAAAAATCCCATCTTTTTCCTCTCTCTCCGGTGCGTGATACGGTGGTGGAGTGTGTGTGATTTATGAGTGCATTTGAGTTATAAGGGCAAAATCTTTTTGGTTCGGACAGAGAGTAAAGTAAAAGGTGGAGTAGCAACGTGAGTAAAGTGGGATGAGTGTGTGAGTGTGTGTTTTTAGAGAGAGAAAAATGGAGGGATTCTGGGTACTGGATCCAGGCTGGGCATTGAGTAGAGTCATAAATAATCAGGATTAGAGTGGTTAAGCTCTTGTTTTAAGCAACAACACTGTATGGATTGGAGATATGGTCAACCATGGGTCTACTGTAGTATCATAAAGTCATAAAAGAATGCTTTCCTCTCTTTTTACTATTTTCACCTTATTTAAACTTAATTGAACGGAGGGAGTAAATTTTATTCCTTCCAAACGATTTGGATGCAGTTTTTCAACAATTGTAGAACTTGGAAAATGTCCAAGAGACATGGTTTTATAGCAAAAATCCAGTCTATTCAGTTTTGATTGAAACATACAGTAATATGACACCCGACTAATGTTTTATTGAATGTGATGTTGATCTCTTATGTGTATTCGGAAAGTGTTTACACATATGAATATAACTGTACTCTCTGTCGCGTTTATGTAAATACAGTTTGCATGGTGAATATCTAAATACAATTAGCTTTGATATGAGAATCTGTTGTAAAACAAGAGATAGAGTGCAGTTGGTAGTTGAAAATATCTACACATAGAGTGCTACTCCATTTACTAAGACAATTTTGCCGTTTAATATCTTTATTTAATTAAGCAAATTCTTTTTGAAAAAAGTATTATTTTAAAATATATGTGTTTACGAATCCAAAAATATATGACAGGATAATAATCTAGCATATTAACTAAAAAAACATAATGGTCAAAGTTGTTTTTGTTTGACTTTGAAATGTCAAAATAAGACACTTTGGCTAGGACGAAGAGAGTATATCTTAACCAATCTAGTATTGCTATTCGAATTTAGAATGTCATCGGTACCAACTAAAATTCATATAACGAAGGATGAACTTTTTAGAGAAAATTTGTTTTTAAACAAAAAATGATTGGGAAAATTTCTATTAAGGGCGTGGTATAAATGTAAATTATTATAAAGGGCGTGGTATAAATGTAAATTATTATAAAGGGCGTGGTATAAATGTAAATTATTATAAAGGGCGTGAAACTTGTATATTTATTATTAAGGGCGTTATGATATTTCTATTATTTACTTTATTAAGAAAAGTCATTTATACCCTTTCCTCCCTAAAAAATCCAGATTTCTAATTAATAGGTTTTGTTCTCTTGAGCTTATTTGTATATTAGTTTAGTAAAAATTAAATTTGATGCAATTTAGTTTAATTCAGTCATGTTGATTTTTTTCAATACATTATATTTCACTTTAGTTCAATTTAGTTCAGTTTAGTTGAATTACTAAAAAAAATAATGATTAAAGGAATTCAACGGTACCAAATTGAAAAATAATGCACTTAAGGAGAAAATCAGCATTACTGAATTAAACTAAATTTTATCAAATTTTATTTTATTGAACTAAATTTAACTAAATTGGAAATAATGTACTGAACAAAAATCAGTGTGACTGGATTAAACTGAATTCCGTCAAATTTTATTTCACTAAACTGAATTGAACTAAATTGTACTGAACTTGTTTACAAATAAGCTCAAGAGAACAAAACCTATTAATTAGAAATCTGATTTTTTTTTTGTAGGAAAGAGAGGGTTATAAATGACTTTTCTTAATAAAATAAAGAGTAGAAATATTATAACGCCCTTAACAATAAATATACAAGTTTCATCCCCTTTATAATAATTTACATTTATACCACGCCCTTAATAGAAATTTTCCCAAAATGATTTGTGGTAACCGAAATTCTTTGGTTGGTCCAATCATTACTCTCATGCATTTTCCCGCTTAAACCTCTAATTATTCACTCACACTTTCATATATACTCTTGATGATACCACTAGTAGTAAAATTGTGATCATCAATTCTCTCTTGAGACTAATCCTCATGCTTTTGTTTTTCATTTTATCTTGAATACGTCTTAGCAACGACAAATTTTTTGGAGTAGAAGGACATGTTAATTTGATTTTAGAAAATGAAGATACGTAGAATTCAATTACTGTATCACTACTTCAATCGTTATCCTGATAATTGTTGATATTTTTTATATAATAATCGTTGTGATCATATTTTCGTTTGAGAAATCGATATTTGATAAAGACATGCCATGATTACAATATATTAAAAAACTGGTTATATTTGGTTATATTTGTTTATCGCGATATCTTTGATTAAGTTGTTATTGCCCTGGTTAATTTTGGGGGCAACCCTTAAAATTTGAGGATTTTTATCATGATATGATAATATTTTAATGATGTTAAGGAATGAAGGGCTGATATTGAGTTGGTAGAATCAAAATCAATGCAAAGCTAGTTGACAGATCCAAATCACAATTAAATTCTTTTTCCATCTCAATAATTTTAATTAATGGAACTATAGCGATGTTATTCTAATTTAATAGTCATGTTTTTGAGATGGACAATTCATTATTACGGTGTATGGGAAATTGTTTATGTTTGTTTGTCACATCATCTTTGCTTAGTACTTTAATTCTCTAGTTATATATTGGGGATGAACCTTGTTTTATGGGTGTTGATCATTATATATTTATCGATCAATGATTGTTGGTGTATCCAGAGTTGGAGACATTAATCTAATGTAAGTTGGTTAATGAAGATTTCATATAACAAGTAATATCAATTTTGTGATCAATTTTGCTTTGATTATCAACGAGTTCATTACTTACTTGCATGTATGTGTGGTAGAGTATGGTGGGATGAAACTGTCTCAAAGGTTGTAACTCTATGGGCTTCCCGGTAGATGCAAGTAGGTAATATTTTTGCTATACCAGTTGCTCGCGCTCTTGGACATTCGCTTGCATTTTTACTATCTTCCACTAGGATTTCTCTCCTTGTTGCGCCTTGGTTGTCGTTTATATATAGAATTGTATTTTTTTAAAAAATATAGACGATATATGTAATATTTAGCTTCCATTTGATTATTTGACATTGTGGATTTGGATTCAAATAAAAGGGATGATGCATTTTCCCTATGAAATAACCAAGAAATGATTTTTTGTACATCTAGATCAGCATAGACATTCACAATCTTGTTATTGTTATTGTTATTCATATCATCAAGCACATCCTCCATTTGGTATTGATCCAACATGTACTTTATCCGAGTTAAATAAGGTTGGCTTATGATTCATTCCAAAGAGGGGTTTTAGTCACATGTGAAAAACAAATAATCACATAGTTTAGCAAGATTCAAAGACCCAATTTTATCATCATCATCAACATCAATCTTCAACAAGGAGGGAACCTCGCAATGGGTAAAGTAACACATTCTTGGTTCGGTCAGAAATGGTTAAATATTCATGTTTAGGGTTCTAGGGTAATATGAGTGAGATGGTGCAATGAGCAAATTTAGCATGACCGAAAATAGATAGACTATGGCAATTAAGAAATGATCAATAACAAATGTTACTTTACTCATGTTGTCATGCATGAATTCTCTTAATTCTTTCTTTTTTTTTTTGAAAAATGTAATAATTCCATTCAACTTCAAGGTTCTGGAAATCGTCCAGAAACGAATGACAGGAAACTCGGGGGTGAATCCCAAGTATCATACATCAGGGGGTTCGACTTAACATAGTTAGCTAGAGAATGAGCTATAAAATTCCGACTACGTGGAACCCAAAAGGGCCCTAACCAAGTACTATTCTCCAGCAAACTCTGTATCCTCAAAACCGTCTCCCTACAGTTGTCCGAGCAATCTATCTCCTGATTCACCATCTGAACAACCTGGAGTGCATCCCCCGCCAGCTTCATTCCCGGCTGGTTCAAATCTCTGGCCAACATGAGATCATAATCGCCAATGCACAGAATTCCTCATCTCCATCCTTCAGGATCTCCCGGAACCAAGCATCTCATCGCTGCCTCCTAGCCAACTCAATCATCGACCATAGATTCATCGTCCCCCACGCCGTCTTGGCATAATCACAGTTGAAGAACAAGTGGGGCCGTCGAGCCCTTCTTCTGCAAACAGAAAGGGCACGTCGAGTCTACCTCCACTCATCGATGCCTCAGGTTAGCCACCGTCGGAAGAGAGTCTTTGCAAAGCCTCCATGCAAAGTGCAACGCCCTCTTCGGAACCTTGAACTTCCAAAAACGATTCCAGAACGTCGGTGACCCTACATCTGTCTCCGGCTGCTGGATCCTTGCCTCCACCGCAACGTGATAAGCTGATCGCAATGTGTACTTTCCGGAGTTCGTGAAATGCCATATTTACCTGTCCGGGGAGTTCAGATTACGAAGCGGCAGCTCCTTGATCAACCCCACCTCCTCCTCCGTAAACAAGGCCTCCAGAATGTCCGGCTTCCACCATCTAGAATCCACATCAATAAGGTCTGCCACCCTCGCAATGTGGCCTGGCACCCGCTGCGAGTCCTTAACCATAAAGCCCTCAACTCTCGGAATCCATGGATCGTTGCAAACTGAAGTCTGACGTCCCGACCCAATCGATCTCCTACACCCCTTCCGAACCAGCTTCAAATCCCCATGGATGTTGCGTCATGCCCACTACGGTCGTGACCCTAGATCTGAAGAAAGTAGATCTTCGTTTCTGTAATACTTAGCCCTCATCACTCTGGCCAATAGAGACTCCGGCTGTGTAAGTAGTCTCCATGCCTGTTTTTCCAGTAGGGCCTGGTTGAAAGCCCCTATGTCCCGAAAGCCGATGCCCCCTTTACTCTTCGATCTGGACATCTTCCTCCATCCCACCCATGGGATCTTCCTTTCCGAGGACGTGCCTCCCCACCAGAAACTGCTCAACAGGCCATGAATCTCATCCACCACATAGCCTGGCAACTGGAAGCAACTCATCGTGTAGCTAGGTATAGCCCGCAACACTAATTTGATCATGATCTCCTTCCTAGCCTTCGATAAGTGTTGTTCATTCCACCCATCAATCTTCTGGAGAATGCGGTTTTAATGCCCTGGAAGATCTCTCTCTTCTTTCTGCCAATGATTGTAGGCAACCTCAGGTACTTCTCATGTGCCTCCACCTCCGGGATCTTCAGTACCTCACATATTCTGGTTCTGTGTTCCACAGCCATGTTAGGGCTGAAAAGTACTCCAGATTTATCCACATTGATCTTCTGGCCTGAAATTGACTCATAGAGAGTTAATGCCCACTGTATCCTGCATGCCTCCTCTACCGATGCTTCCCCAAAGAGGAGAGTGTCATCTGCAAAATACAAATGAGAAATCCTCGGTCCGTTGGGCAAAGCACATGCCCCTTTGATCCTCCCCAGCCACCAAATCAGATAGCAACATAGAGAGCACCTCCGAGCATATTATGAACATGTATGGGGAAAGAGGATCCCCTTGCCTGATACCCCTCTTTGGTGATAGCTGCCCAAACTCCTCCCCATTCAGAATGAACGAAAACTGTACCGATGACAAGCACTGAGTAATGGTCTATACGAAAGATGGCAGGAATCCCATCTTCTCCAGTGTCTTTGTCACGAATATTCATTCTATCCTATCAAAAGCCTTGCTCATATCCAGTTTGATGCTCATCTCTCCTCACTTCCCTCTCGTTTTCACCTTCATATTATGGTGAATCTCATGAGCCACCAACACGTTATCCGTTATCAACATTCCTGGAATAAATGCTGATTGTGATGGCAAAATAATACTGTCAATGATCAACCTCACCCTGTTCGCCACCACCTTCGAGGCCAGCCTATATACCACATTGCACAAACTTACAGGCCTGAACTGAGTGATGAGCTCAGACTGCTGTAATTTCGGCAAGAAGACTATGTGTGTGTAATTCATCCTCGGATTCCAATTCCCCTTATTCAGAAAGTCCAGCACACAAGCAACTACATCATTCTTAACAATATGCCAGAATTTCTGAAAAAAGATAGGGCTCATACCATCTGGCCCAGGGGCCTTGAGCGGATGTATCTGCTTCACCGCCTTGGACACCTCTGCCTCCACATACGGTCTCGCAAGCCTGACAACCATCTCTAACATGACCTTCCTGGGCATTCTATCCAGCACCTGAGCCATCCCCTCCTCATCCGGGTCAGAAGAGAAGAATAATCCCCCAAACTAGTCCACGGTGAACTTCTCCATGCTATCCACATCCGTGCACATAACCTGCGAGGGATCTCGGAGTCCCACAATCTGGTTTCGTGACCTCCTATTTGTTGCAAACCTGTGAAAGAACCTGGTATTTCGATCCCCTTCCCGATACCAGTGCTACTTCGCTCGATGTTTCCATTTGATTTCTTCCGCCTCTTGCAAGAAGTTGTATTCCTGCCTCAACGAGAAAAGTTCCTCGTGGTCCACCAGTCCCGAGCCATCCTCCCTGTCGTGTATAAGCTTCTTCAACTCCTCTATCCGCTTGGCACTAGTTGGAAAGGATCTCCGACTCCATTCCATTAGTCCAACTGCACACTGCTCCAGCTTATCCGCCAGGTGAATGTTTTCATCACTCCACGACTCCTTGATCCGAATCTCACAGTCCTCTGCCTTCACCTAGAAGGCCTCAAACCTGTATCTTCTCTTCTTCCTGACCCTATTAGCTGATGGATCCCTCTGCCTTAGCTGGATCAACACTGCCATATGATCTGAGGATGGCATAGATGTGGCCATAGATGAGGACCACGGGAAAGTATCCATCAGGGC
Organism: Cruciata laevipes; assembly: GCA_963678965.1. Lineage (NCBI taxonomy): Eukaryota > Viridiplantae > Streptophyta > Magnoliopsida > Gentianales > Rubiaceae > Cruciata > Cruciata laevipes. Next base: position 6,878,240 of record OY787637.1, read on the forward strand.
CTGATTCCATGTTGCCCTGTCCAGTCTTGCCTTCACAGTTGGTTCCCCCCCCCCTCCGGACACGAAACCAAGTGAGGCAAGAACTACTATATCCTTCGTCTTGAACCTCCATCAAGCCACAGTACCTCAGGGCGTCTCTGAAGTTTTCGATGAGGTTGTTCATCCTCGGCGCGGCCCCCATAAACTCCTCATGCGTCAGTACTTCGTTGAAGTCCCCCATGCACAGCCAAGGGACACTACTCCCTCTCTCCAACTCACGAAACCGAAGCTAGTTGATGTGGAGCTGGATTCGGTTCACAATACACCCCAGTAACTCGCACCTTTACATTAGAAATAAAAGTTATAACATCTATGAAGTAATAAGAAGAAGACATCCACTCTATTTTTATTTGTTTTTCCCAAAGCATAGCTAAGCCCCCAGACTGACCTTGGGCATCTACTGCTACACCCTCATAATTTAACTGGAATTTTAAAACATCGATATCCAAACTAGAGCATTTTGTTTCACAAAGAAATAAAATTAAAGGAGATTTCAAGCGCACCAGAGCGCGCAGTTCCTGAACTGTCACAATGTCCGAGTCCCTCAGGCCACCACGACAGTTCCAGCTGATGATACTCATGGCCCCTGGAGGGACTGGGCATCCTCGCTAGTCTCCACCTGAATATTGAGAGCATTACTAGCAAGGGAAGCGTCTGATTCGCAAACCCTGGGTTTCTTTGTTCCCAAGTTTCCGCCCACTTCTTCTGTCTGATCCAGCAACTCCAGCTTCCTCTTTGTTGATCCAGCTTCCATACCTTGATCCCCATCATGTGCTCCCACTGCCTCTTCACCTCCTCTCGTCGCAAGACCCCCTCGTCCGCGTCCGCGTCCTCTTCCTCGGCCTCCTTTCATCGAGACCGCCTTGGTTTTCCTCGCGTACTGCTTCTCCAAAAGTTTGCCCGATGTATCAAGATTAACCGGAACATATACCAGGAAAGGGCTTAGAGGCACCTCCGACATAACCTCATGGTTGCCCCATGGTGGTGAAACCGCCCGTTTTTTAGCTGTGAAAATCATACCATGATCTCCTTTCTCCACCTCCCCACCGGCTTCGGAGACATGCACAATCTCAATCCCGTCGCGCCGCTGAAGTTCCTCCACTGGTGCTGCCTTTCTTTCCTCCCTAGGCATCTCAACAACCATAATCTCTTCAACCTCATCCCTCCAGCCCCTATTATCATTTAGAACTGGTCCCTGGCCTGGCCGAACGACCAGACCGTCCCCAGCCCCAGTCCCAGGTCCCTGTCCGAGTGGTCCCGAGCCCTGGCCTCCAGACTGCACCAGGCGCCCGCCCCGTCCGTGCCCAGCGGCCCCCGGCCCCTGATCAAGTTGCCCTGGACCGCTGCCCTTCGACCCAGGCCCCCTGGCCCCAGCATTGTTCCTGACTATCTCCGGGACAGACCCGGCCCCGTCCTTCTCATTCACTGGCCCGTCCGTGCACTCGTCCCCTGCAGCACCCAACGAGCCCTCTCGTCCCCGCCCTGGCCCGACATCAGGGCCCTTTTCCTCCTTCATCCAATCCTCTCTGCTCGGGCCCGCCACCGGCGCCGCCCCCTCGATCTCCATTGGTATAGGTTTCTTTGATTCCCAGTACAGCTAAATTAGAGCATGCTTATTACTTTTCAGCTGTTCCGGATCAACTTATTTTCCTATATTCCGACGATGTGCCTCTAATGCCAACCTTTTACTCACTGGTCTCCCCACCATATGGGAGAGCTTTATGCACCTTATGGCATTCCCTTTCTCAAGATAGTTAAGTAGCCTTTGTTCAAATGCTTCCCTGACCTCCACACTCTTCTCTTCGACGTAAGCAAAAGCCTGGAATAGACTTTCACGGCTCGGAGTAACCTCTTCATGTGGTGGCTCCACCGGCCTAGTCGAAGTCTTTGAACGGGCCGTGTCTCTCCAAGTCCCTTCGCTGCGCCCCTTGGAGGTTCGCGGCCTGTTTTCTTGCATCCCTGCTCGCTGTCCTGTTGACCTCCCAGCTCCATAGCCTCAGAAGCTCGCAGACGTATCCCGAGGAAACGACGATGTAAATGGCCGCTGCCGGAAGTCCTTGGGGTACAGATTTTGATCCCTGGTCTCCTCCCCTGCTGCATGGTAGGCATTGCACGATCCTTGCCCATGCCCTATGATGCCTCAGTACTTGCAGAACGTCGGTAATTTCTCAAACTTCAACGGTAACCTCACAATTAACCCTAAATCCCGAATCAGAATGTTCCTTTTCAACGGACATTGATTTCGCATCGAACCCTAATGTACTTCCTTCTGAGCTTCCCGTCTCCATCCTTCTCTACCTCCACAAATTTCCCTATCTTGTTTTCGATCACCTCCGTCATCGGCACGTTGAGAAGGTCGTGCGGCACATCGTGCACGTGAACCCAAAACGGGACGCTGTCGAACGCAATCTGACTCGGTATCATGCCTGGCCGTGAATCGCGAAACACAATCAAAAACTCATCAAAGATCCATGGCTGTGTCTGTAAAACCCTGGCTTTCTCTCTGATATCGAAAAAATTGAACGAGAAAATATTGTGCCCTAGCGTCTTGCATTCCAACGCAGGGACACCCCAAACACCCTTGAAAACCTTCTCCAGTTGCTCATGAGGAATTCGCCACTGCGCTAGGATTTTTCCGATCAGCGTGATCCTCGCCGCGTCCGAATGCTCATGACGGATCTGATATGTTACAATCAGAACCTCCTCCTCCGCCGTCAGCCAAAGATCTCCGTACTTCAGTGCCATATCTTCCATAACCTCTCATTCCTTACGCCGGTGACCGTCTGCTTGCCGCCGGTGATCGCTTGCTGGACAAACAAACCTTGCACCGTGAAGCTTGCGGCAAGGAATCGCTCGTACCGCTCTAAACCCTAGCGGAAAAGAAAAGAGAGAAAAATTATGAATTCTCTTAATTCTAAAATTGAGCGAATTCTAGGTGCACCCATATTTAAAGTAGCTCACTTCCAAACCGGTAATTGAAAGAATTGGAAATACAATGCATAATTTGAAGATTGACGGGTTTAAAATCGAAATGTTTTTTGGAATGTTTTTTGATTAGTGGCAGTGGAACATTAAGAATTTGGAATTTGGGTAAATTTTAACATAATTAGAACTATATATTTAGATTGTTTTAATCCCTAAAGGGAACTTGAAAAATTATTCGCTTCAAAAAGTGTGTGGAATAAACGACGTCGTTTCGTTTCGTATAAAGTAACAATTTTTGCCGTAAATTTTTTAAATATAGTAAATTTAAAATTGGACATATAATGATATATATCTTAAGCCGTCATTTTATAAATATAGTAAATTTAAAATTGGACATACGCGTTTAATGATCTATAATATTATGCATATACCATAATTTATTGATTACCATCCGTCATTTTTTAAAATATAGTAAATTTATTGTGTATGCTCTTACGATATTACCATAATTATTTTTTCCGTAAATTTTTTAAATATAGTAAATTTATAAATGGACATATAATGATATATATCTTAATCCGTCATTTTATAAATATAGTAAATTTAAAATTGGACATACGCGTTTAATGATCTATAATATTATGCATATACCATAATTTATTGATTACCATCCGTCATTTTTTAAAATATAGTAAATTTATTGTGTATGCTCTTAAGATATTACCATAATCAATTAATTGCTTAAGATTTTTTTCGTCAATATTTTAAATATAGTAAATATAAAATTGGATTCTTGGTTAATTCCATAATTTAATTATTCCAATACCTGTTTCCAACTATAACATAAATTTCCAACTCACATGGTGTAATCAAGAATATCGTGTTTTCACTAGAGTATATTGGAATAATCAAGATAATCTAGCTTATTGTCCAACCTATTAAAATCAAATAATCAAGAATCATGATTTTTAACCGCAATCAGTTTTTCTATCAAAAGCAGCAAGTTAGCACCCCGGTTATTTTTCACTCTCTTTTTATCCGATTTGATCGACTTGCTTTGTTCAGGTAATCAAGATAATCACTTGCTTTGTTCAATGATCATCCATTTAATATTCAATAATTTATTATTTATATTTTATGATACTAACTATTTACCTATATCTAGGTCTAACATAATTATAAATGGTGAATAATAATGTAGGATAACTAAAATAAAAACTCACCAGTAAAAATTCCTTATGGATTTTGGGTATAAACAAAAAGCTCGGATAAATTGTCAGTGTAAAACAAACACAATTAAAAAACGAAAAGTAGATGCAGAAAGATTCAAAATTAAGTTATATGGACGTCTCTAATATATAGAATGTTTGTATAAGTACTAACACAAAATAGTCCTTGTATTATTTTAATGATACTAATACCCATATTTTTAATATTGTATATTGTTGTTTAGATCACTCGTGTTTATTTAAATTCAGTTTAGTTTCGATAAGTTTAATCCATTTTAACTAAACTTTATTTGTAATCAAATTAGTCCATTCAGCCCTATTATTTTCTTTAATTTTAGTTCAATTTAGTTTGCTTTAGTTCATTTTCATTATATTATATTAAATTCAATCAAACTTAGTTTAATTCCCTTTTTCTTTCTTCAATTTTATTTCTTTATCTGGATCATTCAAATTTGGACAAATTCAATTCAATTCAATTCAATTCACATTTATTTAGTTTAGTTTAGTTATGTTTTTTTAAAAAAATCAATAATTTGGTTAAAATTCAATCTAGGTCTCATATCCATAAAAAAAGATTTACTTTGATTTAGTTCAACTCCATTCAATTTGATTCATTATGTTCATTTATAATTGGCTGAGTTCAATTTAATTAAGCTCCATCATTGTTTTTTTAAAAATTAAAATTGCGATTTAGTTCACTGAACTGGTATTCAATTAATTTCAATTCAATTTCATCAAGTTCATATGAATTTTTACATTTGGTTCAATTTACCGTGTTGAGCTGAATTGAACTAATTTAATTAGAAATAAATTTTAGTTAAATAGGAGCTAGTTAAACTGAATTTAACTAAGCATGAGTGATCTAAACAAAAATTATATAAATAGAGAGTTCAAATAAATATATAGATAGGGGTATTAGTGTCTTGGATAAGTCTTGGAATAGACCGTCTATATTCTGATCAAAATATAGAAGGGATTGATATGTTAACTATACAGACACGGAGGGACCAAATTGCAATTTCTGAAAAATTAGGATTTTCACGTGCTATAGTAACCCGCGCGTGAACAGTGCCAGTGAATAGTGCCAGACCTTCATGTTTGAACATCCAGGTTCCATGTTATAAAACTTTCATGTTTCGTGTTAAAATCTTAATGTTTCGTGTTAAAACCTTCATGTTACATGTTAAAAGTTTCATGTTTTAACCTCCAGGTTCCATGTTATAAAACCTTCATGTTTCGTGTTAAAATCTTAATGTTTCGTGTTAAAACCTTCATGTTACATGTTAAAAACTTCATGTTTGAACCTCCAGGTTCCATGTTATGAAACATTCATGTTTCGTGTTAAAATCTTAATGTTTCGTTTTAAAACCTTCATGTTACATGTTAAAAACTTCATGTTTTAACCTCCAGGTTCCATGTTATAAAACCTTCATGTTTCGTGTTAAAATCTTAATGTTTCGTGTTAAAACCTTCATGTTACATGTTAAAAACTTCATGTTTTAACCTCCAGGTTCCATGTTATAAAACCTTCATGTTTTGTGCTAAAACCTTCATGTTACATGTTAAAAACTTCATGTTTTAACCTTCAGGTTCCATGTTATAAAATTGCATAAAGGTCCCTCCGTGTTTTTGTAAAATTGCATAAAGGTCCCTCCGTGTTTTTGTCTAAAATTTTCTAAAATTGCATAAAGGTCCCTCTGTGTTTTTGTCTTATACACTATTTACAACTTAATCATTGGTCTATATTCTGTCAGAATATAGACGGTCTACTCAGAGACCGACTCTAGTGTCTTAATGTTCAGTCAAACGATTTACCATCGTTGAATTAACTTTTAAAGGTAAAGATAACTTTAAATTCAAATTCAAAATTTTCTAAAAATAGATTAGGTTGTTTTATGTGGTATATATACGTGACTGTAAGTCAAGGAAGTCACGGTGTCGTTACGACGCTTACGTTGTGGCGTTTACGGCGTTTTATTAATATATTAAACTATAGAAATATTTAGGATATATATTTAAAAATTATACTGCAATATTTATCCTAAAATTATAATTTAGAAAAAAAAGTTTAATTTTAGTATAAATGAGAGTAAAATCGTTTCTAACATTTTGATATATAAGATATTAGACCACAACTAATTGGTCTTTCTATTTAACTAGTTGGGCTCACCCGCACGTTGTGCGGTATATTTGATCACTTTTTAATAACTATCTAAATATTTTAATTTATATAATAAATTTAAATGATTGTAGTATTTATATACTAACATAGTAATACGAAATATTAGGTGAGATCAAACCAAATATAGAAAATATGGTAATATATATGTATTCCTTTTGAGAAAGTCTCAAATAAGCGCACTTTACGGTATGGGCAGCCCAATAATAGACCATTTTCTACAAGATTGAATTTACCAAATAATTATTTTAATTATTTTGTTTGAGCATGATGTTTTTATACTTGTGTTTGATCTTTTTTTGTTTGATTTTTTATTTGGTTTGATGTTTTATGTTTTAGGCCTGATGTTTTTGTTTGCTTTGATCTTTCAAATTTTGGACAATATCTTTTCACTTTATTTCTCGATTTTTTATGTTTTATGACCCAAATAATTAAAATAATTGTGTATAGTCAACACCAATCTTGTAGAATGTGGTCTACCCTTACCGTAAGGGGATCTTACATGAGACATTCTCATTTGTTTTATATTATTGAGCGAAACGAAATTTAAAAAATTAATTAAAAACTCTTTAAAATGTAATAATGAACCATTCCTCCCAAGTCAAATAGACAAACAAAATATTCATATTCTATTTCAAACGAACTGAACCAAACAAAATTCAATAAAAAATAAATCCATACGCAAAGTGTCAAATAAGGTCAGCTAATTTAAGAGCTTTGGTATAAAGAAATATTATTATGATTAATGATAATTAAGTAATATAGGGCTCGTTTGGCAATCAGCGTTTAGCTGTTAGCGGTTAGCGGATTTTATTAGCTGTTAGCGGATTCTATTAGTTGTTTTGACTAGCGGTTTGACTAGCGTTTTGTACATGAGTGTTTGGCAAATAACAATTAGCTGATAACTGTTTCAATGCGTTAAATGACTGAAATAGACATTAGTACAATTTATTATTAATTATTGTTTTAGTGTTTTGCTTGTTTATCGTAAATTATTATCACTTATATGTTTATTTATTTTTATTATTTAAATTTTTATTATTTATTATAATATATCTACATTTATTTAAAAAATTATTTTCAGAATTAAATTACTTAAAATTTTTGACAAATTCTTGGGTGAGGCAGCCTCACCCAAGAGGCAGGACCAAAAAATACTTCACACAGTACACGGGGCCTTTTTTAAAAGACATCTAAATATCAGAGGACCAATCTGCAAATTATGCATAATATTCACTTTAACCCCAAAATCTGAATCGGGCCTCTGCAATTTGTGGCTTTCGTCGGTGTTTGTTTCGACGGGTGCCGGCCGGAGGTTTCAGATTTGGAATTTTTCAGGCGTGGCGGTGGATCGGTAGTTCAATTTCGGCGGCAAGGCGGTGGGCGGTGAGGCAGATGGTCCGTTTAGTGTGGTGGCGGCAGGCAGATCGGCCTTTTCGCGATGCGGCGGCGAGGTTTTATTTTTATTGCAGCAAAAATGGTGCCTATTGCATTTCAGATTGCAAGTTGACAGAAAACTCGAGTGAGGAATGGGAGTAATGTGTGTGGCTATACTTCTGGTGCTGCTGCAATGTTAGAGTCCACTGGTTCAGCGTTTATCTCCATTTCATTCGGAATTTGAAGAGCCAAGGAAGCTGCAATTTTCGGTGGCAGTGCAACACTCTGATTTTACTTATCTGTTGATGTTTGCTAGGCACGAAAATCAGTTTGTGGTAGATGTTGAGGTTTGTGTAGTTGAATATGATTTATGTGTCGTCGTTGTTGAGGTTTGTATTGTCGAAAATGAGGTTATGTGTCGTAAAAAATGAAGTATGTGTCATTGACGTTGAGGTTTTTTCTTTGAAATGAGGTTTGTGTTGACATTGTTGACGTTGAGGTTTGTATCGTCAAATATGAGGTTTAAGTCCTCGGAAATGAGGTTTGTATTCTTAAAAATGAGGTTTTGTCATCGACATTGATGTTTTTGTTGTTGAAAACGAGGTATGTATTGTCCACTTGAATGTTTGCGTGTCATCGAAAATGAGGTTTGTATCGTCAGAAATGAGGTCGAGGTTTGATGAGGTGACGTCGATGTTTTGATGATGAGGTGGTGGTGAGGTATAGTGAGCTGGCGTCGAGGTATGGTGAGGTGGCAGTGAGGTATGATGAGGTGACATCAAGATATAATGAGGTTGTAGTGAAGTATTATGAGGTGTCATTGAGGTAGGATGAGGTGGCAGGAATTTAGGAGGATGAGATGGAGTAATGGGAGAAATTAGTAATATATGTATTTAAAATAAGATATTTGCAAATTAGCCCCTAAATTTTATAATAATTGATGTTGTTGTATATTTATTTAGGCTATGGGCCTTATTGGGCCCTTCCTCATGGGTGAGTCTGCCTCATAGGAGAATTACTCAAAATTTTTATTTTGATATATATTTAACATCTGCCATTTTAATTTCAATATTTATAATAATTCAAAAATAAATTGAAAATATTGGAAAATATCTTACATGTACGTACGTTGAATTGTGTACGTACGAAAAAATATGCAAAGTTGAATTCTACGTATATAAATTATTAGTTTTAAGGAAATTTTGTGAGAATAAGGATAAAAAGTATATTTTGTTATATTGTTTTGATTAATTTTTTTGTAAACACTACTCTTTCTAAAACGAGAGGTTTCATTAGGGATGGCACTGGGGCGGGTTTTGGTGGTGACCCGCCCCATTTGCACCGGTTTGGGGCGGGGATGGGGAAAATTTGATGGGTAATGGGGCGGGGATGGGGATGAAATCACAACCCATCATGGGTCATGGGGCGGGGATGAATTTTACACATCACCCGCCCCATCCCCGCCCCAACCCGCCCCATCCCCGTTATACCCGCCCCATACGCGGCCCGCCCCAATATAATTATATTTTATATATTATTATATATATTAATTAATAAAAATAATATTAATTAATTTCTTACTATAATTTAATAATCAACCCCTAATAGTTAAAATGAGAAGAAAACTAACAATAATAATGTATTTGGACTATTGTTTGACAATCGTTTTTATAATTACAAACTTCTTGTTTGCTTCAAATTTGAGTGAGATTTCAATTATATTTTTTGGTTTGGGTTTGAGATTTTTGTCTTTTTAAAGATTTTATATTTCTCAATATAATTACTATTGCGTTTGAGTAAAAGTTATATAAACAAATGTATTTTAAATTGATATAAGAGGTGGGTGATGACGAGTCATGGGTCATGGGGCGGGGATGGGTCATGGGGCATGGGGTGGGGCGGGTCATGGAGCGGGGATGGTTTTATAATAAAATCCGATGGGGCGGGGATGGGTTTTAATTTTGTACCCATCATGGGTCATGGGGCGGGGATGGGTTTTAAAATATTAGATGGGGATGGGGATGGGATAGCTAGTACCCGCCCCAAACCCGCCCCAGTGCCATCCCTAGGTTTCATCAAAACAGCTAATTAGAAAAAGCTTTTCACCAAACACCAAGAAGAGCTGATTGACCAGTCAACTATCTATATTTAACTCAAAAAGCTAAACGCTCTTCAAAACTCTCGTCACCAAACGGGGCTATAGTCTGAATTGCAAGTCTATATTTCCTGCAATATAGATATTTTTCTGATTCTATTTCATGGAATTCTTAGTTTAAAAATATGCTGCAAACATGAAGTCCACGTAATAAAAACAATTAACGTGGAGATTCCTACTTCATACTCAAAAAATAAAAATAATCACAAATCCGCTTGAAACCTTCTTTTGGAGTTGGATATTCTCACCTGTTTACATATTAATCTCACAAGTCCGCAATCATATATAGCAAAATTTCTTCGTGGTAATTAATCCCTAATGCTTGGGTTTGAACAAATTAAAAATACTAAGCAGTAACATAATATATTCAAGAAGAAAACATAGTTTCTTGTGTCGATATATGTGTATACACAAAAGTCTTGATTTTTGTATAAGCTTGTGAAGCAATTGTGTTTGTGAACAATAAGCTTCTAGCCCCAACATATTTCAAGCCCAATCAATTGTGTTTCTTGATATCTAGAGAAGGTATTTATTAGATGTATCAGAAAACCTTTAAAGCGTACCAAACCAAGAAGAAGAAATTCGAAGATCAGACCGCCCAGATTAATATCAACACACCATGCTACCGAAGCAAAGGAATTCATTCGTGAACCGGAACCCTTTGATCCCTCATTGACCGATATCCCTGAACGTTGATGTTTGTATCGTCCATGCTACCATGATACCGAAGCAAAGGAATTCATTCGTGAACCGGAAACCTTTGATCCCTCATTGACCGATATCCCTGAACGTTGATGTTTGTATCAAGGATTTTCAGAATTCGGTCTAAATTACACATTGTCCTCGTAATTACACAAATAGGCCAAAAAATTAAACAAAATCACTCAGAAAATCGACGAACGGACCGCAGAGCCCTTCGCATGTCGATCGATCAATCCAATCCAAATGAAAATAGAAGGGCGGCGATATGGTGAGGCGACAGATAATAGAAGGTCTGGGTAGTTGATAAGCTTCATTGTCAATTATATAGTTGATTATATAACAATCGTACGTGGTTTATGGTATAATAATATTACAGTGAAATATGGTACAAAATATGTTAACAAACAACCAATAATTAATTGACATAATTAGGGTATACATATATATCGTATGAGTTTGCATTAACAATTACAAGATTTTCTGGATATTAGCATTAATCTATATATAACATAATTAGGGTACATTATGGGAATATTAGAATTAATATATTGATTGTATATGTATAATAATTTTAGCAAGTTTGCGGTGTCATCATTAATTTACAACTAACAAAATAAATTTTTTAGCAAGTTTGCGGTGTATAATATATTGATTGCCTTGATATGCACAATTTAAATTACATATTTTTAATCTAATAAATACCATATTTAGGTTTCCACACACTTTTGAAGCGAATAACTATTCAAGTTCCCGGATAAGGTTTAAATATATTTTTAATTAGATAAAATTTTAACTTTTTTAGTTCAAATATTTTAATTACTTTGCAAAATTCACCAAAACAACGACAAACAGTTCCGGCGATGAAAATTTTCCGCTAGTCGTCTATTTGGCGGGTCTCGGCGAACGCCATGACTTCCATGCTGTAAGTAGATCCAAATTCCAGTAGCACAGATGAAAAAACGTTCCCTTCTTCAAAGTGACTAGAGTCTCGACATTGGGCATCGGAAGATGAGACTTGATCTGAAAGATTAAGGTTTCATCATCTTCTGTCAGTCGATGTTGAAGCTCTCGTTTACTTCACTGCTCATCCTCATCGCCTTTTTTCTCGTCTAAACCCTCATGTGTTAACGATCTGTTTATTCTTGGATTTTTAATCTGTTTTCTGAATTTCATTTAATGTGTAAATGCACGCTCTGGTTTGAAAGAGTCTGCCCCTTACTTTTGTATGTTGTGCTTTGGAATGCAATGGTTGACATGATTGTGTATGAAGGCTGTCACCCCTCTCTAGGCGTGCAAATTTTATTATTTTGATGATTCCCTTTATGTTAATACTTTAAGAGTCCTTTTGTAGGAGATTATTGTGCTCCACTTGCTATTATAAGCATTCATTTCAGTTATAGTTATCCGATATGGATAGTGAGATTAGGATAACCCACATCGCTGGACTAATTGATTTATGCAGTTCTAATAGTTTTGAGTGGTATATTACAATGTCAATGGCCAATTGTTATAGTTATCCGATGGCAGTAAATGGTTCCTTACTACTGTAGTTTGTTGATCAAGAAATTCCGCACACTTGTCATTGTCTCAACAACCTTCTCTTAGCATTTGCATTTTTTATCGTAATATCATCTTACTTCAGAAGGCATGGAGATTCTGTTCTGCTTAACTGATTTATAAAGATATACTCCCTCCGTCCCCAAATAAATGTCCTACTGAAATAGTTAATTTTTTTTACACCATGTTTGACCATTAATAACTTTCATTGTACTTAATAATAGAGTAAATAATTTAAATTTTTAAAAAGTACATCATACGAGAATTCTAACGATATCTCATGTGAAAATATATTATTTATATATTATAAGTTATTAATGGTCAAACATGGTGTGAAAAAAATTGACTATTTCAGTACATTTATAAGGGGACGGAGAGAGTACTCATATAATCTAATTTGCCTCCATTATTGATGGGATAGTTGTGGGTATCTTGGTTATTTGTCTAGGCTATAGGGAACCACTACTAATTCTTTCATTCTAATGTTACTTAATCTTTTCTAGTTCTGTACTGCTTTTTGTAATATGCTAATTGTTCCATCATTTGTTACCTTATACTTATCTTCGTGTTTCTGGATGTGATTGACCATTTACCGGGTAAAGAGAACCAAACCTTCCTCAAACTATGGAAACTTAGTTTTGTTTCTTGTTACTTTAGATGTGCAAACAGCAGTTTCTTCTTCTGCACGGTGATGATGAGCATATGAATGTGTTTAAGAACCGTGTTAGATAGTTTTTATATCTTCAGGGTCTTCCACATTCACAACTATTGTCAATAAATAGCATACAGCTTAGATAGGTACACAATATTATCTAATCTTTCATGTTCTAAATGATATCTTCTGGTAGTGTGGTTCTGATGATTTTCTGTTGACATGCTTGATCTACTTATTGACTTTTCTTGTGTACTGTGAGTATAAAACCCAAATACTTACTAAGATTGGACTGAACTAAAAATGTCGTCGTGTACAGTGTACTCTATTCAGTGTATGGAAGTCATTATCTCCTGGACCTCTAGTATGACTGCATATTTAATTTTACATTTTTTCTCTCTGGTTTTCCTTATACTATATTGCCTCTTCTTGGTTTCATGCTCATTTTATTCCCCTTTCTGCTTTTATGTTTTTGTTTGTCGGCTCTTTGATATTACTTGCATGTAGGTACATTATAGCTTCTTGGGGCAAATTCTGGGAGTTCTAGACTGTAGTAATAACGTTAGAGCAGGGGCTTCCGTACCAACCACACACCATCGATCCAAGATATTTTGAACCTCTTGAAAGCTCCTACAGGCTACAAGAAGGGGTATCCTTTATGATCATTGCAATTGTGGTCGTGGAAGAAATCTGCTCTCCATTTACAGTTTTACTTGCCTGCGTGAATGAGCTGAATGTTCAGAATTGTGTTAGCAATGATAATATGGCTTTCAGCAAAATAATTCATACTGTATTGGATAAAAAGCAAACAGTGTAATCAATTCAGTCCTCCAGGTTTTTCGAAAGCTTGTCATCAATTCAGTCTTTCTAATGAGTCGGTCAGTCTGTTCTACATAGCTCACTGAATTTTAGCAAATGAAACTATTTTTTTGAGTTAGCTTAAATGGCTCTTGGTTAAACTGTAGTTAAAATCCAACTGAACTTCTCATTTATTTGAATGCCCATGTAAATATAGAGGCTGAAAGAATTACTATTTTATAGGATGCAATAAGTCCTTCGTGAACAAGAAGTAATCTTGTGACACTTTTGTTCCTTGCTTTGGTAAATTGAAGGTATTTTTAATTGTTAATTCCTGATTATCAGTGGACCTGATGCATAGTATGTGCAGGGTTAGTTACCTTAATTTTGTGCAAAGGGTTTCCATTATTCTCCGGTTTGTTCTACTTGAAACACATTTTTAATTTCTTGTTGGGGTTGTTCATAGACATACTCATTTAGCTAACTGTTGGCGTTTGTATTTTATATTATTTTTGTACCCTCCCCCAATGTTATTGCAGAAGTAGTGATTATGAATTTTCTCTGGCTCTGTGCTTTATGCTCGACCTCTCCAGATGATATCAGTTGGGGAATGCTGAAAACTAGAAGCCAGGAGCTCAAGGTTTACTCCACTGCTTGATCTATTCTTCAGGAGCCTGAAGTATCATTTTCCCCGAGTTTTCTTTAGTTTCTATTGGTTTTAAAACAGATGACCTGATTTTTTCATATCTATTGTTTCAGGCTGCTTTATGCAGTGCATATGTTTAGGATGGCAATATGTTGCCCGCCATTGCTGGAGGCCAGAGAGCCTTATTTATTTACTTTGCTCAACAAGATCCTTCTGGAGGTAGCTCACTCGATATTGCTTCCTCAAGGTGAGAAAGCGTAGACTCTAATGACTTGTTGACCATAAAGCTTTTGACAATTTTGGATTCAGGCTCAATATCTATTCGTTATAGTTGTTTTCTATTTTTCGGCAGTCCTTCACTCAGTGAAGAGAATATACTAGACTGGCTGGTTGGTGAAATTTTGAACCCCGTAGGCAAAAGGCAAAACAAAGAAAGGGAAGGAAGAGTAGGAGAATGATTAATAAAGCTTCTAATCCATGGAAGATATAAAAAATTATACAGTACATGTCAAATGTTGGAGTTAGTGGTTCATCTGTGTGTTATGATGTTATCTAGAGTAAAAGTTTAATAGCACTAGTACTTTCCTCAAGAATGGCACCAGTTAAACATATTTTGTTTCTTTTCTTGTCAGGTTCTCTTCCTTCAGAAAAAAAGAGCTTATTAATTGGGAAATTGATGTTGCAGAGTCTGTGTTTTCAGTTCTGAAGCTTCCATGGACACATTCTCTTGCAAGTTGCAACAACTGGAATCCATCCTCCATGTAAGGAAAAATGCCTATCCGTGCAAGTAAATTCTGTGATGGTTTTTCCAGGTATGGGATTTTATCTTGATGTCCTAGACTTGAGCCTTTCTGAAGAAGTAGAAGGAATAGGTTAGATTTGAAGCTGCCATGTCTATGCCACTGATTGTGTTGTGGTCCACTCCGAGAGGCTAAAGTAAATATCAACTAGATTCAGTGAGGGCTCATTACTGTAATTGGTGCTTTCTATTCCAAAAGGTGCGTGCGCAATTTATCTGGTGTTTTAATTTGCTGTAAAGGGCATGTTTTTCGCCACTCATAAATTTTTGCCATTACTCTAGCATACTTTCCTTAAAGATATCATGCATCCATTATTTATTAAGTATGTTTATTGTTTTACATCAAAAAAAAAAGTATGTTTATTGTTGTTTGCTTTAGCTCCTCAGCACCTGTATTGTGTACCTAATGAGAAGCCAGAGATAAAGGCTTATCCTGATTTTACAGAACTTCTGATGAGAATGTGGTATAGACACTTATGTGCTTATAGTACCAAGATATCTACTCCTCATCTAGATTATTACACATGCACTATCTGCAATTATAAATTATTTGGGCATTGTTTCTAGAGTCCAGTGACATCCTTAAAAAAAAGCTATTCCTCCATCCCTTTGTTTTCTGGCGAATCTGGCCTGTCTTTATGGTTCTTGTCTTGGTGTTGTACACATTGTGAAAATGATTGTAAACTTTACTTGTACCAAGGGTGCTGGAGAAGGTCAAGTGTGCCTATTTGTAGTGAGGGTTTCAGTGCTCCAAGCCTCCAAGTGTGATAGCGGAGTTAAGCTGAACGATGGGAGCCATTGTGCATACCTGTGGTTGTAGAAGCTTGGAACTGCCCTCTGGTGGTGATTATTGCTGTTTACTATTTTGTTTTTCGAGCTGGGGAATACACGAAGAATCTTAAACCATGCCCCATCTAATGTGTTGCTGAAGCTGAAATTTGAATGGATGAAGTGCATTGGCTTTTTACTACTTCACAAGGAGAGGGCGGGTGAGGGTAGCATTCTGCTCACAGGTTAGCTTTTTTCCTTTAGAAGCCTATTTTGGGATGTTTAATTCCAGATCCTGAGTTGACAAATAAAACAAAAGAAGAGAATTGAATAAAACAAACATGATTTTCCTCCTATACCTAGAGTTCCAGCTTTAGCAGAAATGAATAATCCAATGATTTTGAAGGAACGACTTCTGGATATTGCTAGTTGGTTGGATCATGATTTTTTTTTTTTTTTTAATATTAGACACATTCTAGTGTCTGAGCTGGTTAAACTGTTGAACTTAAAAGAGACATCACATCTTTGGTCATTAAGGAAGCTATTGAAACTAAAAATGTCTTCAGGGTTTTGATTTCATCACTTTCACAAGAGTGCGCTGAAGAGCTGTGGCGAAGCTAGAGTTTTCACTAAGTGGGGTCAATTAATTAATTTTCAATATAAGAGGGGTCAACTTTTAACAATATCAAACTATATTATCATGATTACTAGTTATTTATTAACAACTTAAATATTTAAGTGGGTGCAATTGAACCCAGAAGCTTGTACATAGCTTCGCCCCTGCTGAAGAGTCGTGAATAGCTATTAGACACTGGCTGATGTAATTTGTGCTGATTGTCTTGGGGCAATTGTAGCAGTTGATCCTGCCAAAGTGGTAAATTCTACTAGTGAACGTTTTAAGATAGCATGCTCTGATGATGACATCATATTTGAGTTGGTACATAGGCATCTAGGGAGAACTATCAGAGCTGCACCAAACATAAATGTGCAGGATTTTGTTGCATTAGCTATACAGGAGATTTTAATGATTGCAGGCTTTGAGGCTTCACTTGATGAAAATGCTATTATTTTGTTTACACAAAACAGAAATAGCCAGGCCATGAAGGTCTCAGGGTCTACAATCAACAATGTAGCTTATTGCATGGAAATAAGGGTCAGAGTATGTAGATTGTTTATCTGATTATGTTAAAGAGTGCTCCATGTTTAACTTCAATGTTTGAGTTACCTAAAGGGAAAGATATAACATCTTCTGGTCCTATTTACCTTACCCCTGCATCAAGAAATTGAGTGATCAGACAATTGGTTCCCGAGCCAGCATTTTCAATTCTGCCAAGGTGTTGTACATAATGACATGCAGATAGCAATGTATCTATTGCCATACCTTGTGCTAAAGGCAGGGCATAATTATGTTGCTGTTCCTGGCAGCAAAACCGGCTAAGTGAAGTCTTGGTCAGTGAGTTGATGATATTGAACAAGAACTTGCGGTTTCCCAGCCTGGGCATTCAAAAGTAAGTAATTTCGGATCAATTAAAGGAAACAGTCCAGGGTTATTACCTATGTCTCAGAATTACTCTCTGCAATTCCTAAGGAGTCTTTCAGGCTTCAGACTTATCCTGCACTACGAGTGTTGTGTGCGGGAAGAATCAAGCTCTTTCAACCGAGCTGCTGGAAAAAAGGTAAGCCATGGTGTAAGCAATGTGTTCAAGCAGCATGGAGGCTAGGCAGTTTGGAGCAGCATGTATCACAGGTCCAGTGGAGGAGAAGTTCAAAACCCCCATGCACAGGTATCCCTTAACCCAGTTTATCTCAAACGTGACATTTAAATTTGGCACGTGATGGTCATATTTTGGTTCAAACTGAAGCTGGCTACAGGAAATAGTTGTTGGTGTTGGTGCAGCACCATGATTGTTCGTAGATTGATTGCAGAACCCGGGGAAGATGTCTGTGTGGTCGATGCTGCTCAAATGGAGAACACGAATAATCTGGAGTCCTTAAATGCAGATGCTGCATAGTTGGTTATGAAAGTTCCACCATTCTACCAATTTACTATTTTCTATACACGTTTTAGTTTTACTGCAGAAAAGTGACGTTGCAACGTGAAAACAGTAAATGCAGAAAACATAAAACGACACACAATCTGATCACGCAGTTCAGTGCATCGCACCTACGTCTGCGGGGCCGTAGCCCGTGTAAAGATCCTTCACTAGTTGCAATAAATATGTCCGGTCTATTACAAACTAATGGCTACTCTAGCAAGCCTATCACACTACCATTTCTTTCTGATAGCTGTTACAGTGATTACCTTCTTTTCCACGAAGGTGCGGCAAGATCTCTTCCACCCGAGCTTTAACACACGTCCCTAGTGTTTGTGGTTGTTGAAAACCATGGACGACGACGCTGCTCTGGCCTGGCCTAAGGTAAACCCCGAAGGGGATTTTTTCTCTCGTAAGATCGGCAAATCAGGCTCTCAGCTAATTGTCCCATTTATAGCTCAATGCCGTGTGAATTAAGTCATCTCCACGGCTGTAGAATTCCATTCCAATTAAAACACGTTTAAAACAGAAACTCTTTGGAATAAGGAATTCAGAAAATCTCCAATTCCTAAAATAATGCAGAAAATCCTTTTCCAATTAAATCTCTGCAATATCCCTTGAATAAATCTGAATTGAAGATGGATTTGGACTGTATTATCTCGAAACAAATATAACCATTCCATATTAAAGGCGCACAATATTCCCTTTCCTCTTTAAAAAACTGCGCTGAACTTCTGGAATTTTTCTATCTTTTTCTGCCAAACGAAGTCATGTTGCAACATGACATTCCACAAAGCAGGCAACAAAATCTGGACTTTACAATCTCCCCCTTTGGCAATTTGTGGACACAATGGATGGCTCAACCCAAACTCAGAACTTCTAAAATATTCAACGAGCAAAACTTCCTCCCGAGTTGAAACTAACCATACCACAACATCCAATCAAAATAATTCCGTGGTGGCAGAAAAAGTAATACAGTCATCCATATATATCTCCCCTTGGGTCCATGAATTAGCCAAAGGCCTGCAAAAAGAACTCCCCCAAGGTCATTCAAAAATCCCGTGTTGCAACATCAACTGCCTTCAATCATTCATCCAGAATACCAGCATGTTGCAACATCAATAAACTGCACCTCTGTCACTCTAGTAGATTATGATGTCGTAAAAACCAAATCCTCATTCAGATCATAAGTGACCGACTCCCCCTGACTTTGACATTAAAATCCTCTCTGTTTTTCATCTAAAATTTAAATTCGAAGAAAGTTCCAGTTTGCAAAGAAAGAAGTTCACTGAATCACCTATCAGGCTTTGGTGTAAAACAATCCATCATCCCATTAATACATAATCAACTCCCCCTGTCTTCAACATCTCTGAGTTCTTAAGATCATTCATAGCTCGAACTCCTCAGATCAAACCATAAATACAAAAAGCTAGCAAACCATACAAATTCTAGCTTGATCTAAAGCAGTCCATTACTCAAATATACTCAGAATACGACGGGAAGCACCAATGCACAGAGATTTGAGCAAGAATCCAAATACAATCACAACCCGCAACAATCAAATCAAACCCTTCTCCAAATAAACTACTACTATGCACATACAACCAATATTATGATCAAAATCCAGTGAGCACAGTAGAAAGAGCTGAATACCTTGTAGAACAATGATTAGGGTTAAGCTCTTGAAATCCTTGTTGCTGAAATTTTCCGTCTTCTGTCAAAACCATAATCCACGTTGCAACATGGATTTTCCAAAGATCGGACAGATTTTTGGTTGATTCTCGGATTCTTGGCAGCCATACAAACTCTCTCAAAACAGCGTCCTCTTCAAGTTAACATTGACTCCAGATCCAGCTTGCTTGCTTCACATACTTGAGAATGACGTTGCAACATGAGTTGCGCAATTTGGTCTTCATCAATTTCGGCCATTGTTGGTAGAAAAGATCTCACTCTCCCTGTTAAAGGAGTCACGTAGTGACCAGCTCTGATACCAATTGAAAGTTCCACCATTCTACCAATTTACTATTTTCTATACACGTTTTAGTTTTACTGCAGAAAAGTGACGTTGCAACGTGAAAACAGTAAATGCAGAAAACATAAAACGACACACAATCTGATCACGCAGTTCAGTGCATCGCACCTACGTCTGCGGGGCCGTAGCCCGTGTAAAGATCCTTCACTAGTTGCAATAAATATGTCCGGTCTATTACAAACTAATGGCTACTCTAGCAAGCCTATCACACTACCATTTCTTTCTGATAGCTGTTACAGTGATTACCTTCTTTTCCACGAAGGTGCGGCAAGATCTCTTCCACCCGAGCTTTAACACACGTCCCTAGTGTTTGTGGTTGTTGAAAACCATGGACGACGACGCTGCTCTGGCCTGGCCTAAGGTAAACCCCGAAGGGGATTTTTTCTCTCGTAAGATCGGCAAATCAGGCTCTCAGCTAATTGTCCCATTTATAGCTCAATGCCGTGTGAATTAAGTCATCTCCACGGCTGTAGAATTCCATTCCAATTAAAACACGTTTAAAACAGAAACTCTTTGGAATAAGGAATTCAGAAAATCTCCAATTCCTAAAATAATGCAGAAAATCCTTTTCCAATTAAATCTCTGCAATATCCCTTGAATAAATCTGAATTGAAGATGGATTTGGACTGTATTATCTCGAAACAAATATAACCATTCCATATTAAAGGCGCACAATATTCCCTTTCCTCTTTAAAAAACTGCGCTGAACTTCTGGAATTTTTCTATCTTTTTCTGCCAAACGAAGTCATGTTGCAACATGACATTCCACAAAGCAGGCAACAAAATCTGGACTTTACAATCTCCCCCTTTGGCAATTTGTGGACACAATGGATGGCTCAACCCAAACTCAGAACTTCTAAAATATTCAACGAGCAAAACTTCCTCCCGAGTTGAAACTAACCATACCACAACATCCAATCAAAATAATTCCGTGGTGGCAGAAAAAGTAATACAGTCATCCATATATATCTCCCCTTGGGTCCATGAATTAGCCAAAGGCCTGCAAAAAGAACTCCCCCAAGGTCATTCAAAAATCCCGTGTTGCAACATCAACTGCCTTCAATCATTCATCCAGAATACCAGCATGTTGCAACATCAATAAACTGCACCTCTGTCACTCTAGTAGATTATGATGTCGTAAAAACCAAATCCTCATTCAGATCATAAGTGACCGACTCCCCCTGACTTTGACATTAAAATCCTCTCTGTTTTTCATCTAAAATTTAAATTCGAAGAAAGTTCCAGTTTGCAAAGAAAGAAGTTCACTGAATCACCTATCAGGCTTTGGTGTAAAACAATCCATCATCCCATTAATACATAATCAACTCCCCCTGTCTTCAACATCTCTGAGTTCTTAAGATCATTCATAGCTCGAACTCCTCAGATCAAACCATAAATACAAAAAGCTAGCAAACCATACAAATTCTAGCTTGATCTAAAGCAGTCCATTACTCAAATATACTCAGAATACGACGGGAAGCACCAATGCACAGAGATTTGAGCAAGAATCCAAATACAATCACAACCCGCAACAATCAAATCAAACCCTTCTCCAAATAAACTACTACTATGCACATACAACCAATATTATGATCAAAATCCAGTGAGCACAGTAGAAAGAGCTGAATACCTTGTAGAACAATGATTAGGGTTAAGCTCTTGAAATCCTTGTTGCTGAAATTTTCCGTCTTCTGTCAAAACCATAATCCACGTTGCAACATGGATTTTCCAAAGATCGGACAGATTTTTGGTTGATTCTCGGATTCTTGGCAGCCATACAAACTCTCTCAAAACAGCGTCCTCTTCAAGTTAACATTGACTCCAGATCCAGCTTGCTTGCTTCACATACTCGAGAATGACGTTGCAACATGAGTTGCGCAATTTGGTCTTCATCAATTTCGGCCATTGTTGGTAGAAAAGATCTCACTCTCCCTGTTAAAGGAGTCACGTAGTGACCAGCTCTGATACCAATTGAAAGTTCCACCATTCTACCAATTTACTATTTTCTATACACGTTTTAGTTTTACTGCAGAAAAGTGACGTTGCAACGTGAAAACAGTAAATGCAGAAAACATAAAACGACACACAATCTGATCACGCAGTTCAGTGCATCGCACCTACGTCTGCGGGGCCGTAGCCCGTGTAAAGATCCTTCACTAGTTGCAATAAATATGTCCGGTCTATTACAAACTAATGGCTACTCTAGCAAGCCTATCACACTACCATTTCTTTCTGATAGCTGTTACAGTGATTACCTTCTTTTCCACGAAGGTGCGGCAAGATCTCTTCCACCCGAGCTTTAACACACGTCCCTAGTGTTTGTGGTTGTTGAAAACCATGGACGACGACGCTGCTCTGGCCTGGCCTAAGGTAAACCCCGAAGGGGATTTTTTCTCTCGTAAGATCGGCAAATCAGGCTCTCAGCTAATTGTCCCATTTATAGCTCAATGCCGTGTGAATTAAGTCATCTCCACGGCTGTAGAATTCCATTCCAATTAAAACACGTTTAAAACAGAAACTCTTTGGAATAAGGAATTCAGAAAATCTCCAATTCCTAAAATAATGCAGAAAATCCTTTTCCAATTAAATCTCTGCAATATCCCTTGAATAAATCTGAATTGAAGATGGATTTGGACTGTATTATCTCGAAACAAATATAACCATTCCATATTAAAGGCGCACAATATTCCCTTTCCTCTTTAAAAAACTGCGCTGAACTTCTGGAATTTTTCTATCTTTTTCTGCCAAACGAAGTCATGTTGCAACATGACATTCCACAAAGCAGCCAACAAAATCTGGACTTTACAGGTTAGTCATCGGAAAACATTGAAAACGTAGAAATCTATCGTTGCTGTCTTGGCGTAGATTGTAAATGGATCAGAAATACTAAGGACATCTTTCATGTCCTTATATCCTCAATAATGCTACATTGTAAATGCACAGAAAAACCATACAATTACCATCATGACTTGAAGTTAATTAATGAGCACGCGAAACTCAGTTCTCATAACGATTGATTACTACGTTCAACCAAACACCAATAAAAGGAAGACAACAAATTCTCTTTTCTGAAACAACGCCCTCTCACAATTGATACTTGTCTCAAATGTATTTTAAAGTTTAATATGTAAAATTCGGATTTGAAAATTAGAAAATCAACACATACAGACAATGATCAAGCATGAAAGTGAAAAAACAATTGTTGTACACTGAATGATCATGCTTAACATGTAAACGATCAGACTTTGAGAAGATCAAAGATCAACACAGAACATGTAAATTGAGAAGATCAACATTTGTCCTCTGTCTCAATTAGTATCGTCATACACGAGACGCTCTCCTTACTGTTTACCTAATTAATAGTAATTTTTTTAAATATAAAGTATGACTCTCTAGAATTATAATCTCCCCTTATACCATCATCATAATTTTAAGATATAACTTTTATACATTTACATTTCTTAAATTTTAAATTATTTTAAATATTAAAGAAATCAAAGATTTTTATTGTTTGATTATTAAAATAGCTTCAAAGTCGTAGGAGAGGATGAACAAGGAAGGGATCAATGCGTTGTCAAAAATCAAATCCTCCAAAACTATTATTTAAATCATGTTGTTCTTCTTTTAATCCCATGGAACTTCTGCATTGGGGATGCGCTATATTTTTAAATTTCTGGCCATTATCAGATATGAGGACCACAGGCAAATATGTCAGCCATTTTAATAAGATAGGTTTTGTCTCGGAAAATTTTAAAATATTAGCTAATGTTTATTGACATATTTTTATCAACAATAATGGATTTCTTTGAATCCAAAACACGTAAATAGCCGTAGGAAATGTCAAACCCCTTATTTCATAAATTTTGAAGTTTAAATGCTATCATTTTGTTCCACCTTAAATTAGATAAATTGACAATTTCAAATTGATTAGAATATGTTTAACCATCTATATCTCTATTTATATACATGATGAAACTCTTTTTCTAGATTAGATGGTGTCTACAACTATTTCATCTGAATCACAGTTTCTTAAGAGTTCATTGAATTGTAATTCAAAATAACCAATGTGATTGGATAGTGCAAAAATTCAGGGAAAACTGGAATCACTAGCTACGAGGGTTGATCCGCCGATTGTGAGATTGTGATGATATGACAACGAAGATTGAGTTGGCTCAGAATCCTCTATAACACTTTCATGTACCACAAGCAACTAAAAGATCAGTTTTTAACTTAACTACAACTCAATATTTACATTCCTTGGTTAAGTAATTGAGTAAGTGTTGTAAATATTTAAGTTTTACTATAATTTTCAATTTTTAATTATAAAAATTCATTTTCATCAACGTTTAGTCACAGTAAATTTCTAAATAGTAAAAGTAAAAAAATCTCAATTACTTAATCAGGAAAGTTAAATGACAAGCTAGATTGACACTCGAAATTAAATTAATCTCGATTAGTAACAAAGTATAACTTATGATAAATAATACCACTCCGTCCCAGCTGAAGTTGCAGAGAGAGAAACAATCACAGTTATTAAGAAATGTATGATGGGTGGAGGAGAATTAATTTGAGAAGTAAGTGGGAGAAATGAGTGGTGTGGATTGTAAGAAATATATCATAAAAGGAAAAGTGTGCAACTTCTGGTGGGACGGACTAATAAGGAAAGTGTGCAGCTTCTGCTGGGACGAAGGGAGTAGTAGTACAGACAATCATGATCCTATATATTTTTTAAAAAAAACTTTTAAAGGGAAATCAGAGTGACCAGGGCGTGGGATTACAATATTAGAAAACAAATGATATTTGGAGATCGTTTATTAAAAAAAAAAAAGATATTTGGAGATCGTGAATAGAAAAGGATCACAACATAAATAAAATAATTCTGCCAGAATCTTCCCCAATAAAAACGAAACAGCAAAATAATAATAGAATATTTGAAAGGTGACGCATGAAAGGGCGTCATTTGAGCCCTTTTGTAATTAAAAAACCTGATTGTTTAATTTAATTGAAGGTCACAACCAATCACATGCTTTGTTATCCAATGCTCACATGCCCCCTTTCCAACTCGCGTGCCTTATAAAACTCTCCTTTTTTTCTTTGTTTTTTCAAAATCAAAATATCCATTGACTTTTTTGTTTAGCCTTTTTTAGTCATTTTTGGTACTATCACCCATTAATTTCTTCCACGCTAATATTCAGATTTTAGTCCATTTTCAAATCAAACAAAATTCCAATATAGACGTTGTTTAAATGTGTGGAGATGTTATACCATTTAAATGTGGTATAATGGAGCTTACATAACAACCAGTTATGTATTGAAATTCTTGATTTAGACACAAACTTCACCAAGAACTGTATATTAAAATTTTGTATATGTTTGACCGGGAATTATGATTAAAATATTATTTAAAAAATAACAAATATATACTACTGGAGCAATTATTTACATAGTTGACCAATTCCAACATCCAATCTTATGTGTATTTCTTATTGATTTGGACTATTATTATTCTTTTACGTGTTCCACCATTTTATTTTCCATCACTTGTGTATCCCTTTCCAACTTTATTTTTCATTTTTTTATCATGATGGTATTGCTATTTGCACCCTTTGTCAAAAGGTGTGGTGCAACCGTATTGATTTTTACAAAAGCCATTTCATATGGCTAATTAGAGTGTAAATAGAATGCGGAGTTAGGCTCAAATTTTCGCGTATGCTGGACCCCTTGTTCTTCAAATTACGTGGTGGCGGAACTCTAAAGGTTTATAAGCAAAAATACTGTTCAAAGGCCTGACTAGTTTAATTCTGGGAAGGTTGGAGCCACCCCGCACATAAACGGTGGCTCCCCTGAATAGTATTACCCATAAATAGAGCCTATGATGCCGTGATCTGTGGCATAAATGCTCTTTCGACATCGACGTGGAGTACCATAATGCTCTTTCGACATGCTCATTGCAATCTCAGACGACAACAATGCATATTTTAGGGGATTTTTCTGATCGTTTTAGTGCTGTTTGTTGGGAAAATGGCGAAGGAGGGATGGTGCCGATATCGTTGCCTACATCGACGCCTCCTCCACGCATCGCATCGAACCGATTATGGATATGTTTTGACATATGGAACTTGATTTGCAACCCAACAATACAACCTTGTATATAACCATGGGTCCGATCGATTTGGTGTTTTCCGGCTATATTAGGACAATAAGTTACAATTATTGATTGTGAGATAAGTTGCAATTACTAGCGTCGATTGATTGTTATGAAGATTTACATTTATGTACTTAATTCCACTCTATTCTTTGAACTAAATTTCACTCACACAGATCATGGCTCGTGGGGCAAATGGAGATGACCGTGTTAAGTAAATCAGATTTAAATAACGGTTTTTCTAATGTATGCCCATTGGCATATGATAAATCAATCCCGACAGTCGTAAATTTAAATGGAATTCTGACACCTACGTATATATTATCCTATTTGCACGAAATACAATCTATCCCAACATAAATAAATTTCACTTGTTTGTGATTTCGGTGCTATTTACGTATACCAAACATAACACAAAATAATAATTTAAAATTACGCGTAAAATTTATGGAAACAAAAACCTATTAGTCATTAGATTTTTTTTTAAAGAAAATATTAATCATACGTTCTGAAATATGATATATTAAAATTAAAATACACACATTGTTATTTATTAAGAATATATTTCATAATCAAAATTATTAAATTAAACGGAATAGTATAAAAAATTAATACAATTTTAAACATATAAAATCAAATTTGAAACCACCAATAACAAAAAAAAATGAATAAAATCTCATAAGTGTCATTTAAATATTCATTGCTTTTACCTACTTATTTACCTATCAATGTATGTATTTAAAAATGAAAAACATGTATATTTGTTCGAAAATTAGAAGGTTTATTTTTTTATTTTCTATCCTCTGAAAATTAATAACATTCACATCACAATACATAACACAAATTTCGATGAAAACATTTAAATATCATAAAAGTAATATTTAAATTTAAATTTAAATTCATAATAGTGTAAGATTAAATAAATTACTTAAACAAAATTTAACTGAAATATGTTCAACGTATGTAATTTAAAATAATTGTGTGCAAATAGGTAAACATATACGTAGGTATCGAAATTTCATTTAAATTTATGCTGTCGGATTGATTTATCATATGGATATGGTATAGATTAGTAAAACCGTTTAAATAAACTTTCCGAGGGAAAGAAAACATAACGTCTTGTTTGAGCTTCATCTTGATTTTGTCAACATTTTAAACGTCGACCGGCAACTCTAGCTTTTTGGAGATACAGTACCGTATCTCAAAATATTGAAGCACGATAGATCAATTCACTTAACCGATGTTGTTTAAAATTGGAAATTGTTTTAACAAATTAAAATTTGGTTTGAAAATTATTTGACAAGTAAAGGCTAAATAAAAATATTGGAAACCTTGCTAAGAGATTAGGTACGCCTACAAATATATAGTTGAAATTCCCTGCTTACGTGATCTAATTCCTATCGTGTTCTAGTTTTAATTAAAAACAACTAATTAAAACTGAAAGTGCGGAATTTAAAATGAACACGATATGATCACCCAGTTCAGTGCAATGCACCTACGTCTGGGGGGCCGTAGCCCGTGGTAAAACCCTTCACTAGCTGTAATAAAGTTTTCCCTGTCTATTACAAGCTACTGGCTATCAGCAAGCCTATCACACTATCAATTGGCTACTCTAGCATAGATAGCTGTTACAGTGATTACCTTCTTTTCCACGAAGGTGCGGCAAGGTTCTAAACCACCCGAGCTTCAACACACGTCCCAAGTGTTTTGTGTAAGGTTGAAAAACCAGGACTGCGTCGCCTTGTGCTCAAAAGATAAAACTCTGAATTCCAGAATTTCTGTGTAAAACCGATCGCCTTAGCACGCGACTGATGTCCATATTTTATAGCTCATTGCCATGTAGAAACTTCCTTTCACACGGCTCTTGATTCCTTCCTTCAATAGAATTGTATTCCAAGTTAAAACCTTGAAGAAAAGGAATTTATGCGTGTCTAATCATCTGATAAATGGAAAAACGATCACCACGAATATTTCCATTCTAATATAGCTGCAAATCACATTGTAGACACCCATTAGGACTGTAGTTTCCATAAACTCCATCACACAATATTTTCCTTCCATCTTCAAAACCTGCGCTGGAGCCTGGAAAATATTCTATCTTTTTCTGCCAACTGAAGTCATGTTGCAACATGACATTCCACAAAGCAGCCAACAAAATCACATTGTAGACACCCATTAGGACTGTAGTTTCCATAAACTCCATCACACAATATTTTCCTTCCATCTTCAAAACCTGCGCTGGAGCCTGGAAAATATTCTATCTTTTTCTGCCAACTGAAGTCATGTTGCAACATGACATTCCACAAAGCAGCCAACAAAATCTGGACTTACAATCTCCCCCTTTGGCAATTTGTGGACCCACTATGTCAAAAGCTTCTACTGAATTTAACATCTCAGAAAACCAACAGCTTCTACTTCATGGATCCAATCATAAGAACTTGGCAGAAAAAGTAGAATTATCATTCACAAAAAGAAACTCAGTCACAATATATCTCCCCCTGGGGCCATAAAATGCCAAAGGGCCCGAATCAAAACATCCACAGTATGAAATCAAGACAGAGAAGGGGAGAGAGAAAAATACAAAGATCACTGAGCATCATCCTCAGAATCAGAAAGAACTTTGCCTCTTTTCCAGGCAGGAGTGACTGAAATCTTGGTCTTCTTGGCTCGGGGCTGCTTCATATGACCAGAGGAACTAGCTCTCTTAGAAGACCTGGAGGGAGCAGGCATAGATGGACTAGAAGCAAGTGGAACAGGTGGTTCACCCCTCTCATCTTCTTTGGCTATAGCAGTCAGAATTCGAGCCTTAGCATCCTGAGCCTTCTTTAACAGCTCACTGTGAAACAGAATTTGATCCATGTGCAACTGGATCTCCTTCTCGGCAGCCCTTAACTCAAATTGGTTAGACATAACAACATCTCCTGACATCATCTTTTGATCCCAGGGCAGATCCAGCACAGTCCTGTCCAAGGACTTGGCAGTAAAACCAAACTTGCCAGCTGGTTTCATCTCATCCTCATTTGCCTCGAACCCTTCAGCCACTAGAAATGCAGTAATCAGGCACGGATGAGGAAGAGCTTCAGTGCATCTAGATGCATCAAGAGCACCCACAATTCTCTTTAACACATATTCCCCAAGGTTCACCTCACACCCTGAACCAATCCCAAATAGAAGCTCTGCCTGATCTGGGGTCAAGGAAGTGGTGTTGGAAGTTTGCATCCAACAGTTGATAAGAACTTTGAAAAGCAGCCAAAACCTGAGGGTAAGAGAGCTGGTGGGTACATGTCCAGAGGGCCAGGAGCTGAGCTTCCCAAATGTCAGTGCTCTAGCCAGCACATGATTGTCCACAATATAGTCTCTGGGATAAGCCATATCAGAGTCCTCCAGCAACTGAATACCTAGGACTGAGTTCAATTTTTCTGGGGTAAGTGAAACGATCCTCCCCCTGAAGTATAGCTTGCCAGACCAATCATTTCCAGCTTGCAGTGTGCTCCTCTGAAGATTACTGTAAAATTCCAGCACCATGTCTGGATCATACCTCTTGAAGACAGTGGCCGCTTGCACATAGCCAATTTGGCCTAGAAATGTATCAAAGCCACTTTCAGCGCACTTCTTAATATCCAGCACCTTTTCTACAAAGAAACCCCTGGAACTCAACAGATCATAGTGTAGGCTGGCTGTGACAGAATAGAACTTCTCAGAGTGTGCCAAGGACAACAGCCTAGCATTGAGCATCTCAACATCCTCAGGGGCATCCTCCTTCCCAGTTTCAGTCTCAAGGTCAACATCTGAATCTTCCAGATCAGCAAGAGTCTCATCAGCAGGAGTGTCATTACCAGTTGGATCCTCCAAACTAGCATAGTCTTCCTCATTTGGAGCTGAATATGGAGAGGTGGGGGTAAGCAAGTCCTGTTCAACATTGATATTATCCACAAGAATTGGAGAGTCTGGTACATTGAGCTGAATAGGACTGAGTTGAGAGGAGGCAGGAACAGTGTCATCATGGGCTGGAGAGTGTGGAGATACAGGAGTCGCAGAGCTAGGGTGCAGCTGGTTCTGTCCAGGGACATTGGCATCAGTTGTAGAACTTTTCCCAGCTAGTCTCCGTGATCTCCTAGAGTAGTGCTTGATGGTAGCTGGAGCAGCCCATTTTGTGAACTTCTTCCTGTGGTGTCTGACATCCACCCTTTGCCTTAGTGACAGCAACACACCCCCATCAGATGAAGCATTCAAGGGATACTTCTTGGCTACTCTAGGGGTAAGCTTGTTCAAGCTTCTGAGTTTGGAGACAGGGAGAGGCACCTCAGTAATAGATACAGATTGGCTAGAATGGCTAGTGCTAAGAGGTACCTCAGACTTAGAATTATGCTCCTCATGAGCTTGAACAGCTGCTGCAGTTGGCATCTCTGCAGAATTAGAAAGAGGGCCCTGGACCTCATCATCAGCATTACCAGTTTCCTGGTCTTCAAGAATGGCTGTCTTGGTTTGATCATCAGATTCTACAATCTCAGTTTTCTGTGAGGGACTGGGAGAATCTGGTGTTGCAACATGAGAAACTGCTGGCACAGGAGCATCAGTTGAAGCTGGGGCAGGTACTGGTTTCCTCAAACTCTCCAGGATATCAGCAATGACAAGCTCATCCTTCTGAACTTCTTCAGCATCCGACAGAGGTTCAAAACAATCCTCAAGATTTAGGCCATCAGGCACAGAAAGCACTGCACCAGTCCCACCATACCGGAGAAAATCTGTATGTGCAGCTGGTTCTGAGTAAGAATCTCCTGGAACATCATCAGGAATCCCAGATGCAGTGACTCTAATCCCATCTAGTTCATCAGCAGAGGCAGGATGTCTGAAGGCTCTTAATAATTGGGGAGAAAGATCATCCTCACATCGAGGTGTGGCTTGAGGAATGTTTGTAAATTGTGGCCTCCTTCTGCCATCATTCCATATCCTTCCAGCTGTCATTTTAGTTCTCCTGGAGACCACTTTTGTAGGAGATGTGGTAGAGGTTGGAGTAACAGCAGGACTATGAATGGTGTCATGAACAGTTGGAGTAATATGCTCTTGTGACTGAGCCTGTGCTGTTGCAGGAGCCTGTTGCCTGTGCTTGAGTCGCTGGCCCAAGATCAAGTGATCCAAAGGATCAACAAAATCAGCACACCTGGAGATGATAGATTCAATACTTTCACGCTCTCCCTTCTGAGAACCAGAATCATCCAGGACTATGGGGTTATCACTGGTGTTGGTAAACACAGACTTCAGCTTGGTGTTTGATCTGGTGTGATAGGGCCTACTCCTCACACAGGGAATCTTTGTGTTTGGAGTCCTCTTAGGAGGCTCAGAGCTGCCATCCCTGTGCTGACTCCCTGCCATAGATGTACCTCTTGTAGAATACCTTAGGTAGACAGCCGCGGGTTTCGACTGCAATGAAGAATCCGAAGACGAGTCCGGTGAGCACTGGAGAAATTTCCTGAGGAGAGAGACCACAGATTTCGTGTTGCAATAGGAATGGGGACGGGTTTCTGGCTGGGCGCGAATGAAGAGGGGAAAACAAGTTTTTCCGCCTTTTTACGCGAAATATTTAAGAAGGCCCAACGGAAAAATAACACATAAATTGTGTGGGCCCCAGCTGTCTCCTACTAGAATATGCGCCTATCTCATGCGCCATAACCTTTCATGTTGCAACACGACATGCAACCTTTACCCTTCACACTATTTTTGGTATTTTCTGACTTTAATCAAAAGAAAAACAAAATCTGAAATAGCAACTATACAAACAGGTATACTTCAGTACCTTAGATAGTACACACCCCAAGATGCTGTCTTAGGGCTTCAAATGTTGAGGCATCCAAAGGTTTAGTGAAGATATCTGCAAATTGGCTCTCAGTGGGCACATGTTTAAGTTCCACTTCCTTTCTTTCAACTAAGTCTCTGATAAAGTGGTGTCTGATATCTATGTGTTTGGTTCTGTTATGCTGAACTGGGTTTTTGGAGATATCGATTGCTGATTTATTATCACACAGAATAGTGAGACTTCCAAGTTTAATACCATAGTCTCTGAGCATTTGTTTCATCCATATCAATTGAGTACAGCAACTCCCAGCAGCTAAATACTCAGCCTCAGCAGTAGATAAAGATATTGAGTTCTGTTTCTTGCTATACCAGGACACAAGATTCTGACCAATAAAAAAACAACCTCCCGTGGTACTCTTTCTGTCATTTGCATTACCAGCCCAATCAGAATCACTATAACCATACACTTGACAGCCCACACCCTTTGAAAACCAGATACCATAGTCAGCAGTGCCGGAGATATATCTAATGATTCTCTTTACTGCAGATACATGAGATTCCTTAGGTGCAGCTTGAAACCGAGCACATATTCCAACACTCAGAGAAATATCAGGCCTGCTAGCTGTCAGATATAAGAGACTTCCAATCATGCTTCGATAAAGTTTAGTATCAACAGGCACACCTTTCTCATCTTTAGTTAACTTCTCAGTGGTAGACATTGGAGTTCTAACTGCCTTTGCATCTCCAAGACCAAACTTCTTAACAAGATTCAAGGCATATTTTGTTTGGTTGATAAACAGGCCATCATCACCCTGTTTGACTTGTAATCCCAGAAAATAAGATAGTTCACCAACCATACTCATCTCAAACTCAGATGTCATCAATGACACAAACTCATTTACCAGATCTGTAGAAGTTGAGCCAAAAACAATATCATCCACATAAATCTGAGCTATTAGAATATCTGTCCCTTGAGAATACATAAACAGTGTTCTATCAACTCCCCCTCGAATATAGCCTTTGTTAAGTAGAAACTGAGTGAGCCTGTCATACCAAGCACGAGGAGCTTGTTTTAGACCATATAACGCCTTTTTGAGCTTGAACACATGATTAGGAAAGTGAGGATCTTCAAACCCCTTAGGCTGTTCAACATACACCTCCTCATTAACAATGCCATTTAGAAAAGCACTCTTAACATCCATCTGGTGCAGCTTAAAGTTCAACACACATGACATGGCTAAGAGAATTCGCACAGATTCAAGTCTAGCAACTGGGGCGAAAGTTTCATCGAAATCCACACCTTCAACCTGAGTATATCCCTGAGCAACAAGCCTGGCTTTGTTTCTGGTTACTGTTCCGTCTCCATCGGATTTATTCTTGAAGATCCATTTCGTGCCAATGACATTAATTCCTTGCGGACGAGTAACTAACTCCCATACATCATTTCTTTCAAACTGACTCAGTTCTTCCTGCATAGCTGAGATCCAGTATTCGTCCAATAAGGCTTCCTTATGGTTCTTTGGCTCGATCAAAGACAGAAAACATTGTATAACATGGCGACTTCCATGGTGCATTTGGGCATAATTCACAGGAGGCTTTCCTCGGGGATTTTTCTGTCGTGGAGTAATTCTAGTGTCTGCTCGTGTTGTTTCTCCATCAGATTCATCCGAATTGTCCGAATTATTTTCAGTGATTGGTTGAGTGGATTCATCCAAAGGAGGTGTTGATGATACACTGGGATTTTCTGGGTTTGTATGCTCAAATTCAGTTGGTTTAGAAATTTGACCATCTCCTGGAGTCAGAAGTGATGTTGCAACATGAGAACTGGTACTAGGTTGTTCAGAAGATAGATTCTTTGGACCTTCAGTATTCTGAATTGAGGTTCTCTGCTGTAACTCCATATCATCAATATCTTCTGGAACCCTATCCGGCACATCCTTAATTATCACATTAATAGATTCCATAACAGTTCCAGTACGTCTGTTAAAAACCCTGTACGCTCTACTGTTCATCGCATACCCAAGGAACACCCCCCTGTCGGATTTAGATTCAAATTTTCCCAGTTTCTCTCTATCTCTGAGAATATAACACTCTGCACCAAATACATGAAAGTGAGCAACACTTGGCTTCCTTCCTTTCCATATTTCATAAGCTGTTTTCTCGGTCCACGGCCTCAAATAGACGCGATTAATCACATAGCAAGCTGTTTTGACTGCTTCATTCCACCACCTTTTAGGGACACTGTACTCGGCCATCATAGTCCTAGCCATCTCTTGGATTGTTCTGTTCTTGCGTTCTACAATTCCATTCATGGGAGCTGTGTAAGGAGGAGCATAGATATGGGTAATTCCATTAGCTGAGCAGAACTGAGCCATTGCATCATTTTTGAATTCCCCACCATTATCGGTTTGAATCTTGACTACCCTCTGATTTACACTGGCTTTTTCATTATTCAGGCGTAAGACCAGATCTCGAATAACACTCACTGCCTCAGATTTGTCCGTCAACAGCTCAACCCAGGAAAACCTTGAAAAATCATCCACACAGACGAATATAAATCTCTTCCCCGACACACTCAACACATTTACTGGTCCCATGAGGTCCATATGTAGAAGTTCCAGATTTTGGGATGTGGTAATTTCAGTAATAGCCGGATGAGGTGCTTTTGTCTGCTTTCCTTCTTTGCATGGGCCACAGATCATATCCTTCTGATACGTGATTTGAGGGAGTCCACGGATAGCCTCAATTCTAGATGCTTTACTCAGTGCTTTCGTGTTTGCATGTCCCAATCTACGATGCCACAAGATTGAGTTATCACTCTTAGCACTGAGGCATGTAATAAAAGGTTCCAAGATGTAACAGTTGTCAGATGATCTTCTCCCAGTAAGTACAGCACTAGACCCTTGCTTGACTGTACATAGGGATTCATTAAAATGAACTGTCATCTGATGATCACACAGATGGCTGATACTGATTAGATTTGCCTTGAGATCTTCTACTAGCAATACATCATACAACACAGGAAAATCTTGAATTTTAAGTTCTCCCTTTCCAATAACCTTACTGATCTTACCATCTCCAAATTGTACTGTACCACTCCATGACACCATGTTGCTTAACAGATCTGGGGATCCAGTCATGTGCCTCGAGCACCCACTGTCAAAATACCACGTGTTCCTGGCATATACATTATAGCAGGTGTGAACTACAAGACAATTCAGTGAAGATTTCGGTACCCATACCTTTCTAGTGAGTTTCTTCTGTTGATCAGGCTCCATGTTGCAACATGAGGTAAATTGCTTTCCTCTCATAATATCTCTCAGCAGTTTCATGCATCGAACTTCATCATGTCCTTGCATCATGCAGTAGTCGCAACATCTAGGAGGGGTCTTCCTTTCTACAATTCCCTGAGATCCTCTCTTTTCTGAGACAGGTGCACAGTTAGGCTGATTTCTTCTGAATTTTCTCTGACTGTTAGATGCTTGATTTCTTGCAGACACAAACACTGTTTTGGTCATCTGAGAGTTTGACACCTTGCTGTTAAATCCCAGACCTTGCTTGTTACCATCTGTCTTTCCCATCACCAAGAGATCATTTAATTTTGCAGTTCCTGTGTTCAGTTTATGAATGGTTGCTTCAGCTTCCTCAGCTCTAGCAATTGCAGTTCTCAACTTCTTCCCCAGATTGTCACAGTCAATGGTTCTGGCTTTAGCTTTTTCTTCAGCACTTACTGTTCTTGAAGTCATAATCTCCAGCTTCTTAACCAGGATATCAGAAGCTACTTCAGCATCTTTAGCCCTTTTTGTCATTATCTCTAGCTTCTGTGATTTCTCCACATCATCCATGGGTTTCTTTCCTTCTGAGATTTCAAGTTTCTTTCTCAGATCAGCAAGCTCCCCTTCAGCTTTCTCAGCTCTTTTAGTCATGGATTTTAGACTCACGGTTAATTCTTCAATTTCCTGCTCCTCAACCATTGCATCATTCACTAGGGTATTGACCTTTACTTTCAGAGACTCAATTTCTTCTGCAAGGCTTGTCATTTCAGTAGCTTCAGTTTGACTAATTTTTAGACTTTTGATTAGTTCAACTGAGTTTTCCCATTCCTTATACAGATCATCATATGCACTTTGGAGATCAGTACTTTCTGATTCATCCGGAACTGGTCCTGATTCCACAACTCTAACTCCAAAAGACACATGTTTTTCAGGCAGAATCTCATCTTCATCATCACTCCAGGTTTCTCCTGATGCCACAAATGCCTTAGGTTGATTCAAAAAATTCCCACACTGATATGCTAGATGTCCAAAGCCATTGCACTCCTTGCACTGAGGTTTACCAGCATGCTTAGTTCCTTCAGGACCTCTTGGTAGATCATCAACAGTCCTGAGTCTAGTTTGAGTAGAATCTCCTCCTGGAAAATTTTTGACAGCATTCTGAGATTCTACAGATTGACCTCCTTGACCTTGATAGGGCTGATTTCCCTGGTTCTGATAAGTTTGATCTCCCTGATTCTGATAGGGCTTAGTTCCTTGGAATTGAAAGTTCTGAGTTCCCTGGCCTTGATTCATTTGAGCTTGTGCACCCTGTTGACCTGGAACCCCTCTGAATTGACCCTGATTGCTTTGATTCTGAGCACCTTGATTTCCTCTTCCTTGATTGCCAGAATATCCTCTTCCTTGGTTTCCCCTCATGAATCTCCCAAAGTTTCTAGCAAGCAATGCCATTTCATCAGAGCCAATATTATCTTCCTCCATCTTTCCTTTACTTTTTGATGTTGCAACATGAAATGACAAAGCCTTTTTATCCTTACTTTTCTCAGTGCACATCTCAGAAGTCTTCATAAACCCCAACAGCTCATCTAAAGTAACAACGTCCAGTTGAGCATTGATCTCCAAGTTCATCACTAAGACTGAAAATCTCTCAGGTAATGACCTCTTCACCTTGTCCAGAACTTGAGCCTCAGTATATCTTTCACCAAACTGATGTGCTCTATGAATTAAATCTTTCAATCTAGTGCTGAACTCATCAACTGTCTCATGTTCCAACATCTCCAGACTTTCAAATTCAGATTTGATCATTCCAAGCTTGATCTTTCTAACAGACCTGGATCCTTCATGTTCCTTCTCAAGTGCTTCCCAGGCAGCTTTGGCAGTAGTACACCCCGAGATGATTCTGAATTGATCATCTTTTACTCCATTATAGAGAGCGCCTAGCACTTTGTTGTTCAGCCTCTTCATAGCCTTTTCTGTGTCAGTCCATGGAACAGGTTTAGGCATAGTTCCACCAGCTGGATTTGGTATGGTAGGTGGACTGTATCCGATCTCGATCATGTTCCAGGCATCATCATCAAGCTGATCAATAAATATACGCATGCGCGTCTTCCAGTCCGGGTATCCTCCATCAACCAGTAGAGGAGCTCGTGTGATGGATCCTCCTTCTTTGGCCATAGTAAGCAGATCGTTCACTCACCTCGCAAGAGGATTAAAAGAGTGATTAAGCTCTGATACCAAATGAAATTCCCTGCTTACGTGATCTAATTCCTATCGTGTTCTAGTTTTAATTAAAAACAACTAATTAAAACTGAAAGTGCGGAATTTAAAATGAACACGATATGATCACCCAGTTCAGTGCAATGCACCTACGTCTGGGGGGCCGTAGCCCGTGGTAAAACCCTTCACTAGCTGTAATAAAGTTTTCCCTGTCTATTACAAGCTACTGGCTATCAGCAAGCCTATCACACTATCAATTGGCTACTCTAGCATAGATAGCTGTTACAGTGATTACCTTCTTTTCCACGAAGGTGCGGCAAGGTTCTAAACCACCCGAGCTTCAACACACGTCCCAAGTGTTTTGTGTAAGGTTGAAAAACCAGGACTGCGTCGCCTTGTGCTCAAAAGATAAAACTCTGAATTCCAGAATTTCTGTGTAAAACCGATCGCCTTAGCACGCGACTGATGTCCATATTTTATAGCTCATTGCCATGTAGAAACTTCCTTTCACACGGCTCTTGATTCCTTCCTTCAATAGAATTGTATTCCAAGTTAAAACCTTGAAGAAAAGGAATTTATGCGTGTCTAATCATCTGATAAATGGAAAAACGATCACCACGAATATTTCCATTCTAATATAGCTGCAAATCACATTGTAGACACCCATTAGGACTGTAGTTTCCATAAACTCCATCACACAATATTTTCCTTCCATCTTCAAAACCTGCGCTGGAGCCTGGAAAATATTCTATCTTTTTCTGCTAACTGAAGTCATGTTGCAACATGACATTCCACAAAGCAGCCAACAAAATCTGGACTTACAATAGTGTGCGTGTTATTTATTATTATTATTATTATTACGTAACTAATTTATTATAAAAACCAATCAATGTTCATGATTCATGAAGCTTAGCCAGTGCATAGTAGTAGTCGACACGTCACACCTAATTAGCTAAACTGAATCATTTAAAAATATGGTTTTTGTCAATCTGTTATTATGTATATTTCTAATCAATCGGTTCTTCTGTCCCACTCAACTTTCAATAAAGCTAAATATGTATTCAGTTTGTGATTAAATATAGATGTGGGGTTAATGGATTGTGTTTAGATTTAATTTGGCTAAATTAAGTTCCAACAAATATAAAGGCGCCAAATCAAAGCCCTTTTCTCACATGGCATGTAGATTATCACTTTTTTTTTTTCTTTTCTAAATGATTAAAGTCATATCGGTTTTTTATTTATTTCATATATTGGGTTTTTTTTAAACATTTTTGAAAAAAGGATATTAATTTTTCTAAAAGAAATGATGAGTTTCACCTTGATCTTCTCTCTAATCCGGTAAACCCTACTACCTTTTTAAACATATTCTATAAAAGAATTCGTGTATTAAATGCAACTCGTCTAGGTATGTTTGAATTGTTAAATTGAATTTTTTTAATTTTTTTTTTTATAACTTATACTCCGACATGCAAAACCTCACACAGATCT
This sequence comes from Cruciata laevipes, assembly GCA_963678965.1. Taxonomy (NCBI): domain Eukaryota; kingdom Viridiplantae; phylum Streptophyta; class Magnoliopsida; order Gentianales; family Rubiaceae; genus Cruciata; species Cruciata laevipes. The sequence continues at coordinate 6,917,046 of OY787637.1, forward strand.
ACCGACATTGTCACATAATATTGTAGTAACTAAAAACTCGTTGGTCAATTTTGACATTGTCATTCAATTTTGACATTGACATTGATTTTGGCTGGGATTATGGTATATATGGTTTATTTAATTGTTCGTGGAAAATATATTAATCGTTTAATTATTTTATTGATCAGTTAGGTTTAACTTTAAAATTGATAAATAAAATTGGTTAATTAAAATTTCTGTTAGATTAACCGATACTACGGGGTAACCAATAATTTTGAGAACTCATAGATTAAAATATATTTTGAGGAACAAAATTTAGCATAGTATAATATTTTGGAGAAGATCTCTTATGAGATCAACTCACTTTCAAACACGATCATTTATATATTAAACATGACATTCAGTATATTATTGTTATCTTCTCACTTTTAAAACTGATCTCTTATGCATTAAAGTATGATTATTTAGTAAGAAAAGGTCTCGATTGAGAATTTGCAAATATCTAGACATATTTACTACAAAATAAACTAAAAAACACACGATAAAGCGGTAATATATCTTCATTTGTTGCTGTTGCCACTTTGTAGTATACTATATATATATATATATATATATATATATATATATATATATTCCTCAAATAAAAGGTAGCTATATATCCCCATACACCAATGTAATCGCTATACTAAATTATTTTTTATCCTCAACATTCATCTTTTTAATTTTTTGTCCTAACATTTAAACCATCTTAAAATCTAAAAATCAATGTTATCCCTAACATTCTAAAAATCTTCTTTTCGGGCTCTAACATTTACAAAATATTTTTAAAAAAATTCGTTAAATTTGACCGTTAAAATTGAGTTGACTTCCGTAAATCATATTATTTTAGGGATATTTTGGTCATTTCTCATTACGAAATTTTTTAAATCATTTATCACTATTAAATTTAGTCCAATTAGTCAATTTTTTTTAATCATTGTTTAACAAAGGTTTTGAACTATGATAAGGTAAACTTATCTGTTAGGTTAGGGCATGGTTATCACTTCTGAAAATTAGTTCCAAATAGATACTGTATTCACCAAAAAAAATTTATTAGTTTTTTTTATTTAGTCAAACAGCTAATTGAACTATTTTACGCAAAAAACATTTCACCAAACACTCTATAAACAAAACCAGATTAGTTCTAATATATTCACTTTAGATTTTTCTTGAAAGTAAAATAATACTTCAGTAACTGTAAACTCTAAAGTTAGCATAAACGGTCTATATTTTAGTTGCATATGGCATAATTTTGTTGGAGCATATGATATAATTATGCGTTTGACAAATACATGATCAATTTTTTTTTCTTTTCTCAAAGAGGTGAGAGAGGTGTACACTAGTAGAAAATATCATATGTTAGCTAACTTATTATTATGCATAGATGAGGGATCAATACGAAACTGTCATATTCAAACGGTTCGTTATTTATTTATTTTAAAAAATTTAAATATTAATAAAAATAAATTAATGATTTTTTTATCAAACCCATGTCATAATTTGATTAGTCATTCATGCACCTACGCATACTAATTTTAGGGAAATGCTATAAGAAAAGTTTGTATTTTAAAAATACATATTTATTACACCATCAATCCATCATTCACTTATATTTATGTAGTACTCTTTCTAATATAAATAATAATATACAATTTCAAAAACGTATGTATCAATATAACAAAAATACAGAATATGTGAAGTCAAATATCTATCGGTAATTTTAATAACATACAAATTTTTTTGGGTCAACTATTAATAGCATATGATGATGCTGTCATTCATTTTCGAGTATAATCTTATTACAATTAACCTATTTATATTTGAATTTAATTTAATCAGAATATCACACAATTTGTTACATTGTATCATCCAGAATTTATTGGAACTCCCTACCTAACATCTAAATTTATCAATGAATAAAATTGTCATTGCAGTTTCAATTTTGAATACGTCTCTTAATTTTATAATTCCTAACTATTTATGTTCTAACATACTATCATGCAACATTTGAGAAATCTCTACACATCTATTCTTGTAATTATATTTTATATATATAGACAAAATATATGTTGATGCATTATATACGTCACAAATTTTAAAATTGTATAAAAAATATCTTGAAATATTATTTATTTTTAGGATATATATGACACCATTTTTGTGTAGGAAATAGTCATGAAATAATTTCTCAGCATTTATTTATTTATTGCGAAAATGGTCCGTATAGGACACAGGCAGCTGAGGCACGTCACACGTGTTGGTGTTAAGAATGCACGAAGTGTGTGATGAAACGTTGGCACTTGATTTAATGCTACCGAATTTCTGTTTCTAAAATAGGCAAATTCTGATTATTCTGAATTCTTCTTTTCCCTGAAAGAGCTTTAAAAAAAACAAAAAAACCGCCTTTCTATAGACGGAAATGTTGACTTGAACCATCCAGATGTTCAGAGGGACCCCACCCATCCACCCCGGTGACCGGCAATAGCCGGTGTCGAAAGAGAGCTGACCCCACAAGTCAACGTGGCTCAAGCATTCAACGGCCTCGATTTAATCTGGGCATGTGTGTAAATAAGTACAGTTTCTCAATTGATTTTCATCTTTCAATTTCCTACACTCAAATCACGTTCCTCTCTTTCTCTCTCTCTCTCATTCCCTTCAGTTTTCCATCATTTTCACTTTCTTCATTTCTTCTCCTCTGAGCTAAAACCGATTTTTCTTTTCTGCAAAATTCAGTCAAAGAACAAAAATAAAACCTTAAAAAATCCCCTTTCCCAGAACTAGGATCATGAGTATGGAACAGGATTTCATGGGCTTGAGGACTGCAAAAATCAAGAAAGAGGTCACTGAGGAGCATTCAGCAGGTAATCCTATTCTGATTTTCTTCCCCTTTTTAGCAGAAATTTCCAATTTCTTGCTTGTGTTCTACAACTTTAAGGATCCCTTTTCAGTTCTGAGGAAATCCCAGATTAGGAATTTCACATTTCTTCAGTCAAGAATGGGTTTTTAGTAAATTCCATTGGCTGCACTTCACGTTTGTAAAAAGAATGGGTTATTTTAATTTCAGCAGTTACAAAGTGTAGTTGGTGCTTACTTTTTGGGTCATTTTTTAAAAATTAGTTTCGTTTCTTGTGCTAGTTAAATTCTAGCATATGCTAACATGCACCGCATGAGCTCTTTGATTAATGTGCTGCCTTATTTAACAATTGTTTGATTGCAGCAAGTTGAAACTCCCAAGTAGTCACCTTAATTAATGTTTAAATATTGTGTTCTTCTGTCAAGAAACAGAAGTATATATAATTTAATGGTGGATACCCTTTATTATTATAACCAGAATACAAACTCCAAAATATTTCAGGGCTATTATTCTAACTTGTTTTGACCAGAAGGTACTATTAGTTGTATATTATAGTGCACATGAGATGCTAGTAATTCATAGTTTATGTTGATGAACATGTTCATCCCCCCTTACAGCTGCACTCATCAAGCACTTTGATTTCTTTAATGATTTCTTACAAGTCCGCTCTTAGAATACATGTATAAGGGGTGGTGGTCTTAAAGATCACAAAAGATTCCTACATTAGCATTTTATAGAAGGAGATTTGCTTCTCCTCTTCTGTTTCTGTTTCTGTTTCTGTTTCTGTTTTTCATTTGGGGATTTTTGCTTCAGTGAATTGCTCTGTGTTAGTTGCTGATTAGGTAATGTCTGCTCTTGTTTTAGTTGATGTTGTTTCATGTTACATTCTTTGTACAAGGATGGTGATGGAGTTTGTTTTGTTTCATTTCTTGCAGCTCCAATGATGAGGTGGTCTTTCTCCAACAATGCTCCTGGCAATAACCAGTTCTTCTCGTTTGATGGTGCAAAGAATGATAAGCCCAAGACCGGCTACGAGGCTCTGGCATCTACTGGACTTGTGACTATTACCACGACAGAGGCGGTTGACTCTGCGCAGAAGTCGTACTCTTCTTTTATGCAGGTTTGTACAGATTTGTAGTTAGTTTTCCATCCGATATTTGGTTTTGCCTTTGTTGTTATGTACTGTGTGAGCCATAGAGTTGTGTATTGTAAATGTATAACTACTTGATGAATTTAAATTCAAGATTGAATACTCTTGAACACATTCTGTTTGTTGACTGAATAGTTTTGGATTAGGTTAATTAATATTGGTAGAAGTAACTGAGAGACTCTTTGTTTTGGGTTTCAGAAGAATCTGGCTGGTGATAGCCAAGGAGGAAATCACTATGGTGCATCCTCTTACTCAGCAAAGCCTTTTGATTCCAGAGTTAACCAATCGGTTTCGATGACTATGACCAGCCCTGTTCATCAGTCCTTCATTTCCCCTGCTAGACAAAATCTGATGATCCCGCAACCTCTTCCATTGACAAGCTCTGCCCCTGTGGTTCATTCGAGCCCCATAGTTGGAACAACTGATTTAAGGTGAGTTTGTACAATCTGATTTGATATTCTTAGACATGTAATAGATCTTTAAAATGACAAATGAATTGAAAAGGCCAATCTGATTTATTTTGCAGGAGCTCCACCAAGGCCCCTGGTGCCCCAGCTCAGCTGACCATATTCTATAATGGTTCAGTCTGTGTTTATGATGACATATCTCCCGAGAAGGTATCTGAATAAATTCTCCAATGTGCAAATCTTATTAACGTATCACCTTTTAGTGCTATATTGATGGTCTTGTATCTTTGGATCTAGGCTCAAGCTATCATGTTATTGGCTGGAAATGCACCTCCCATGGCTTCAAGTCCTCCGGTGTCAGCGGTTCCCATTCAGTCGATTCCGCCTCTTCCAGCAGTGCCACCGCCTGTAGTCAGGCCTTCCATTTCAAACCAGTATAGCCCCAAGGCTACCATTTCACTGTCTGGAGTGGCAACCGATGCAACACCTCTGAGGTCTTCAATTCGGACCATGGCTTCATGTTCCAGCAGAGGCGAGCCATCCAGACAAGCTAGCTTATTAGGAGCATCAGCTGCTGCTAAATTAGCTCCATCAGGTTGATATTCAATTCCTTCCTACTATTTGAAAACCATTTACTTTCAGTGCTCGGAATGCCAATAACAGTTTCATAATTTTTTGCTTTTCAGGTGCAGTGCCTCAGTTTCGAAAGGCATCACTAGCAAGGTTCTTGGAGAAGCGCAAGGAAAGGTAATTTGCCTTTTCTGATGACAAAGTTCCGGGAAGCTTAGAACAGGATCGCTCTTCAGATTTCACCAGGTGTATGTTGATTAGTCTAATTTAGATAGCCAAATCCCGAATGAACTCGGCATATAAGCGACCATGGAGATGTTGAAACCTTGATCAAATGACCGCAATATTTTCTTTTAGGAACTTAAGATGGTCATATGATGATCTCTTTTCTTTCTTTCTGCGTTTTTAGGAAATGAAAATGTTTCTGTATCTTACAATTGACTTTGATTGGTTGCAGAACTTTGAGTGCATCACCATATGCATCAGAAAAGCAATCAGAAGATAGTGGAAGCCCAGCGGCATCTGGGAGCCGAAGCATCTCTGTGATCTCAGTCAATTCTATCAACTAATATGTAACAATGGCCAAAAGTGCAAAAATAAGTAGAAGCATAAGTAGCAGATGAAGATTTTTTTTTATTTTAATTTTCTTTTGAAAATGTATGAAGTATATGTAGAAGTATTTATGCTGTGTATTCTTTTGGCTTAATTTTTGTTGTAGGTTAGGAATTACCTGTATCTGTTTAGGACCTCTTTTTCATGAGAAATCGTTTTAACAATATTGGCAAATGCAATTGTTTATTGATAGCAATTCTGTAATGAACTGTATAACAGAGCAATACATATACATCATTCTGTAATGCAATGTATCAAATGAAATCAGCAATTTATGCTGTCCCAAACATGTTGCATCAGTAAAATCAATAAGGCACTCATCAGAAACCTAGTACTATTGAAGTATACATAAAACTTCACATAATCATTGTTGGCTACTTATTTGAAGACACTTGATTAAAAACACGAGCAAACGAAAAGGGAGCAACGTCCAAAGGCAATTACATTCTAATTGAAAGCACACGAAATTGAGTTCACGAGTTAAACTATAATGTATCAAACATAAAAAACAATTCTTGATTATTCGATGCAAATCTGATATTCGATGGCAAGCAAGCAAGCCTAAGCTGCTATTCTTATTGTAGGTAATCTTTCCGGTAGACTTGGCCAAGAAGTCAAGCGTCAATAACCCATAAATTATTAAAAGACGAGCAAATGTTGCCTGCAAAACAAAAACTAACATCATCACCAATCCGAGGTAGTTTCAATCCAAGAACAGAGTACACATTAAAGCAACTCATCCGACAAAAAAATGTCACATAATCACAGGAAACTAACAAGAATAAATCCATTAATCAGCAAATGCTCTTACAAAGTTCTACTGATAAACCAAAACAATGGAGAAAGGTGATCATAGTAAGTTTGCCAGAATTCTATATTGAAATGCGTTTCTGAAGGATCATTTCTTTCAGCATTGTGAACAACATGACTAGAATGAGTGTAAGATGTGTTTTATATTTTATTTTACTCTACTTTATAACCGGAATTTATACTACTTCTGAAGTAGTATGTAGTAAACTAATCACATATTGCATACAAAACTTTCACACCAAAAAACAACGTCAAAAGGAAAGGATAACGAGAAAAAAGTAGATAAGACTTTTTTTACCTTATGCATTGAGAGATCCTTTCAATCTTTTGTCATACTTGTGCCGGAGACAAAAGACACTCTGTAAAGGTGATAATCTCTTCATCCCCAAAGTCATCGGGAATACCATCAACTACAAGATTCCTCCTAACTCCAGTTGATAAACTATACGCAAACAGTTTTTGATTATCATCATCAGGATGCGCGAAAACAAGCTCAGCCTCCCTTGACAAACACAAAAACGTACCTGGGGTATTTATCACGAGTTTGTTCCACGATTCTTGAACGCCATACTCTTTCATCACCCAAATATGGATACACTCGGTAAATGAGCTGCACATAGCAATGCATCCTTTGAAAACATTTACCGAGCAATAATCATGCTCAAAATCTTTAGTAGGAGGTGGGACTGCAATGAATTTCTTCCGAGCCACATTGAAAGCAGATAGTATAATACGCCCTTCGGTATTCCGAGCAAGCCAATGCAAGTGGCCATTTGCAAACACTCCATGCTCAATAAAAAGCAAATGATGATGATCGTAGGGAGACCACCCTCTTCTCCACTTGTCCCTTTTTAAGCTGTAAACATCTACATATGTTCCATCATATTGCTTCCCAATTTTAGATGTACCATCAAAATATGAAAGCCTGACAACTTTGTAATCATCCCTAGAACTATCATATCCCATACCATATTGGAAGGTGCAGTAATCAAACAACTTAGGCATTGAAAACCGCGGAACTAACCGAGCCTCTTTGGTAGCAGGATTGAACACATATATACCGTATTTATGTCTAACAAGAACAAAACCATGGCAACTACCTACCAGTCTAATCCGCTGACGCAGTCGGAAAAATCGATAAGATCCGCCAGCACGAATCTGAAGAGTAAGGAATTGCAAACGCTACTTCCTTGTCATGAGGGTCCGGAATCCACCGGGGATATTGGAATCCACCAAATAAAGAACGTAGTTCTTGAAATTGTTTAATGTCTCAAAGCTGTTAAATAATGAATACAAGGATCCTATAAATACTATTACAAAACCTTAAAGCAATCCTAAAATAAAACTAAACTAAAATGGAAAACAACAATACAAAATAGGAAAATATTAAAACATCTATTCTAAAATGGAACAGGAAACGTTTGAAAGTCCACTTCTGAATGGAATTAGAAAATCTCTTGTCTTCACGGTCACGTTGGCGACATTTCTTTTCTTCTTCAATTCATACGTAAAACTGTCCTACATCAGTCTCCTCCACTTTAAAAGAACTCGTCCCGAGTTCTCTCCCTCCACCATCAAGAACTTTAGGAGTATCAATTCAGAACCTCTCCCTAAAAATCTTGAACCATTTGCACGGGGATGTCCTTTCCATCGGACAAGGTACTTCCAACGCATAAGATATTTCTGACCACGTACAATGTTAGGTAGTACCTTAAGATTCGGAACACCCACACTTCTGACATATGAGTTAATCTCGGACTTCAGCTTCATATCCTCGTCTCCCTCCTTCTCCATTGAGTTAATCTCGGACTTCAGCTTCATATCCTCGTCTTCCTCCTTCTCCTCCACTTTAAAAATAACTCGCCCCGAGTTATTCCCGTCACCATCAACAGCTCTAGCATCCATTGCATGCTCGATCGATGTATAGGCAACTTGTAGGATTGACTTTAACTTCCAGCATCTACTCATCGATACATTTAAGAAATCATGATCATGACTAAGCTTATCTTCAAAATTAGCATCACCATATTCAACATTAACGCATTCTCCTTCACTGAGGATTAACCGCGTATCTTCATTCTTATCTCTCAAAGGAACTATCTCCTTGTTAGAACCCTCACCAATCTGAACATCAATCTTAACATCTTCGTAAATGGTATCTATGGATTTTCCACAAATCTGAACTTGAATCTTTGCATCCTCATAATTTTCATCCATAGAGTTAAGTTCTTCACGAGCACTCCTAAATACATGAGATTCCTCCACAAAGATTTCACAACTTTGAACTACAAGGTTCAGATCCTCAATTTGATTGGCCTCTCTAACAACGAAGCTCTCAGCTTCTTCACAAGCAACTTTAGACACACATCTATCAACAAAATTGTCCATGTCATCACAAGATTTTATATTACTATTATCACAAAGAACAACACTCAATTCTTTTTCCAATGCTACATCCTTTGTTCCTTCTGCTTTAACTTCTTGAAGAGTAGTAGAAGCAATAGTATCAACCTTCTCATTCTCAACACTCGCCATCGGATTTAAACAATCGTTTTTAGCAACAGCCTCATCGAGCTTATCTATATTTTGTGTCATATTCAACTGCTTAATGCTAATAGGATGGTCAAAGTTTAGAACATTAGCCATTTTAATCTTACGTGTCCCGTAGGTAAACATAATTACATTACCACATCCACTATGTGTGACCTTATTGTCATATTCCCAAGACTGGCCAAACAAAATATGGCAAACATCTGTATCAAGAACATCACAAATCACATCCTCTGTAGTGTTTACCGATGGATACGGGGACAGTGCATGTCAAAGACACTTTCTTCATATGATTACCCTTACCGCCTAAGGTGTACGGTTTCTTATGCAGCTTTGTGGGTAATTTCAGATAATCAACCGCTTTCTGAGATATGAAGTTTACAGAACTACCACTATCCACAATTAAGTTAAAAACTTTAGTTTGGATTGTACAGAAACTTCTGAAAAAATTCACATCCTCCACTTCTTCCCTCGATGACAATAAAATTTGTTGTAATTCAGAATCCATCATCTCGGTTGATATTTCTTCATCAATTCCCGGAGTACTAGAAGCAACACTGCCAACAAGAGATGCGGTAAGATTACTAAGGTTGGTAAGTGCCTGCGACAATTTTTCTAAAGCAATGAATGTACTCAACTCCTTTTCAGCGATAACATTCTTGTCCCATGGAGTTCTCCCGTTCGATCGTTCAATACCATTACTTAATCCATCAACTAATGCACTCGTGTGCTTATTATAAACAGCCACCATGGGTAATGCGGGAAAAGCCGCAAAATCTGCCTTGGTTGCCGGTTGACCTTCCATCACGAATCACTGATAGAGAACAGGAGAAAGCCTGCTACTGATACCAAATGACGCAGTCGGAAAAATCGATAAGATCCGCCAGCACGAATCTGAAAAGTAAGGAATTGCAAACGCTACTTCCTTGTCATGAGGGTCCGGAATCCACCGGGGATATTGGAATCCACCAAATAAAGAACGTAGTTCTTGAAATTGTTTAATGTCTCAAAGCTGTTAAATAATGAATACAAGGATCCTATAAATACTATTACAAAACCTTAAAGCAATCCTAAAATAAAACTAAACTAAAATGGAAAACAACAATACAAAATAGGAAAATATTAAAACATCTATTCTAAAATGGAACAGGAAACGTTTGAAAGTCCACTTCTGAATGGAATTAGAAAATCTCTTGTCTTCACGGTCACGTTGGCGACATTTCTTTTCTTCTTCAATTCATACGTAAAACTGTCCTACATCATCCGCCGTCCCTCCAAGTCCGGGGAGGTTATAATTCTGGAGTTGCCGTCGGCCGTGAAAGCAAAGAGACGTGGAGTGATGGAGGCAATCATGGTCGTAGCGCCGCCGTTGATGTGGTGGTTGCGGTGGAGTTTCACGAACTTGGGACTTGAGAGAAGAGAGCTCCATGGCTTCGACACACACCTGAATCGACCTACTGATTTGGCTGGAAGGCGTAGCAGCACCTCATCAATCAGATCTTGAGTGAGCTTTGAGATGTTTGAAGCAAGAACATCAGGCAAAATTCCCAGAATATTCACTTTTGAAAAAATTCCGAAAATGTTCTCTTTGAGAACTTCTTGTTTTGCCTTTTCATTTTAGTCCTTCATTTTATTTGTTATTTTTATTTTTACCCCTAAGGTTTATTCAGATGTACTTAATCCATCTGATTCTGTTTCACTGGAACTAGAATTTATTTCTGGTTCTAGTATTTCTATGATGTAAACTTTTTCTACCTCATCATATTTTTCTTCTATGGGCTCGTATCCCATCTTATATGCAAATTCTAATAATTTAATTTTGTTAGAATCTTGCTTATTAGGACATTCATTTGCATAGTGTCCTTCTATGTTGCATATCCAACATCTACAATTTTTCTTTCCTTTTGGACATAATTTTTGTTTTTCTGATCTTGTATCAGATTTTTTCTTAAAGAATTTTCCTGGTTGAAATTTCTTTTTCTTTTTAATAAACCTATATTTAGAAGATTTTTTCTTAGAAAAGAATTTTTTTTTCTTTTTATATTCTGTTCTGCAGCCATACTCTACAGGATTTACTCCTGATATTGCACAACATTTTTTATTAAACTTTTTAAACTTTTTCTGAGTTCTTATTAGTTCACAGAATTTTGACAGTTCATCTTTTACTATTCTTATAGCGTATCCTAGACTGTAACTAGTAGTTCTTCTATTGAAAGTTTCAATTTTAAACCTTTCTAAGGCTTTTTCTCCTACCAAAGGGATTTTTCTCAGATACTGAAGTATCATTTCTGGAAATTCATTTTGTTCTAATTTATAAAGATTTACTTCATAATCACAATTGAAATCTTCTAGATAGCATATATCACAGAGTTGGAGCTCTGTTAGTCATTTTTTAGCTTTTTCTTGTACTAATTGTTTTTCATGTTCTTTGTCACCGGAAAAATCAATTCCTAAGAACATAGTATATAATCCATCTAGAACTATGTCTAGAATATTATATGGAATGTTGTTATTAGCATCTGTCCAGATGGTATTTTTTATAAATTCTTTTGCTATTCCTAGACTCTTATGTTCTATTAATAGCAAAATGGTTCGTGATTCTGTATAGGCATCAGGATTTGTTTGAATTATTAAACTCAATTCTGCTGCCCATTTATCAATGATTTCTTTCCTATTATTTTGACAGTCAATATTTAGGAAATCATCATCTGATCCTTTTGAACTTCCAACCTTGGATTTTGCACTTTCTGGAAAATACTGTGGTTGATTAGTTCTTCTTCTTTTAGAGCCCATATACGAGCTTTCACCTTTTTCTTTTTTAACATTTTTCATGTTAAAGTTTTCAGGTATATAATCTGAATCGCTGATTACATGTTCACTTATTTCAGATTCACTAGCTGATTCTTCATTGTTTAAGACTTTTAAGTCTTCAATTCCAAACAATTGTTTTAGTTTGGGACTGTTTTCTATTTCCTGGTTTGCTAGTTCATCATTTTCTAATTCTAGCAACCTAAGAGCATGGTCTAGCAAATCGAAGTTTTCTTCGTTTACTTGTAATTCATCACCTTCTATGTGACCCCAAAAGATTTTTTCAATCTTTGGTATATAGTTGGTCATATTGGTTGTTTGTCATTTTTACCGAATGGCCAAGTTAATGCTTTAGGATTTCCAGAGGATCCTAATTCTGCATTTCCTACTCCGTAATTGGGGTAAGAATATTTTTCTAAACCTATAGGTTTTGGTCTTTCCTCTTCTCCCAAAGGAGTTATTTTTAAATCTTTTTGTTCTAAGACTACCTTCTGGTTTTCTTGAATTACTGTTTTTAATTCAATGATAATTTTTGCTGCTGCAGCTTCTAACTTATTATCTTCGTTACTTAAAACATTTAGATTTTCTTCTGGTTTTGTTTTTAAAAGATTTATATCTTCTTGTATTTCTTTAAGACTCATCAAGACATTTGTTCAAGCTGACTTTCCATGTCTTCTATTCTTTTTGAAATTCCTATTAAGAGATCTCTCTTGCTAGGTTCTTTTGAAATACTTTTTCTGGAAGGCTCTCCTATTATAAGCGTATTCCTTTCTATCTTTGATTTGTATCGTTCTCCCATGAGTTTTTTATCTTTAGCTATATCAATAGCCCATTTGTTATCTACAGGAGAGATTTCAGAAAACTGTTTGTCTTGAACAGTTCTTATTTGTGAAAATACATCTTCTAGTTCGATGTATTCTTTCTTTTTATAGTCAATACTGTGATGACTATTAGTTAATGCATAAGCAACCAGATAGGTTAAGCTAAATACTTTATCTCCTTTATTCATTAAATCTTCTCTTTCAAATTTATGAATGAAGGATAATGTTTTGTCTAGATTTGCTGTATCTAAACTAATTCCAAATTTAGGATAGACTGTAAACATGAATTTTTGGTAAGCTAAATTTCCTCTAGCTGCACCTAAAATGCAATCTTGCCTATCATTTATTCTGTTGTCTATCAAGACCATTTTGACTGGGGAATCTATTCCCTCTTGAAATTCTGATTTCAATAGGATTTTGACGGCACCAAAGTGTACCATTGTGATAGTATCTCTAATTTTACTATCTATTTTGTTTAAATTTTCTTTAATTTCCTTTAGAGTAATTAAAGGTAAATATACTTTTCCTGTAGTATCTTTGATATCTACATGCATTTCTTTAGTACCTACAAAATAATAGATGCTATTTTTCCTCTTTAATTTTTCTAAAAAAGGTATATTAAAGATATTTTCTTTTCTTAGATTAAGTTTAGAAGACCTAATTTTTGAAAGTAGTTCATGTTTTATTAAGAAACTTCCTATGAATCCTTGATTAGATTCAAAGGTTTGAACATTAGAAACATCTTGATTTTCATCAATTGTTTCTTCTATATTTAAATGATTCATTTTAATATTGAATCTTTCAAATAATTCTTTTTATTTTAAATATGGCTCTGATACCAGGTTTTTGGGTGATGTGGGTGATCTGCGGAATTTTAATTTTCTTTTATACATTTTAAACATCCTTTATAGATGTTCATATAATGCACAAGAGTTTGATGTTTTTCACAAAATCTTGTTCCAAAACTATACCTAGATTGACTATAAGGGCCAACTCTACGGAATTTAGATAATTTCTTATCTTCTTTAGTTAATTCTCTGTCAAGAATTGATTTACAAACGTTTTTATTCATTTGAATGATTTTTAAGAGTTCATCCTTTTTACAGAATCTTGAGATTCTTTTATACATTTTATGCATACTTTAAAGGTATTCATAAATTGTACATAAATTTGGGTCTGATGTTTTTTACAAAACTTAGTTCCAAAACTATATCTGGATTGACTCTTAAAGTCAACTCTATGAAATTCAGATAAATTTTTGTCTTCTTTTGATATTTCTCTGTTGAGAATAGATTTACAAATATTTTTGCTCATTCAAGCTTCGATATTCTATTTAATGTAGTTTATGAATTTAATACTTTAGAACCCTAAGTAATTCATGCAAGCTCCTTATATCTTCCTTACTATATTATTAAGAGTGTATGGTTATCATGCTATCTGTTTATAACTTAACCAATCCTGCGAATCTTGTTTCCCTAAACGGCCACCTGCCTAAGCGGTACTCCCTATTCTATGGACTCCAGGTTTCATTATAACAGATAAGCATGTATACAACAATCAATAATAAGAAAGAAGATACAGATTATAGAAACTTACACGTAATTACAAGAGGGCCCTAAAGGGCTTTTTATTCACACATAATGATCAGAAGATCAGACAGAATCCTGGACGAGGTTCATCTCCAGGGGATTACATAGGTTGAAAGTAAATTACAATGAGGCGCAGAAGTGAGGGGCGCTCCCCTATTACAAGAAATGAACTCCCTTTTATAGAGAAGGAAGGGTCTATATTATTAAAGAGGGGTGCGTCATCCCTTACGTACAAACGCACTTACATTATTGCATCTACCTAAAGCAGACGCACTACTGTATTATTGCATCCACTCAATGCGGATGCATTATTATCCCTCTACCTGCTGTCACTTGAAGTGGAGGGGTCCATAGGACTGTCGGCAGCCCTGATGGTGGAGAGGTCACTGTCTTGTTTAGTGGGTGATCCACTTTCTTCCGAGCATCTACCACATAGATAATTACTGCGGTAATTCTTCATCCTTTTGCAAAGGTCTGGAATATGTTCTCCCAAAATAAGTGGATTAACCAAAGTAATTTGGAATTTAACAAATTTGCCTTCATCGGCTTCACTGATCTTTTTGGGTGACTTACTGTATATCAAGATGGTGGCATCCTGATAGTTTACAAATAACCCATCATCTGAACTGAAACTAAAAAGTTTTTGAACAAAACCTTCCAGTCTTCTTATAGCCAAGGGTAGCAGATCGCTAGCCTCAAGTTTGCACTCCATGGGCTGGGATGGATGATAATGATCTCCTTTGCAAATGCCAATCTGGACCAAATGCTGAGGATGATATACCAATAACCCTAATTGATTCCAGTATGGACCGGAACTATTAATTTTTAGAAAAACTTCTTGCCCTGGTTTGGCGCATTTTTTCCTAAAAGTCTTAATTGTGTCGATAATAGCCTTAGGGAAATGGCTAATTTCCAACAAATTAGGACTTGGATATATGGTTTTTACCAAACCATATTGGAACGCTTCGTAAACCTGTTCGGGATTAGCGTTCTTAGTGAAGTTGTAATAACTTAAATTTTTGGAGTCTGTAGTGAAGAACTTTTCCTCCAAAAATTTTTCTTCGCTGGCAGATCTTGCATATCGGTAGCAGTATTCAAAGCTTGCCTCTGTAATTTCGTCGGTGTAGTCTACTTTTGCAGATCTTACCGTGTCTTCCCTAGGTTTACTGGGAAGTCTTCCTAGCGAGGTTAATGACTTCTTTTTAGACAACAGAGCTGCACTGAAGGTGTTGGGCTTCATCATTTCTCCATTGGTAATTAGCTCCAGAGGTGCTAATAAAGATGACCCAGTGTATAGGTCTGCTGAAGTTCTTGCTTCCTGGAAGGATTTGAACTTTTTGTGTGCAATGTTGGAGACTCCTTCAGTTGCCTTTTTAGCGAAGCTCCAATCTTCATAGATCCCAGCATTAGGGCCATTATAAACCACATAATATGTTTTAGATCTTTTTGGGATTTGAATTCCCTCTTCGGATTTCTCCGATGCTAAAGGTGTAACTTTAGTCTGTGGGATTGGAATTCCTTGATTCGGCCTTAAGCAAAAATCTACTGTACTAACCAGTTTGATGGAAGTTTGTACTTCCTTCTGGATTTTTGGCAAATCCACAGCCTTCAACGGATTTGTTGATTCTTTACCAACTGCCGTTTGCGTTGGAATAGCCTTATCTTTCTCTTTTGAGGGAGAAGGTGATAAGATAACCTTTTTTACTTCATTTTCAGAAGCTTGCTCTTTTTCTTTACCCAATTTGATCAGGTTAAGATACTTGAGCTTGGCTCGGACCAGCTCCAGTTCTTGGACTAAAAGTCCTTCTTGCAGCTTTAGCTGCTCCATTTCATCCATGCTGGATGCTTCACAAAGAAACAAACGTTAGAAACATTTGTATTATTCTTTATAATCTTGCTGAAATTCTCTGGTAAGAAAATCTGCAAAATAATTCTTGGTACCTGCAATATGAATAACATCAAAATCATATCTAGATAACCACATTTGCCATCTAACTAGACGACCTTGTTTCCTATCTCCTTTTAGATTTATTTTTAGGAAATAAGTAAAATTCTTATTATCTGTTCTTACTAAAAACCTGCAAGGAGTTAGATAAACAGAGAATTTTTTGATTACTCTAATAACAGAAAGGTATTCTTTCTCGTTACTATGATAATTCTTTTCAGCAGCCTTAAAGCTTCCTGAAGTATACCGGCAAATGTATTCTTTACCATTACTTTCCGCTTTAAGAATTCCTCCCCAGAATAAATCTGATGCATCAGTTTCTATGATCAGTTTATCCTCAGGTTGTGGGTGATAAAGCTTAGGAAAGTTTTTTAAACTTTTCTTTATTTTTACCATATAGTTGGTATCTGTATCTTTCCATTCCCATGGAACATCTTCCTTAAGTTTTGCTTGTAATGGTGCTCTGACCTGGGCAAGCTTAGGAATGTAATCAGAAGCATAAGTGAGAATTCCTAGGAACCTCTGCAACTGTTTTTTATTTTCAAGGATATCTGGAAACTTTTGAATATGTTTCAAGATATGGTCTTGAGGTCGATGAGATCCTTCTTCAATTTCTAGTCCTAGAAAATTGATTTTAGTTTTAAAAAGCTGTGTTTTCTTTTTTGAGAGTATTATTCCCAGAGAAGCACATTTTTTAAGTACTGCTGCTACTTGCCACAGATGTTCTGTCTCATTATTACTGAAGACCAAAATGTCATCAATATAAACACAACAGAATTTTTCAAAGGTCCTAAATGCATTCTGCATATGTCTTTGAAATATGGCTGGAGCCTGTTTTAACCCAAAGGGTACAACATTCCACTGGTAATGACCTTGTGGACATGTGAAAGAAGTTAATAATTGTGATTCTTCATCTAGCAATACTTGCCAGAATCCTGATTTACAATCAAAACTACTGAATATTTTCTTTCCTCTTATTAAGGTTAATAACTCATCTTTATTAGGAAGGTTATGACTGTCTCCTATTGTAGCTGAGTTTATAGCTTTATAGTTGACAACCATTCTCTTTTTTCCTCTTCGTTTCTCAGCTTCATTTTCTACCAAGAAAGCTGGAGACATATGAGGAGATTTGCTTGGTTTAATTACTTTTAAATCTAGCAATTCTTTAATTTGTTTTCCAAATTCTTCTCTATCTTTAGGACTATATTGCATTGGTTTAACCTTTACAATTGTCTTTGGATCGATTAGTTTTATGGTAGCTGTCATCCAATATTTTGACTTGTTAGGGTCTATTGGATTTTCTGAACACACAGAATCTAAGAGTGTTTCTATTTTACAAAGTTTTGTATTTTGAAGCACAAAAAGCTGTTGTTCTTTAGTATATATACCCCCCCTCTTTAAAAGAGAAGCAATTTTATTAGGGCTAATATTTAGTGCCTCTGGTTTTGGTGATTTAGATTTCTTTTTCATATAATCTAAATATCCCGGAACCCCTACTCTGAGAGCTCTTCTTATTTTCCCTATGTGTATAGGATTATTATTTAATGTGAATATTATTCGATCTGTGTATTGGACAAATGGATGATACAACAGACAGAAATTATTTCCAATAATAAAATCTATTCCAGATTCCTGTTGATATACAGTTGGAATATGAAATATTTCACCTGATATCATTATATTAAGATTTTTACAGACCTTAGAGAGTATGATATGTGATCCGTTTCCAATTTTTACTCTTATTGGTCTTTCTACATTTACCCAGTGTTCCTTGGGTATTACATTTTTGCTAGCAACACACATGATTGCACCGGTGTCTACATAGCAATGTAATTCAATTTGTTTATATCCAGAAAATTTTAATTTTCCTTTTATATAAATCGAATTTGAGTTGGTAATATTGTTCATTTTAAAGTTTGTGGGTCAATTTATAATTATCACAAACTATGAGTTGGTTTAACAATTACTCTATCTTTTGAAACTTGGCAAACCATTTGCCAAGTTACCTAGTTTGGGAATTTGAACCAAAAATTGAATATTTTGAGAATTTGGACTCCCAATTTGAACATTCTTGGAATTGATCCAGAACATCATCCATGACTGATTGCTACGACAGTATGAAATCAACGTGATAGAAATACCCATTTGATTTTAAATATTAAAAACGTGATTCACTAATTTGTGGAAGATGTTTAAAACTGTATATACTATTTCATGGGAGATTTGGCTTTCAGTTTAAGGTGATCCAATAACCTATAGATATTTGTTGATTCATAGCGTCATTTTGGTTGGGTTCGGTATCGGCAGAATATTTTATCATTTAACATATATAAATAACTAATTTATCATTTATGTTCTATAAGAACAAGGTATTGTATCAACACAAGTTGCGAAATTTGATCATAGATTCCTCGGATTTTTCCGTTTTCTGTCCGCGAGTGTGTTTCCTTGGTTTCATCTTTTCCTTTGTGACTAAAGATCCTGTTTAATCGACAATATGAAGGTGAAAACTAGCTATTGCTTCTGTTGATACAGTAATGCTGGAAAACCGAATTATGGGGTTCATTGCAACAGTAGGTAATTTATTACAACAAATGGTTCATTCAGGATTTTCGCAATTAAGGGTCCAGAACAATGTATTGTAGAATCATAGGTGTGAATTTGACATCATGGAAATAGATTCCTCTAATTTTTCCTGTTTGATTCAAGAATTTGGCCTGTTTATTCATCACGAGGCTTCATTTGTAGATAAAGTGGTCTGTTTTGATATTATCAATAGTCAATACTGTGGACTGCTTCAGTTTTGGTAATATTTTTGTTATCACTTTTGATATCAGGGCTTCCTAAAACATGGCCGAGGCTTCGGAACTTCAAAAATGTGGGACCGAATTCAGCAAAACCCTTCGGAACCATGAGAGATTTGTTGACCAAATCATTTTACACCCTCCACCACTCAAAACAATCTATGAGGAAATGTGCCATCCTCGAGAGAATGAAAGCATTTTTCTGCAATCATTTCGCACTGTATTATATTGGAAATCGATGGGAGATTTCATACTATCGCAACGACAAGTTCTGCAAAATAAACTTGAGAAGGAGAACATGAGGCTGTTGGAGTTGGCAGCAGATCGCGAGGTACTGTTCCAATGTGCTTGTGAATTAACTTAATGGTGTGCTATAAATTCTGAGTGAATGTTTTGTAGATGGAAAAGATAGAGCTGGAGAAGAAACTCATGGATCAAATCATGCAAAACAAGAAAATAATGGAGTTTCCAGAGTATCGAGATGTACTATCTCATTCTCATTTCAATTTAGGAACTTCATTAGTGTGGTATCAATTCTCAACAAATATTTTGCAGAAAAAAATTGGCAAATTGCAGTTGGACATTATTGAGCTGGAGAAGAAACTGAGTGAACAAAGCTTGCAAAAAAAGAATATAGTGGAGCCGTTCTTAAGAATTGATTCAAGTAAGAAATCATATGATGATATTTACTCTCTGAATAATATTTTGCAGAAGGAAAATGGTAAACTTCATTTGAGCTTAATTGAAGTTGAGAAGAAACTCGTGAAAGAGCAAGAGCATAACAAGAAGATCTTAGAGCTAGCTGATGATCGTGAGGTAGTACTACAATGTGCTTCTAATGTCATCAGTGTTATGATAGTAGTAACATCTACTTATTGGGCTAATTCGTAATATGAATTTCAAATTCAATTTTAAAGAGGGAAATTTTGGATTTGCAGTTCGACATAGTTGAAAATGATAAGAAACACGGGAAACTACAAAGGCAAAACAAAGAGCTGTTTGGCTATATATGTAGAAGATCTCCAGGTACTATTCTAATAATACTTCTATGATTATTGTTTCGTTTACGCATGTCTGAGTGAATAAAGCATCAGTACAATGGTGAGTTACAGCTCAACATGATTGAAAATAGGATGAAATTTGAGGAAAAGAGAAGCAAAAGTTGGTAGAAGATAGCAAGGTACTATTCCAGTAAGCTTTTCTTTGAGAATAAGTACTCTTCGTGATATACAATCTAAAACAAATCTTGCAGAAAAAAATGGTAAACTGCACTTGAACTCAATTGAAGTGGAGAAGAGACTCGTGAAACAGCAAGAGCATAGCAAAAGAATTATTTAATCGGAGAAGAAACTTTTGGAAGAACAGAAGCAAAACAAGAAACTCATGTTAGAGCTTGTGGAAAATTGGGAGGTACTATTCCAATTATGCTTCTGTTTTTTAAGCAATCCCATGACCACATGCTCTCATCGTGATATGAGTTTTAACGAATTTCTTCAGAAGGAAAATGGTCAACTGCATTTACACATAGCAGGTTTGGAGAAGAAATTCATTGAACAACAAAAGCAAGACAAGGAGCAGTTGGAGTTGGCTGCAGATCGCGAGGTACTACTCCAATACGCTTCTGAAGTAGTAATGTACTTATGATATACCTTCTTATGAGCACAATTTTACTTAATGAATTTGGTGAACTGCAGTTGGACATGATTGGGCTAGAGATCAGACTCGAGGAACAGCAGCAGCAAAACAAGAATCTTGTTGAACAGCAGATCCAAAATGAGCAGGTCTTGGAATTGGTACAGTGTCTTGAGGTACTATTTTAGTATAGTTCTAAGATAACACTATTTACGTTAATTGACTTTATTGATCTTAATGTGATGGGAATCAAAATTTATGTTTAGAAATACAATGATGTGGAGAGTGTTTCTTTCAGTAATGGCCATTCTTAAATCCTACCGTTGATAAGTAGAGGTGGTGATATTGACATTTAAACGGATTGGAATCCCATGTGAAATACGAAAACGATTGTTTTGAGTAATGCGATTCTGTCTTCAATTCTACTGTTGATACGTAGGGGCGACCATTTATTCCAATAATATTCCATGCCGCTGCATTTTGAAAGCAAATTTAGATAGACTGATAGTGTGCTTTTTTTCTTGTTTGAACTTTGATCAATTGCACATTCTGGTCATTGATGACTGTTTCATTTGGGTTAAGACTTCATTTATTCTGTACTTGTTTTTCAGGATCAATGCTTCATTTTCTACAAGTATTTACATTTACGTTGTCTTTTAAAGATGACTTTTACATTTTAGTGGAAAATGTTAATAGTTATTTCAGACCTGATAAATGATATTGAAAGCAAATGTTGCTGCATTTTGAAATGAAATTTAGAGAGTAGTGATAGACCAGAAAATTTTATATGTGGGGAAGTTCCCATGTGGGGGTGTGGGCCTAATCAGATTTTGACACATGGCAAGTATAACCAAAACTAAAAACTCACGTTAACGTTTCTGTTAGCCATTAATTATTTTATTGTTTGATCCTTCTTTCTTTATTATTTTCAATTCCTTTTATTATTTCTTTTACCATTTTAATTTCCAGCCAAAAATCTCTGCACCTTTCGTATTCTTCCCCACAAAACAAATCTGCAGAATTTGTTTTTCCCCGGTCGTCTTGCTGTCTGTTGCTGCTGTCCTCCTCCGTCCGCTCCGGCGCCGCCCGCCAAGAACCGCCGTCCGCCAAGAACTGTCACGTCCAGAACCGCCGCCGCCAGATTTTGATTTTCCCGCTCCGCCGCCTCCCGCCAAGAACCGCCTGCGCCCAGCCTTCCTCCGAGAACTGTCAATCCGGTCTGATAGAATAAGCCTCGATGGAGGTGTGTTTCATTAGGGGAAAATAAATAGACAGTATACAACAATACCCTAGTTAAACCCTAGGCTTTACAAGATGGGCCTATGGCCCATCATTCTATTTCTTCTATTCTAACACCCCCCCTCAAGCTAAGCGTCGGATTAACCGAAACGCAAAGCTTGGATCTAAAAAACTCAAACAAAGGCTTAGGAAGACCTTTGGTGAAGATGTCCGCCAACTGCAATGAGGTAGGAACATGACTAACACGAAGCTTGCCCATAGTGACCAGCTCACGAACAAAGTGATAATCAATATCAATGTGCTTCGCCCGCTTGTGCGCCACCGGATTTTGGGCTAAGAAAATAGCACTGTTGTTATCACATAACAGAAGCGGCGAGCCATCCAACGGAAACTGAAGGTCTCGAAGGATATGCGACAACCAAACAACCTCAGCTGCAGTATTGGCAAGAGCACGGTACTCCGACTCAGAACTCGAACGAGAGACAGTGGGTTGCTTCTTGGCACTCCAGGACACCAAGTTACCTCCCAGAAAGACTGCATAACCATAAGTCGAGCGTCGAGTCTCTAAACACCGTGCCCAGTCAGCATCAGAGTAGGCACAAACATCAGCAGATCCACCCGAGCAAAAAACCAGACCATGATGAGGAGTCCCAGCAACATACCGAAGTATCCGAGTAACAGCAGCAAAGTGATCATCACGAGGATCCTGAAGGAACTGACTGACAGAATTTACAGCAAAAGCCAGATCAGGTCTAGTGATTGTCAAATACTGCAAAGCACCAACCAAAGACCGGTAAAGGGTTGGATTATTAAACGGAGAGCTCGAACTGCTATGAAGCTGGGAAAGCGGAATAAATGGGGTAGTCACCGAGGAAGGATCACGCATGCCTGCTCGTCGAAGAATATCCCGAGCATACTTAGCCTGACTGAGAAAGAGTCCTTGAGGAGTTGGTGAAACCTCAAGACCCAAAAAATAGCTGAGATGACCCAAATCCTTAATAGAAAACTCCTGATCAGTACGACGAATAAATTGACGAATAGCCCCATCGTCATTTCCGGTAAGAATGATGTCATCCACGTAGACCAGAAGGTAGAGCAAAGTGGTACCCCGAGAGAAAACAAACAACGACGTGTCTGAGGAGCTGCAATGAAAACCAAGCTGACGTAGATAAGAGCTGAATCGATCAAACCAGGCCCGCGGAGCCTGCTTAAGACCATAAATTGCCTTTCGAAGCCTGCAAACATAGTCAGGATGATCAGGGTCCTTGTATCCAACCGGCTGAGCCATGTAGACTGGAGTATCAAGAACACCATTTAGGAAGGCATTCTTGACATCAAGCTGATGAAGAGGCCAGCGACGCATAGTGGCTATCGAAAGCACAGTACGAACCGTAGCTGCTTTGATCACAGGACTAAAAGTATGATCAAAGTCAAAACCGGGAATCTGAGAATACCCCTGTGCAACAAGATGCGCTTTGTATCTGTCAATACTGCCATCAGACCGATACTTCACACGATATACCCATTTCGACCCCACAATATTTGCCGACGTCGGGCGAGGAACAAGCTCCCAAGTTTGCTGATTGCGAAGTGCTGCCATTTCTTCATTCATAGCAAGAACCCACTGAGGATCCTTAAGAGCTGCACGATAATCCCGAGGTTCAGATGAATCCATAACTTTAGCCAGTAAACCAGTTACAAACCCATCAAAAGATTTCTCAACTCGAGTACCATCCTTATTCCTAGTGGTCATATGGTGACACGTGGCGGCGAAGGAGGCGGAGAATCCGACCCTGGTGATGAAGGAGCCGTTGAGGCTGGTGATGACGGAGAAGTCGACGGTGGTGATGAGACAGGAGTAGACCGAGGAGAATGCGGTGGAGTACCAGGTTGAACAGTAGAGGGCACAGGAGCTGAGACATCGGGAACACACACAGAACATGGTGCAGATACTGAAGACTGGGGCGAGGGCGGAGATAGATCAACTGAAGTCTGATCGGGCTCAATAAAAGTTAGAACATCCAAAGAGGAGAATGACTGAGCCACACTATCTGTTGCCATGGGAAAACATGTTTCATCAAAGCGAGCATGCCTGGTGATGTAGACGCGGTTCGTAGAAGGATCAAGACACCGAAAACCCTTGTACTGAGAACTGTATCCAATGAAAATGCACGGAATACTTCGCGGAGAGAGTTTATGATCTGCATAGGGCCGCACAAAAGGATACACTCTACAGCCGAATGGACGAAAGTTTGAATACTCGGGAGATCGTCCAAAAAGCAAGCTGTAAGGTGAAGCGCCATCAAGAACAGAAGTCGGAAGACGATTGATGATGTGAACCGCAGTAGTGAAGGCATTATCCCAATGTGAAAGCGGAAGATGGGAATGAAAAAGCATTGTTAAGCCCATTTCAGTGACATGGCGATGTTTGCGCTCTGCTCGTCCATTCTGCTCCGGAGTGTATGGACAAGAAATCTGATGATGGATCCCTTTAGAGGCAAAATGTGATTTTAACCGATTATTAAGAAACTCAGTTCCTCCATCACTCTGAAAAGTCTTGATAGTGGAGGAGAACTGATTTTCAACGAAGGCCTCAAACTTCAGATATATATCAACGAAATCGGATTTCTTACGAAGCGGGTACAACCAAGAAAACCGAGAGTAATCGTCCACGAAAATAGCATAGTAAAGAAATCCATTCTCAAATAAAACCGGAGCAGCACCCCATAAATCACAATGAATCAAATCCAAAACATGTTTAGCCCTTTTGGGATTATCAATAAAAGATTGTCTCTGTCCTTTAGCCATAACACAAGGGGCACACAAGCCAGGCTTAGGCAGTAATGAAGAAGAAAGCAAAAATCCAGTCTTAATTAATAAAGAAATAGTACTAGGCGCCACATGGCCCAAACGAGCATGCCACAACTCAAATGATGCTCGCTGCTTATTCTGAGAAATAAAAGAAACCAAAGCTGACTCCCCTTTGTCCAATACGTAGAGGTCATCCTCACTGTGGCCTTTTCCCATTACCGCCCTGGTCACCTTGTGCTGAATAACAAAGTTCCGATCATCAAAAACAACATATACATCAAGATCCCTGGTGAGCTTACTGATGAACAATAAGTTTTTAGTGACCTCAGGAACAAGCAAGACATCATTCAAACGCAAAGAGGGAGTGACTTGACAGTCACCAATAGAATCAATATAAATAGACTGACCATTACCGACAGAGACACGAGTATTACCGTGATATGGAGTCACATTCTCAAGGGCCGGAGCAGTGGATGCGAGATGACTCGAAGCACCAGAATCAATGTACCAATCTGAGGTGATATGAGATGGCTCCAGCTGCAAAGAGGACTGAAATTGCTGAGCCAAATGAGCAGATTCGTTGCGGCGAAGATTCGGAAAGAGCTTCCAACAAGTTTGTGCCAAGTGACCCGGTTTCTGGCAATAGTTGCAAACTGGCCTGGATCTGCCCGAACCAGAGCTACCAGAGCCTCCATAGGACCCACCAGAACCTCCAGAACGGCCTCGACCGCCGGAACGGCCTCCACGGGCGGCGCGTGAGCCCCACGCGCCTCCACCACGCGCGGGAGCCGCCGGCGCGTGGCTCCACGCGCCCCTTGCAGCTGGACGTTCGTGCGCCAAAAACGCAGTAGGAGTCTCCAGAACCCTGGCCAGCTGAGGAGTGCCCTGCAGACTGAGCAAAAAGGACTCGTGGTTCTTGGCTTGAGCCACCACATCAACGTATAGCGGCACCGGTGATAAATTAATCAAAGGGGCAGAAAACACTTGGAAATCCGGACCAATGGCAGTTAAGAACCACAAAATTTGATCCTCATTACTAGCAGGTTCACCCATAAGGCTCAGTTGATCAAAAATATTCTTGAATTGCATACATAACTCATGAACACTACCATTATTCTTACGTAAGACATGAGCTTGATGACGAAGCCGCAAAACAGAGGACTTACTACGATTTTGATAGATGGCAGCGATGGAATCCCACATGGCTTGGGCTGTCTCACAATCGGGGATCTCGTTCATGACTTCCTCCTTGAGAGAGGCAAACAACAAACTGCAGACGCGTTGATCTTCCTCCAACCAAGCGGCACGAGCAGCAAAAGCTTTGTCAAATTCTTCTTGGGCCTTCGTAAAAGCCGTTGATGAATCCGGAACGTCCTCGGTGGGCGCGATCGGTGGGGTAGGCAGTATCGGGCATGGCTTCGAACCATCAACATGACCAAAGAGACCTTGCGGCTTCAACACATGATGGACCTGGCGCTTCCAAATCACATAGTTCGTCGAGGAGAGCTTGATCGACATGAGATGAAGAAGAGTGTTGTAGGAGACCTTGTCATCCGCCATGATTCTTGAAAGAGGGATACTTGAATCCAAGAAACAAAGAGGGAAAAGATGAAATTTTCGTTTGTGAAAAAATAAGGAGGGAGGCGGCGGCAGAAAAAGAAAGGCTGCGCAGAAAGAAGAGGATCGCAGACCTAGGCTGATACCATGATAGAATAAGCCTCGATGGAGGTGTGTTTCATTAGGGGAAAATAAATAGACAGTATACAACAATACCCTAGTTACACCCTAGGCTTTACAAGATGGGCCTATCATTCTATTTCTTCTATTCTAACACGGTCGAATTGTCAATCCAGGCAAGAACTGTCAATCCGGTCGTCTTGCTGTCCTCCTCCGTGTTGCCACTGTCCTCCTCCGTCCGCTCCGGCGCCGCCCGCCAAGAACCGCCGTCCGCCAAGAACCGCCTGCGCCCAGCACCGCACCGCCACCGCCACGTCCAGAACCGGATTGGGACTTGAAGTGGAATCACTACTACTGCTACAGCCTGCTGCAGCAACATTTCCATTAACCCATTGACAGAAGTGATTGTGATGCTTTATTGGGTTAAACTCAATAGCCTCTTCATAGTTGCTTCCACCAACAGGAGGCCCTGAACACATTTCAATTTTAGCACACCGGCACAAATTCAAAATGAGCAGGAAATAAGAAAGCTTAAATTGCAGGAACTGAGCTCATGAAACCTATAAAATAACATAAACCATCCAAAATATCAATTAGATATAGTGCAATTTCCTTTTTAAACAGCCTTCAATTTTTCTGACCATAAAGTATAAGAGTTTCTCCTTTCTCAAACAACAGCTTCAAGAAAAGGGGAAAAAAACGGCTGTGCATAAGAACCTCTGGTAAAAAGGACATGTCAACTAAGAATTATGCAGCGAGTTGCGTTAAACTTTGAAGGGAAATATTTTAAAAGGTTTGTAAAAACCTAACAGAGCAGTCTAATATTTAAAAATCGGAAGAATACTAAAGGTGCCGGGCGGCGGCGCCGGAGCGGATGGAGGAGGACAGCAGCAACAGACAGCAAGACGACCGGGGGAAGAATACGAAAGGTGGAGAGATTTTTGGCTGGAAATAAAAATGGTAAAAGAAATAATAAAAGGAATTGAAAATAATAAAGAAAGAAGGATCAAACAATAAAATAATTAATGGCTAACAGAAACGTTAACGTGAGTTTTTAGTTTTGGTTATACTTACCATGTGTCAAAATCTGATTAGGCCCACACCCCCACATGGGAACTTCCCCACATATAAAATTTTCTGGTGATAGTGAGCTTTTTTTCTTGTTTAAACTTTGATCAATAGCGAGACTTGACTTGTTCTGATCATTGACAACTGGTTCATTTGTGTTAAGAGTTGATTTGTTCTGTACTTGAATTTCAGGATCATGCTTCACTTTCTACAAGTATTTACATTTACGCTGTCTTTTAAATATGGTTCTTACTTCTTACTGAAATCTGTCAGTTAGATACTTGTCAGAAGAAGAGTAGTAGTAAAAAATGTTAATAGTTGCTTCAGACTTGATAAATGATATTGACATTGGTTTCGAATCTCTCTAGGAGATTCAATGCAAGTACAAAGAGAATTCAATGTCCTTAGCCAATTTGATTAATCAGAACAATTTGATAAATATTATGTATAAAATTCCTAGGACATTGATTTCCTTGTTAATTTATTTGGCTCCATTTTGACTTACATTGCTGCTGGATGTAAAAGTCATCATGATGTTGCCTTATTTCCAATGCTATTCATAATCACTTCCTTTTGTATCTCTTAGCCTTACCAATGTAAAATAAGTGTGTATATGTTCTAAGATTGTTGCCATTGGTTAACAGCTCAAAACGAAATATCTATTATAATTAGTCACTACTCACTATATTACTCATTATGATCGCCATGATATAAATTTTGAATGGAATTTCGCAGAAGGAAAATGGTCAACTTCAGTCTCATATGATTGAACTAGAAAAGAAACTTTTGGAACAACACAAGGAAGCAGAAGATCGTGAGGTACTATTGTAGTTGTTATGTGAATTAGAGTCTTAAAATTATTTGTACTTGTGATATGAAGCTTGACAAGATTTTGCAGATGGAAAAAGAAAAACTGAAGATGGATATGAACGAAATGGAGAAGAAGTTGGTAGCCCTTCAGAATGAGGTGAAGGATAAACATGAGAAATTGCACACTTGTGATTCTGAGAAGCAAGACAAGCACATTGCAACTAAGGAGGTGCAAGGGCTTAGAAAAGATCTCATAGAAGTAAGAATATAAATTCTGGTTGATTCTTAAACTGTCCATGTACTATCAGTATTAAATAATCCTTGTTTTTTGTGCCAGCTTTATAAGGAGAAGATAACCCCTCAGGGGCTTATAGGAGCCAAGAGAATGTGAGAAGTTGATAGTGGATCTTTCAGAGAAGCGGTTAAAAGATTACTGTCCAGGAAGTCACTCAGCTTTGGTTGAACTGTAGAACTAGGTGTTTATCGTACTCTGAAAACTTGAATGTATTGGTAGGAAACTGTAGAATTCTGGCAAATTTTATATGATCACCTTTCTGCATCATTTTGGTGTATCCGTAGAACTTTGTAAAAGCATTTGCTGATTAATGGATTCATTCTTGTTAGTTTCCTATGATCATGTGACCCTTTTTTGTCGGATGAGTTGTTTTAATGTGTGTTCAGAAAGTACATGCCGACTGGTTTTGCTGGATGAATGACAAAGCAGGTGTTCAAAAAGCTGCATTTTGCAATTTTGTTGGAATGAACTTCTATAAAAGCTGCAATTTTGAAATTTCACCACTTTAACATTTGATAAGGATATTAAGGAATGAATGTCAACAGAGTTATTTCAACACCACGAATTTTATCAAATGTTTCCATAAATTTTCTGAGGTATTCATAGAATGTGTTTTTGTCACAAGGTTCTGTTACCTTTGCATTTTATCTTCGATTTTGAGGTCAGACTACAAGTAAAGAGTAGCACATGATAGTTGTTTATAAGAGCAGAGTTCAACAAAAATCTCATACCATAATAAAAATTCAACCAATGATAAAAACTAAAAGGCAGTTTTTGAGCCATAATCCAGAATTACATCATAATACTCAAACTCAAAGTGTTCAGAATTAGACCCTAGTACTAATGGTGGGGCAGGAGGTGACTATGCAGTTTCCATAAGAGTAACCTTCAGATTCCAATAACCTTATGCTTATCAATCCTATAAATAGAAAGCCAAAATATTCAAGGAATCAAATTTGTATGCATGTGTGTGTGTGATTATGAAAGACTAATGTTGGGAGAATACTGACCTGCACACATCATCCGACTCTTCAAAAGCAATCAAACCCGGAGTCTGCTTTTTAAACTCGTCAACTATGGCCACAATTTTCTCTAACAAGGGAAAATTCAAAAATCGTCAAAAGTAAAATAAAAAATGAATAGAAAGTGAAGACAAGTAGACAACATAAAATAAATACAGGGTCTAGAAATGTACCTTCCTCATCAAATCCATAATTCACCATAACCTTGTGATAGAGTGCCACTTTGCTCAATATTAAGTCTTTCGGAAATAACTCCACAAATTGAGATAAGCAAAGTGGCTTTTGAGGGTTCGAAGTGGAACCATGATTATGATTGTTCAGGTAGATGCTCCAAGCTGTTTGTGCTTCAATGGAGGCACCCGGGCAATGCTTATGCTCCATAGTGTTCACCATGTCCTATAATTAAAAATCATGTCAGCATGTCAGCAAACAAGCAATTAATATCTCATAAAACCAGTTTATAACTTAATAGTTTTTTTCTTACTTGTCCTATTGTACTAGCTGCAAATGAAGCTGTTATTGCATCACTAATCCGCCTGGGATGTGGCTTCCCTTGTTTCTCTGCCAAAAGTGCCACGGCCTGTGGATCATTAAACCATATTAATCGCCAAATAGTTTCCATACATGTCAAGTCAAAAGATATTTAAATTTAAAAGGTACCAACCGCACTGGTATATTTTTCATCCCACAAGCTATAGGGCATTCCACAAAATTCATTAGATCTGCGAAGATTTGCAATGAACGGATATATGTAGTCTGTTGCCTAAAAACCAATAAGATTAAAATATGACGATTAAAAAATAGGACATGACGATTAAAAAATAGGACATGACGATTAAAAAATAGGACAAAACTCAACAGCTTGTGGAATGCATCAAATCTTTTAGCTTTTGGAAGCCTAAAGAAATCGTCAAAGTGGGAATGCTTACCGTCTGAGCAGGCTCTCCAGTGTATCCATCGATGGGGCATCCAATGACAATAGCGGTCACCTTGAACTGAGTAATCTATGATGATTAACAAAAAAACAGTGTAAATCTCAAATCCCATTTATTATTATTATTATATTATATGAAAGAAGCATGCAGTTTTCCACGATGAATTTCCTATGTCTACTACCTCTTATGGCTAATCAGATCTTGGTACTCATTTACACATCTTTTTCCTTTCTTTACCAGCTAATCATTCTACAACTCATGAGTTCAGGTATATACGTAGTCGTCAAGTCGAGCTCAGGCCTTAACTTTTTGCATTTTGAAAGCAAATTTAGATAGACTGATAGTGTGCTTTTTTTCTTGTTTGAACTTTGATCAATTGCAAGACTTAACTCATTCTGGTCATTGACAACTGTTTCATTTGGGTTAAGACTTCATTTATTCTGTACTTGTTTTTCAGGATCAATGCTTCATTTTATACAAGTATTTACATTTACGCTGTCTTTAAAAGATGACTTTTACTTCTTACTGAAATTCCTAGGACATTGATTTCCTTGTTAATTTATTTGGCTCCACAAGGGATCATTTTGATTTCCTAGGACGCTGTCTTGAGGGCATTTTAAAAAGCTACACAAGGGATCATTTTGAAAATCTAGAGGCCAAGCTCTGTTTAACGACCTATATCGGCACCTGGAGTCTGTGCTACTAGACCTGGAGTGTCCTATATCGGCACTAAGGCATCCCAAAAAAATCTAATATGAAATGCTAAAAATAGCAATGGACAAAAAATATAATATGCAGGTTCAATGGACAAAAAAATCTAATATAAAATGCTAAAAATTGGTATTTAAAATGAAAGAAAAATTGACTCACCATATTCTTTAACTCATCAATCAATACGGTTGATTCGGTATTAGGGGCCAGGCCCTTCACATCGCGGCGCAGAATCCTACAAAAAGTAAACAAACAAGTTCAACATACACTTTAAAAAATAAAATAAAAATTTATAAATTAAAGTGGAGGCAACATACCATTTAGGTAATAGTGCCATATCATCAACCGGCGCCATGCTCTTTTTCGAAGAGATGAAATGCGCAACTCCAACCTTTTTCTTACCTACATCTAAACTAAGAAGGCTTCCACCACTTTTTTTCCAGATCTCATACAACCGAGCTGGACTGAATTGTTTCATTGCTGCACAGTAAAAGAACAAAACAATATAATGTCAAATTGAAAGAATCCATTCAACTCAAAAATAATTAAACACAGTACATGGGTAAACCCTAGATACCATGTTAGAGGGGAAACCTCAATAATGACGTATAATCGTAAGACTGAGTATATGCGGGCTCATCAGAAAAAAAGGTGAAACCAATAAAAATCTCACCTCACCGACCCGGACCCAAAAGTAAACCCAAAAGTATCACAAATAATTTACCTGATCGATGAAGAGGTTTTACAGAGAAGATTTGAGAGAAGCCGGAGAGGTGGCGAGAAGATGAAAGACGTGAGAAAATAGTGTCTTTTTCTTATTTAATGAAAGAATTTTTTTTTTTTTTTTTGAGAAGTTAGGGAATTCACGAAACCCCAATACATATCAGGCAGGAAAACAACAACAAATCAGGCAGGATAACATACATGAATCAATTCGAACCACTCAGTAGCATGTTTCAGCATTACACAACAACCTTTCAGGCTATGAGGCTAACCTTTTAAAAAAACACCACAATTTGGCTAATCAACTGCGTTCTAAGAACACTCATACACTGCATATACACCACTACTACACAAAATCATTCACCAACAAGAAAATTGAAAGGAATGATATAATGCAAACAGAGAATCTAATTAACCGGAAACAAAATTAACTAATATATCCAAGCGATTGAATAACAGAGAAAACACTAACCTCGCCTGATTGAAGATCAAAAACCGCCGATCGGAGCTCCTCCTCCGATGAAATCTGACGTCGAAGCCGTCGCCGTCCCCCTCCTCCTCCGACTAAATCTGAAGCTTCTGTGATAGCCGGTGGCTGACGCGAACTGAGCAACAATCTCCACACGCGATCTTGTCGGCCGGCGATTCAACGCCAAATACCGCGATTCACCGGCGCTTACTGCCACAAAATCAACATCGATAAGGTGCGATAACGAGAGCGATTGTAAACGAGAGCGATAGAAACAATGAAGCTGAAAAAAGTGAATTGGGGGTTTATGAGGGAAGTTTCAGAAAATTGCAAATAAGGAGCCGCAAACCTTTTTATTTGCAGTTGAGACTTATTCAATTTTCAATCAGAGAGGGCATCAAATTAATTAACGTTGAGTTTTTTTCGGGAGCGTTTTGTAAGACCGCCCAGAATCTTCACGTATAAATTAGACCGTAGTATCTGCAAAGAAAAACATACACAGTCCCTTCAACACAAAGAACCTGAGTTGGAAATTCGGAACGCATCATGGACGCAGAGAACATTGACAATTTGAAGCAGGTCATAGAGCAGTGCAAGGAGCAACCGTCCGTACTCAACGACCCGTCCGTACTCAGTAGCATGTTTCAGCATTTCTGAAAGCTGATGTTGACGAGGTATTAGAAGCTGCTGTCGAGTGGAAGATTAGTAGCCTCCCGACCTTCTACCTTATCAAGAATGGCAAACAGGTTGATGAGATGACTGGTGGTTTCCGGGTGTTACTTGAGCAGAAAATTGCACAGCATGTTAGCTAGCTTAGGAACAATTGAAGCTGCTCCTTTTTCTTCCTGTATTAGCTTTGTTTTGTTGTTTCTGGAACCAGTTGTATATCAACAGGATGGTGTATGAAACTGTTTGCGAGAGTTACTTTATCCTCCAAACTATGTTGCAGTTGGAGTTTCCTTCACTTTTAATTTTGTATGAGAATTATTGGTTGGGTTCTCAGCTTGAGCTTTCATCGGCTCAAGCTGAATCCTTCCATTTCAGGCTTTCTGCCAGTTATTCTATAAAGTGTTCTTAGATCATTTTGTTTCTTTTGTTCTGCATTAGCATATTTGGATATACTCTGTGTATAGATTGCATAAAAATTGGAAACAGTTACAGACAAATTGCAGGAATATTGGTCTGTGTAAAAGGCTACAAATCTTATGGAAAAATGACTTTGAAGAGGCATCTGAGGACTTCATTTCCTTTCATTCTTGGAGTAAAATCGAAGGACCAAGTAGAAGAAGAATCGATAGAGGACACCCCAGGCGAGCAGAATGGCAACATCATACCAGAGATTGTCCAGCTTAAGACCCATGGAGAAGAGGATGTCCTCACCAATCAATGTGTAGTCTTTGGGAAGAGTTGCAGCTGATGTGTTGTGCAGCTTGCTTATCCTTACCTCTCCCAGGGGTCCCGGTGTAAGGTCAGTAGCTTTTCCATTGTAGCATGTTGTGCCTTTGAATTCGTTTATCAGCAGTGCCTCGAAAGGGTATTTGATTGCAGACATGTAGTGCAGCCATATCCAGTACTTGGGGATTTGAGATGCTTTCAGGAAGAAACCGCAGGTAATCAAGAACAGTGCCGTTGTGGCTATGACGATGGCATATCCTGTTATGTAGCTTGGGACAACTGCACTCACTAGCATCACATATGCATTGGTGGTTATGAGAGCTGCATAGAGAATCAACCAGAAGTTGACCACACTGCTTCTCAGGTGAAGCATGTATTTGGTGATGAGTGCAAAGGTTAGGGCCTGAACTGCAAAGAAAGGAAGGTAGACGATGAGGGAGGAGATGACGTAGGTGGAGGCTCGATACGCGTTGTGGGAGGTCTCCCTGATGAAGATGAACCTCTCCTGGATGAAAGTGGGGACCGCGTCATTGGAAGAGAAGAAGATCAGTGACATGGTGAAGAGGTAAAAGTTGAGGAGGCGATTAACGGTTATGAAGTCTAGGTCATGGAGTTTCTTGAAGAGTGTGGACAGGACAATCCCCATAACTGTCAAAACGAGTTCCCTGGAGAGAAACAGCTCCGGTGTGCGAACAACGTTGAGGGCAGTTCGATAGGAGAGAATTGCAACCTCACGGATCCATGGATTTGCAAATTTGCTTCGATGTTGAGGCTCATCAAGCACTTCCTCCTGAAATTCTGCTATGGAAGAGACGTATGAATCCATTGATATGCTGAAGCCCTTGGCAGACTGCTGTGGTGTAGGTTGCTGGCTGGAAACATGGCTTCTCATTCCAGGGGTTACAGCTGGTGTCCACGAGGGTGCCCTCCGGGGAGTCCCCTTGACTCCCTGATAGATCCATACCGAGAAATCTTTGTAGAAATGAGAAGCTAAGCGCGGATTGTGGTTGTGGCTGTGGTGTATCCCGCTGTGCACGCTCATAGGGGTTCGCATGGTTCTGCGTTCCAGTGAGTTGTCAAAATCCTCATCTTCATCATCTTCGTCCTCGTAGTACTGGATGCTTGTAGAGTCATTTCTTGGTGTCAGATGGCCAGCAGAGAAGTTATGGCTACGGAGACTGATGTGATTCGGAGCAGCAGGTGTTTTGGCTCGAGGAGTTCTTGGTGGCCTCGGGATTGGGGTCTTTGCCACTGCATCAGGCTTTACACCATCCCTTTGATACAGCACAAGGGGATCAAGTCCTAGAGTTGATTGATCGTACTCTTTTATCACGTCGAGAAGATACTCCAAGCTGTTCTCAGTCTCTGGAACCGGCCTCTCAAATCCGGCCAGGTGGACTCCAAGATCAGCTGGACTTCCTAGATATATCAGTCTCCCCCTGCAAGGTTCAAGTAAAGTAAGATGGCTTTACACTCGGTATTTTACAGTTGAGTGTGTTTTTTTTCTTACCTTGCGAGAACTGTGATGCGATCCAAGAGGGTCTGGATTCGGAAAGATGGCTGATGTATGGTCATGAGGACAATGCTTCCACCTTGTGCTATGTCCTTCACCTTCTCCACGACGCTGAATGCACTGGTGGAATCCAGGCCTGATGTCGGCTCATCCAGAAACAGCAGAGATGGTTTGTGGATTATGTCGGTCCCAATGGACACTCTTCTTCGCTCTCCACCCGACACACCCCGCCTTCCCTCATCTCCAATGTAGGTGTGTGCTGTGCTCTGAATTTCACAACAACATTTACTAACTTTACATTCATGAGGAGTTTAAGGTTTTACGATTAATAGAGATGTTACCGTTAGGCCTAGTTGATCAATGAGCTCCTGGACTCTTTTCTTCTTTTCAGACCTGGATACTGATGGGGGGAGCCTGACTTCAGCTGCAAACATGAATGTCTCGAAAACAGTCAACATCGGAAAAAGCTGGTCGTCTTGCATCACGTAGGACGAGATCATCTTCATGTAGCTAGTTGTCACCTGCATCCTTGTTCATTTTTGAATGATTTTGAACCAAGCATTGCTATATTAGTTAGAGTTTGAAATGAAGAGAGGTTTATAGTCTACTCACCGGCTTTCCATCTATTCTGACAGATCCCTCCAGGCTGCCCTGAGCGATCCGGCCAGCCAGGGCATCGAGAAATGTGGATTTTCCAGCACCACTTGGCCCCATAATGGCCATGATTTCGCCTCTGATGGCCTGTCCGGAGATGTCATTGAGGAGGTGGGCTTCTTTAGTAATCCAAACACCGTCTTTCTTCTGCTTCTTCATGACACTGTAAGACAGGTTCTTGAACTCAAGACCCTGTCCGGGGACTGGTTTACGCGCATGTTTGCCGACATCACCTTTCTTGACCTGCAGGACGGATTTGTCCAAGTCCAGCAGGGTCTCGAGGCTTCTGTTTCTTTCAGTCCTCCTGTTTTTCGACATTTCACGCTTGCCTTTCGCTTAGATTTGCTAGAAGCTTGCAAGTTTTGTGGAGTGTATAAAAAGGAAGTGCCTGTGAAAACAAAGCATCATATTTTGGATGGTTGCACAGGGGACTGACTGATTTTTCCATGGTATTTTTGGCTTGTTACTTGATTGCTTTGTTAACACCGTTGGGTTTTGGGAACACTGTAATTGCTTGTAAAATAAAATATATAAAAACGATTTGAATTGGCCTTTTCTTTGATTTTATGTGACCACTTGTACAATGATGATCATCAAAATTTGTTTCACCGCATTGTCCTTAAAACACAAGTGACGCATTACAACTTATACAACCGATACTACTCTAATGCATTTAAATATATATCTTTTATACAACCACTTGACTCGGTTAAATGACTTAATATATACGTTTGATGATTCATATTTGAGTTTCTAATATATAATTCATTTCGAATCTCACTAATATATGAGATCAAAAGTTTTCAAAAAAAAAAATTTTTTATTTTTTTTCCACCACATACGAAATAAGAATGGATAAAATGAACCCTGAAGTTTGAAGCAACATCTCCAAAGCAGCAACATCCTTCTTCACGTAGTAAGAGACGTTGTCACCCGCAAAAGTTTCAAAGATGACAGTGGTGTCACCTGAATAGACTCGACTTTAGTTGCGAGAATATAGAAGTTTGAAGCAACATCTCCAAACTAGCAACATCCTTCCCATTGAAGGAGACATTGTCACCCGGAAAAGTTTCAAGGACATCAATGGTATCCATCTGAACAGACTAATCGCAGTGACGAGACCATGTCGCCGATTTCAAAACTAGTCTCATCATTATGGTCGAGTCTATTCAGATGGACATGCTTGATGAGAAAATCTATGCATAACACCATGTGTTGCTCACCTCCTGCTTTCACAGTGCCTCCCAAATCACAAATCATTTGGCCCGTTGGATTATTTGATCCAACAGTAACAAAGAGTGCTCTTTCACACTGCCTCCCTCGATGCTCTAGTAGCTAACTCTTTTAGTTTTGTGCCCAAATGACTGAATTAACATTCTTTTATCAGGTATTTTAATTGAATTGATGTTAAAAGTATCGGGTGAGATTTACAATAGCTCGGTACTACCATTTTGCAATTCACTCTAAGAAAGACAAAATCTCAATTGAGACCTGTCTAAATTGGACTCACTAAATGATCATGCTCATATGTAAAAGATTAGTTTTAAAAGTGAAAAAATTAACAATAATACATTGAATGATCATATTTAATATATAAAAAGTCGGGGTTAAAAGTGAGAAGATCAACATTTATATGTGGTCTCAATTGAGACTAGTCTTACAAAAGAGCTTCGAGAGGGAGAAATTGCACTTTAGCCTCCAATTAGATTTCCCTTCATTTCTAGTCCCATCATTACTAAAACCCTATACAAAATTGCGTAAAAGTAAAACCCTTTTTGCTGCATTCTCCAAGATGCAGGCGAAGGGGACGATACAGTAAACTAATTCACGCTGAACTTTCCCCTTTCCAACGACGTCGTATCACGTGTAACAGAAACATGGTGACTTCCCTTTCCAAAGTACTGGCGAGGAGAATCTTAGGTGCTGATGGTTGCAGAACCGGCGCCACCAACCTTCCGGCGAACTGCCTTCGGGCCCCACTAACTCTACTTTCTTCCTCTTCTTCATTCTCCACTGCCTCCGCAACTGCAGCTCAAGGTGTTAAGATTTATTAATTTTTCTGTGTAAACATGTTACAGTATTATATTTTTGGGTCTTGAGGTAGTATTGAGTTATTGAACATTATGTTTATTGATGATCAGATGAAGAAAAGAGATCAATGTGGTCAAAATTGTTGCTTTTCATCCCTGGAGCTATCACATTTGGCCTCGGTTCTTGGCAGATCATTCGGAGACAAGAAAAGGTGGATGCCTCACTGTTTCTACTTGTTTATATTGTTCTAATGATTTCAATATTATATGAAATGGGTGAAAGTTTGTTTTTTGATTGGTTTGGTTTGGTTTTGTTGTTGGTGTAGATTAAGGTGCTGGAATATAGGCAAAATAGGTTGGCCTTGGAACCCATTCGAGTTGCTCCGTCCAGTGAGAGTTTGGATAATTTGGAATTCAGGAAGATACAGTGCAGAGGAGTATGGGATGATGAAAGTTCAATATACATTGGCCCGCGATCGAGAAGTATTTCAGGAGTGACAGAAAACGGATACTATGTTATCACTCCGCTTTTACCTGTTGTTGGTGATCCTGAGAGGTAAGAACATGATTTTCTTTTCTTGTACCAATGGACGGGAGGATTTTTGATGGCCCTTCTAACCCAAAAGTAACAAAAGATACTCACTCCGAGTGCTGATTTGATTGAAAGATAAGTTAGCTTTACGTTCTTACAAAATAATTGGTTTAACAGGCTTTTTATGGAGTAATTTGAGTAAGCATTCCCAAAATAATCATCTTAAACAAGAAGCATGAATAATCAGATCCTTTTTAAAATCCAATAGGTTTGTTTTGTTTTGTTTGGTGAAGTAGGTTTAAAGTCCAGGTGCTTAATACTCATGAGCTTTATTAAATCAGCAAAGTGTAGTATCTTTGGGCTAGGGCTTCTGTGTCTCGTGTTCTTTCCTCTCTGCATGAAGGTAGTGTGTTTGCTTTGCCAGTAGTATCACCTGTAGACTGGCAGGCCTTGATTGGTTCTGAAACAAGAAACAACCTTCAATTCTTATTAATGGAGTCTCATTTTTACCAAGGAAAATGATGCCTCTAATGTTAGGCGGTAGTTGTGGAAATGAATATCTAAGTTGATTTTATTCTTCACAACTAACTTAGCTATAGCATCAGCTGATAGGTTACCTCATCTTAGAGTATGAACTAGAGAGAAAGTAGCAGAATGTTTTATATAGTCAACAATCTTTAATAGTTTCCTATTTAGACTATGATACACTGCACTGGAATGAACTCATTGTTTGACATCATCAACACTCTGAAAAAGTTTCCTATGTGCAGTGATGGGATTTAGAAACATTGAGACAATATGTAAACAGTCAGACTCTATGATTCTCTGTATTGGAATGAATAATTCATTTGCAATTAAAATGCCTAGCAATTTATGTTAACCTTCAACAGGGGAGTCAGCAGTGACAAAAAAGCCTCTAGCGGCAAAAACAAAAAAAAAACATTTGACATTTGAATCCCTCGTGATTATTCCAATTGCTGATTGTGTAGTTCCCATCTGGTTTGCTCCATTTTTTAAATGAAACTTTTGGTTTGGGAGTTTTTAACAGTTTAGGAAGTAATCCTGAAGAGGCCAGTTCTTACTCAAATTGGTGAGTCTAAGAAAACGGGTTGGCTTTCAAAACAGTCGAAACCAGATCTTTGATTTCCGTAAGGGCATTAATGTCTTTGTTTGTTCGAAGATTTCATGTTTATTCGTTTGTCCACTGCTGGTGTTGCTTTCATGTTGAGTCAGTTTACTGTAATTATATATGGATTTTTCTAACAACACTAATAGATTTTCATTGAAACATGTGTATGAATGATATAATTATGGCATGAGTACCTTTTCTGCCATAATTGTACTGATTATCCCAATACAAATTTATACCATTTTTCTTAATATTGTAATTAATATCTCACATGTTAATTTTAAATCTACACACATTCAAATTTTTATATGTTTTAAGATCAATTTACGTTATCTTTGCTTCAAATGCTACAGTTATCAAATATACATTTTACTCAATTCCGTGCAAACATAGAAACTTGATTATAATTTACTTTTTGAAGAAATTTGATCATAATTCTTTTGTTTCCTTTTTGTTATTGTATTTATGGTTTCAATCGTAATACTAAGTTTCTTGTAATGTTTCTATGTTAATTTTTTTATATAATTGAATATAAATAATGAAAAATATATTTTATTTATATAATAATTTGTTAATTTATTAAAACATGTTAATCTATTGATGAAATTTGTGCTCGTAGATTTTTCTGAGTTAGATTCATTTTCTTGTACCCAAAAAGTATACTATTTGATTATTCATAAACAAAATAGTGTTAAAAAAATTAATTATAATATGTTATAATAAAAAACTTATTAAGCTAAATGAAAAGGGCTTAGTTCAAATGAATCTTGGGACATGTTCAGAATGTTCGAATGTTCATGAATATACAAATATTATTTTTTGAAAATATGAATATACAAATAGAAAAGGGCATAGTTTGAATGTTCATGTTCATGTTCATGTTCATGTTCAGAATTGAGCGTACGTATATTCTTAGTTTATATTTTAGATTTTTTTTAAGTACTTCATATCTTAGATTTAAATAGATTAAATGTTTGGATTTATATATTGAACTTCTAGGTTTAAACAGTTTTTGATGTGGAATATAAAGTTAAAATTTGAGAGAATATGTAAGATCTGATATCTACGTACGAAATAATGTAGAGACATTTAAATTCAAATGGTATATTATGATGGATAGAATGAATCTTGGAATAAACATACAATTATTATAGGAGAGGATATTCATTATTAATGTCATAATTATCTCATTCATACACATATTTCAAAGGGAATCTATTTTTTTTAACAAGTGCCCATGGGCACTCGTTATAAAAGTCCATTATATATTTTTGGTTTTATTCCTCCTGTCGACTGAAAATAAATCATTTAGGCCCAAAACACAAGTTACTTAAATTTCATCTGCTCATGTAGTTATCCTTTTTCTTCAGTTTGCAGCTGCCAATTCTTGTAAATAGGGGCTGGGTCCCCCGAGCATGGAGAGACAAGGCACTGGAAGGTAGAGGAGAAGGAGAGAGCAGACAGTCTTCAAGTGTTACCCCTCCTGAAGAAAACAATAAAGTTAGGTGGTGGAGGTTTTGGTCTAGTAAAGAAAAAATCACTGAGGTAGTTTTCTTTTCTATATGATAACTTTGTTTATGATTTCATAATTTTGGGTCGAAACTAAATGGAACATTATTGAAGTTGACAGGATGATGGGGAAAAACCAAAGATTACCCCTGTAGAAGTAATTGGAGTTATTCGTGGTAGTGAAAAACCAAGTGTATTTGTTCCAGCAAATGATCCTAAATCAAGTCAATGGTTTTATGTTGATGTTCCTGCAATTGCTCATGCATGCTGTCTACCAGAGGGCACGATGTATGTTGAAGATGTAAATGAAGATATTGATCCAAGCAATCCTTACCCTGTGCCAAAGGATGTCAATACATTGATACGCAGTTCAGTCATGCCACAAGACCATCTTAACTACACATTGACATGGTACTTTCAGCTCCTCTGTTCTTCCAAATTTCTTGTAATTATGTGTGCTGAACTCGGTTGTTCTGTGGTTACCATCATGGTTGTCAGGATCGAGATCCTGGATCGTAGGATCGTAAGATCCCACGATCCTACCTCCTATTTCGATCCGGGATCGGATGTAGGATCGAAATATACCATAGGATCGTACAGAATCGGGTAGAATCGTATAGGATCGTATAGGATCGGGTAGAATCGGGTAGAATCGTAAGATCCTGCACAATAGAGTTTTACTCTATATTTTTGCATTTTTTTCCCGGATGGATCGGGTGACCCATATTTCATGTTTATACTATATATAAACTCCCTATTTAATCACAAAACTCTCATGGAAGGGGAATGCTAACGAAGGTGACGATTATTATGAATTTATGATGACAATGATAGCGATTACAGATAAAGTACATGACCCTATTTTCCAGAAAGTGATGGATTTTGATATCATTGAATGACTATTTGAAGTATGCTTTATATATTATAAGAATGTAAGTTAAGTTTCATTAGTGTATCTTATTTTCTTTGTTTATTATACATTAGGTAATTTGCGGTAATACTTGTGTACGTTATGTCTTACCTCAAGCTGCACAGTTGAATTTTTAGAGTCAACCTTAGAAAATTTTGATTATAATTATAAGTTACTAATTTACTATCATATGAGATATTATTAAATTCATCGTAACATCTATTTTTCAAAAAAATAATTATATATTATCTTATATCTAGTTAAAATACCGTGAAAAGTTAAATGTAGTCCTTTGGTGAGATGGAGGGAGTATAACTTTATGAAAAATTGATGTTATTTGTGTGAACTATAAATTTGAAATTTTTACTTTAATATCATATTTGATTTCATGACCAAATCAATTGAATTTTGAAATATTTGTTCATGTTTATTTTACTTGTATTAAATTTTTTACGTCATTTTTTAATATTTTATTGATTTATAAGGTTGTTATTGATGTTGTATTAGAGCCATTTGCAATTAGTGCTCTTTTACTTTTGAATACATATTATGTTTACAAAACTAATGAGACTAATACACATTTTCAGCGACTGTACAATATAAAATATCACATTCTGTAATACACATGAGAAATTCAACGTTTATTTCACTACATTTACATTATAGAAACCTCTAGGAGTTGATTCCGATAAAATTTGATCATTTTTGCTGGAATCTTACGATTCTACGATCCCGATCCTACGATCCCGATTCTGCTACAAAAACGATCCTGCGTAGGATCTCGATCCTACAAACTTTGGTTACCATGACTTTTGGACCTTTTGGTTGTTCTGAGTGAATTTTGGAGTTTGCATTTGGTGGAATGATGAAACAGGCTTCCAAAAATTTTAGGTAAAAAGAGGATTTGACTTCAGTAAATTGTCTACTGATCTTAATCTTTAATTACTTGATATCATTCTTATTGCAACTCTAATAGATTGTAAGCTGGAATTCTGATCTGAGCAGAACATGTTCATGCTGTCGTTATATTAGTTTATCAATTATCATGATCAAATGTATTTTGTGAGAAGGAGATTATTGTTCCTAAATTAGAACTGCCATCTTGTAAACTAAGAACTAGGTCTTGTTTAAATGCTGCGGTGATATACTAAATAATTTCCTTTGGTGTGCCAAAACCAATTTTGGTCTAAATATATTTTAGCTCGATTCTATAGGCACTGATTGACCATGTATTAGTATATGAAACTAAGCATATGGAACTTTTTCATTGGAATATTTATTATGGAATATAATCAAAACCCTCCTTTATGTTTACAACATTGGGCAAGGTCTATGGATGACGTTTGTTTGACATAGAGTTGGCAGTTATATTAGTTTCTTTCCATTCTTTACTGCTTTCATAGTCATGAGAAATTGAACTCTTTAAAGTTTCTGAAGCTCGTACTTATCTGTTTCTTATTCTTTCTTTCTTTGAATGTTTGAAGGTATTCTCTCTCCGCTGCAGTATCGTTCATGGCTTATAAACGGTTAAAATCAAGGAGCTGGAAATAGTTGCTGTAATGTTCTGAACGAAGTTAAAGCATAAACACGATTAGTTGTAGGTGGAAAATCTGTCTTCAATTTCCAATCCATCAATCCTTTTGCATAGTCCTTAGAATTCTTTGAGTATTTATTTTGGTTGGGGATTTAAGAGCTATTGTAAGCACGACAATAAAAACTGTACAATTGATAGCAGTGGAAAAATCCAAATTGTTTTTTTACTCATTGAAGAATATGTACACCAATAGGGTATTTGCGCATACAGTAATGTTGAGTTTTGAACAGATCACCAAAATGCAGACATGCCAAAGAGTAGAGATGGTTGTTCTGACATGGATATGAGCTTAACGGACAAAGACAACATAAACATATTCACATTTTGTTATGAACCAAGCTTAGTTGCAGATTTTGGTTTTTCTATGGCAACTCTCAGCTTTGCTTATAAATTATAATCAACCCAAAATAAATGGTGAAATCCTTTTACAACTATTTATATCAATTTCAGAGAAAACAACTAAAAAAGCCTATACACAAAATTTCATTTACCAACAAAAACTGGTCTTTCGTTCTCTTCTCCTACTGAACTGCCTACTACCTCAGCCTCAGTTCTGCAGTTTCTCTCCAGACTGTGGCGGTACAGAGCTTTGAAGCATAACTCTTCCTCATAGCAGAGTGGAACTTAAAAACCTTCTGAAATTCGGAAAGGACTTCAACTGCATCAATTTGTACACAATGTTTTGTGTAATCACAGTACAAGAAAAGTTGGGCATACTTCATCACAAGTTCCACAGAGAAAACAAGGCTGAGCAACCTGTAAAATCTTCAACTTAAGAAGCCTGGTAGTGGTTTCCATTGATCATTAGACCGTGGTTTCCTTAATGCCCTTCAGAATTCCATCACTCTTTCGAAGGATTTCCTAATAGCTTTGCCAAACTCTAGGAGATCATCTGCAATCCCAAATGGGTCTGTTTGAACTTTGAACATAACATGGTACTTTGTATATAGAGACCAAGGCAAGTCCAAAAAGACTAGCATCGCACTTTATACTTTGTACATTAAAGTTCAGTGAAAGAGATGCAATTACATGTCCACTGACTCAGATTTCTCCAGAAGCAAGCATCTGCAGCAGGGAAACTGCCTGCAACGTTCAGAAACTCCGATATTCACAGCAATCAAAAAGGCTGTGACCCTTGCTTGTAGTGACTCTTCTCTGGAAGCAGTGTCCTCGGAAATGAAGACTTCTCTATCCTGACACATTTGTCCCATTTCACCTTTCGAGACCTCTAGATCCGCATCTGATTTCTCCTGCTCTTCTAAAGAAACAACTCTTCTTATCGATTTTCGTTTTGTATAAACTCGTCCCAACCGACAATCCATATTTGTATCACTAGGCCCACTAGAACCAACAACCTTTGTAGGAGAAACTTGGTTATCA
The DNA here is from genome assembly GCA_963678965.1 of Cruciata laevipes. NCBI lineage: Eukaryota > Viridiplantae > Streptophyta > Magnoliopsida > Gentianales > Rubiaceae > Cruciata > Cruciata laevipes. Next base: position 6,962,022 of record OY787637.1, read on the forward strand.
CCATCATGACAGGCATTATCTAAGCAAGGTGCAGAGGAGGAATTACCAAAACTCTTATCTGAGAAATTACTAATCAGTGATCGATCAACCTGCGGCATGCAAGAATCAAATTCAATGGAATCAACCTCACTGCAACTAGTATCGCTGTCAGATGATGCAACTGATACAGCAGGTAGCTCAAGAAACTCTTCTTCCAAGAAGTGGCGTCGGTGCAAAATATCTTCTTGATAGTGAGGAGGGGAACTTTGGGTCATTGACGACGACTGGGGCTCAATACCATTACAGGTAGCAGTAGAGGCTCTTGTCATGCCTTCACCCGTTGATTTAACATCTACTGGAGGTTGAGAGGAATCCAAAGACAACTTTTTGCCTTTGTGGGGCATATGCCATTCACTGTTTAGATAAGCCAAATGCTGCTTAATAGTAGAAAAGCTTCTCATGACAGGCAAGGAATCTCCATTATTGTGCCCCAAAAATTTTGAAGCTAGTTCACCAATTTGATTGGGGGAGCTTGGAACATTCAAGCTGACTGATGTATCAGCAAAAGAGTTATCAGATTCCAAGATATTGGTACTGCTATCATCTCCAGAAAATTGAAAAGAATATCTTGACATTTCACCCTCCGTGTTCAAATTCCCTTTTTCATTACCCCCATTAGCCCCAGTATATTTTCTAACGTCTGAAGTCTGAGATGCTGGTGACATCCATTCCCTGAACTCCCGCAACCATAAATCAGAGCGCTCTTTTTTCATGGCTTCAATTCTTTTCATCAAATTTCCTGTTTCTGCCTCCTGATCTGAACCAGGGTCATCCTTTTTACTATGATCGTCACTATCAAATGTCCCTACATCTTGTTCAGAGCACATATATGTACTCTCATCCTCACTCTCAATGCTAACCAAACGAGATATCCTCGCCTGCAACAAGCATAACTTTTCATATACAAAAAGATGCAAACTTACAGAAATATCGAAATTATATAACATAAACCACATACGTCAAGCTAAAACAAGGATATGCATACCCTTTTCAGGTTCACAAATCCATCTACTTCTGCATGATCTTTTGCTGGCGAATAGAATCCAAAGCTAGCAGGTCGCTGCTGCCGGCCAGCAATAATAATTTTCCGTTTCCACACATCTCTTGTAGATATTTTCTTTTCATCTAGTGTCACCTGTGAGATACAAAAAATTCACATGAGTTTATACCCAAGGCAACTCAGCTAACAATCACAAAAGATAAAGGCAGTGAGCACTTACATTATTGGGGAAAGGGAAATAGCTGAACACTTTTGGCCGGTACCATCGTGCAAAACATATAGGATTCCCTTGCAGCAACAAACTTTGCAAACATGGGAGGCTAGCAAGAATATCCAACTCTGAGAAATTAGATATCATGTTGTAGGAAACATCAAGACCCTCTAAGGACTTCAAGTGTTGGATTCCATTCAGTGTAGTAAGAGCATTGTTCCTTAAGACAAGCTTAACAATTTGGCAAGAAACCTACAAAATTGATGATTGATAAAACTAACTATTACACTAACACATACACCAATGTATAAACAGAAGAATAAACAATCAAACTAAATCTTCATATAAGAAAAAACAACAATTTTACCTCACTAAATGATGCAATAGTTCTAAGATGATTGAACCCGAGGTCCAGATGTCGTAATTTTGTGCATTTCCGCAGATTGTCCACCTTGGTGAACTTGTTCCTACTCAAATCAAGGGTATCAACAGAGGGAAGGAGCTGTAAAGACTCATCCATGAGGAGTAGCGAATTGTATGCACATGAGGCAAAAGACAACCGATTCCATTGTGGAGAACTCCTAATCTCCGCAATTCGACTAGCAAAAATATGGCGCAATGCATCCTAATAAATCGCACACAATACAGAAAGCAAAAAATCAAAGTTTTGAACAATAAATTCAGAAGTAAATAAGAGATATCCTATAAATACACTTACAGCTGAATTATGGCAGATTAATGTCTCCAAGGTATGCCGCAACTCCAGCAACCCTCTAGCTGCGGATGTGGACAAATCACAACCTCGAAGCTCCAGAACCTTCAGTCTAGAGAATGGCAGTAGATACAGCGGAGTGGGGTCCCTCCCCGGTGGAGGAAGCACCGAAACTACCTTGAGAGACGGGAGGAGGCGGAGGATGCGGCGGAGCTGCTCCAGAGCGCGGTGATCCCCAAGGTCGGATACATAAGCTCGGAGATAGTCCACCGGAGCTCCGGCGAGTAAGCTCTCGAGCTCCGCCAGTGCCTCCAGCCGAGACTGAACGTAGCGCAGCCCCACGGGGTTCAATTTGAGGACCAAGCTTCCTTCGATCAACGCCTCCGCGCTGCTCTCCACGTATCTCACCAGTGACTCCAGATACCTGTCTCCGGTCACAATCGCCATTGTTTTCTTCGGGAATCCGATCAATTTGAGGGGAAATTAACATGAACTAGGGCTTTGGCGGGGAGCATTGGGCGGGAGGAGTGTGTGTTTAGCGGTGGTGCTGTGCGTGCTAATATTGGGGCGGAGTTTTGGGGGAAGAATTGCTGGCAATGTAATGTGACGAAGTGAAAAGACAGCGGGGCCCATCTGCAAAATAGAGAGAATAATCAGACAACGGCGCTGTCCAGATTGCATATGCTTTTCAATTTTACACTCAAACAGAAAAGTGTACGCGTACACAGGGTGTAGCTTACATCCTTGGTAGGTCCCACCATCCACGTTGGATTTGACCCATTTTATCGTCCCTGTTGGAGAAGCGCGGAGCCTACATCGGCCCCCAATGTTTTTTACCATTTCTAAGATTAACCTCTCCCCAAATTGCGACCTGCTATAGCCGTTTGCCAATCCTTATTTGTTTATTACTTTTGCCTCATTCTTCGTTGTCTTTCAAAACCAACTGCCACATCCGAAGCCGTTGGCCGCCGCCGGATGTTGGTTCCCGATTAAGACTCACCTGCTTTAGTAAGATCTGGGTTTGGCCCCCAAATTGATTTGACCGACGCTACCAGTACCAGAAGAGTGGCGAACTAAAACTACTCTGCATTATTTGTCTAGATTGATCCCTTCGATAGTTGATTCCGTCGAGAGGTAAGTGTTTACGATTGTGATTCATTTTGGGCTATATGAACTTCACATTTTTATAAACAATTGAACCTGGCAAGCTGCATTGCTATATTAGATATACTGGGTTTAGGCAAAAGGGGGCATGATTCAGCTGGGATGCATTTACTGGGTTAGGTGGAAAATACATTAACAAACTATTCCCTTGTTTATTTCCCACACAAATGTTTCAGCTGTATACGGTTTTTTCCACAATGTAGTAATGCATCACTTTACTGGGCTTCATGTTTTTGGGATAAGAAGAATGCCAAGCAATTTTTTACTTTACTTTACTTGCCTTTTGTTGTTAGTGGCAACATAATTTTGCAGATTTGAGTGATATGAAAGTGTAGTGTTATAATACACGAATGTTTCGTGCTTAAACAGATGGAGCAACCTTCTGATATCGATTTAAATGTAGAGTATGTTGACGTTGATGAGCTTGGGTACATAACAGAGGTTATCAATGGGGTTTATTATTATAACAATAGACCCCAAACAGCAGGGGAAGGTACAGAGGAAACCGAACGTTTCATTAGGGAGAGGGAGGAAAGTAGACAGTTTGAACCCTTATCGTATGTTGTTTATGATAACCAGCCTGAGGGTAACCAGCCCGAGGATGAGCAGTCTGACGATAACCAGCCTGGGGATGAGCAGGCTGTGGATTGTGGTGATGATGAAGGGATCGAATGCTCGGAGAACGGGAGTGAGGAATGCAATGCATTGGAAGTTGATGGTGTTGGTGATGGTGCTGGTGATGTTAACGTGGAAATTCGGGGCAGTGAACTAGTAGGTCTGTTTGGGAGGATAATTGATGGACTTGCTGAAGAGGGTGCAGAAGATGATGCTTCAGCTGATGTTGAAGAGGAAGCCCCTGGGTGTATCTCTGAAGATTTTGATGGTACAACCGCTGTGAATATGTATTTTAATAGTGGTATAGAGTTTGTGGCTTATACACATAGATATGCAAAGTCGAAGGGGTTTGGTGTCATGGTTAGGAGTTCAATAAGAAAGCAGGGATGTGCAGTGGAAGATAAGAATGACTTGTCAGTGTGGTATAATTTGCATAACAAGTATAGGACATTCAAAAAAATTACCATGGCTTGTAGGAAGGCTGGTCTCCCAAAATCAAACTCAAGAGATCCAAATGAAAGCACAACATCATGCAAGACGAATTGCAAGTATGTGATCAATGCAAACAAAACCCCGGATGAAACTTGGAGACTCACAAGTATAGGTGGGTTCCACAACCACGGGTTGGATCCAGATTTGCCAAAGTACTTGCCCAGGTTTCAGGAGCTGACCAAGGCAGATAAACGTATTGCGCTAGAACTTCACCGTTCAGGTGTTGGAATGGCAGCTGCATATAAGGTTTTCGTGAACAAATACGGTGGCTATGAAAATGTTAAATTCTCAGTTGATGATCTTAGAAATTATATATATTTTACAGTTCAGAAGCCTTTAAAAAATCGGGATTTCGTTGGAATGGAGATACTGTTCAAAAAGATAAGAGATTTATCCCCTGGTTTTATTTCTGAATATCAAAAGGATAATGCACAAGTGTTGCAGAGTGTGTTTTGGGCCGATTCAAGGTGTCGGGAAGCATACAAATACTTTGGGAATGCTGTTTCGTTTGATACCACCTTCCTGACAAACAGGTATAAAATGCCTCTAGCTGTTTTTGTTGGAGTCAATCACTACGGAAAAACAATGTTGTTTGGGTGTGCATTGATTGCCAGAGAGACCACTGCCAGTTTTAAATGGGTTTTCAATCAGTGGAAGACTTGCATGGGGGGGAAAGCGCCAAATTGCATCTTGACCGATCAAGATAAAGCAATAGGTATGTTCCTGATTCCCGTTTCATTTACACTGTCAATGTTATAATACATTAAATGAATTCTATATATTGGCGGCTGACACTTGGAGCAAAGCGTATGTTATTACTTTGAATAATTCAAACTTATGTGTAATTGGTCCGATAAGTTATTAACTAGGGTATTATTACACCGTCTGAACTTAGATGTTGCAACACCACCGTATTGGTGAAAATATTTCTGGTAAGATGATAATAAGATGTTATAACACCGTCTGCACCCAGGCCGTGCAGTAGCGAGCGAATTTCCCGATGCTGTTCACAGGTGGTGCATCTGGCACGTGAAGCGGAATTGTACCAAGCATCTTGGAAGGAGAAAAGATTTCGGTGCATTGTACAAGAGCATGGAGGAAATTCTCCATGACTCATTCAGTATTGTGGAATTTGAAGAAGGGTGGAAGGCTTGGTCGCGGCAATATGGTTTGTGTACTGTAAAATGGGTTGTTGACATGTTCAAGGAGAGGAGGAGGTGGGCACCGGTATATTTCAAATCATCTTTTTGGGCTGGAATGTCTAGCACCCAACGGAGCGAGGGTGCCAACCACTACCTTAAACGTTTTATTAGCGTGAATACTAGTTTGAATGCGTTTGTTGAAAACTATGCTAATGCTGTGACGAAGAGGATTGCTAGCGAGGGAAAAGAGGTCACTTTAGGTGCTGACAAGGTCACTAAGACGATATCCCGACACGCGTTTGAGGGAGTGTTTGAGAAGATGTACAGTCGGCCTAAGTTCATTGAGTTCCACAACGAGCTGAAGGAGATGATGTGCTGTACGGGGACAGTAAAAGATGTTCAGGACGATGTAGTCGAGTATGATGTGATTGTAAAAGAATTTAGGATTGGGTGGACAAGAAGAAAAAACTTCCGGGTGATGTTTGATCGTACGACTATCGATGCAAGGTGTGACTGCCGCATGTTTGAATTTAGTGCTGGGACAACCTGGAAGGTGGCACCGGTGAGAAGTATAATTTGTAGGAAATATTTGAGATGCGACTTTACTATTCAACGAATTTATTTACATCTGTTACCGTGTTATAACATCAGAGTTCAGCACTCTTTTTATTGTAACTCTCTTATTTTTTGTTCCCACTGATGTGTGTCAAGTCTGTATTGTGTTGCTTTATAATATCAGTTTGAAGAATAAACGAGAGGCACACCACCTAAACAGTGGACGATCCAAAATGCAGGGATGTGCAGTGGAAGATACGAATGACTTGTCAGTGTGTGGTATAATTTGCATAACAAGTACAGGACATTCAAAAAAATAACCATGGCTTGTTGGAAGGCTGGTCTCCCGAAATCAAACTCAAGAGATCCAAATGAAAGCACAACATCATGCAAGAGGAATTGCAAGTATGTGATCAATGCAAACTAAACCCCGGATGAAACTTGGAGACTCACAAGTATTGGTGGGTTCCACAACCACGGGTTGGATCCAGATTTAGAAATTATATATATTTTACAGTTGAGATGCCTTTAAAAAATCGGTGTTACAACACAATGCAGTTTATTTTTATACTTCTTAAACTACATGGTTCCATCACTCCCAATTACTATCCTATACAAACTACATGGGTCTATCACTTGATCGTGCACAACATGGCGACACCATGGGAATAGATTTACACGACATAGATACAAAACCAAAAATTTATAAATTAAAACACTTATTCTCATCAGCAATAACACCTAATTACACAATGTTACAACACACATCAGTTAGACATATACTAACTGTAAACAAAATGGTACATGGTTATATCACTGGCCAATAATTTCAATAGAACCTAACTCTATCTTGATTCTTGCACAACATCGCTGATGAGAATCAATAAAACATAATAACACATATAAAGCCTAATACAACTACGGGAATCAACAAATTCAAAACAACAGAATAACACATATGAAGCCTAATACAATTGCAATCCGGGACAGCATTTTCACCTTAGTAGCATACTTTTCAGCAATCACTTTACGGGAAACCTTGACCTTCATTAGCTCCGTTTCTGTGGCCTCCAACCGCGACCTGCAGGCCTCCAAGTCGTCCCCTTGCCTCTTTGATTTTAGAGCCAACTTTCGTATAACTGGCGAACAAGCAGGACACGGCTCCGGGTCAATCCAGCGAAAAAATCTGCAACCCCCTCTAGCTCTTCTATAGCAGATTGCAAACCTCCTCTCCGGATTATCTACCGTATGCGACATTTGGATTAGAGTCGGCCTGTTGCAGTCGCAGACGGGTCCATTCTCTGATCCAGAGCTGCTTGCCATTGTTTCCGATTTCCTTTCCTAGATCTGCTTTTCCGGGTCTGCAAAAATCAGAACAAAATTGCACAGTCAATAGATAAGGAGCGGGTATTAATTGGATAAGTTTCATTTATTTGGCAATGGGCAATTGCCGGTCGCAACGTAAATGGAGTTTTACTACCGCGTGGTAAAAAGTTTTGTGGGCCGCTGTGGGCTCTGCTCTTCTCCAGCAGGGCCGAGCTGATGGTGGGAATCCAACGTGGATGGTGGGCTCCATGGGGGGGTGTATGATACATTAGGTGTGAGCGTACGGGCGTCCCACTCAAACTCATGAATTGGTGTGGTGGACCTGGTGGTATATCATGGTTTTATTTTGGAAAACTAGAAATGAAAAGTTGAAGTAATAAGAGATATACTGGTTGCACACAAATTTTTTGAATACACATAGTTTTTCTTCAAAGCGCAAAAATATTATTCTACTCTCAAGTTTTAAGTCAATTTTTGATACTATGTAATTCTTGAAAAGTGTTCATAAATACTTATTATTTACAAGATATGTGAGGCGTTTGGCGCTAGTCTCCTGTGCTGGTCTCCTTTCCACCCAATCCTACGATTATATTAGTTTTATCTGCGCAAGGCGTTTTTGGTCTTTGTTCAAAAACTTCGGACGATTGACAAGATGCGAGTTGATGATAGATAAATAGGGAGATGACTCGGATTCAAGCCATCTTCCAGGAAGCTGCCTACTCACGTGACCAGAGGCGGTGACAAGGCATGAGGAGGTACTTTCACGTGCTGGAGGGCCTCGCAAGGTACATGAAGGTGACGCATGATCATGAGGAGAAGGGAGGTCTAAGGTGCCTATAAATAGAGGTCACAATCAGTCATTCCAGGTAAGTTCTCTAACTCTTGTATACATAGTTTTATCTTTCCTTTCAATACACGAAATCTCATCATCACACCGGAGCTACTACCCTCGGGTAGCGTCGGGGGCTTGTTTTGCTGGCCTCGGGAGAACAGGTCCCAAGCAAATCCTATCTGAAGCCAAGGAGCTCGGACAGTCAGGAGTTATTAGCGAGCAGTCTGCATACTTCATCAGCAATCCACATCCAGAAGCTCTCGGATACATCAACTATCCGAGGCATCGATTACTAGTGCGGATTTGCCCTGCATGGCACGCCCAGTGGGACACGACGATCTGGGTTCTCGTTTTTTTCCTTGTAAAGTTGTTCGACCATCTTCGGAGGGGATCACAGTCTTTGGTTGTCCGAGGGTGCATCGGATTCGTAAAACACGTTTTGAAGATGATGGAGGCAATTCCTGACCTAGTGGAGGTCGAGATGGACGTATCTTGGGAGGTGTAGACAAGATATGTGCCCCTAGGGGAGGAACATGTTAAGAGGGTTCGATTCGGAGGCATGCTGGAATTTTCAGCAGCTGAAGAAGGTCCGATGCATGTGGTACATTCCGACCCTTTGCTAGTGACTACCGAAGTTGGGGGGTTTAAGGTAAGAAAGGTGTTGATAGACAGTGACAGTGGAGTGGAGGTAATGTTTACATCATGTCTTGATCAAATGGGAATCAAAATGGAGAGTTGGTGTCCTCCAGTACGGTTGTTGGTAGAGTTCTTGGGAGAATTAGGGAGGCCCATCGGGGAAGTATCCCTGAGAGTGGTAATGAAAGATGATATCGATGCCGCCCGGAGGGTTTCAACATTCAATACTTTCGTTGTAATAGACGCGACATCTCCATACAATTAGGGATGGCATTGGGCGAACTGGGCGTGGATAGTAGACTATCCATGCTCATCCCCATCTAAAATTTTACTATCCATCCCTGTCCATTTACCCATGACGGGTACAAATTTAATATCCATGCCCATCCAGCTGGATATCCATCTCATCTGGGTATCCGTGGATATTCATGCCCATGTTATACCCACATTCCCCATCCGACTTATTAATCCATATTTATAAAAAATTAACCTAAAATCTATTTATTATCATAAAAATTTAAATAAAAGCACTAATAATTCAAATATATTATATTAATAGAACAAAATAATTTATAATATGCTAATCATTAACTTATAAAATTCTTTTATGTTTCAAAATAGACCAAACATGCTTAAAAAATGCTAAAATTAATAATATTATTAATATAAATACAATTAATACAATTAATATTATATATAACGGATATTATACAAGTATTATACGGGCGGGTATGGGGCGGGTATAAAATCAATATCTATACCCACCCATTTACCTATGGCGGGTTTGAATCCAACATCCATACCCATGGCGGGTATAAAAAATTCATATCCATACCCGTCCCGTTGGGCGGTTGGCGGGCGGGTATCCACCAAATACCTGTCGGGTGCCATCCCTACATACAATGTAATCCTCGGAAGACCTTGGTGAAACCAGGTCTGAGAGGCCAGGTGTCCTCATCTTCTAATGTTGAGGTTTCCAACCGAGCAAGGTATGGTGACGGTTCGAGGAAGCCAGTCAGAAGTTCAGAATTGTTCTCAGGTAGTTGTGGCTGAGGCTAGGAAAGAAATGGGAGCGATACCATGGCCTACTCTCAACAGGAATTGGAGGATATGGTCGTCGGAAATCGAGGAGTGATGAAAATCGGGAGAAGTTGTGAAAGGAGAAGTTGCGAAAGCTGCTAGCCAGGTATGCTGAGGTCTTTTCTTGGAATTCAGAAGACGTAGTGGGAATTTCCTCTACTATTGCGGCACATCGGATTAAGATTGACTCGTCGGTGAAACCCATCCGACAAAAGAAAAGGCCGATGGCTCCGAAAAGAGCCGAGTTTATTAGAATCGAGGTGGGGAAGCTTCGAAAGGTCAGAGTAATATAAGAAATCACACACCCAAAGTGGGTAGCCAATCTGGTGTTGGTGAAAAAACATGACGGGAGTTGGCGGATGTGCATAGATTTCACGGATCTTAACAAATGCTGCCCAAAAAATAGTTACTCATTGCCTTCTTTGGACCAGCTAGCTGAGGCTATTACCGGATAACCAGTGTTAGCTTTCTTCGATGCACACAAGGGCTACCACCAGATACTCATGACGGAGGAGGACAAGGAGAAGACGTCTTTTATTACCAATGAAGAGACATTCTGCTATAAGATGATGCCATTTGGATTAAAAAATGTGGGATCAACGTACCAAAGAATGGTGGACGACGTGTTCGGGGACCAAAAGGGAAGAAACTTGAAGGTTTACGTAGATGACATGGTAATCAGGAGTCGAAGTCATCTAGAGTTCTTGAGTGACCTACAGGAAACATTCACCAGGATAGGGGCAACTAATCTCAAGCTTAATCCTAAGAAGAGTAACATCGGGGTGGGTGCAGGGAAGTTCCTCGGATTTATGGTGTCGAGCCGAGGTATGGATGCAAATCCCGAGAAGGTTGAGGCAATCAAAAAGATGCAGTCTCCCACTACCGTGAAGGAGGTCCAGAAATTGACAGGATGGTGGCTTTGAGCCACTTCTTGTCCAAAGGAGGGGAGAGAAAGCTTCCTTTCTTTAATGTCCTGAGAAAGGCGAAGGATTTTCAGTGGACAGATAAATGCGACAAGGCTTTCCAGGAGTTGAAGCAGCATTTGCTGAAGCTGCCCACTTTGAAGAAACCAATCTCAGGTGAAACTCTTCTCCTGTACATAGCGTCATCGGCTGAGGCAGTAAGTGCGGTATTGATTAAAGAAGAGCACGGGATTCAACACCCTATATATTTCGTAAGCCGAGCGCTAAGAGGGTCATAGACGAGGTATACAGAGTTAGAGTAGTTGGTGCTGGCGTTAATGCATGCATCGAGGAGGTTGAAAGCATACTTTCAGGTTCATCCGATAGTAGTACTGACCAACTACCCGCTAAAACAGATTATGCAAAAGCCAGAGGGTTCGGGAAGGATGATGAAATGGCCTGTGGAGATAGGAGAGCATGATGTGACATATCAACCTAAGAAGGGGATCAAGGGACAGGTGTTAGCAGATTTTCTAGTCGAATTCATGGCTAGCAAATATGAGTGTGTAAAGGGAGGGACGGTCAGAAAAGAGAAGAAAGGCCAAGGGTCTCCCGGGCCGAGAAAAAAGATAAGGGACGGGTACCTTCCAAAGCCAACGAGTGAAAGAAGGAACAAGCTCCTGTTGAGATCAAGGAGCCAAAGTGGAAGATGTTTGTAGATAGGTCATCCCACCAAGGAGGAAACAAAACAGGGATATTGCTAATTAGCCCTCGAGGGTAAGGAACATTTGTACGCCTTACAGTTTTCTTTCAAAACCACAAACAATGAGGCTGAGTATGAGGCATTAATAGGAGGCTTACGACTGGTAAAAGAAATCGGAATCAAGAGGATGGTGGCGTTCAGTGATTCCCAGATTGTTGTACATCAAGTAAATGGGGAATATGAAGCAAGGGAAAGAAGCTTACAGAGGTATCTGGAGATTGTTAAACTGCTAACAGCAGGATTCGATAGTTTCAGGTTGGAGCAAATCTCTAGGGAAGAAAATGCCAAGGCCGACGCGCTAAGCAAGTTGGCATCTTCAGAGGTGAAACCTGGACCAGACCAGAAATTATATATGGAAGTATTAGGGAAGAGGACCTACGAGGAGATCCCGAGGGTGGAGACGATAGAGGAAGATGAATCGTGGAAAGCTCCAATCTTGGCATACATTAGAGACGATGTGCTTCCAGAGGATAAGATCAGGGTGAAGCCTCCGAGGTATACGCTGCATGAAGGATCATCATATAAAAGAGGATATTTGCAGTCTTTGCTAAAGTGCATAGAAAGGAAAGAGGGAGAATCTTTGATAAAAAAGGTGCATGAAAGGCCAAATAGCAGCCACCAAGGATGTTGGGCAGTGGCAAAAAATATTCTAAGGCTCGGATATTACTGGCTGATCCTTTTTAAAGACGCCGAGGATCATGTGCAGAGGTGTGTGCAATGCCAGAGATTCGCTCCTCTGGTTCACATCCCAAGGGAAGAATTGATATGTGTAACCAGCGCGTACCATTCCAAAGGTGGGGAATAGACCTGGTAGGTCATTTTTCGACGGCACCGGGAGGATTCAAGTACCTCATTGTGACCATAGATTATTTTACAAAATGGGTAGAGACCGAGGTACTCACGAACATCCGAGGTTCACCTGCACAAATTTTTGTTGGAGGAACATCATTTGCAGGTACGGAATACCAAGGGTCATAGTCATAGACAACAGAGCTCAATTCAAAAATGATTTGTTCGAGTCTTGGTGTGCAAAGTATGGAATCAAGCAGAACCTCATTTCGGTTTACCACCCACAGGCCAATGGGCAGGTAGAGGTAACAAACAGGACCATTGTTAATGGTATAAAGACAAGGTTAGAGGGAGCTAGAGGCAATTGGATATGGGAGGTGCCAAGCGTCCTGTGGGCACACGGGACTACAAAAAGCTCGGCAACAGGAGAAACTCCCTACAACATGGTATACGGATCAGAGGCGGTCATTCTTGCTGAAGTGGGAATTCCAAGTATCCGAATTCAGAACTTGGATGAGGAGGAGGCAAAGGAAGAGCGTCGGATGAATCTCGACCTTATAGAAGAAAAGACAGAAAAGGCTTCTCTACAGGAAGCAAAGGTGACGGAAAGGGTTAAAAGGTATTATGACAGAATGGTCAGGAAAGAAAGTTATAAAGTGGACGAATGGGTAATGAGGAGGAACGACCATAGCCACAAGGAAAAGCTAGGGAAATTGGTACCCAATTGGGAGGGGCCTTACAAGGTAATAGAAGCTCACCCAGGGGGAGTATGTACTTGAATCAAAGAGTGGGGAAGCTGTTCCAAGGAGGTGGAACGTAGCCAACCTAAAGACATTCTATGGATGATAGAATTTGATCAACGGTTCGGAAAAGAAGAGCTCGGCGTGGATACGCTAGAGTTCAAATGTGTGGATACGCTAAAAGGATTGTTTGTGTACTGGATAGTACCCTACAATAGGAAAATGGTGTGGATACACCGAAGGATTATACATGTGCTGGATAGCTCATAGTAATAGAGAAAGTCGGGACCTCGGGGTCACTCCCGCGATGGTGCCCCGCAAAAGGGAACATACTTCGGCAAGGGTAATCCGAGTATGTAGGAAAATGTTTTGAAAGGGAAAGAAATATTTTAAAAGAAAGATTTTCGTAAAAGGATTGTTAAGAAGCAAACACATTCAAACAAAAGGTGTTGGAGGGAGACGTCCCCCAAAACACACCAATCGCATAACAATCAATTAAGGAACATATTTTTTTCAAAACATGATAAGGACAAAAGGAAAAGGCTATAAGAAACAGCCGAGGCAGCTTTAAAGGCCATGCCTCAGATAAGGTAATCTTACGGCATTAACAGGTATGAAGGAAGGTCGGAATACCAAACAGGATATCTGGTAGCACAGACCAAGGGAGATGAAGGGCTAGTGGCAGCATCCTAGGCGGAACTATTGGCAAAAGGTAAGTTACTATTCCGATACTCTAAGATATTCGTCGGATTGAAACTTTAGAAATTTTGCTTCTTAGATTATAATTTTTTCGAACAGTTAGGTTGAAGTTTAGAATTTAATAATTTAATGTTCAGACCTCTTTGGAAACATAATCCAGAAAGTATTCTCTTTCTAGATTATCCGAGGGGGGAAGGATAGGGATATTATTACATCATATAGCAAATAATTAATAATAAATAGATAGCAATACTAAAAGACAAACAGTGGAAGGAATAGTGTGTCAGAAACAAGGGATACTATTACATCTTAAAAATAAAACACAAAGGGGAATGGTAATCCTTTGAGGGAAGGTGACCATCGGGTCCATTACAAAGGAAAACAGATAGGAAGAAATGCTAACAATGCCAAGAAAATAAGGAATAAAGAAGATGTAAATAGTTACAATAACAAAACATAATCTAAAGTTACATTAGGAAAAGGTGTGCTCTCGGAACGAGACAAAACAGGAAAGAGAGGTCTTCGGATCGTAACTGGAGGGCTGGTCTTCGGAAAGTATCGCCAGTCAAAGAAGATTGACAAGCACATGTACCATGTAATGTAAATGAAGGTGAAGGGTAATGCCTACAACCAGGAAGATTGGCAAGCACATGTACCATGAGATGTACATGAAGGTGAAGGGTAACGTCTACAGCAAGAGGATTGACCAGAGCTTGAAAGGAAGTTATGTGCCCATGTAGTAGGTCCACCAAGGCAAGATCTGAGGTTGTCGACAGTTGAAGCATTAGCCGACACAATATCCGAGGTGCAAGGATCACCTCGGGCAAGGGGCAAGCTACAGTCAACGGTTCAGGTGAAGCCGGATCAAGAATGATCAAGCCAGGTATCATCGATAAGAACTCGGGGGCATGGTATTGCTCTGTAGGATTCAGACCCAGTTTAACCAGGAGGCGCTACATTTAGAGGCTAGGAAACGAGCTGAATCCTCAGGAAAAGGAGGTTGCTAGAAGAAAATAACGAAGCAATAGAGAGATAAGTGAGATAGGAATAAGAGGGGAAATGGGAGAAGAATCATACCAAGGAGGCGATAGGGGAAGGGCAGGTCGGCAGAGGGGAGCCCAGTTTGACGCACATGAGTCAGGAGTCCCACTTCCGGCTGCAATCTGGACAACCAAGGATTGAGAGGCAAGGTGATCGAGAGAGGAGAATGGAGATGAAGCTTGTTGGTCCCAGAACCGGATTCCAAACCTATAGGGGTTTCAGAAACTGTCCAAGAACCACGACGAATATCCAAGACCTTAGAACCAAAGAGTGACGCAGGCGCACTACACAAACCACCAAACTGCCAGAAGAAAGGTAAAGATGTTAAGGCGCGACCATGAGAAAGATGGTCCGAGAAGTACAAAGCATACAGGAAAGAAAATGAGGCCTCACCAATAAGGATGACACTGGGGTGGTTTTAGGGCGGGTACTAGCTCTCTCATCCCCATCCCCATCCCCATCCCCATCTAATATTTTCAAACTCACCGCTGCCCCATGACCCATGATGGGTACAAAATAAAAAATCATCCTCGCCTCATCAGGTTTTATTATAAAATCATCCCCTCTCCATGACCCACCCCGCCTCACCTTTTATATCAAATTAAAATACATTTGTTTATATAACTTCTATGAAAGCAAAATAATGATTATATTGAGGAACATCAAATCTTTAAAAAGGCACAAATGTCAAATCCAATTAGTTAAGTAGAAAAAAAAATCTCATCCAAACAAAAAATGTAAATGAAATTAATATGCAATACTATTTTTTTATTAATCAATATATAAAATGGGGATGAGGCGGTTGGGGCGGGGATGGGCGGGTGATATATAAAATCCACGCCCGCCCCATAACCCATGACGGTTTATGATTTCATCCTCATCCCCGCCCCATTACCCATCAACATTTCCCCATCCCCGCCCCGTTCGGGTGCAAAAGGGGCGGGTCTCCACCAAAACCCGCCTCAGTGTCATCCCTACTCACCAAGAGGAGTGAAGTTGTGAGCGCCATGGAGAAATCCAGAAGAATGGGAAAGACTATTTATAGGGAGATAGAGGAAGATTAAACGAATTGCCTTGGGGGCAGGAAAAGTAATGACGGTGAAAAAGGGAGTAAATGAGCATAGGGAAGAGGAAACGCGCGGTCATCTCAAAAAATCTTGGGAGGTACCAAGTAATCATGGCGGTAGGGACCACGTGAAGAATCAGGGAACAAGCGTGTCAAAAGGGAGAGGAAAAACAGCATAGCATACCGAAGACGATTTCAAGGGATGAAGGGGCAACTCAGAGAAAAGGAAAATATGCCAAAGTCATCTTGCCCTAGTGGTAATGACGGCGGTATTTCAGAGGAGAGGTCTCGAGTTCGAGCCTCACACTCACAAAAAATCCTTCAAGTGAGTAGGGGCAAGCGGTGTACACTAATCCGTAGGTCCAAGCCAAAGTTGGGTTTCTCTACAAAAAAATAGAGTTTTCAAGAAAAGCTATAATTGGATATAAAAGAATTATACATACCAAATTTACATAAGCATGTAAATGTAGGTAGAACTGAGCATGTGTTTAAGCATTTCGCACTTTTCTTCCTCCCCAAAAAAGCTCCCAAAACCAGTGACTCCCAAAAACCCGAGACTCTCTTCGGCTCGCCGGGGAGGCACCGGCCGGCGCCCCTCGCCGGCCCGGTGGTGACCTCCCCACCCCCAAACCCTTAGTTTTAAATAACCCAGCCACCCCCTTCTTTCCCCCCAGCCAGTAACCCTTTCCCCCTTTTTCTCCGACAAGCTACGGATTGGCTTTGCGAGGGCACCGGTGGACCAGATCGGCGCCGATCTGGTGGCGTAACCACCGGCGCCAACCCGTTTTTGCAGCAGCTACAGGATCTGCCCAGATCTGAGGGGATTCCGCGCCGACATCCCGATCTGCATTTTTTCTTAATTTTGCAGCTTGAAAACGCTCGCTGAGGTCCACCGGAACCACTAGGAGGAGGCGACGGAGCTCAATCGCCGGGATCAAGCGTCTGTCATGCCGCACGTGCAGGCCACGCGCCACACGTGCCGTCAAACCGCCTCAGCGCCCGCGCGTGTGTGCCACGCGCTTTTGCGCCGCCGCCATCGTGCCGGAAACCGCCGCTAAGCTACAGTTGCCGCTGGAAAGGGTTTACTTTCCTTTTCCTTTTTTATTATCTATTTTCCAGTTTTATTTTTTAGTCTAGCTGTTGTTTTAACTTTGTTGCAATTAGATGAAGGCTATCTGCCAATTATGGTATTATTTAAACTATTTTTGGCTTGAGATCTGGTTTAAGCAATAAGAAGAAATCCGAGTCATAAGTAGCTTGCTAACTCACTTTTTGGCGATTTTGCTTCAGATCTTTAGACCGTTGGAGATGTTTTTCATTTTCATATGTGTTAGATGGTTTTTGCGCACTCAACCTCTCATTTGCCTGCTTGAAATCTCTACAACCTGAGATGACGAGTAAGCGAGAGTTTGTGTTGATAGAGTCTGAACGGACTGGGGTGTTTCTTTTACCACGAAACTAATCGGAAAGGAAATGACAATATCTGGGCGTGATCTCATTGTTTATGTATTAGTGTAGGGAATATGATTTGGAATTGGTCTTTTTGTGGAGCTATCCTGGCAGACATGGGGAGTATCCTTGCCCATTTGTTTGTTACGTCCCTCCTAACCCTTCATTGGCGGGAGGGTAAACCCCATGGGCTTCTGGTCTTGTTAGACTGGTAGATTTCGATTAGGTAGTTTAGAATGCGAGTTAAGGTGCTACGCTTGTCAGGTAGTTTTATTCGACCATAGATTTTACGATGTATTCCCTTTTTGATGTAAGCCTTCGGGCATCACAGCCTTCGGGAAACTCCTTGCTTCCGGGTGAAAGCCTAGGAATATGCCTTCGGGCACACAGCCTTCGGGCAACAGGTCCTTGCCTTGGGTGGTTTCCACCCCTATTTTCCCTTACTTTAGGGTTAATAGCTGGTAATGGTCTTGTATCTTTATTTTTTTAGTCATTTACGGTACGAGGAAGCCAATATAATCCTACCACCAATGGTGGTCTTATCTAAAAATAAAAAAAAAAGAGAAAAGGAAAATAAGACAGAATGTTTCCTGCCTCGGAGTCCAGAAACCTCTGTTTGGGGGGCTTGTGATGATAGATAAATAGGGAGATGACTCGGATTCAAACCATTTTCCGTGAAGCTGTCTACTCACGTGACAAGAGGAGGTGACAATGCATGAGGAGGTACATTCATGTGCTGGAGGGCCCCACAAGGTACAGGAAGGTGACGCGTGATCATGAGGAGAAGGGAGGTCTAAGGTGCCTATAAATAGAGGCCACAATCAGCCATTCCAGGTAAGTTCTCTAACTCTTGAATACAGAGTTTTATCTTTCCTTTCAAAACACGAAATCTCATCATCACACCGGAGCTACTACCCTCGGGTAGCGCCGGGGGCTTGTTTTGCAGGCCTCGGGAGAACAGGTCCCAAGCAAGTCCTATCTAAAGCCAAGCTGCTCGGGCAGTCAGGAGTTATTAGCGAGCAGTCTGCATACTTCATCAGCAATCCACATCTAGAAGCACTCGGATACATCAACTATCTAAGGCATCGATTACTAGTGCAAATTTGCCCCGCATCACGAGCAGTGGTTTGTTACAAATAAGGATATAATCCAAGGATGTAACAGAGAATCTCTATGGATCTGACATAAATAGGGAAGAAACGGAACAAAAAATGGTAGAATTCAAATAAATTGGGGAAGAAAGCTAAACTAATCTAACTATCAAAGATAGCTTACTTCTACAGTCAACCCAGCTACCTGGAAAAATTACATATTTACCCCTCTATAATAATAAATTATGTGCTTAAGACCGTGGACGAACCCGAACCCAGTGGCGGAAACATGATTATTTTTTAAGTAGGGCTGCCTAACACTACATATACTCTAGTGTTCGGTGTTTGCTGATGGTGGTGACTAGTCAACAATTGTGTTGGACTACGATGGTAACTACATAACTCGAAGGCAATGCCGCGAGATTTTCTTCTTTTTCAGTTGGGGGGTTTTTGGCTAAAGCCTGCACGCACTGGTCTCTCAATAATTATTAAACGGTCTTAAGCACATAATTTATTATTATATACATAAATCACGCGCCGGTATAGAGCGGAAGTGTTGTTGTGGTGTAGTGGTTATCCCGTTTGTCTTACACATTGAGACCATGTGTGGTTCAATTGGTTTTGAGTTTTGACCTAAACCTGAATTTAGAATTAGTTTTGCTCAAAATCAGTTTTGGGTAAAAACCTTGTATGATCGGTGGTTTTGAGTTTTTAATTAATTATTATTTTCTGTATTTTTATTGTTTTTATATTTCTAGTGTTAGATTGTTTTTTTTTTTAGGTCAAACCACCAATGGTGGGGGGACTTATATTGGCTTCCTCATACCGTAAATAACAAAAAAAGAAAAAGTACAATTCCGATGCCAACTATAACCCAAAATTATGGGAAAATAGGGATGAAACCACCCAAGGCAGGGGAACCGGTTGCCCGAAGGCTGTGTTGCCCGAAGTCAATTTCCTAGGTTTTCGCTTGGAACCAAAGTGTTGCCCAAAGGCTACATGTTGTGATGCACGAAAGTTACATCAAAAAGAGAATACATCGTAAAATCTACGGTCTAAACTACCTAACAAGCGTAGCACCTTAACTCGCATTCTAATCTATCTAATCGAAGTCTACCAGTCTGGTTGCAGTGAACCAAGACCAGAAGCCCATGGGGTTTACCCTCTCGCCATAAAGGGTTAAGAGGGATGTAACAAACAAATGGGCAAGGGTACTCACCAAGTCTGTCAGGATAGTTCCACAAAAAAAAAGACCAGTTCCAAATCATATTCTCTACTACTACAACAATTAGATTCCGCTCAGATATTGTCTTTCACTTTCCGGTTAGTCTCACGGTAAAAGAAACACCCGGTCCGTTCAGACTCTATCAACTCAAACCCTTGCTTGCTCGTCATCTCAGGGTTGTAGAGATTTTAAGAAAGCAATCTGAGAGGTTGAGTGCATACAAAAACCATCTTGCACATATGAAACTGTTAACCAGCTCCAACGGTCTAAAGATCTAAAGCAAAATCGCCAAAAAGTGAGTATAAAAACTACTTATGACTCGAATTTCTCCTAATTGCTTATAACTATATCTTAAGTCTAGAACAGTTTAAACCAACAACTGTCAGAAAAACCATAATAGACAGATAGCTTTCATCTAAGTTGTAACAAAATCCTAGAAAATTAAAATAGCTATAATAAAGACATAAATAACAGAAAATAAAAAGAAAATAAGAAAAATAATTCCTCACTGTGGAGACGACAGAGCTCCGGGCCGGATTCCGGCACGGCGGCGCGTGTGCCGCACGCGCGGGCGCCTGTGTGAGGCGCGTGAAAACACGCTTGGACGAGCTGCGCAGGCTACGTCTAGAGGCGCGTGGCGGAGGGGAGTCGCGTGGGTCGCGGCTTAGGCCCTCCGTCCCGGCGGTTTGTCTCCGTCGAAGCTCGTTCTCCTAATTTTCCGGCGTGGCTCCATAGCTTCCCTGTGAAACGTCGATGTAGGCATAGATCTCGGGGTCTGGAGCTCTAGATCTGTAGATCTTGATGGGCTCATCGGACGGGGCGTTGGGTCGCTGCGGGTCGACCTCGGGTATTAACAGATCGGAACTGTGACTGCGATCTGGCTTCTCCGACATAAACAGAAAAACATTTGGGCAGCACCTTGTTTGGCGGAGTCGGTGAGGGATCAAGGTGTGGGGGAAGGCTTGGGTGGGCAGAGACTAGCTAGGTAGGGGGGGAGGTCACCACCGGCCGGCAAGAAGGCCGGTCGGAGCCTCCCCGGCGCGGAGTCAATTTTGGGGAGGTTCTGAGATCCGCTTTTAGATTGAAAATATGGTATGACATTTAATTTTACTTAATCATTTATAATATTTTACAATAAAAAAAATTAATACATTGGATCAGATTGGATAATATTTTGTATAAAAATATAAATTTAATAAAATATTTGACCAACCAATTCAATATATATTTTTAAATTTAATAATAAATTCAAATATTAAAATAATAAGTGATCAATTTTAGTTATAAAATATTTAATTTTACCTTGTAATGTTATAATGTTGAGTAATTCTCCTATGAGGCAGCCTCACCCATGAGGCAGGGCCCAATAAGGCCCATAGAATAAGTAAACATGTAGGAACTTCTATTACTATAAAATTTAGGGGTTAATTTGCAAATATCTTATTCTAATACATATATTACTAATTTCTTATCCATTTTCACCTTTTTAACACCTCATCCTCCTATTTCGATGACACTTCATCAAACATCGATGACATATCATCAAAGCTCGATGACACATCATCATAACTCGACGTCACCTCATCAAACATCGACGACACCTCATCATAGTTCGACGCCACCTCATCAAATCTCGATGAAACCTCATCATATCTCGACGCCACCTCATCATATCTCGATGAAATCTCATCATATCTCGACGCCACCTCATCAAACATCGACGTCACCTCGATCTCATCTCAATCACCATAACCTCATTAATGACGATGACACGAATCTCACTTTCAACGACACGAGCCTCATTTTTGATGATGTAAACCTCATTTTTCGACAGCCGAACCTCAACGCCAATTATACAAACCTCACTTCCAACAACAAAAACATCATCCAATTTTTGGCCATCAAACCTCAACATCAAAAACCTCAATCCCGAAGACACAAACCTCGACTCCAATGACGTAAACTCTGTTGCCATATCACTGCCACATCACCACCCCGTCATCACCACGTCACCGCCACGATGCCATAGAGGCCCACAACCCCACACCACATCCCCGTCGGAAATCGTGACGAACTCTAGCCGCCCACAACCAGACTCCGGCGATTTCCATAAGCTATCCAGATCTGCTCCCGATCCCGATTGTAGCAGAAAAAGCAATCAAAAGGTCGTCGAGATTACAGGTTTCCGATCTCGATTACTGTAATAGGAACCTGTCACGGTTGCAGGCAAAAACAATCGAAGTTCACCGGAGATTACAGTTTCCTGGTCGCGATTGTAGATCACGATTGCATGTGAAAATCACGGTTGCGTCTACTCTATTTGGGGATACGGTCGCCGGCGCAAGGTCGTATAACAGATGCAGTGAGGTAACCTACAGTGAAGGTGGAGATTCTCCGGCAACCGCTGCAAATATGCGCCACGTCGAATAGCCGACTACTTTGTAATTTGAAGCCGCCGCGTCGGGATCTTCCGCGCCCTCACTCCATGATTTGAAGCTAGAGGTTTCCGGCCGAGCTAAGCGCCGGCGATTTACTAAATCCGAAACAGTCCCGGATCCTCCGATCAGCGAGGCGATTGAGCTCGTTGTCGACGAAGAAGAAGAGGTGGACTGATCTTTGCTGCGAGTGACCATTTCTTGCTGCCGAGAAGAGCTCTTCATCGATGAAGCAGAAGAAGCAGAAGAAACGATGGAATTGGGGGAAAATATTTCAGTAATTGCACAAATGGTCCCTGTATTTCGGCATGGTGGTACTATGGCACCGAATTTGTATTCTTTATTTATTTTTATCGTGGCTCATGGGTGAGGCTGCCTCAGCCAAGAATTTGTCAATAATGTTTTGAAGTGAATTAATGAACAAGGAAACTTCATAAGGGATAGAACCGACTTAACCGACATAGAACCATGTAGAAGACGAAAGACCGGTCTCGGTCTTAGTAAGGAAATATAAAAGGAAATCCTAAACAGCTCGGGAATTGCCCCCTATAAAACTCTTGGGTACAGCAAAACCTTATTATCAAACTCCGTATAAACCGTGTCGCAAAAACCATTGAGCAGGCTTAAACATCGTATATCAGCGAAGATCACATGGCGACCTGCGTGCTGAATTCGTGTGGCATAGCCAGCCGGAAGAGATCGTTCGAGCCCTTGGAGGACGAAGAATTCGATTTAGAATCCCAGCTTTCAGCCATCCTGAAAAAGGGCCGATTCGGAGACTACGTCTTCCCCACCGAGGATTCAAGCTCAGGCGATGATAACCGTGCCCGTCCGAATCCGACCGACAAGGAAGAGTGGGTCGATACGGTGATTAAGGAGATGACGGCAGCCAGCAGCGTGGACGACGCCAAATCACGCGCCGGCCGGCTGTTCGACGGGTTGAAGGAGACGATGGCCTCGGAGGCGTCTGAGACGACCAAATCTCTGTCGGAGCAGAACTCGCTGTTGAAGAAGGCGGTGGTGATTCAGCACCGGCTCGGGAGGGAGCTGGAGGATAAGATGAATCGAGAAGTCTCGGAGCTGAAGCAGACGGCGGTGAAGTTTGAAGAGCAGTTGAAGAGCCTTAAGATGAGCAACTATGCGTTGATGGTGCACCTGAACCAGGCACTTTCCGGCGCCGGCGTGACTTCCGGTTACAACCCTCACGTGTATTGATGATGCTGTATAGTTCATTTTAGGACGTGCAACCGTGCTTCTTCTGAATTCTGATTTTTTTTGTTTGGTTAAGGTTTGTCAGTTTTGTTTTCTAGAACAAGTAAATTATTTCATGATTCCGGAAACGAATCTTTTATTTGTATAAATTTCGATTCCATATATTAATGAATTTTGAAGTTTATCAGGCTTGAATTCTGAGTCTGATAACTCCCATAGATTGCATCTAGACTTATCAGATGTTACAATTTAGAATGTGGATGCACAGATTGGTGGAAGAGTGAAGGTTCAGATAAGTTATAAATTTTAAAGCTCGAACAATTACAACCTGAAACGAACTTCAACTACAAGCACTAGAATCGGGTTGATGGTGGTGAGAGAATCCGCATAATGGTTCTCTAGTTGTTTGTAACAGAAACAGAAATTCAAGAAAGAAAGTCATTTGCAACTAGCTTCTGATCATAATACAAACTGTCTATACAAGTACCTTAAAAGGACATTTATTTCGCAGTTGGTCTGTCTAATCACCCTTTCCCAGGATCCTCTTTTCTTCTTCAACCTGTTCGATCAGCACTTGCAGCTCCGCTTCTGTTAAGCTCTCTAATCTTTTCTGTCAAGTCCAACAAACAAAGCAAATTCAGTTACAAAACATACAGCACAATGGTAAGAGTATTTTTCAAGGTGCAACTTTTGTTAGAATCCCTCTTCGAGACTGAATATGGTTGCCATGGAAACATAATGAAACGTTTCTCTATAACTAACCATCTGATGTGGGAGTGGGACAAGTTGGCTCTTGACATTTTTCAGGGTACTAAACTACTAGGACCAGCAGGTTGCTACCAGAACAATCTTTTTTTCACTAGAATATTTAAGGGTTCGGCCTCGATACTGAATATGGTTTCCTAGGATCTCGTACATAACGAAACGTTTCTCCATAATTAACCATATGATGTGGGACAAGTTGGCCCTTGGACATTTTACATGGCAATAAACGGTTAACTGGCACCAGCAGGTTGCTACTGAAACAATATAAAAGTGTCACTGGAGAAACAACTGACCACATAAAAATCATAAAGATGTGCAAAAAAAAACACTGTTTTCGAAAACAATCAAGAAAATAACTGTAATATAAATGTATTGGTTAAGTAGGGGATCCATATATGAGTACTAACCTCCATGACTTTGCTTTCGTAGTCGCGTAGCTGCTGAGCATAAGTCATCTCCTTATTTCCAACTCGAAATACATAGGTAGATATCCATCCAACGGTCAAACCTAAAACCAGAACCAACTGAACAACATTCCCAGCCACCAATTCATTGACTCCAACAAACTGTAGAATTGCCAAATCAAGAATTCACCAATGATTAGAAGCACAAATAGATTAGTTCAGCTAAATATCGGTATACTTAAAGATGAGATAAATACCTCCAATCCACTCTTCAGGCCAACTCCTAAAAGGGTAACTCCGAGACCAATCAACAAGACATCCTTCCTTGTATACCCAAATGGCGTCTGCATTCGAAGAAATCAAGAAACCCAGATACTCAATCTCCGCAAACTATAGCTACATGACTGTTCTAACTCAAAACTTGTTGCAAACAGCATACAAATATACATGTCTTGAAATAGCTTATGTCATCATCATCATCATAGTACCAAAATTCATAACCTAAACAATAAAAACTCAAAATCAAATGAAAGACATGCCTTAGCTTGGTTAGAAGATTCATCCCCACTGCCATCGGAATTGGAGGATATGTTACTTCTTCTTGGGATTGAGCTCACTTCCTTTCTAACCATGCCATATTGTTCTTTTCTATTTCTACCAAAAGATGATGATTCCCTTATACATATTCTTCCACGGATTAATCTTTCTGTGGACAGAAGAACAGTCAGAGAAAATGGTATCAAACATACAAGAATCAAGAAATTAAGTTTATCCAAAAGCCAATTTCATTCGAGAACTAAAAAACAGTGAGGAAATTTCTACTAACCTTTATTGAAATGGTGAGAAGCTCCAGGTTCTTGTAATGAAAAAGAAGACAGACACATCAAAGGATTAAGTTTGATCCTACATAAAGTGGTGTTCTTCATGGGTGAACATGGTACAGAAGCCAATAGTCAAATTGTCAAAAAAGCTCTTCGTTTGAGTGGCTTTAAACTTTTATCGGTAACAAAATGGTGGCCATTCAAAACAAATCTGATTTTTATATTTAATATCTAGCATTGGCTCGTTCGTTCCGACATACAGAAGCTACCCGGTTGAATCCAATATACCCGGTTGATTCGAAAAAACCATACTACTGTTCTTTTGTCAAATATCTGACCAAAATTATCCGATTGTTAAATGTCAGACCCGAAAGGACCGAACAAAATTTGGCTCCATACATGATGGAGCCGAACTTATAAAAGTTGAACCGATCTTAACATAAAGTTTTTTTTTTTTTTTGAAAAATGTAATTAATTTCATTCAACTTCAGGTCCTGAAAATCGTCCAGAAACGAATGAGAAGAAACTTGGGGGTGTGACCCAAGAATCATATAACAGGGGGCTCGACTTAGCATAGTTAACTAGAGAGTGCGCTATAAAGTTTTCACTACGAGGAACCCAGAAGGGGCCTAAATAGTTACTATTCTCTAACAAACTACGAAGTCTCTGAATCGTCTCCACGCAGTGCACCAAACAGTCTGTCTCCTGGTGAATCATCTGCACTACGTGGAGGGCATCCCCCACCAGCTTCATCTCCGGCTGGTCTAATTCCGCGGCAAGGATGAGGGCTTCCTCCAGAGCAAGACTTTGTGCGAGGGACGGATCACTGACATTCATGATTCTCCGTTCAACACCCTGAATAAATCTTCCATCTGAACCCATAACTACCACCCCTATTCCCGCGTCCCCATTCAGGATACCAGCATCGAAATTGATCTGAATCCCTGGGTCTGGCGGTCTCAGCAACGTCCTCGGCAACAATGAAGCTGATGTCTCCTCCCTCCATTGTTGAACCGATCTTAACATAAAATCCAAAATTACTCAAATAATTAATTTTAACTTAAATTCATATGTTATGTGTAATTTTAATGATTGTAATATATTTTCAAAAGAGTCGGTCTCTGAGTACACCGTCTATATTCTGACACAATGTAGACTGGGACTAAATTACAAATATAATAAAGTGTATAAAGAACGGAGGTCCTTAAGTGCAAATTATGTAACTTTCAATTTTTCACGCGTTGCCAGTTGAACTTCATTCTTCCCTACTTTATCTCTGCACAACCCACGTGCTTATTTATGCACCTACTTTTTAGTGGGGTCCACCACTCTTCTTTTTCATTTTTGCATGTAGATAGAACATATAGGTTTTATGATAGAACCTGCAGGATTTACAATATAACATGCAGAGATGAAAAATGTATGTTTTATCATAGAACTTGTAGGCTTAAAATATAACATGCAAGTTTATCATACAACGTGCAAGAAGATAGAATATTTAGGTTTTTTTTTATAGAACCTGCACGTTTTAAGATATACACATGAAGGGAGATAGAACATACATGTTTTAACATACAACCTGCACGCTTTTAAATAAAACCCGTAGAGAGATAGAACAAGCAAGTTTTATGATAGAACCTACAGGTTTTAAGACAAAACATGAAGGGAGATAGAACATGCATGTTTTATCACTAAAGCGGTGGGATTTAAGATAAAACATGCAGGGAGATCAAACAAGCAGTTTTTAAGATCAAAGAAAACATGTAGCTTATATCTAATAACATGCATATTTTAACACATAACCTGACAATTAAAGATGTAACTCAAAACATGAAGGTTATAACAGCAAACATGAACATTTTGATTCACAAACTGAAATACAGTTATTATTTTAAAACATGAAGATTTTCATTGAAAACATATAGCTTTTATCTACTAACATGCATATTTTAACACATAATCTGACAATTAAAGTTGTAACTCAAAACATGAAGGTTATAATAGTAAACATGAGTATTTTGATTCACAACGTGAAAATACAGTTATTATTTTAACACATGAAGATTTTCATAGAAAACGTGTAGTTTTTATCTAATAACATGCATATTTTAACACATAACCTGACAATTAAAACTGTAACTTAAACCATGAAGGTTATAACAGCAAACATGAGCATTTTGATTCACAACCTGAAATACAGTTATTATTTTAAAACATGAAGATTTTCATTGAAAGCATATAGATTTTATCTACTAACATGCATATTTTAACACATAATCTGACAATTAAAGTTGTAACTCAAAACATGAAGGTTATAATAGCAAACATGAGCATTTTGATTCACAACGTGAAAATACAGTTATTATTTTAACACATGAAGATTTTCATAGAAAACATGTAGCTTTTATCTAATAACATGCATATTTTAACACATAACCTGACAATTAAAGCTGTAACTCAAAATATGAAGGCTATAACAGCAAACATGAGCATTTTTAATCACAAACTGACATACAGTTATTATTCTAATACATGAAAACTTTCACAGAAACATGTAGCTTTTATCTCTGAACATGTACAGAATCATTCGCAACAACACAATCAGCCTCAAATATGTAAGCAACTATACAATCAAACGCACAACATCAAAAACTCATTACCTTCAGAAACCACACCTGTAGATGAACTCGGTTTCTTCACCTATATCAGAAAATTGCACAACACAATCGAACGAATCAAAACACGAACCGGCAAATATGAAAACGAACTAATGAATCAGAAATCACAAAATACCTCGCCGGATTCGTCCACACGCAAGCACGGGCACGTCGCCGAATTCGATGAGTTGTAGAGAACGAAAACCACACGGATTCGATGAATTGCAGAGCGTCGATGAGTTGCAGAATCAAAATTGTAGAGCGTCGATGAGTTGCAGAACGAAAAGGGGAAAGTGATTTAGGGTGACGGTGGAATCAATATATACTGCGGAAGTGCGGATTATGACACGCGCGCCATAAAGTAATCAAAATTGCAAATCAGCCCCCGTGTCTCTGGGTTATTAGAATATAGACCCCAGTCTATATTCTGGTAGAATATAGACCGTCTATTCCAAAACTTATTCTTTTCAAAAAAATAAAATAAAAGAATAAATAAACAAATTTAAAAAGCTTTAAGCTTAAGAGAATATTTTAAAATAATATAATTGGATTAAGCAAAAAAAAAAATTGGAGAATTTGGATGAAGTAACTTAAATAGAATGTATTGAGTGAAAGAACACTGTAATTATATTTGTGAGGAAAATTGTTCTCCACATTATAATTGTTTTTCGATTTGATCGTCGATGTTGTGTTCTAGTCGAATTATAGCTTTGGTTTATTGTTCTCGATCAGGTCATTATATACACGTCATATATTTTATTTCATTATATATACATATAATATGCAAAAAGATTTTTTTTAAAAAAAATGTAATAATGCACCCCAATAAAATCACACCCTCCCCTTACTCCAGCAAGAATTATATATAAGAAGATTCCAGGATGAAATAAGAGAGAATATGGGAGAGAAAAAAATTCTTGAAGGAAAAATATATAGAAAAATGAAAATTTTTGGAAAATTTAAATGTAATTAATTAAAGTAAATATTAAATATTACTTTTTAATAATATTTTATTTTTTCTAAAAAAAAAAAGTGATCCTAGCAAAATGAAAATTCTGACTTTTTTGCTTGACCCTTCAATGTGCCAAAAGTTTGCCTTTGCCCCAAGCCCCCAAAACCAATGATTCGGTGCAAATTCAGTACCAAGACTTATACCAAATTAACTCGGTTAAACAAATCACCTACTTTAATCATTGATATGTTACCAACTTAATTATTAATATTATGAGAACATTAGTTTGACACTAGTGCGTCCATTTCTAGAATTAGACGATTCATTTTATTGTTTGGCTCTTCTCATATAGGTGGCAAAAGAAAAGCATCATGCATTAAATATTGGATCAATTCCAAGAATGTTCAAATTGGGAGCCCAAATTCCCAAAATATTCAATTTTTGGTTCAAATTCCCAAACTAGGTAAATTGGCAAATGGTTTGCCAAGTTTCAAAAGATAGAGTAATTGCTAAACCAACTCATAGTTTGTGATAATTATAAATTGACCCACAAACTTTAGAATGAGCAATATTACCAACTCAAATTCGATTTATATAAAAGGAAAATTAAAATTTTCTGGATATAAACAAATTGAATTACATTGCTATGTAGACACCGGTGCAAGCAGTGTGTTGCTAGCAAAAATTTAATACCCAAAGAACATTGGGTAAATGTAGAAAGACCAATAAGAGTAAAAATTGGAAATGGATCACATATCATACTCTCTAAGGTCTGTAAAAATCTTAATATAATGATAGCAGGAGAAGTATTTCATATTCCAACTGTATATCAACAAGAATCTGGAATAGATTTTATTATTGGAAATAACTTCTGTCTGTTGTATCATCCATTTATTCAATATACAGACAGAATAATTTTCACACTAAATAATAATCCTGTACATATAGGAAAAATAAGAAGAGCTCTTAGAGTAGGAGTTCCAGGTTATTTAGAATATATGAAAAAGAAATCTAAATTACCAAAACCAGAGGCTCTAAATATTAGCCCTAATAAAATTGCTTCTCTTTTAAGGAGGGGGGTATGTATACTAAAGAACAACAACTTTTTGTGCTTCAAAATACAAAACTTTGTAAAATAGAAACACTTCTAGATTCTGTGTGTTCAGAAAATCCAATAGACCCTAACAAGTCAAAATATTGGATGACAGCAACCATAAAACTAATCAATCCCAAGACAATTGTAAAAGTTAAACCAATGCAATATAGTCCTAAGGATAGAGAAGAATTTGAAAAAAAAATTAATGAATTGCTAGAATTAAAAGTAATTAAACCTAGCAAATCACCCCATATGTCTCCAGCTTTCTTAGTAGAAAATGAAGCTGAGAAACGAAGAGGAAAAAAGAGAATGGTTGTCAACTATAAAGCTATAAACACAGCTACAATAGGAGACAGTCATAACCTTCCTAATAAAGATGAATTATTAACCCTAATAAGAGGAAAGAAAATATTCAGTAGTTTTGATTGTAAATCAGGATTCTGGCAAGTATTGCTAGATGAAGAATCACAATTATTAACTGCTTTCACATGTCCACAAGGTCATTACCAGTGGAATGTTGTACCTTTTGGGTTAAAACAGGCTCCAGCCATATTTCAAAGACATATGCAAAATGCATTTAGAACCTTTGAAAAATTCTGTTGTGTATATATTGATGACATTTTAGTCTTCAGTAATAATGAAACAGAACATCTGTGGCAAATGGAAGAAATACCATATATTTTGAGAAACAAACCTTGCCCACTTTAGCAACCTCCAAGGAGGCCCTTTCGAGGATAAAGATTACCCCTGGCTTGCTCGCTTCCGTACTGTCTTTGAGAACGATGGGGATGCTGGGAAGCTCGGACACAGATTCTCCATCATCTTTGTTGTTTTCTTCTCCATCAACCAAATTCTCATCTTGTGCAGCAACTTCTGCTTCTTCTTCTTTATCATACTTCTCCTCTCTCTTCCTCTTTCTCTGATCTTTCATCTTGTGGTGCCTCACCATCTTTGCTCTTTTCTGTTTCAGGGATTGGACTCTTGCCGCTCAGCTAGGGCTTTTTGTTGGGGTTCAGCCGCACTCTTGACTCTGTGTGGGCTTTAAGACAACAAGTTGTTTTCTATCCGGCTAATTTATTACAAGGTCCCTTTCCTTTTCTCTTTCTCTCTTTTTACCCTTTTCTTTCTTTCTCTTTTCCTTTTTGCCCTCTTCTTCAAAATCACCTCAAAATAAGAACTTCCCATACTTCCATTTGTGTGGTGGCGACTTGCCTTTGAAATTTGTATGGATTAATACGGTGAGAATAGATCTTTGTATGCCACTTTTTTTATAGACATCACAATGTATACGTTCAGTTTGATTTAACATATTTCCCTTTCTTTTAACATTTTTCTTAATTTAACACCTAACCTATTGAATGCTGATGTCATAACCACCTATTTGAAAACGCTAAAGGTACTTCGTTTTAAATGAGCCTCGTTGAGAATAAGGGGAGTGTGAACATCTTTCATAGAAATATATATATCGTCGGTTATAAAATACTATTTTATTTTCTATCACTTCTTAGTCGTGTTCCCTTTCAATCTTTTGGTATGTAAGACTACAACCAGATCATTTGTACACTGCTTCTCCAAATACTGAAATAAGATGTCAAATAAGATTAGTTGGTAAAGAAGGAAGAAAATTGTAAAGTTAAAATTGATTTTGAAGATCGACATTAATGTATGTGAATAATCTAAATTTATCGAGATAAAATTTGTACCATATGAAATTTAGCTTGTTCAGTTTTATTCAATTCAAAACCAAAAACCTAATTCTAAATCTGTTTTATACCCAATTCGGTTCGGTTTTGGCTTTTGGAATTGTTATGCAAAAAACCAAACAGCCCAAAATCAAACAAAAGCTTTTTGGAATTGTTATGCAAAAAACCAAACAGCCCAAAATCAAACAAAACGATCTGACACTCGCCCCTTTTGTTTCGAGTCTTTCGATCCACTAATTGAGCCCCATTACCATCCTTACTGCAGCTAAAAATTCATAAGCACGAATAGAATGCTATGAAAATGACATCTTCCATGAATCCATTTTACAGCAACGAGCTAAATGCTAAATCTTTGATCGAAGCGCTTAAAATATTTTGGAAGTTCAGTGTTTAAAGCGTTTAGATTTCAAAACTGTGATTTAGCAAAACTGTGATTAAATCACACTTTAAAGACCTACAATGACTTGAATGAAAGTCTATCCCCTAATGTACAATTTCCCAGAAAGCACCTAGAATGATTTTGAAAAATCCCAGTTTAACAAAAATTCTTAAACAATAAAAACACAATGCATCAAACATTAAACTTAAACCTCAGTTACATTAACCCCAAACATTGTAATAGAGTACATGAAATTTGCTGATCGAATTGTTATGTCAGTTAACAAACAGTTGATTAAAACATTCATCACTTCGATCATGCGAGTATTACATTTTGAGAAGAAAGTCTCACAAACTTCGGAGTTATGAAAAGTTGATATTTGTATGCTGCATTTCAGTAAGCCCCAACTCTATCACGAGGAATCAGACGCAGTTCAGAGCCATGTTTAAGGAACACGTTACCTGCAAAAATTAAATGAGAATGAATTCCAAATTTCCAGTTAAAACTAAGATTCATACATATTTATATTAGAGGTTTAGTGTAAATAAAGACCCACACTCAAGTAATAAAAGATTAGACAGGTGAATCCAACCAACATACGTGAAGAAAGATATATAATAATCTTTCAGATAGGAAATTCAAATTGTTCACAAAGCATTGATTCGTAAGAACATATACACGTTACTCCCTCTGATAATATAAGATTAGAGAGTAGGTAAATTTAACCAACATACTTGAAGATAGATATCAAGCTATTAAGATAGGAAATTCAAATTGACTATAATGAAAACAAAAACTGACTCATAAGGGGATAAGTGTCAAATAGTAACTGATTCTTTCTTAAGAATTTTTGCTTATTCTTTAGCAATGAAATGGTGCAATCTATTCATTTCACATATAATCTGAGTAAGTCTATGTTTACAGGGAGTCATGGACCAAACTTCATGTGAAGTCTGATTAAATCTAAGTAGCAGATGATGATGTGATCATAAAGACATGATAGAATTCCGAACAGATAAGGTTTAATGTCATATAATTTTAGACCATTGTAGATTTTCTACATTATCATATGAGAGCAGAGTATGAATTTCATTTTACATCCACAACAGTCAAAGTAACCAAATTTAGTCCAGTAAAGAGAGTTGTTAGATAGATTGTGTAACCAGAGTCCAGTAAATATACTCATTTGAAAACATAAAAATTAAAATGATTACATAACTCATTAGAAATATTTCCTGAATACAGTTCAGCTAACTTTATTTCCCAATTTAAATTAGAATAGAGGACAAATTATACACCAATTCATCAGCCAGTAAACATTGGGAAATTGAACATCAAACAAGTAATGGCAGCACCAGATTTCTCTATACAACTTTCTGCTAAACCTAACCTTGACCAATTGACCACGAATCTTATGTACTCCTATCCACCCTTTATACAAATTAATCAATGTATGATGTACAGAAATGACAGGACACCTTTAAACAAACAACACCAAACTGAATGATCTCTTCTTAGAAGAACAAGTTAAGGTAGGAAGTAGTGAGAAAAATAAAAATTTCATTAAGACTCAAAATATAGGGCAGGTATTGATTATGTGGTAATCATAAAGATTGAAGACAATTCTAGTACAACTCTTAAGAATTGTTGATATGAGATCAACTTCTTATTAAGTAATGAGAGTAAGACACAAACATGAAAAAGAGTAATACAGCCATGTAGCATCATATGATGATCAAACATTCACAAGCTCTCATCAAATAAGTCAACAAAATGAGTTACAGAGAAGGCTAATTTGAGAAACAAGAGAACATCAAATGGCAGAGCACAAAATACCTGCACTTTGTTGAGGATTGATACCAACACCATCTGCAAGCAACAAAGGTTATGTTAATATTCAACTACTCAATTTTGGGACTAGAAGAGGAGAAATACATAAGATAATTTGAAAACCAAAAATGTAGAATGAAAAGGCACGAACTTAACAGGCATAAGTTCTGAAACTTCTCTGCAGTCACAAGAAACAAGAACACACATAATCATCCTTTTGCAAATGTATGAAAAGTAAGGCGATTCTAATCTTAGGTACACTGTAGAAAAAGATAAATCAATTGAGTTCTGCTCATGTTTTATTTATATTCTGTTCTCAACAGCATCTTTCCTAGTTCAAAAATCTCATAGTTTAAAAAGACAACTTATTCTCATTACCAATCATAAATTTAACAACAAAGATCATCTCCCTAATGCTCAAAGCCTAGACTCTACATTCTCAGACACAAGGATTATGAATTGCAATCAACACCATGTCCGATTCTCATAACAAACCCTTAAGAACATTTACGCTGATATATCTCCAATCATAAATCAAATAAACGAAACGAATCATGACTCGGACATGAAAAAATTAACACTAGAATCGATGATACCATTGGTGATGATGGCACTTGTTTGAGGAGGGACTTTGAATTCTTCAGCAGCGAATTCTAGTACAAATTCTTCAGCAGCGAATTTGTTTCAAGTACCTCTTGTCATTGTCAGCTGCTAAAACCTTAGTGCATCTTGAAAGCCTCAAAATAATTGAATGCCAGGCTATGGAAGAGGTCTTTACAAAAGAAAATGAAGAAGATGGTAAAGTGCCATATAAGATTGTGCTGCCCAAGTTGAGCATGTTGATGCTTGAAGAGCTGCCATGTCTTGTTCACTTCTGTAAAGGGTTTGATAAGTTTGAATTTCCAGAACTGAATTTCCTGAAACTCTTACATTTACCGAAGCTCGAAGGTTTCCACTTCCAGAAGGCATGAGTTACTTCAGAGACACTGCAGTATGAGATGAAGGTGCGTTACGATTTGTAGATCAATGTGAGTTGCCACTTATTTACTTCTGATACATTTTGGTGTCGTTGATTACTAAACCATATGAAAATGGTCATACTCCTAGTTTTAATTTCAATCCATGATTCATGGATTATGAGTAATTCTAAAACTTCAATTATTCTCCCAGAAAAGCTATCCATGTTGCAGATGATTTACACCTGGATTATTAGTTGATGAACTGTTTTCCTTCAATTTCAGGAACTATTGCACAGGTAGTTTGTTTCAGCTGGTTTTTTTTAGCACACCCAAAGGGTCAAGATTTTCAGATACGCTTTGATGCATTTCAGAAGCTGACAAGTTAATATCCTCAGCAAGTAGAGTGAAGATTGTTTATGGCTGCAACTTTCTTCTTTTCGAATCATATCCTTAGCCTTGTATGTAAAATATAGCTTACTTTTGAGCATTTAGGCTTTTTTGGCCACTTACAGCTGTATAGCTTACCAAGAAACATACCCTAATACAAAAACGAAAACAAAAAAAACTACTTTTGAATCATGTTTTCAGCCTTGTATAGCTTACTTTTGAGCATCAGAAGAATCAGAACAACTGGATTCCTTTACATGTATGTTTCTTAAATCCTCTCCAATACTAAGAGTTTTTTCCTTACATTTAGCCAAAGCATGTCTCATTGTTATATGACTTAGATGTGATTTAAACAAATAAGATTGGAGTTTTGACACTTCAGAAAACATTTTATCAATGCAAGACTTCTCAATTGTTCTCGAGTGGGCTTACTAGTAATTTATTTAGTAACCGTATTAACAATTTTTAATAAAATTTAGACAAAGTCCAATTATAATAAACTTCAGGGTAATAAAATAAACATTTATAATTCGGCGCAATACTAAAACCTTGTAAAAATAGGAGGACCATTTAGCAAAGCTACGCACAAATTCTATTTCCCCAAATCGATTCCAAATCCGGTGAGTGTAACCCGGGCGTTATCGTCGACAGAGCTGGAAGCTATTGTCGTTACTAGAACTATTGTAACTGGTAATATACATGAATCAAATCGTGCTACATGTTCCCCGGGGTATACACATGTCAAATGGTGCCAATAGCCAAGCAAAGTACAAAATAGAACTTCTACGCAAATACTAAAAATACAACAGAAAATACAAAATCGAGGCAGTACACTAATCTGGCACTAGTCAGTAGCCACCCGCGCGCTGATCTATATCCCTTGAGATCACGACTGATTTGACGAAATTTCGACAACCCACCCAAACATTGTGGGGGAACCGAAAGAGATGGTATAATATGGGATCTCCCTCAAGTGGGATCATAAAAAGTTGTATTAAAGTTTAGATAAGTTAATAACATGGTCATTGCCCCTGCACTACCGGAAATGATATAAAAGTAAGAATGTTGTCACTAAAACTGACAACAAAAATAAGGGTGGTCTATGCGTAGTCATTCGACTCAATCCAGGTCCACACATGTTGGAAATTGTGAACCTAAAATGGATGAAACACTAGATAGATGAAAACGACACGATATAGTCTATTGAGCCAAAAATTCTCATATTTTTTAATAGAATAGTTATAGAATTATAATTTTTCAAAACTGGGACAAAAAAATCGTGAATTTAATCAAATAAATTCCATGAAAATTCCCTGTAATCTAGGAAAACAATATATCTAAATATATAAATTCCTAACATAATAATAGAACAAAATATCTTTATTCTTCTTTCTCTATCTCAATAATGGATAGTCGCCGAATATAAACCGCAAGGAGGATATCTTATTTGTCACAACAACTCATTAGCCGCCATTTAAAGAAGGAGAAAATAAAACTCATGGCCAAATATTGTATTAGGCCGGGGTTTATAGTGGCTGTTAGGCAACGACCAGTATGCCCATAATTCACACCCAGTCAACCTTTTATTTTATTTTCACGACAAATTAATTAACTTTCGCGTGATTGGCCAATAAAGTCTTTGCGCGCTGTTCGTCCACATTGGCCCTGTCCAATAGCGCACAAAACCAGCACCACCAGCACCTACTAGCACCCACCAGCACCTACCAGCACTTGTCACTATTCACATACATGAATGATTTATTTTTTTAAAAAAAATAAAAAATAATTTTTCTTTAGAATTAGTTTCAATATGTTATGTACCAATTAATCATTCTTTAAATATATAGTTTCATAATTATGTACATCATAATTATACAATTTTAATTTAATTTAAATACCCTACCAGCAACTACCAGCAACCTATGGGACAGGGCCATTATTGTTCCTCCTACAACAAACGATGTCAATGTCATCATCACCATCATCATCCACTTTCCGCTGAGTTGAGAGGATTACAAAGTTGTGCTCAGAAATGCTGAGTTCTTCTTCGCCATGAAGAACCTTCGTTCAACCATAGCTTTCTTTTTCGTCTTCTTTCAATACTTTCTGTGCATTGCAATTGCACAATCGGACTATGCGCTGCCGGACCAATACTTCATCAAGTGTGGCTTCGCCGGAACCGTGAGGGTCAACGAACGGGACTTCGTCGGCGACCGGACTGAGACGGCGCCTTTCAGCTTGTCCGCCGAAAGTTCCACCGCAGTCACGAGCCCGACAACTTCCGATCTCTACGGAACCGCTAGAGTTTTCAGGCAGCCATCCTCGTACGAGTTGGACATAGCCAAGAGCGGCACCTACGTGGTACGCTTCCATTTCTCTGCTTTTTTTTCTGGAGGAATTGATCTGTACGGAGCTAAATTCAGTGTCTCTGCGTCCAAGTTTTATCTCTTGTCGGACTTCACTTTTGAAAGAAACAATAGCGGTCCTGGTCTGGTTAGAGAGTTCTTGTTTAATGTCACGGTCGGAAAGTTGAACATCAATTTCACTCCTTCCGGCAGTTCGCTACCGTTTGTGAATGCAATAGAAGCATTCCTCGCTCCCGAGGATTTGATCTTTGATCCGAGTCCGACAGGATCCGATTTTACTGGCATTTCGTCTCGCGCTCTACAAGTGGTTCATAGGATTAACGTTGGAGGAGACAAGGTGGGATTCTGATGAACCATTTGTGTCCGTTCCAGGTGCAGTTGCGAACCAGAGTATGTCTGATCAGCCGGCTTATACAGATGGATTAGCAACTAAGTCTGATGCCCCGCCTTTGGTTTATAGAACAGCCAAAGTGCTGAAAAATGGTTCCACAAATGCATCATGGCGGTTCAAAGTCAATCAGAAATCTTCGTTTCTTGTCAGGGCTCACTTCTGTGATTTCATTAGCTTTTCGACTGATCCTATGAGCTTTGATCTGCACATCTACAGCTTCACAGAACTGGTCGATTCACGTAATGTGACTGGAGGCAGTTCGAATATTCCTTTCTACTTTGAATATGCTGTAGATTCAGATGACACTGGCTTTATGAATGTTAGTATATCCCCCAGGAAAGAATCTGAAAATAAAACAGCCTTTCTTAATGGCCTCGAAATCATGCAACTCATTAGCAGCTCAAGCTCGTTAACCGGAGCTGGAGTTGGAAATGCAAATGGAGCATCCAAGAACCAATTGCCCACAATCATTGGTGTTGTTGTTGGAGGGGTGGTTCTGATCATTGCTTCGGTGTTGCTGTTATGGTTTTTCTGTTTCAGAGCTGGGAGGAAAGGAAAGCCGGTTCAGACTCTCGAGGACTGGCAGCGGTTGAATATGAACCGGAGAGGCTCAAGCAAGAGAAGTGAGACCATAGCTAGTGGCTCACAGCTTCCTGATCTCAACCTTGGCCTCAAGATGGCTTTGGGTGAGGTTCTGTTCGCCACCAAGAACTTCGATGAGCATCTGGTCATTGGAGAAGGCGGTTTTGGCAAGGTTTACCGTGGAATTCTCAGGGATGGAACCAAAGTTGCTGTCAAAAGGAGCGAGCCGGGAAGAACTCAGGGCCTTTCTGAATTCCAGACTGAAATCACGGTTCTCTCCAAAATCCGCCATCGCCATCTTGTTTCACTGATCGGCTACTGCGATGAGAGGGCAGAGATGGTTCTTGTTTATGAGTACATGGAGAAAGGGACTTTAAGGGATCATCTCTACCGTTCCAGGGATGATTCCACACAGGGGTCTTATTCTGACTCTAAACTGTCCTGGGAAAAAAGGCTTGAGCTGTGTATTGATGCAGCAAAAGGGCTTCACTATCTTCACACGGGACTAGGTGGAGCGATTATCCACAGGGATGTCAAGTCGACGAATATTCTTCTCGATGAGCAAGCATTACGTGGCTAAGGTTGCTGATTTCGGCATCTCGAGGCTAGGTACAAATGATGAGAGCCACGTCAGCACTGAAGAAGTGAAGGGCAGCTTTGGTTATATGGATCCAGAGTACTTCAAGTGCCTTACTCTCACTCATAAGTCTGATGTCTACTCTTTCGGGGTTGTTCTTCTTGAAGTTGTGTGTGCTAGAGCAGCCCTTGATAATATGCTTCCCAAGGAGCAAGTGAACCTGGCAGACTGGGGAGTTTCTTGCATAAACAGAGGGGAACTTGACAAGGTGGTTGACCCTCTTCTTGCTGGCAAAATTGCTCCCGATTCGTTGAGAAGGTTTGGTCAGATTGTGCAGAAATGCTTGCAAGAATATGGGGCTGATAGACCTAGTATGGTTGATCTGTTGTGGGATCTCGAGTATGCGCTGAAGCTTCAGCAAACTGCTCAGCCAAGCCATCCTCAGGAAGACAGCTACAATTCGGACATTTCATACTTGGCACTGCCTGCAGTTACTCGTCTGCCTTCCCGTAGCTTTGTTGAAGATGAAATGGATTTGGATGAATCATATACTAAGATTAATGCAAGTAACACAAATGCCAGTCAGGTGTTTTCCCAGATCATTGTTCAGGAACCTAGGTAAACCTGTGGCCTAGATCCACCAGTATCATGTACTTTTTCAATATTTTCTCTTGTAATGCAACTTCGATTGCAATTATTGTTTGCCTAATCAATTCAAACCGATGATCTCAATCGCACACATGGGCGTATTTAAGAAAATCGAAACAACAAAACATAAACAGAGGGGGCTTTCTTCCATAACAAATCAATAATACGAAGTCAAGCATTGATTGAAACATGTGCTGCTCTAGACAAGGGAAGGCAAGCTTCCATTATCTAAAAGACCATTTTGTTCATACATATCTTACTGTAATCATAATTGTTCTCTAGAAAACTGGGACTAAAAATTCAACCGTTAGAAAATACAATATTCTGCATCACAAGGGGAGGCTAATCTGTTTACAATACTTTCCACTTTTGCTCCACAGCATTGCAGATCCTAGATATACAATATGCAGCACTTAGCGGATAATCAGACACTGCAGGAAACCACACACAGTTAGTTAGCTGCAAAAAACGAAACTGGAATACAAGATGCTTACATTTTTGAAAGTTCACAAAATCCTGGTATGTACTATGTAAGAATACGTGCTAAAAAGAAAAGACAAATTGACAATGATTAAAAAAGAGCAAGTTTATGCATCATAATTAATCTACCAACTTAACAACTAAACCAGCCAAAACTGATGAGCTATAAAAATAAACATTGAGACCGTGCAGAAGACATGAAGTGAAAAAGTACCTGAAACAAAATCCTCAATGTAATCTACATCGACTTTCCCATGAGCCATTGCACCAACCTGCAAAAGCACAGCACCGTGAATGATAAAGGTTTCAACCAACTTGGCAACCATAAAAGATTTAGTCAATCAAAGGACATGTGCATACCACAAATACAAGGTCCACGTCATTGTTAACAGCAGCAACATAATCATGCATGTTCACCAATTTTTCTGAACTGTGTGAGAAACCTAAAGGCCAAATAATCAATTTTGTTATTCCATCATGTTGACTATAACCTTGAGAGAGATCAACAAACAAATGAACATGTGCTCACCTATTTTTTTAGAGTTTAAGGGCAAATACTTAGTTACAGGGTTCTGTATTGTTCGCATAAGCTTTTCACGCTTTCCAACAGCAGTGATGCTCAGCTTCTGTAGCAGCTGCACTGCAAGATTCAAAATATAGAAAAAAAATAGAGTTTAGTATATCAAAATGAAGAAAAAATTAACTTTAGATAGGGTAGCAAACATAAATGAAAAAGGGAAGAAACATTTGAACTTACACATAACACCAGCAAAACGATCAAAAGTCCTTGGAATGCGGACATTTGGTTTGATTTCGAAAAGCACATTATTCTCAGTCTTTACATACAATGCTTTTAAACGTCCAGATTTATTAAGCGTACTATCCAGGATCATCAAAATTGCCTGAAGACACACCATACGCATGTGAGCTTACGTTGATTTAATAGGCAGTACGACTAAGAAAACAAAAATAAAAGACATCATATTTCATTTTTCTCTCACAAATACCAGTTACTCTCTCACTGTTTAATACTTTGTGAATGTGACACATATAATGATTGTATTTAACTAAAGAAGGAAGTAAGAAACAAAAACCAGGAAAAGAAAGGGAAAAAAGAAGAAATGAATGCTACATAAATAGCAATTGTAACTAGACCTGAGCTACTACATTCTCAATGTTTACATTTATAAATAACTTCTCAGGATACAAACTTTTGGGGGGTGTACATATATTCCCTTGAAAATAAAACTAGCACACAATCATTGAAAAATGTAAGCATGTACCTAACGATTTGAAGACATAAAACTATATTCAGAAATATTTCCACCACTACAACAGAAGTTAGAACTGTCTATTGCAAGACTGACACAAGAAAATAAAATATAATATAAGTCATTGTTTAACGACATAAATCAAATGAGGGACATATTTTGTACTTGTGTACAAAAGCATCAGTGCAATACCGGACAACACAATGAATAGCATATGACAACTCACTGCAGGGCGTCCATTATCAATTGGAAACTACAGTCCATTCGATTACATACCACTTCGTAAGCTACTCAGAATAGTAAGCACACGACACAAGTCTTCCAAAGATAACAATTATAGTTCAGCACAAATTGCAAGGTAATAGAAACTATTAAGCATAATGCTTAGTTTCCGATCCATCATAAAAAAAAGATAAAAAGTTCATAGGCTAGTTCAAAGATAGGAACCAACTTTGGTTGCAAATAACACAGTCCAACAATATTTGTATGGTAAATTTTGTATGTAACGCAATCTTTAAGTTCAATAATACTGAGCTTACACCATTGTTACAGTCACATTCTTACCAGTAAACGTATAATACCAACCTACCCAATGTTCAAAAACCAAACCTCCTTTTACCTATTTAAGCAATATCCTCTTAAAAAACCAATACTGTACTAACCTGGTGAGCAATATCTGGCCGAGACTCTGCAGGATTGCGGCCATGCTTCTTCAGAAAATGAGCGTGCTTGTCAGAGTTGAGCAGCTGGTAAGTCTGCATATAACAAACCTTGTTAACACAAACATCAACAATGGAAGAAATACCATATATTTTGAGAAACAAACCTTGCCCACTTTAGCAACCTCCAAGGAGGCCCTTTCGAGGATAAAGATTACCCCTGGCTTGCTCGCTTCCGTACTGTCTTTGAGAACGATGGGGATGCTGGGAAGCTCGGACACAGATTCTCCATCATCTTTGTTGTTTTCTTCTCCATCAACCAAATTCTCATCTTGTGCAGCAACTTCTGCTTCTTCTTCTTTATCATACTTCTCCTCTCTCTTCCTCTTTCTCTGATCTTTCATCTTGTGGTGCCTCACCATCTTTGCTCTTTTCTGTTTCAGGGATTGGACTCTTGCCGCTCAGCTAGGGCTTTTTGTTGGGGTTCAGCCGCACTCTTGACTCTGTGTGGGGTTTAAGACAACAGAGTTGTTTTCTATCCGGCTAATTTATTACAAGGTCCCTTTCCTTTTCTCTTTCTCTCTCTTTACCCTTTTCTTTCTTTCTCTTTTCCTTTTTGCCCTCTTCTTCAAAAGTCCCTTTCCTTTCCTTTTTACTTTAGATAATTGGGTGGCTATTGGTGAAGTATTGGTGAAATTGGGTGGCTATTGGATCCATGTTTCCGTGAGGGCGAGGCCGTTGTCGCCGGAGGATGCAACGAGCAGCCCCTGGAGAATCTCCGGGACTTCAATTTTCATGCCCAATAATCAGCAAACCAAATTCGACTTCGGTAACACCCCAATCCTTCTTTCTTCTTATCACTCTGTGTATGAAATAATTTAATAGGTGTTGTTTTGATTTGTTTTTAAAATGGGTTGCAGATAGAATTTTTGAGGAGACGTCTGAAGTTTATGGTGCACGTACTAAGGATATAGTTGCTGCCGTGGTTCGGGGTTTCAATGGTACTGCTTATGCTGTGAAAAAGTAGCGCATTTATGTTGCTTTGTGATGATTTTGGGTTTTCTGAAATACCCTCTCCTTTTATTTTTATAAGGGACTGTTTTTGCGTATGGACAAACAAGTAGTGGAAAAACCCATACTATGCGTGGATCAACCACGGAACCTGGAGTCATTCCTCTTGCTGTGCACGAGCTCTTTAATATTATACACGAGGTACCAATATTTCTTTTTAATACTCCTTTGTATATGCTCATTTCATGTGTAACACGAAAGCAAGGTCACATAACTATGGATTCTTGTTCATTTATTCCATCACATAACTATGGATTCTTGTTCATTGTGAAATGAAGTACGCAGCGCCATTACCCTTTTATTAGGATGTCGCCCTAGCTTGTTAATTTGTTATTCTGGGGTGTCTTGGATTAAGCCATCATTATGTCTTCTCACAATATTTTTAGCATGTGAATGTGGCAGTGGCATTGTTATATGTTGCCTTTTAAAATGCTCATTGATGTAAAGAACATTCTGGTGAAGCTGGACATTTTTCACAAGGTTAGCCTTGGGTTTTCAGTGATTTATTTCTTTGTAGGAAGGTAATCGGGAATTTCTTTTACGCATGTCTTATATGGAGATTTACAATGAAGAAATAAACGATCTTTTAGTTCCAGAGCACCGCAGACTGCAAATTCACGAAAGCATTGAGGTACTATTACAGCCATTTAAACTTTTGTGTCTGTTGGTATAGTGTATTATTTCCAAAAAATTACTAATCCTCTCTATTGTAAAGAAAGGAATATTTGTTGCTGGTTTAAGAGAGGAAATTGTGGCCTCAGCCGAGCAAGTGCTGGGTCTCATGGACTTCGGAGAAGGTATGCATCTGTATATAAGAAACTTGCTATCTCCTCTTAAAATTATGTTTCAGATGTTCTGTCTTTAAATAGTACGAGGTCCACATTTTAGGAGTCAAATACAATAAAAAAATCTACAATCCAACGTGTGAAGCCATATAGATCACATCCTGCTAGCACATGTATACGAGTATAAATGTTTATAATTGCTGATTGCAGCTTTATCTTTTTCCGTGTCATCGTTTAATCTCACTCTCTGAAAGACTGAAACATTGGTTTGTATGATTTCATTTTCTGCCTATTAGAATCCGTTTACCATCGTTGAAAACTTAACTTGTATGTGTGTTGTGAAATTAAAAATATACTAGTAGCAATTTTGGACTTTCTTGTGTTGATATTATCATTTGTTCACCTTGTTTAAAGAAGAGCAAAGGACGGTAAGGTACTGTAGGTGAGATATCTTTACGTACCTGGCTTAAAAGATGCTAACCATTCCCCCTCTTCTTTTACAATCTTTACAGCACATCGCCACATTGGAGAGACAAATATGAATGTGTACAGCAGT
This sequence comes from Cruciata laevipes, assembly GCA_963678965.1. Classification (NCBI taxonomy): domain Eukaryota; kingdom Viridiplantae; phylum Streptophyta; class Magnoliopsida; order Gentianales; family Rubiaceae; genus Cruciata; species Cruciata laevipes. The sequence continues at coordinate 7,006,577 of OY787637.1, forward strand.
AGGTCACATTTAGATCTTCTATAGCCTGCATTTATGGATCCAAAACTTATCTTGCAACTCTTTTAGATTGTTGAGAGCAGGGAGAAAAAAGAAGGCACAGATTCAGATAATTCGTGCGATGCAGTCCGTGTATCTGTTCTGGTACTCCCATTTGTCTTTACGTACCATGATACATTAGATTACATAACTAAAATATAATACTAATTTCTTGTTTAACTCATTAATTTCTGCTTTGCTGGTATAAAAATCATTTTGCAGAATTTAGTGGATTTGGCTGGTTCGGAACGTGCTGCCAAGACTGGAGCAGAAGGAGTTCGGCTGAAAGAAGGATCTCATATCAACAAAAGCCTGATGACATTAGGAACTGTCATCAAGAAACTCAGTGAGGACGTTGAAAGCCAAGGGTAGGCCATAGGCTGAAATTTTTAATTAAAATAGCTTCTTTAGTAATCTTTTATTTGTAATGTCCATTTGCAATCTGCAGTGGTCATGTTCCCTACAGAGACAGCAAGCTCACACGTATTCTTCAACCAGCATTGGGGGGAAATGCAAACACTGCAATCATATGCAATATTACACTGGCACAGGTGATAATTTATATTTGATTTCATAAGTGTACTGTGTTTGTTTACGATGTCAAAATTTTCCTTTGTTTGGGTAGATGCGGTATGTCTCCCCTTACACATGCATGCCTAGTAGATAATTGGGACATATGCTTCTAGTGACTCTGTAGGTTTTATTGGGAGATTAGATCAAACCTGGCAGAGACAATAAAGTAGGATATTGTATAACTACTTCAATTGAAAATCTCGTGAAAACTTCTTTATGTTTCTCTTAAAGAGAATTTTTAATGTTGTGTACATGTGTATGTATGATTTTATGCTTGTATGAAAATCTAACAGAAACATAACTTATGTGAGCCTAGTATGTAGTTGAAATAGTTTGATGAGTAATGACTTTTCGGTTAACAAGGTAGTTTACTGGAAATACTATGATGCTGATTTTCTTTGTTTTGTGTGTTCTTTTGGCGATATGGTTTGCTGTACTATCTATTTCAGACTTATGCATTAAATCTTTTCAGTCCATAATTTTCTTTTGTTTTTTTTTTCTATAGGCACATGCTGATGAGACTAAGAGTAGTCTTCAGTTTGCAAGTAGAGCATTGCGTGTCACAAACTGTGTTCACGTGAATGAGGTTGGTTGGTTGTTATATTATCTTATATTGACACAGCATGTGTTTCTACTTCTCACTTGAATGGTCTTTTGATGCCAGATTTTGACGGATGCTGCTTTGCTAAAGCGGCAAAAGAAGGAGATAGAAGAGCTTCGGTCCAAATTGCTGGTGCATATCTGATGCTATAGTAGCTTTTTTATTCAATCTTCGCTTTGCTATTATATTTCACTAACCTGTCAATCAATATGTGCTTAAGGGTTCGCATTCAGAACATCTTGAAGAGGAGATTCTTTCTCTACGGAATAATCTGCTAAAGGTATTAGTGTTTTTGTTATATTTGTTTCTTAACCAAATGTGGCATAGTCTTGACTGAAATTTCTCAATAGGTTGAACTTGAAAGGGAAAGAATGGCCTTAGAATTGGAGGAGGAAAAGAAAGCTCAGGCTGAATGCGAGAAAAGGTTGGAGGAGCAAGCCAAAAGAATCCGGAACCTTAGCTCAATGGTTTTCTGCTCCAGTAAAACTGAGATTAATGATATTTCCAAGGTTTGTGATTTTATAGGAATTCTTTGCTCCTTAATATTTTGGATTCATTCAAAATTAAAGTGTTGAATTTGATTTGGCCATGTTTGGAGTTGCCGAAAGCAGGAATGATTTATTTTGGAATTGCCTAACAATATTCTTCTTTTTTCCTAAATATAATGGTGTGCGACTGCGCGTGTGGATGTGAGTCTGTGTGTATATGTACATAGAAACACAACATACGTCATTTACATATAAAAGTAAAGTCTTTTCCAACACTTTCATCATAATTCTACAAAATGCTGCATGGTTTGGGCTTCTTTCCTGCTCTACGATCACACAAGCTAACTAGACCTTTCTCTAAGGCTTGATGCAAGTTACACATCATTACCTTTTTATCAACTCAAGTGAAAGAAAATTTATGGAGTTTTGAACACATCCTTTTGTTTTTGTCTTGTGGGTTTCATGTTTTAACTACATATAAATGGTAAAAGTATTAATCTTTCTGAAGAGCTAATTAGCTTGACTGTTTTACTTTAGATAATTGGGTGGCTATTGGTGAAGTATTCTAAAGTGTGTCACTTGGAAATTATTTTCGGGCCTTAAGCAGTGGGTAGATGCCTTATAATTTTTTAACATTTTCTGAAGCTAGATACCTTAACTTTGCACCTATGCTATGTTTCCAGTTAATCCTTGAAGCACTTTCAATCTTTGCATTTTGGTTCATTTGTTTTTGCTTTTGTTTGTTTTGTTTTTGGCAGGCAAAACGGCGTGAAACCTGGTGCCCTAGCCACCTCTCCAAGGAAACTATTTCTGAGGTAGTAGTCTGATATGTCATTTTAGTTGTATTGGCAATTGCTTGTTGTGTAAAATGTAAATGGTTGCAAAATGTATAATTAGTTATAAACTGGTTGTAAATGCCTTTTAAATGTACTAATTAATTATGAAATCAGTTTCTTTTTTAAAAAAGAAAATAGATTCTGTCTGCATTTGGTACAGTTACCTCCTGGAATAAGCAAGTTAGGATAGTGTGCATCCTGCACAAGTTATTAATATTATTACCAAGACCTAAATTTTAAGATTGTTTAACCTCTATTTATTTGGGCCGAGTATTTAATTTATGTTTAAGGATACCTTTTTCAAGAGTCTTAATTACATAATGCTTGTCACATGCTAAATTTTGGTCATGATGACTAATTTATAAATTTGCTTCATGGCGATTTAGTTGAAATCTGAAGTTAAGGAAAAGGCTTCAGTGGGGAAACCTGCAGGAGTAGCACGCTACTCAGGTCCTTTACTACCCTTTGAAGAATTGGATCAAGCTCTTCTACCCGAGTCTTCAAAGAAACTAAAGGAAGAAGAGACTACCACAAGTAATTTGCAGGAAGATAGCGTGTTTCCCCATCCACTTTCTCTATTGCATGTTACTAGCCGGAAAAAATTACCAACCAAGAAGAGATACTTACCGCAGGTTTCTCCCCTTCACAATTAAGAGCATATTTTGGTTTTACTTATCATGATCAATAAAATTGGTTGTAATTGTTTATTTACTTGCAGTATATTGAAATGGAAGAAATGCAAGCAGAATACGAGGATTTGTTCGTACAACTTGAGACTGAGGTGGATTATTTAGTTACAAAGTTTTGCGCAATTGTTGACTCATGCGCTACCTAAAGTCTTACAGCTTCTCTCCTTTTCAGAAAACCATGAATCAGATACAGGTTGACTATTTAAGGAGAAGGCTTGCTGAGGCTGATATCCTTAAGGAGAAATGGCAGGATAATTTGACTATTGAAAACAGCGTTGGAGGTCAAATAGGAAACTCAGAAGCTATTCTTGTAATTAAACAACTACAAGAAAAGGTCACTTTCAGTATTTGTTTCATCTACAGAAGTAGCATTCTTTTTTATAATTTTACATTTGAAAATTTTCTCCCCTAGGTTGATGGTTCTTTGACTTGCTATTTCTGTATTTGAATATTTTCTGAAAGTACAGATTACTATGTTAGAGATGGAGAAGTCCTCAAACGAACAGAATTTGGATTGTCTTGTTAAATTAGCAACAGAGCAGACCATTTCTGCGAAGCAGAAGTATGATGAGGTACTGAGTCTTATACTCTCAAATCCCTCAATTAGATTCGACAATGTGAAATATCTCTTTCCATCTTGTCCTTTTGAGACACTTTCTGTCTTATGTATGCAACTATAACAGGTCTTTTTTCCTCCATGCTTGGCAGAGCGTATTAAATTTGAAATAAAGTGTTACTAAGTCATCACGACACTGCTAAATTGTGAGTGAATACTCCTTGAATATATTAGATCAACTTTAATTGATAGATATCTCTGGATCTTTCCTTTTCCTGGTGACAAGAAAACTATCAAGAGTTTCTTCGGAAGGGGGTATTTTCATCTACACGAGGTCTACTGAAACTCTTGGTGATTTTTAAGTTGATCCAACTTTCCAAGAGTCTGTTGCCATGAAAGTAACCGGGTAAAATTGAATCTAAAAAAATTTAACTCGCTAAATGGATTTCCTGACGGAATATGCTTATAGAATAACCAAGATCTGACATGATGTTGTAGCTTAATGTGTGATGAAACAACGGACGAACAAATGATCTTTTTGCTTGAGCAACACAGTTTGCTAGGTTTAGTGAAAATTGTGATAGGGAAGGGCTATGCTTTCAGCATGGCTGCATGCGTTAACATGTTCACATGATTGCGTTCCACTGAATTTTTACTTTTTATTCTGCATGTGCAACAATATTAAGCAAAGAAGAGGAAGCAGTGACCATTAGTAGCTGAACTTGATATTGCATGTATATGGTGTAATGTTAATAGCTTATTCTGAAGTAAATCCTGGACTATACATTATTATCTTATCATGAGAAGTAGTACTTTAGATGCCTGCATGATTACTTCTTGAGTTCTCTGAGATACCAAGTTTCTGTGCACCATTTTTTTGTAAGTGTTCAGTGCACATTAATTGGAACTACTTGGACATGTTAAAAATAACTTATATATATTTTGATATTATGTTTTGTAATGCTCTTGGATTTATAATTTGGCTAGCTTCATGCAACTCTCCTGGATGCCCAAGAAGGGGTAAAGTTAGCAAATGAGCAACTCACATTGATGCCGTCCAACAGAGCCTCGGTAAGTCAATCCCTCTCTCTCTCTCTCTCTCTCTCTCCCAGGATAATTTTGCGGAGTAGTACAATATACTGAGAAAGTTGCAATTAATAGTAATCCTGCTGACAATATTTTGGTTACCGTTGTGCTTACTCCGGAATCATGTTGTGTCCCTTTTACATTTAGGAGGAAGATCTTGATCAATGTATGAGGCTGCAGATGGAAATTAGAGATCTGGTGTCAGAAATTGAGACCACTAGAGATTTTATTGTTCCTTCAGATGACAGGGACCTTTTAAAGTACTTGTATTCTCTTGGTGGCATCATGGCTGTGAGTCTTTCAGTGCCTTGCAATTTTGAAAATTTGAAATGCACGAGTAACTTTTTGAGCTAATGACATCCTCATTTAAACTACAGGATCTTAAAAGCTCATTCCACCAGACTTCTCTGGAGGTGAAATCAATGGTAACACAGCATCAGAAGTTAAAATCTTACATGCAGCTCAAGGTTGATGGACTCGAGAGTGAGAAGGTGGTGATCTTCATACTGATATTAATGACTATGGAGTAACTATATCCATTTTTTAAAATATTTATGTTCTAATTGTAGGTTACTCTGTGCAATGAAGTTCTGGATCTCCACAATCAGATAGCAGCATTGAGCATGAATGCTGAAAATTCTGCCAAGGCCTTTTCAGTAAGTCCCTTTACCAAGTATTTGCCCTGACCTGCAACATTGTAATGACTCAGTTGATTTTTTCCAGGAACTCTCTCAACAATATGAACTGGAAAAATCTGAATTTGTTTCTCACATACAAGCTCTTCAGAATGAAATATTATGCCTGTCAACTGGTTCCCTTGCAAAGGAAAAAGAAATTATTCGAAAAGAATTGGATAAAACAAAATCCAAGTTGAGAGACACTGAATCCAAGATGAAGAATGCAATGCAAGAGAGGACAAAACTTGAGGTCTTTCTGTTCTTTTTTTCTTTTTTTTCCTTTATTTTTTATGGAAAGATTTTTCTATTAATAATCAAAGAATACATATAACGTTCTTGCCCATCACTTTAAGGCAACATAAACTTGTTCCATCACTGAAACAGACTAATCTCGTCTTTCTATTCTTTTTTTTAACTAGTAACTATGTTTCCATTTTTCTCAAATACTGAAATTTTCGTTTTGGTAGGGTGAAAAAGCATGTATAGAAAAGGAAAATAAACTCTTGCGAGGTCAGAAGGCAGTTCTTGAGCGTGATATCAGCAAACGTGATCCAGTTGGCAGAAGGCGTGATTCTATTGTTGACAGGAATTCAAATTTGTTCGATCCAAAAAGAGGAAAAGGAACTGTCGATCAGGTAACCATAAAATAATTACCTCTGTTTGTCTATGGTGAATCTCCCCGCGTGTGGCTCACGCCATTCAAGGTGGCAGCCCAGCAAGTATTATTATTTTTGTTCTTATTAAAAAAGCTCTGGGGTGCTTTTTACCCCACATTTCGGTGGTTTAAATTTTTATGAAAATATGTCCAGTATGCCATTTTGGGTTGTTTGTCTTTTTTTGGCACCTTACCCCTTTTTCTTTTCATTCTCTGGATTCCATTTCCACCATCTAGTTTTCGATTAATCCCTGTACAATAAAGTGAAGTGCCGATAGTACACAAACAGAGGAAGTTGTAACATTGTTTAAATGACAATATTTTGAGCTTGTATCTTTTTAGCACTTGAAAACCCACCTAAGCAGATTAAAAAAGCCAAACAACTAAAGGAGGATTGGTGAACTCTTTGTCCCGATGCTGAAAAATAACCCACAGAACTCTAGTGATGCAAAAACAAAATGAGGAAAAAGAAGAATACTTGCTCTCTTCTAATTGAGGAATCCTGTAAGATGAATGTACAACTACAACTTTGTATGGTTACTAAAATACAGTGTAGTATTAAAGAATCCTCTTGCTACTTTTTTTATTCTTATTCGCTTTAATTTATCCTTATGTATTTATGGAATAATTATGAACAAGACACATGTGTACTGTTAAGGGTATAGTATTTGAGAGAAATAATAAACAGAAACACAACTCTTTTTAGTTCTAATTGAACACAACTCTTCAAGTGGAGTGGAGATAGTATTTAACAAATGAAGTCGCCGAATACACTTTCACTAATGAGAATGGGGGGTGCTTGGTTGGTTGAGGGGAATGGGAATGATAATAGTTGGGAATGATTATAGGGGAATTATTATAGTGTTGGTGTTTGGTTAGAGTTAAGTTTAAGTACTAAAAATAGATAAAAAAATTAACTAAAAATAGTGATTAATAACGCGTCCTATTCATTATAGAGTAATGAAACCCAAAGTTCTCATATTTGAGAGAAATGGAGGATTGGCCTGTATGGGGTAATGGTGGTGGGCCCTCTTCAATGATTATAGTCTACCAAACAAGCAACTCTATAATGAAACCCATATCCCACTCCCAAACCCCCCAACCTAAATTCATTCTGATAGCTTTAAGTGTACCTGAGGATTCTACATGCATTTGGATATCAATGGTAGCTCTTCTGAAATCTATCGGAAATTTTAAAAGTGACACCAAATACTACAGTAGTTTAAAATAACAAGTGCCAGAACTGAGCAGATGTATTTAATCAATCAAGATAGCTCACTTCTCTGACATAACTTCTGTCACTTTAGATCAACCTTTGTGGATTTGTGTGTGAATATCCTATCAACAACAAGCATGGAGATTTAATCATATGGATTATGTTAAATATTAGTATTTGAAGTTTGCAGTTTTAAATTGGAGTCTTTTGGGGCTGAGGACGGAGTACTGTTTTACTTGATTAGTTGATTAGATGGGTACTGTTTTATACTGATTATAAACTACACTATGACTTGGACGACTGGATTGCCACAGTGGTAGAAAGGCTGAGTTTTTCTCTATATGTGTGTTTGTGCATCTCGAAATTTTCTGCTAGGTTCTACTTACTCTCCCATACTAAGGTTCACATATGCTTTTTTGGCATCCCCTCTCAAGTTTCACGCCCAATGTTTTGGCGACCATATGAAAATCTCCATTCTTCCCGACTTTCTTTCTTAAATCCGGTGCCCAGCCCATTATGAACCTTAATATGTGATGGACGTTGTACAATAGTGTATGTAATATGTAATCGTATAGTTTTGTATTATACAGTATATTTTAACCAGCAAAATACACACTATATAGTTTCTTGAGTTCTTTCACCAGTGGTTAGCATCACCATTGTAACATCCACCATCAAATTCCAGGCCTAATATACTTGCCTAGTTAGACCAAGTTAATTGCATGCAATTGAAAACCTTATAGACCAAGTTGATTGTCTACTTCGGCGCTGCTCTTTTCATCTGTTTTATACCAAACTGAACTGTTAAAGATTTGTGTAGTGAAAATTTGTAATAGTAGGACTAAACTAAATTTTATCAAATCAAAATTTAATAAACTGAGCTGAATTGAAATTAGTTGAAAAGAACATGGTCTACATGAAAGTATATGTTTTTTCCTATTAGAAGCCTCTATCCATTACTCTCAAAATTATTATTTTTCTCTGAAGGAGGAATATAAGAAGTTAGAAGTGCTTGCATTTGAGATGGAAACAACCATTGCTGCATTAGAGGAGCAATTATCTGTTGTTAGTGGGGAAAAGGAAGAGTCAATTATGAGAGCTGAAGTTTTGATTTCTGATATGGCTACCTTGGACGAAGAACTGAAGATTTCAAATAGAGAATTGGCCACTTTAAAAGAAGAAGTTTCAAGCCTTGTAAGCATAACTTTGATCATCTGTAAATTGCCTTGATCTTCTGTAATCAGGCTCTCTTCTAAACTGATTGCCTATGATTCTTACACTGTTTCATTACAGCAATTCAGTCTTGAAGAGTATAAATCTACCAATCAGGGCTTGGAAGACTCTCTTAGTGCATTAATGCAGGAAAAAGAATTATTCACAATGGTAACGGAAATGAATGTTATTAAGGAATGTGTTTTACAATTTATTAAGGAATGTGAATTATCTTTATACGTATTTCCTGAAGACCTTTGGTGTCCTTAACTGCAGCAACTCACTGATGCCCTTTTGCTTATGGAAGAGGAAAAGGCAATATGGTCTTCAAAGGAGAAGGCCTCAGTTAAAGCCATTGAAGACAAATCAAAGTGTCACATTGCAGAAATGTCCGTGCTACAGCAGAAAATATCAGCGGTAAGCATAAAAAAATTGTATCATAAGTTTCAGTGGAACTCTTTGATACCTTTTACTTCTCTGTTACAATCTGTGCTGTAGTAACAGATTTTCGTTCCCGAAAAGGATGGGCTTATCATTGCTCACAAAACTAGTTTTGTTATGAACTTAGCATAAAAATTTCAGACGCTTAGTTCTTATTATCAGTAGAAGAAGAAGACTTCAAATATATGGAAGCAAATTACTGTAAAAGAGTGTTTTATGAGCAAAACAGTGTCTTGATCATATTTGATGGTGCACATGCTGTGTGGTTAATATATCATTTCGTGAACTCTGTTCCAATTGTTGAACTTACATACATATACAGTTTATTCTGTTTGAAGTTCAAATACTATTGCTCTCCTCGTGGAGACTTGATCACAAATAAAAAATTATGTTATCAGGGAAAAGAGCAACTGGAGATTTGCAGAAACCAATCCAAGGCCCTTGAAGAAAGATTAACACTCTTAGAAAATGCCACAGAACTGGAGAAGAAATGCAGGTGTGCCTACTTTTCATCTACTTTAGCTATTCTCTTGCACTTTCCACAGGCTCATTTGGGTTTAAATCATGATTGTGGCCATCTAGTAGCTAACTTCATTTTCACAGTGTTCTTTTGGTCATTTATAATGTCTTGATCATTTTCACAGAGTCAAACATTATTGGATATTTCTTGACTTGTTGACGTTTTGAGAGGTTCCTCGATACTAACCTTATAAAATTGAAACAGCAAGGAGAAATCTGTAGAGATTGATAGGCTCAAAGAGAATCTACTGGCTTGTAATACTCAAAGTGAAAGGACACAAGAGGTACATTTTATCTTTTTATGACTATTGATAACTAATGGTTTTGGCGTCTCTTATGGAATGGATCCTAACCAATGGTTTTTATCAGACTCTAGGTTCACAACTGAAGATGCTCACTTCAAAGCATGAGTATACCTGTGATCAACTGGACAATCTTCAACAGGAGTTTCTTGGGCTTAAAAAGGAAAGAGAAGACCTGATTGCCCAGTTAGCAATACTGGTACACACGTCAAATGACCATAAGGTAATATTCTTGAAAATATTAAAACTGGTATTCAAATGCTATGTAAATGTTGCATAAACATGGAGAGGGAAATAACCAGATATCAAAAAACAGTCTTGATATTGTTTTCTTGACATTTTGGTTTATTTGAATGCATATTGCAGTAGTAGGTTTGTTATGTTTGCATAGTTTTGTTATTCATCCATGATGCTCAAGGTAGATTACTTTTCCCTGGATACTTCTGCATTGGCACTACTTAATTGGTGCATCCAGACCGGGATATTTCTTAGGTTCTCTAGACTTTTGTTGACCACTGAATACATGCTAAAATGTAAGTCGATTAAAGTTTTTAGGAAATTTGACCGGATTTCTGGAATTCGTCAACTAATAATGTGTTGACTGGGTAGCTAAGTTTGTGTCTTAGTGATTGAGTTGAAGGCTTCTACTGGTCTATTTTAATGTCTCACGAGTATCTGGTTCAACTGGACATGAATTCTAACGTTTAATATTGTTATACAAAAGCAGGGTGGAATCATTGGCAACAAAGAAATGGTGAAACTTAGAATGAGGCTTCATTATGCGCAACTTAAGTTGGATGCATATCGTTATAGGCACAAGGAGGCCTTAGATGAAATGGATGTCATGAATGGGAGATATGAAGCGGCTTCAAACAACTTGAAGAAGCAGTTAGCAACATGTGCTGGTGAAGTCATGAAACTGAAGAGAGAGCTCGCTGCCGAAAGAAACAGTCGATAAATTATAAACAGGTTGTTTATACGACAGTATTGCTTAGGTTTGTGTGAATGTTCCATCTCGGGACATGACATTGTGTTATTTATGTAAACCTGTCGATAGCTACGGTTCCATCTCATACAAGTAGTTTTCTAACCCTCTGTAATAATCATATGACGCACAAAGACCTATTTATAAATAAGAAAAATAATGATGATACAACAAGGATTCATTTTGTGCTGCCTGAAAATGATATATTAGGATGATGAACAATAAATACAGTGCCAAAGCCAAATGATGGGTAGACTATTATTAATTTTAGAAAATGTTTTTTTAAAAATTTAAATCATCTAGAAGATGGGGATTACTTAAGACTTGCCAAATTCAAAAGAAGCCTAAACAGACAAGAGATAACAAGATAGTCGTAGAGGTGATTCCAGTTGCTCATCGCCAATCCCTGAGCTTATGAGAAACTGGCCAGCAGACCCCTGGCAGCTAAGAATACGGAGACAAACGTTGAAGATGTACACGAAGTATGGGACAACCTTTATTTCATTAAACCTTCAATGAAAAGGATTGATTAGAAATATTCAAGATGGTAGATGGACTAGGAAAAATGGGAAGATTGATACTCCAAATTATAAATATTCAAGCTGAATACTTCTCGAAGCATTCTACCAGGAACGATTGAGTACTAATAATAAGGTAAAGCAGGCTATAAAATAAGCTACCTTACTAAACTAAATTAATCACAGCAAACATTTTGCAGGAGGTTTTCAAGCTCAGTGTCAATTTCTACTCCATCCCTTACAATCCTTTCCCTCATAGTTGGCTCTGTTCTTCCAGAAGCAATGTAGGTTCTAAGTAATGATTGATACACATTCTTATTGAGGCATTTCACCTTCTTTAAGAGCTTCAAGAGTTTCTCAGCACTTTCAACATCTTCTTCTTCTTCGACCAATGCAAGAAATTTGTTTCTGCTCTCTGGAGTTGGACGCAATCCAGACTCCGCAAGTCTAGATGCAGTGCCTTCCAAGCAGCGCAAAGCTAGCTCAATTTTCCGGTTCTCCACATAGAACACCATTAGCAACTCACAAGCAGTATCAAAAGGACCATTTGATCTTTCAAGGGCATGACTGAGGACATCTTCAGCTTTATCAACCATACCGTTTCTGAGGTATGCACCAATAGCACAATTTGCTAGCCTGATATCATAACTGGAGCAAACTGACTCCCACTCCTCAAATAGTTTCTTCATTTCCTCAATGTCGTTCAGTTTACTCAAAGCCTGAAGCATTGTTAGATAGCTCACATTTGTGACTGCTGTCAGATTTGATTTCAAGGACTTCCAGATGTGATGAACCTTATCAAGATTTGAGATGCTAGCATAAAGGCTTAGTAAATAATGAAATGCCTCACGATTATGAGGTTCCATCACTTGCTCAACCATTTTCAAGGCAAGCTCGGCCTTTTCTTTATGCCCACTCTTGACATAAGCTACAGCCAAGTTACTATACGTAGTCCAATCACACAGCTTTCCACCCACCTCCATAATCTCCTCAAAAACTCGTTCTACTCCCTCAATGTCACCTGAGCTCGACAAACTATTCATCCATATGTTGTAAGTAAATGTGCTCAACTCAACATTCCTTTTCTTCATTTCTTCTACTAAAGGAGCCACCTTCTCACACTCTCCTAATCTCATGTACAAAGACATGAGATTGTTATAAGCCAATGAAGTAGGCTCAATTTGCATGTCATCCATCTTTTGAAAGAGAGCTAATGCCTTGTCTTTCATTTTTTCAACACAATAGCAGTTCAACAGAGCTCCATAAGTAAATTTGTTCTTTTGCTGAGGCATGAGGTCATTGAAGTATTTCTCGGCAGCATCTATGCCATGGGCTTTTGCGGTGAGATCCAAACGGGTGGCAAGGTCAGTGAATGACATTGCCATGTTCCTTGTGTCCATCCATTCATATATCTGCAATCAAAACACTTCATAAATGAGATCCATACTCTATTTCACAAAAACATAGTCCATACTCATGGATTACTCACACAAAAAAACAATGTCACTTTCCACCTCCAAGATAAAAACATAACTCTAAAACTAAGATTCGTCCTCCTTAACAGAGCAAAGTGCACTATTTCATTTGCTTAAAATTAACTAACCAAATTCATTGATGCTGTAAGTAAAACTATCATTGATGCTGCCAGATTCAAACTTGAGGTGTGCATAAGAACCAACAATGATTCTAGATTATATAGGTACTACTGAACTGAGCTATAGCCAACTTCTGCATATAGATTGAGATGCCTCTTCTCTAACAAAATCATTAAAATACGTATGCTTATAAATCCAAATATATGAACAAAAATTGAATTGAAAAAGCTTATGCATAACTAGAAGAGACGAACCTCAAGGGCTTGGGGGTATCTTCGGAAGCGACGGAGTTCTCTGGCACACCTGGTGAGGTCATCTTTGAGAGCCCTTTTGCCCTCTCTGATAAACGCGTTAATGGTCGATTCCACTAATCCTGTCTTGGTGCCCAATGCCGACAGCCTCGGGTATAACCTCAGACTACCTCCTCCTCCACTCTTCTTCACTGCCGTGCTCATCCATCTACATATTGAAGCCCGACTGCGAACCACGTTATTCATCAGTCTTCTTACTAGCGGTCCTTTGTGGGTATAGCGGCTGTATAGGTTATACTTGTACGAAACTTAAACCCACTTGAACAGACTGATTTACCCCTCCAAGTCCTTCTGATAATTTCTCCCCTTCGCAATCAAGTCCCAGTGCCTTCGTTTCGTCTCACATATACGCTTGATTATTCTGACCGAAGACTTGTAACTCTCCTCTCTCACATTTTTTAAAGCTAGCATTGCATTTGTTTGGGTTTTCATTTAAGACATTAGGCTTTGCGCCAATTCTTCAATGTATTTCTCATTTGCTCATTTTATCTCATGATTCGAGATTTTAGCTTTAGTTGTATATATCCTGTGAGTGATCAATTCAGGCTATAGAGTGACAATCTCTCATTTTTTTCCCGAATGCATTTTGTTGGAGCTGATTTCTTTCACCATTTTGTGTTACACTAAGTTCATCTGTCAAACATCGAGCTAATTGATTTTTTGTGTGGTTTATTGGGTTTTGGCTGAAGAATATACAAGAAGTCTGGGGTGCTGCAACTGAGGAATTTGGAAATTGAAGCAGGCCCAAAGGATGATCCTTTCATGAGGATGCAATTATTCCAGCTTATGCATTGATACCACCTGGAATAGAGGTAACTACTTTTAGTTATTTCCTTTTATACATTCTGGTTCAGTTGTGAATTTTGGCAAGGGTTCCTACATATTGCAAACTTAAATTATGTTATACTGGTGTTGATCTTGGATGACTTTTACTAGAATCTATCTGATCATATGAAAGATTGTATCTGACTTTAAGTTTCAAAAAAATAAAAATCTTATTTTTGTTGGATTGCTATGTGATATCTCTTCAGGTACATTCAATCTGAACATGAAATTAGATTTGAGATATACTTCTACAATGAGCCGTTGAACAATTAGCAGTAAGATTTTTCATATTTAATTTCTTAAGTTCTTGATGATTACTTTTGACGGTAAAACATTCAGTCGTATGACGGCATGATTGTTGTAAGTATAAGTTTCTGCACCTTCCAAAATAACATTCATGAGACAGGATCTTGATGTAAGCATAAGTTTCTGATGTCTTTGCTATGACATTTGAATCCTGTAATGTGAAGCAAGGAACTTACAAATGTATGATCAGTTACCATCGATGAGAATGTGAAGCTATCAAAATTATGATTTCCACACCCTTTGTAATCATTAAGTAATACAGAGTTTGCACAACTTTTACAGGAAATCTCTCAACTGTTATTTTTGAAGGTGCAGAATACTATTATGTAGTTCTTCAATTCAGTTTTATGCAGCATACAACTTTTTTCTGTTTATATTTTCAACAGTCTTGTGGTTATGTAATCATATTTGGCCCAACAATATTGTGATTTCATATCTTTATTTAGCATTTCAAATGTGATGAAGATGAGGAAGAACTGGGAATAGCTTAATCACATTCTCTTATGTGAATTTGACAGTCGAATAAATGCAAACTTCATGAAAGCATCTGGGACGGATGAGTTTTTAATTTTTTGTATGCTCGTTTAGATCTCGGGTTACTCGTCTCATAGTAGGCAATACCACTTTGTAACCATCATATGATGTTGCACTTTAGACTGGATTTAATTATATTGTATATGCTTCAGTAAAAAAATGATAGCGATTGAATGGTTTTGCTTCTTTTCTGAACAAAATAGTGAACACTGTGAGTGAATAAGAATGCAGTGAGACTGGGTTAAAACTGCACGAAGTGCAGTACAAGCCTAGTTATTTACTGTAAACCGTTATCGTAGTTCCATATTTGCCACAACTGGAGTTCGAACCTTTTTCCATGCCTGATTTTGATTTTTTTTTCCATTTAGAACTACACGGTAAGATTTATTTTAAAATTTGTCAATTTAGTTTGCACAGTGTACCTGAATAAAATATGATGTATCTTATTTTAGGACCACTTTTGCCTCCCGATTGCTTTCAACATGTCCCACAATAAAATCATGTTTTCTAAAAATAGAAGAAAATTTTGGTGAATGAACAACAAAAATTGTGTATTTACATTTGTTACCTCAATTTTTTATAGGATTGTGTTTTCCTTAGACTTACTTTTATATATATTTATGAGTTTATATATGAGTCCGCTGAACTAATTTTCTGACTTGACTCATATGAAACATTCTCATGTGATTAAAATCCTAATACTCCTTTTCTGGTTATCTTATATTGACTTTGTCTTAAATGGACAATTTTCCATTTTTTAGTAGAGGTTAGATCAATTTGTTTTGTACTTCTACAATACAACCTCTTTTATGATTTTGTTTTTCATTTTTTTTTAAACAAATATCCAAACATAAAGGCCAATATAAGGAATACAGTAGATAGTTTAATGTTCCATTTAATTACACAATACATAAAACAAAATGACAAATCAACGTCACATCAATAATGAACATCGTTACACCACCGATGATATATAATAAATCCTTTTTAATGGTTTCAATATATGGCCTTTTCATAAAAATCACTATCAACTCCTTCATAGATTGTCTTTAAAGCGTTTTCCTAACAATAATACAAAGTTCAAAGCGCTTTCTTCAAAGTTGTACATATGTCAATGAACAGGAAAAATGTAATTAGTACCATTCACATTTGTTGAAAATGTAATCGAATTCATATTACATCAAACAATGATTAAAGTTGATATATATTAACATCGGTTCAGTGGAGTATATATATATATTTGTTTGGAAAGAAATAGTGTGACATTTGTGTTGAAAAGAAGAGGGTATGCTATTTTGGTAGACTTTTTAGGGCAAGTTCATCGATATCCATTCGAACATATCTACCCAAAAATGGAAGCAGTACTGGTCGGGACAGCTGCTAAGCTTGTAGAGCGGTTGATAGTTCCGGTCAAGACTCAGGTCGGTTATGTGTACTCATGTGAACGCTACACTTCACGCTTAGACGATGAGGTCATGAACCTGGAAAACAAGAGGCGCGGTCTGCAGCTCTCGGTCGACGCAGCAGCGAGAAAGGGGGAAATGATCGGACCAGACGTCGAGGATTGGCTGAGGAGAGCCCGTGCCAAAATCGACGAGCACCACCTGATCACCGTCTGCAGCATTCAGAAGGGCTGTTGCGTGAATCTCAAGTCACGCTACTCTCTCGGGAAGAAGGCGAAGAAGATGGCGGAGGCCGTCGCTCTACTCCTCAGCGGCGCAGCGTTTGACAGGATATCATATCCTGCACCTCTTGCGATCATGCCGGCGCCGATGATGAACGATTTTGCCTCGAGAAAATCCGTGGAACGAAGCGTCCTCCAGGCTCTAGGAGATGATGATGTGAGAGTCATAGGGCTGTGTGGCATGGGGGGAGTTGGGAAAACTACCATGGTGGAGAGGATAGGTAAAATGGTTAAGGAAAATGGTGTTTTTGATGAAGTTGTCATTGCTGTTGTAACTCAGCAGCCTGAACTTAGGTTGCTTCAAGCTCAGATCGCCGGAGAATTGGGTCCGGAGCTGAAGGAAGACGGCCTGAGGACAGGAGCTAAGCGGCTGTATGCAAGGATTAAGAATGTTGGCAGAATTCTGATAGTTGTTGATGATATCTGGGCAGCTCTGAATTTGGAATCCTTAGGCATCCCTTCAAGGGAGGACCACCCGGGGTGTAAGGTCTTGCTGGCGTCTCGCCTACGCGATGTTTGCACTGCAATGGAAGCTGACAAGATCCTAACTGTTCATGTCTTGTCCGAAGAGGAATCCTGGGTTTTGTTCCATGAGAAAGCTGGTGAAATCGTGGACCGCCCCGATGTAACTTGTACTGCCAAGGAAGTCGCAAATGAATGCAAAGGATTGCCTATTGCTCTTGTGACTCTGGCCAGGGCATTGAGGCCTAAGAGTAGGCCTGTTTGGGAGAATGCACTCAAACAGTTGAAAGAGTCTATCCCAGAAAATATCCCAGGTTTGGTTAGAGATATCCCAGAAAATATCCCAGGTTAAGGGCAAATACTTAGTTACAGGGTTCTGTATTGTTCGCATAAGCTTTTCACGCTTTCCAACAGCAGTGATGCTCAGCTTCTGTAGCAGCTGCACTGCAAGATTCAAAATATAGAAAAAAAATAGAGTTTAGTACATCAAAATGAAGAAAAAATTAACTTTAGATAGGGTAGCAAACATAAATGAAAAAGGGAAGAAACATTTGAACTTACACATAACACCAGCAAAACGATCAAAAGTCCTTGGAATGCGGACATTTGGTTTGATTTCGAAAAGCACATTATTCTCAGTCTTTACATACAATGCTTTTAAACGTCCAGATTTATTAAGCGTACTATCCAGGATCATCAAAATTGCCTGAAGACACACCATACGCATGTGAGCTTACGTTGATTTAATAGGCAGTATGACTAAGAAAACATAAATAAAAGACATCATATTTCATTTTTCTCTCACAAATACCAGTTACTCTCTCACTGTTTAATACTTTGTGAATGTGACACATATAATGATTGTATTTAACTAAAGAAGGAAGTAAGAAACAAAAACCAGGAAAAGAAAGGGAAAAAAGAAGAAATGAATGCTACATAAATAGCAATTGTAACTAGACCTGAGCTACTACATTCTCAATGTTTACATTTATAAATAACTTCTCAGGATACAAACTTTTGGGGGGTGTACATATATTCCCTTGAAAATAAAACTAGCACACAATCATTGAAAAATGTAAGCATGTACCTAACGATTTGAAGACATAAAACTATATTCAGAAATATTTCCACCACTACAACAGAAGTTAGAACTGTCTATTGCAAGACTGACACAAGAAAATAAAATATAATATAAGTCATTGTTTAACGACATAAATCAAATGAGGGGCATATTTTGTACTTGTGTACAAAAGCATCAGTGCAATACCGGACAACACAATGAATAGCATATGACAACTCACTGCAGGGCGTCCATTATCAATTGGAAACTACAGTCCATTCGATTACAAACCACTTCGTAAGCTACTCAGAATAGTAAGCACACGACACAAGTCTTCCAAAGATAACAATTATAGTTCAGCAAAAATTACAAGGTAATAGAAACTATTAAGCATAATGCTTAGTTTCTGATCCATCCATCATAAAAAAAAAAAGATAAAAAGTTCATAGGCTAGTTCAAAGATAGGAACCAACTTTGGTTGCAAATAACACAGTCCAACAATATTTGTATGTAACGCAATCTTTAAGTTCAATAATACTGAGCTTACACCATTGTTACAGTCACATTCTTACCAGTAAACGTATAAGACCAACCTACCCAATGTTCAAAAACCAAACCTCCTTTTACCTATTTAAACAATATCCTCTTAAAAAACCAATACTGTACTAACCTGGTGAGCAATATCTGGTCGAGACTCTGCAGGATTGCGGCCATGCTTCTTCAGAAAATGAGCGTGCTTGTCAGAGTTGAGCAGCTGGTAAGTCTGCATATAACAAACCTTGTTAACACAAACATCAACAACAACAACAATGGAAGAAATACCATATATTTTGAGAAACAAACCTTGCCCACTTTAGCAACCTCCAAGGAGGCCCTTTCGAGGATAAAGATTACCCCTGGCTTGCTCGCTTCCGTACTGTCTTTGAGAACGATGGGGATGCTGGGAAGCTCGGACACAGATTCTCCATCATCTTTGTTGTTTTCTTCTCCATCAACCAAATTCTCATCTTGTGCAGCAACTTCTGCTTCTTCTTCTTTATCATACTTCTCCTCTCTCTTCCTCTTTCTCTGATCTTTCATCTTGTGGTGCCTCACCATCTTTGCTCTTTTCTGTTTCAGGGATTGGACTCTTGCCGCTCAGCTAGGGCTTTTTGTTGGGGTTCAGCCGCACTCTTGACTCTGTGTGGGGTTTAAGACAACAAGTTGTTTTCTATCCGGCTAATTTATTACAAGGTCCCTTTCCTTTTCTCTTTCTCTCTTTTTACCCTTTTCTTTCTTTCTCTTTTCCTTTTTGCCCTCTTCTTCAAAATCACCTCAAAATAAGAACTTCCCATACTTCCATTTGTGTGGTGGCGACTTGCCTTTGAAATTTGTATGGATTAATACGGTGAGAATAGATCTTTGTATGCCACTTTTTTTATAGACATCACAATGTATACGTTCAGTTTGATTTAACATATTTCCCTTTCTTTTAACATTTTTCTTAATTTAACACCTAACCTATTGAATGCTGATGTCATAACCACCTATTTGAAAACGCTAAAGGTACTTCGTTTTAAATGAGCCTCGTTGAGAATAAGGGGAGTGTGAACATCTTTCATAGAAATATATATATCGTCGGTTATAAAATACTATTTTATTTTCTATCACTTCTTAGTCGTGTTCCCTTTCAATCTTTTGGTATGTAAGACTACAACCAGATCATTTGTACACTGCTTCTACAAATACTGAAATAAGATGTCAAATAAGATTAGTTGGTAAAGAAGGAAGAAAATTGTAAAGTTAAAATTGATTTTGAAGATCGACATTAATGTATGTGAATAATCTAAATTTATCGAGATAAAATTTGTACCATATGAAATTTAGCTTGTTCAGTTTTATTCAATTCAAAACCAAAAACCTAATTCTAAATCTGTTTTATACCCAATTCGGTTCGGTTTTGGCTTTTGGAATTGTTATGCAAAAAACCAAACAGCCCAAAATCAAACAAAACGATCTGACACTCGCCCCTTTTGTTTCGAGTCTTTCGATCCACTAATTGAGCCCCATTACCATCCTTACCGCAGCTAAAAATTCATAAGCACGAATAGAATGCTATGAAAATGACATCTTCCATGAATCCATTTTACAGCAACGAGCTAAATGCTAAATCTTTGATCGAAGCGCTTAAAATATTTTGGAAGTTCAGTGTTTAAAGCGTTTAGATTTCAAAACTGTGATTTAGCAAAACTGTGATTAAATCACACTTTAAAGACCTACAATGACTTGAATGAAAGTCTATCCCCTAATGTACAATTTCCCAGAAAGCACCTAGAATGATTTTGAAAAATCCCAGTTTAACAAAAATTCTTAAACAATAAAAACACAATGCATCAAACATTAAACTTAAACCTCAGTTACATTAACCCCAAACATCGTAATAGAGTACATGAAATTTGCTGATCGAATTGTTATGTCAGTTATCATCTCTGTTCTTACTGGTGAGGAAATGATGCACCTCCATGAGGTGGCTGGTAGGAGGTTGCTGAAGAGTGGGAGATTGAATTTCTCGAGGATTTTTCCGGTCCTTGGGGATTTCTGTTTGTTTCCGAGCACGGATTCAAAGGGTTCCTCGTGCTCTGGGTACTCTAGGCAAAGGTCCTGGATACCTGCGCTCGAGACTATATTGGAGGCGCCAACACCACCGTATGTATAGAGAGCATGGATGATGAGATCACTTGGATGAGTGTTTTTTTTACGTCTCTAATTTGAATTTTTGGAATGTTGATTTGTCCTTGTAGTTAGTGTGTTTAGATTGTAATATATCATGAGTTTAGATGCCTTGAATCTTGATGAAGCTCCATGATAATGATATAGTAAAATAAAACGGTGGAAGCAAAAAAATTACTCCGTTTGGAAATTCAATGAGGTGTAAGAAGCGAAGTTGTAGGTATCAACTTCAACTTGGATGGTTGGAACATTAATGTTCTGGTAAATATCAATTTTAATTACTATTGGAATTGTCTTTTGTGGATTTTGTTCTTGTGAAAATATTTTAACGTCTTTTTTTTCAAAAATTAGTTACTTAAGAGGTAAGATTATTTTGAAGATTCCGATTTTGATATGAGAAAAGGAAATTTTGGTAAATGATTTTTTTTTTGAAAGGAACAGGTAAATGATTGTACAACAATACAAGTAGTTTTTTTTTTTTTTTGAAGATACAACACTACAAGTAGTTAGGAAGGCTCTGTTTGTCTTTTTCAAAAAAAAAAACTTTATTTGTCTGAACTTTTCTATAGATTAATTCAATTCAATTCAGTTAAATATATTTAACATTTTTAGTTCAGTTCAGTAAAATTATATTTATCAGTTCAATTAAAAATATTTATATTTTTCATATTAATTATATATATTTTTCAGTTCAGTTCAGCATATATATTTATATTTACCAGTTCAATTAAAATTATTTATATTTTTTCATATTGATTATATATTTTTTTCGGTTAAGTTCAGTTCAATAATGTTTTAATTAAATTTTACTTTTTTACTACATATTACAATAATTTAATACATTTTTACTATAACTTTTGTCACTCATGTAAACGGAGGAAATGGAAATAAAACAAAACTTACAATTTTTTGCTTTTATGGGGATCGAAACTTATTTATTACTGGTCGGACGTAGTGCACTAACAGCTGAACTAGCACCAATATGAATACTACCTATAAAATTACAATGAGATGAGATCTAGAGTTATACATTACTACTATGCTTTATTTTATGTTTGTTTCATCATCTTTTATCCTTCTCATCATGTCTTTATAAAAGGGAAATAGGTACATGTGATGTGATCATATTGTGATATTGGCCCTGTCCATTAGCGCTTATTTCCAGCACCCTCCAGCACCCTCCAGCACCTACCAGCACCCTCCAGCACTTGTCACTATTCACATACATGAATGATTTATTTTTTTAAAAAAAATAAAAAATATTTTTTCTTTAAAATTAGTTTCAATATGTTGTGTACGAATTAATCATTCTTTAAATATATAGTTTCATAATTATGTACATCATAATTATACAATTTTAATTTAATTTCAACCCCCTCCAGCACCCCCTCCAACACCCTCCAGCACCTTCCAGCACCCTCTAGCACCTTCCAGCACCATCCAGCACCTACCAGCACCAGCTACCAATTCCAGCGCCCTAATGGACAGGGCCATTGTAGGATGATTGTGATGAAGAATCAAACACAAAAATCTTGATTGATTGTTAAGTTAGCTATCATATCCTTCATGTGTTTATGTTTCTCTTTCATTAACGTGAATGTGTCCCTCCTTTTTTTCTCTCCCCAAACAAGGACTAAGGATCCTAGAGAAAAAGCCAACTCTGAAATCTGTATTGCCCTAATTTGCCCAAAATGACAGCCCTTATTGATAAGACTATTTTTGTAGCATTCTTCTTCTTCTTCGTATTTACAAACTGATTTTCGAAGCATCCAATGCAGCAGCGAATTAATGGAGTATCTAATCACCAACTCTTTGCTTCATTTGTCTTTGTTTAATATCATTAGCTGTCCTTTATTTTTCATTATTATGGCCAAACAATCATATCTTGACATCGAATTTCCTAAATTAAAATATAATGCCACGGCTTTACTTTATGTCTATTTCATTTCTTGGCCACCATGCAATTTGTATCCCCTAAAAACAGCTCAATTGAGAGATGAGTGGTGTTGATCGGATCAATGTCATACACGTTCTTGTATTGATTAGGGAGTTGGGACATAGAGTTTACTGAATTAGTTATGTTCGAGTTAGTTAATTAACTTAACAAAATCAACTTAGATCATTTTAAACAATTACTGGAACTCGATTACATTAATTCAACTTAATAGTTATTCGTCTGTATATGTCAAGGCAATCGAACAAAGAGATTCATTAAACTCTTCATATACTATGGCCCCGTTTGGTGATGAGAGTTTTGAAGAACGTTTATCTTTTTTGGCTATATATGGATAGTTGACTGGTCAATCAGCTCTTTATTGTGTTTGGTGAGGAGTGTTTTCTACGCAGTTGTTTTTGTCAAACCTCTTATTTCTGAAACGCTAGAAAGAGCAGCGTTTGCAAAAAATTAATTAATAAAATATTACAAAAAATTTATCCCTATCTCTCACAAATTTTCCTTTTTTTTTTTTTTTTTACAAATTCATCTTCATCCCTATTTCGCATATATACTTATATGCGTATGCCGTACGGAGGTAAAGATAGGTTTATTAATATTTTAATCTAAAAAAATACTCTTCAAGCATTTTAAATTTAAAAATAAATTTTAAATAAATGTAGGTATATTAATAAGAGTTGGTCTCTGAGGAGACCGTCTCTATATAGAGACCGGACTAAATTATAAATAGTGCAATAAAGAAAATCAAGGAGGGACCAATTTGTAATTTTTAAAAATTAAAAAAAATCACGCGCTACAGTGTTTCCGCGCGTGTACAGTGTTTTTCTACTATGTTTGCTACAGTGTATTTCAATGTTTCAAGTTAAAATGTTCATGTTTTATGTTTCAAGTTAAAGTGTTCATGTTTCACGTTAAAACGTCCATGTTTTATGTTTTAACGTCCATGTTTTATGTTTTATATCACAAGTTAAAATGTTCATGTTTCAAGTTAAAGTGTTCATGTTTCACGTTAAAACGTCCATGTTTTATGTTTTAATTTAAAATGTTCATGTTTTATGTTTCAAGTTAAAGTGTCGTTGAAACGTCCATATTTTATGTTTTAAGTTAAAATATTTATGTTTTATGTTTCAAGTTAAAATGTTCATGTTTTATGTTTCAAGTTAAAGTGTACATGTTCCACGTTAAAACGTCCATGTTTTATGTTTTAAGTTAAAATATTTATGGTTTATGTTTCAAGTTAAAGTGTTCATGTTTTAAGTTAAAATGTCCATGTTTTAAGTTAAAGTGTCCATGTTTTAAGTTAAAGTGTCCATGTTATAGTTTAAAGTGTCCATGTTTTAAGTTAAAGTGTCCATATTTTAAGTTAAAGTGTTCATGTTTTAAGTTAAAGTGTCCATGTTTTAAGTTAAAAGGTCCATGTTTTAAGTTAAAGTGTTCATGTTACTGTAGCAACTCGACACTGTAGCAATCGGAACTGTAGCAAATCAATACTGTAGCGCGTGGCTTGACACTGTAGCGCGTGATTTTTTAAAATTTTCTGAAATTGCAAATTGGTCCCTCCGTGTTTTTGACTTATATAACTATTTACAATTTAATCCAGTCTCTATATAGAGACGGTCTCTTCCAAGACTTATCCTATTAATAATGAACAATATCTTAAATAAAATTATAATAGACAAACATATTAGTAATAACAATAATTTTCAATATTCAAAACAAATAATACACACTATATAAAAACAATTAATAATAAATTATAGCATTGTCTATTTCAGTCATTTAACACAATGAAACAACTATCAACTAATAATTATTCACCAAACACTTATACACAAACCGCTAGTCAAACCGCTAGTCAAAACATCTAATTGAAACAGCTAACAGTTAAACGAGGCCTATCACTTTTACATATTGTTTTTATGGAAATCAAGCTAGTTAATGTTTATTTTGCATAAATAGACAAATTCTCAATTGAAACTTGTTTTCATCGGTCTCATTGAATAATCATGCTTAACACATAAAAGATCATTGCTAAAAATGAGAAGATCAAACATTAAAATTAGAAGATCAACAATAATACATAATCATGAGTAATATGTAAAAGTTAAAATTAAAAATAATAAAATCAAACATTTTTATTGTTAGATTCAATTAAAACTGGTCTCACAAATTTTCGGGCACAAATATATATGTGAGAAGGTCTTGTGTGAGACCGTCCTACCATAAGCTTATGGTAGGACGAATGATAGTTCATGTGTTTAATGGATTTGTTCATGTGTTTCACAGCTTTGTTAGTTCATTTACACATTATTACAGATTATAACAAACAAAATTGTGAAACACAAGAACAAATCTGTCAAACACATGAACCCAGATTATAGCAAACAAAACTGTGAAACACATGAACAAAACTGTGAAACACATGAACAAATCTATTAAACACATGAACTATTATTCGTCCTACCATAAGCTTATGGTAGGACGGTCTCACCCAAGACTTTGTATATATATGTTGACTGTGGAATTAATTGGCTAATCATCCACTAATTGTTATGTGTAATTTATTTTTCATTTCGTGCCTAAATCCTTACTTGAAAAATAAATTTAAATTTATTGCCAAACTTTTCCTCCACCAACACCAACTCCAACTCCAGGACGGGCCAATGCCACCCAAATACAATTCAACAAAAATTCAGAAAATTAATCTAAAAATAGAAACAGGGTCGAAAAATATTGTTTCTATACGGCGCCACCGCTGCATATACCGCTGAGCGACACCGAGAATCTGCAAAGACCGTCCGCTGGTGACTCCGGCCCATCAATATCCGCCGGCGGTAAAACCCTCCCGTCAGCGAACAGTAACCTTCCATTCCCCGACTGCACGTCCGCCGCACCGCCGCCGCCGCCGAAAATCGCCACGTCGCCAAACCGCCGCTCGACCTCGAGGAAATCTCCGAGTGAAGACGGCCGACAGTCGCATTCGTCGCTGCATAGAGCCCACCACCTCCGTTTCCTCCACCGCCGACTCTCGTCCTCCTCCATCACCGCCGGCCTGTTCTTCTTCCCCCGCTTACTCTTCCGCCCGCCATCCTGTGCGGCGGCGCTCGCGGCGGCGGGTAGCTGGGAAAGCCGGTTCTGGGAGTGGGATTGGGAGGGAGCCCTGAAGGTGATCGCCGGGAAATTCACCCCCATAAGTGTCCCCAATGTGGTGCTCCGATCATGGAAAAACGAACCTGTAGACTGCTTCACGAATTCAGGCATCAGAATTTCGATGCAAACGAGAAAATGAGATCGAACATACATCAAACTTAATGATTAAATACCTCAGTGTCGAAATCGGAGGAGGAAACGGAAGAAATGGTGGGAGATGTCTGAGGAGGCAGCAATTCGTTTGCAGGATCCATCATTTTCTGCAGACAAATTAAAAAAGTGAGTAGCGTGTGTAAAGAAAGAAGGGAAAATAAAGAAGGAAGGAAAAAGATTGAGAGGTGGGGGCCACTAGAAAACTGAGAAAGAGAACATTTATTTTTTTTCAGAAGGTTATTATTTTCTTTCATGAGTGCATTCAGTGGGGTTCTTGCACACTAGGCAATCATTTTTATTCACTTTATTATTAAAAAAAAGGAATGGGAAAGTTTTAATTAGATATTAATAATTGAAATTCTAATTAGTCAGATATTAATATGAAATTTTAATATAGATTGAGATTTTAATATGAAATTTTATAATTATTATCTAATTAGTTAGATATTAAATAGATTGAAATTTTAATATCTGTTGAGTGATGCTACTCAACTTCGCAACTGGTCCGGGCCTCCTTCAGCGGGGGTCTTCTGGAAACCTACAAAACAGACCCCAGGGCTACTCATGAGTAGTTACTCCAGTGTGATGATGAGATGGGGGAAGTAGAGGTACGGAAAACGTACGGAAGAACTCTGAATAAGGTGTAGAGAGATATAAGTCATATACCTGATTCACTATTTAACGCTAGTATTTATAGTAGAGGCTTCCTGCATAATATAAGAGTGAGGACCACTCCATCTTGTCGCTTTCCCTGTCTCTTCCTCTGGACGGATGTGCCCGCCTGACGGGGGATCCATTATCTTTCGGGTTGGGCCGAGAATGATCCTTCGGGCCCAGCCGAGTGCCTGGACCGGTATTATCACTAGCACCCTAGATAGTGACCCGGGCTTCTAAGCCATGGGGGAGTGGTCTTCAATGTTTTTTCAAACAAGTAGGGCCCAGTCTCACAGAACCCAGTCTCACAGAACCCTAGTTTCGGCGGCGACCTTCCCTATTCCGCAGTAATCATTGCCTCGTTCCCCGTGTTATAGCTACTTTTCCGCCTTTTGAGGTGACGTTTTCCATTTGCTCGTCTATATAAACGCCAGGGTGGCTTCACATAATTCTTTTCCGCATTTTCTCGACGCACTATTCTCTCTCATCAAGTAAGTTTTCAGCCTCCTCTTCTCTTTGCTCCTTCCCCTCTGTCGTTTCATTCATCATTATCAGTTCCCAACACCTCACCAACTCGTCCTTGGATACTGAGGGGGGTTCAAAATCAGTATGAGATGCATTATAAGACCCCTTCTGATTTGGTCCGTTCTCCTGTAGGCTCCCCCTCAAGTTCTTCCTCTAAGGCACTCAGTACTCCTGACCTTGCTGTCCAGGAGCCAGGCGCCTCTGAGGGAGCGGATTTACTCCCGGCCGGGTATACAAATCTCATTCGAGCGGATCTTATAGGAGACGGAGTCATGGGCGAGGACGAGGAAGGAGAAGATCCCCCCGGGGGTCTATCTTTTCTGGGGTGAAGCCTTCAGACATCCAGTTCTTGGATGTGTCTGGGAGCCCTCTCTCTCTGGACAAGGCCGCTCTCAACCTAGTTAAGCGTTCATTTATTCTCTTCCCCTTAGATGCTTGCTTATCTAAGATGGCCCCCGGGGCTTCGGAGAGAGAGGTTGCTTGTATCCCCAAGGTCCATTTTCAATATGGCCTCAGTCTTCCTTTCCCTCCTCTTTTCACAGAAATCTTTAATTATTACAAGATGCCCCCGGCCCAACTGCACCCCAACGGGGTTGTGTTAATAATGGTCTTCCTTATCAATTGCGCTCGATGCGATGTCTTTCCTTGCCTTCTTCTTTTCCGTTCCTTATATTCTTTACAGTGCTCCCATTCGTCCTTCCCAGGGGTGTTTTCCTTTTCTGTCCGGACTGGGGTAAATAACTTCCTTCAGGGGAAGCCTAAGTCTGCTAAGGGATATCCCCAGAAGGGTTTTTTCAGCTGCGATCCGGGGGTATATCCCATGCCCTCTTGGAACGCCACCCTCGCTCCGGAAGATAAGAAACCGTTATCTTCCCTTCCCGCGGATATTGCCAGCTATCATGGGCTACTCCGCCTGTCCCCTTTAAACATAGATGATTTCTTTATGACCGGGAACGCGGGCTACTACTAGCCCCGCGGGTTATACCCCTCAAACTTATTCTCTCTTCCCCGGGTCTCCGCTATATGGCCTGCGGGAGGTGCTTATACTTATAGTTTTACTTTCTATAATTTCTTATTTTATGGTGCGGGAAGCTGACTCTCCTCTCCATTTTTAATTCTTTCTTTGTGCAGCTCAACCTTCTAAGTTCGCGGACGTGATGACCCATGAGGCGAACCCTTCCAGGAGGGGACCTACCGGTACTACTGCCGGGAATCAGAGAGTGCCCCTAGGGAGCAAGTGGAGCCTTCTTTGCAAAAACAGAAGCCTCCCGGAGCTTCCTCTTCTTCCGGGGCTTCTCTTTCTCAGGTTGTCCATCAAAAATAAAAGATTTGGGCTACTTCTTCCTCCGGGACTCCTATCCCTCCTCCCCAATAACTGAAGCCTTCCGGGGCTTCCTCTTCTTCACGTACTACTTGTCCGCAACCCACCCCCTCCCGGTCGTCTTCCGCTTCGGGTTGCAAATTTTTCATAGTTCATCCGGACTACAGTGCGAGAGTCTCTACTGGCTTCAAGAGACCCGCTTCAGGCGATCTTGAGAACTCCTCTCCACATTCTCGTCAGCGATCCGGGGGTCCTCTCCCCCCCCCCCCTCCCCCATCCTACTAGCTCTGATACTCCACCCGAGAGATATGAGGTGCATTCCTTAATAGTTTTTTTTTACATATATATCGACTAGCATCCTTCTTACTTTAATGCTTGTTTCTCAGAATGTTTCTTTCGCCGACTCCTTCCTGGGTAATTCTGGTTTTGTGCAAGCGATGAACCAGTCTTACTCCAAGTATAGCGCTGGGCTGTTTTCTTCAATGGAGAGGGAGCTCCGCGAGGCCTAGGAGAGGGCGGCGGAGTATGATGAATTGAAGGCTCAGCTAGAGTCTTCTGAGGAAAAAGCTCACCGGTGGAGAAGAAATAATCATTCCTTGAAGAAGGACAAGAAGAGTTCCCAGTTAGAGGCGCTCAATGCTGTCACCCAGAGGGTTCTTCACTCTGTGGATTTTGAGAAGAGACTCGATGAGATCGCGGCGGCCACTAGCGTTGAGGCTTGCCATGTGGTGTATACTTCTCTCCGAGGATGGTTGCGGGGGCCTGCCCGACTTGCTGCTCAACGAAGCTACTACCGCCCCAAGGCTTCTGATCTTCTCAACCATCGTTTCCGCTCTCTTCAAGAGGCGGACTTGAAGGGCTTTGTCCCTCAACTATGGAAGGCTTTGGAGATGGGGTCCAGACCCCCGTCAACTTCGGATATCAAGAAGGTCAAGCTCCCCAAGATCAAGGAGGCATCCTTCCCCGATCCCGGGCCAGAGGAGTTTAACGCTTATAGTGTCGTCCCCGAGACGCCTCATTGGGCCCAAGGATATAAGGAGTACAGTGCGGTTCCCAGTAACTTTGGATACCAAGTTATTGAGACCGGCGAGCGGGGTTTTCGGGTTGGCTTGGGTGATGGTCATGAGGACCTGCTTTACCAATCTCAGAAGGCTACCCGGAGGGCTGGATACCCCGGGCGTCCTGAGGATGAGCCTTCCGTGGACGCCCCCGCTACCCCTTACTGGCCTCCCGCAGACATTTTGGATGCAGACCGAAGACTGGAGACGGCCCACGTTGTGCCCGAGGAGGAGATCGCTGAGGAGGAAGTGGCTAATGAGGATCATGTACTATCCTAGTCCTCTTTGTCTTTCTTAGAAGTTTTCTAATAGTTTTTAGCTAATCTCTTAATTTTGCCCCTCCGGGGGGCGTATGTAAAACTCGGCTTTTGCGCCCATTTTGGTTATAAGTAATGAAAGTTCTACTTATTGAAATTTTCTTCTCTTCTCTCTTTGTAGTATAGACGCGATTTGAGGGGCTTCTCCCTCAGGGGCCAGTCCCATATGTATTTATTCACCCTAACTCTTCTAGGGATTCTTACTTCGCTTTTCCCCGGCCCGGGTGCCTCCAGTGCTCTTACCTACAAAGGAAGTTAGCGCACTGGAGGTTTGGAGGCCAGCAGGCTGAGCGAGCTATGTCCGAGGCGGGGCTAGGATCCTTCCTTAATGAATTTGGATCCGTCCCGGCCTTGGTATCTTTCCTAAAGGCCATCAAGAACAAGTTTGGGTCCCTGAATCATTGCTTCAACTTGGCTTCAGATTTCATGAAGGAAGCCTTGAATTCTCATCAGACTATAGCCGAGGTCCAGGCCCTTCACGATGATTTTCTACATCAGATTTCCAAGGAGTTGGGTATGGTTTGGGGCGGGCGCAAGAGAAGCTCAGGTTTCTCGAGACACAGACTGCTGGAGACGGAGAACCGATCTCTTACCTATCGAAACAAGGTTCTCCAAGATGCCCTGCTAATTGTTCAACTTTCCTATCACCTTCTTGGTCTTAAGAGGGGTTTAGTGGGAGTATCTCCCCTCACAAATATCCCCGCCGGGGTTAGCAGGGCCATTAGGCGTATAGAGGTTGCCCCGGAGAGGTTTGGCGAAGGAGCTCCTTGTCACGGAGCCTATCTAGACGCCACAGAGTGGCATCGTAAGATCACCGTGGGGAAAGTGAACCTTATCCTCCGAGCCTTCGTTGGGTTCCCGCCCGGGTGGAGGTGGATGTAGCCTATGAGCGATACGAGGATATATCTGTGTTTATTGACCCGTACGAGGTTGCAGGTAGGATTAGTCATATCGAGGATATCGCTGCTTCTGGGATTACAACCAAGGGAATGAAGACCGCGGAGGGCGCTCGCATTAGCCAAGAAGAGAAAGGCAATGGCATACTTGACTCATTTCCTAAGTATAAATTCAACACCTCTGCTGGGGTGAGACGAATGCGTCTGGCTAGGCCGCTCCTGGAGGGGGCCGTAATCGTCCCTATCCCTGAACTTAATGAAGAGGAAGCTGAGAAGCTGGAGTAGGAACTTGCCTGGAACCAAACTCCAGATGCCCGCATTGCTGAGGATATCCTATCGTCCCAATTCTTCGGGGGAAGTTTCCTCCCGGACAACCCTGAGGGCGCCTCCGGCTCGGGCCCTAAGTGGATATGATAGTATAGATAGGAAAAACTTGTGTAATAGTATAGTTATTTTTACTTTTGCGTATCTGTTCAGTTGTAATTTTAAAATGATAATAAAAAATTGGAAATCATTCTGAATATTACTGCAAAGTGCTTGCGATTACAACTTCTGGCCCCCGGGCTTCATTCAATCTCCGGATCCTTTCTAGCGGGGAACCCAGATGGGAGCTACCCATAGGTCGCTTAAAATTCTACATTTCTGCCTTTCGAGACCTGGAGCGCGGCCAAACGCTGGGGCTTCCTCTGGGCATATCCATGCTTCTCGAGGGGGCATATCCATGCTGGGCATATCCATGTCGGAGTAGCTAAGGTCTGAGCGGGGCACTCTACTTCCCGTAGAACCTTCTTAGATTGGCTACATTCCATCTCCTAGGGACCGCATTCCCTTGTTTATCTTCGAGCACATAGCTCCCTCCGGGGTATGCTTCCTTCACTCTATAAGGTCCTTTCTAGTTTGGTACAAGCTTCCCTTCCAGTATTTGGTGGCTTTTGTCATTACGCCTCATCACCAGTCTCTCGGGGTGAACGCCTCATTGCGCACCCTCATGTCGTGATATCTCTTTGCTCTTTCTTTCACCTTTGCTTCATGAAGTGAGGCGTTTTCTCACTTTTCCTCTAGGAGGTCTAAGTCGAGGCGTCGCTCTTCGTTCTCCTCCTCCAAGCGTTGGAATTGGGTTCGGAGGCTTGGAATTCCAACCTCCGCTGGGATGACTGCTTCTGACCCGTACACCAGGCCGTAAGGGGATTCCCCTATAGCTGAGCTTTCCATGGTGTAGTGTGCCGCAACTCCCATATTTAATTTCCTCGGGCACCTTCCAAGTGGGTTTTCAGGCCATTGACAATGGTTCGGTTGGTGACCTCCACTTGCCCATTCGCCTGAGGGTGGTACACGGACGTCAGCTTCTGTTCTATCCCATACTTAACGGACCATGACTTGAAAGGGTCATTCTCAAACTGTGCCCCATTGTTTGTGACTATCATCTTGGGGATACCAAACCGGCAGATGATATTTTTTTCAGAAAAACTTCACACAGATCAACCCCCAGATGTTAGTGAGTGGTTCAGCTTCTACCCACTTGCTGAATTAGTCTATAGCCACAATCAAGTACTTGGCTCCTCCCGGGGTAGTGGGGAATGGTCCCACCAGTTCAATTCCCCATCTGCTGAACGGTCAGGAACCTGTAACTCCTATCAGCTCCTCTTGATGCACATGGATTAGAGGGGCAAAGCTTTGGCATGGGAGGCACTCCTGAACATATTTTTCCGCGTCCTTAAACAGCGTCGGCCAGTAGTACCCCAACCTCAAGATCTTCCTTGCCACCGTGCTGGCTCCCTGGTGATTCCCGTTGGATCCTTCGTGTACCTCCCGAATCAAGTGATGACCATCTGCCCTTTCCACACACTTGAGTAAAGGTTGGAGATAGCCTCTTTTATACAGTTCCCCATTTTGAACCACATACTTAGGCGCCTTTACCCTTAGCTTCCTCGCCTGAGCTCTGTCTTCCGGGGATATTCCTTCTTCCAAATATGCCCTCATGGGGAGGATCCATGACTCCCCCTCGTTTACATACATCACCTGATCTTCCTCCTGATAACTCCTCCTTCCTTGAACTTCTATGTATAACATTTGGTTAGGCGCGGGCTTCAGCTCTGAGGAGGCCAATTTGCTTAGAGCATCTGTCTTACTGTTCTCCTCCCGGGGTATTTGGGTGAGGTTGAAGATTTTGAACCCAGCTATCAGAGGTTTCACCATCTCCAAGTATCTCTGTAAGCTCCTTTCCCGGGTTTCGTACTCTCTCTTCACCTGTTGCACCACAATTTGAGAGTCATTGTGTGCTGTCAACGCCCTAATCTCCATCTCTTTTGCTAGTCTCAATCCTGCAATCAAAGTTTCATACTCGGCCTCGTTGTTGGTTGTCTTGAAGGAGAACTGAATGGCGTAAGGGTATTCCTTCCCCTCCGGGCTAATCAGGAGTATCCCCGTTCCGCTTCTCCCGGAGTGCGCAGACCCATCTACGTACATCCTCCAGGTCGGGGTTATTTTTGCTTCAGGCATCTCCTCCTCCGTCTGTATCCTTGCTTCCGATTCTACCAGGAAATCGGCTAAAGCCTGCCCCTTGATGAGCTTTCATAGCTCGTACCGAATTTCGTACTCCCCCAGTTCTATGGCCCACTTCATCATTCTCCCTGAGGCTTCAGGTTTGAGCATGACCTGCTTGAGCGTGTAGTTGGTAAGCACTGTTATGGGATGACCTTGAAAGTAAGGCTTAAGTCTCCTCGAGGCATGTACCAGCGCTAAAACCAACTGCTCCAGCTCAGTATGCCGGGTCTCTGCCCCCGGAGTGCCCTGCTGATAAAGTAAATTGGATGCTGCTTTCCTCCCTCTTCCTTTATCAGCACGGCGCTCACTGCTTCCCGGGACGAAGTTATATACAGCAGAAGCTCCTCCCCGAGGATTGGCTTCTTTAGGGTAGGCAAACGTTGAAGGTGCTCCTTCAAGCTCTGGAACGCCATTTCACACTCCTCCGACCATTCAAACGCCTTAGCTTTCCAGAGTATGCTGAAAAAAGGTAGTTGTCTCTCGGCCCCTTTTGACAAGAATCGACTAAGGGCCGCGAGGGACCTGTCAAGCGTTCCACTTTCTTTACTGACTTATGGGAGGTCATCCTGGTTATAGCCTCAACCTTCTCCGGGTTGACGTCGATTCCCCGGCTCGACACCATGAATCCTAGGAACTTCCCCGCTCCTACTCCTATGGTACTCTTCGAGGGGTTTAGCTTTAGATTACTCTTTACCAGCTTTTCGAACATCTCCTCCAGATCATTCAGGAATGCTCCGTATGTCCTGCTCTTCACTACCATGTCGTCTACATAGACCTCCATGTTTCGACCCACCTGATCCTTAAAGAGTTTGTCCACCATCCTCTGATAGGTAGCCCCGTCATTCTTCAATCAAAAGGGCATTTTCTTATAGCAGAAGACTCACATGTCTGTGATGAAGGAAGTTTTCGCCTTGTCCGTCTCCGCCATCTGCACCTGGTGGTAGCCCTTGTGCGCATAGAAAAAGGCCAACACTGGGTACCATGCGATTGCTTCCGCCAGTTGGTCCAGGTTGGGGAGAGGGTAGCTATCTTCCGGACAACATTTTTTCAGGTCCGTAAAGTCGATACACATACGCCAGCTCCCGTCATGATTTTTTACCAAGACTGGGTTGGCTATCCACTCCGGGTATATGATCTCCTCCACAACTCCAGCCTTCTTCAATTTCTGCACCTCACTTCTTATAAACTTCGCCCTCTCCGGTGCCAAGGGCCTCTTCTCCTGCCTGATAGGCTTGGTAGTCGGACTTATATTGAGCTTGTGCACCCCAAACTCAGGGAGTATCCCCACCATATCTCCTGGGCTCCATGAGAAGACTCCCTGATACCTAGCCAAAAGTTCCTTCAACGCTCTCTTCACCTCCTTCGGAAGATTCTTTCCTACCGTGACCATCCCCTTATCTCCTACTTGCATCTCTTCCACCTCCTAGCGGGAAGTATCTCCATGCACTGCCCCCACCACCTTCTTTGCATCCAACACTTCCATCATCATACAACTCCTTGCTACTGTTTGGCTTCCCCGGATCACCGCCACAACTTGTGCAGTGGGGAATTTCATAGTAAAAAGGTATCGGAAATTCACGGCCCTTGCCCCAACTGATTGAAGCATGAGACGAACATGATCTCGACACTACTGCCATCGTCCACAAACACCCTCTTGACCGTGAAACCTTCAATTTCTGCAGTTACCACCATTGGATCGGAGTGAGGTACCTGAGGCGGCGCTGCATCTGCCTCGGAGAAAGTGATGGTCTCGCTGGGTCGAAATCTTTCCCCCTGAGTCTCCCCCGGAGGGACATAACGGGTCCGAGCCCGGATAGCTGAAACTGACTGACATGCCTCTCCTATCTCCCCACTTATCACATTGATCATTCTGTTGGGCACCGGGGCTAGCTCAACCGCTTGGACTGGGACAACGGCTATGACGGGTCGGGCCAGGGCCCGGTTCCCTTGGGGCCTTCCGTTTTCCCTCCCGGGATTAGGTCTTTACTTCCTCCTAGGCTGATCCCGCACCTGGTGCTCCTTCTTCGCCTCCACCACCACACAGTTCCTTAGCTGCCCCCTTTCTGTTAATTTCTCAATTTCGTTTCTCAATCCTCTGCATCCCTCCGTAGTATGCCCGTATGACTTGTGATAGGCGCACCACTTGTCCAAATTTTCTTTAGACTGGGTCCCCTGGATAGGCGGCGGGTCAGGGAACAGATCTTTATGAATGGCATGGATCTCCGTTCGGGACTTGCTTAGTGGGGTGAAACTATCCGCTCTTGCACGGATCGTCGGTGTTGGGTCTAGATCCCTCCTGCTTGGTTTCGGCACCCTCCTTATCTCTACCTTCTCTGCAAGGAACCCGTCAGACTCTTCCTTTCTCTTCCTGGTGGCGTCATTGATCGCATAAAATAACTGCACCGCCATCTGGAGGGTGTGAAAGGTTTCCGGGATATTCTCCATCAACTTTTGGAACAACACTTCGTCCCTTAATCCATTTATAAACCCACTTATCACTGTTTTCTCCTGCTGTTGCATGTCCATGACCTTCATACTATCATCCATGTACCTCTGGTAGTACTCCGTAGGTCACTCGGTGGCCTTCTGCCGGGTAGCAAGGAGCTCAGTCAGCTACTTCCCTTCCTCCTTCAACCTGGCATACCTGAACAGCATGGCCTTTGAAAAATCATTGTAGTCTTTAAGGCTCTCTCTAGGTAGAGAGTCAAACCATAAGAGGCAGTTTCCCCTTAGGCAGCAACCCACCAGCTTGCATCTCAGTTCCTCCGGCATATCCCTTGACACCATTAAATTCTGGTAGGTTCTGACAAACTCCTCAGGGTCCGTCTCTCCGTTGTACGAAGGGATGCCTTCCGGGACTCGAAACCCCAGCGGCCACGGGTATGCCAAGACCCTATCTTGCCAAGGTCCCCCCCCCATCCCGAAATTCGGGAGAAAAGATGGTGGAAATGTAGAGGAGCTCATATGCCCTTGTATCCTCTGCGGCTCCGTAGCTCCATCCAGGTCAATAACCTCCCTATGCGGTTCCTAAGAGGGACCTGGTCCCCGGCTCGCCGGTTCACTCCTTCCCGGGCCCCGGGTGGAGAGTATCCATTGATGATATAGCTCCTTGTTGGCCCTCATGAAGTCCAACACGGACAACTGCTCCGTCCTTACCAACGCCTGCTCCTCCTCCCAGGACTCTGGCCCCCGGGCGGTCGGGTTCTCTTCTTCCGGGGGTTCAGGCTCCTCCGGTCCTCTCTTAACTCCTTCTTCTGATTCCGCCCCATCAGAGGCAGTCTCCACGTGACAGTCATGTGGCACTCCCGCTTCTCGCCGGTGTCTCGCCTCAGCTTGCAACTGCCTGAGGGTCACATTGTCTTCCGGGAGAGGGGCGGTTATCCCCCGGGGGTACGACATTCTTCCGTGGCCTTCCTGGCCCTCTCATCACTGGCTCCATCTCATGAAGGTTGAAACTTAGTCGGTCCCACCGGGCGTGCCAATTTGATGCTACTCAACTTCGCAACTGGCCCGGGCCTCCTTCAACGGGGGTCTTCTGGAGACCTACAAAACAGACCTCGGGGATACCCAGAGGTAGCTACTCCGGTGTGATGATGAGATGGGGGAAGTAGAGGTAGGGAAAAACGTACGGAATAACTCTCAATAAGGTGTAGAGAGATATAAGTCACATACATGATTCACTATTTGACGCTAGTATTTATAGTAGAGGCTTCCTGCATAAGATAAGAGTGAGGACCACTCCAGCTTGTCGCTTTCCCTGTCTCTTTCTCTGGACGGATGCTCCCGCCTGGCGGGGGATCCATTATCTTCCAGGTTGGGTCGAGAATGATCCTTCGGGGCCCAACCGAGTGCCTGGGCCGATATTATCATTGAGAGAGTTTGAGACACAAATCGCCTCTTGACCTCATAGCCTTAGGATGGAACAAATGTTGACTCCAAACCTTAGACTCTCCAAAGAATAGATACTGCTGATGTTTGTATATTTTTTGCAAGTTCGCTGGACACCTCAAAGCATCCACTACTGGCCCTGGTGTTTCTATCCATCATCCCTAGTGGGGAACTGATCATCTTTCTGCACAGATGATGAGTTCAGAGGCTATCTCCACCATTTATCATGATCCTCATTCTGCACTGGAACATGGCCTCTAACTGATTTTATCTCTGGCCCTTTCTGGCCTATAATAGCTATAGAACATATTTTTTTATGCCATAATTTCTCCCCTTCGACAGTCTTGTGAGTCGCCTGAAAACGCAAGCTAACATGTTCCAGGGGTGTGTTTATGGTATTCTAGTTCTTGCCTTTTACAGGCCTCATCCATTCTTTTGATAACAAATGTAGTATTTTGCTATACCAGCTCTTCCCCTTAGAGTTTTAGTTATGCTCTACTTTGTACAATCCGTGACTAAGCTCTTGAGGTTATCATTCCTCAATTTTATTTTTATATTGCTGGCCTGGGGAAGCCAAATAAAATGTCCCTCCATCTACAAGATGGTTTAATCTAAAAAAAAAACTTCATAGCCTTTTTAAAAGCATTATATCCTCAATTGTTTTTTTTTTTGGTTGGGAAAGTAATCTGCAAACGTTAACTTCCATTGATGTGTAAAATTACTAAAATACCAATGACGTTCTTCTAGTGATTGAAACTAGTGGCGTTCTAATTATAATTGTACAAGTGAATCTTATCTTAAATATTGCTAAGATTTTGATAAAATGCTGGTTGTAGTCCAAAGATGAGGTACTCTAATTTTATCCTCAAAATTATATGCTCTCTACGACTTTTTCCTGGAGATGATATATTAGTGTTGAGTTTGTATCTAGTTTACTTAATGATTGTTACAAAATGTAACAAAAAATAACGAAAAAAAAGAGGAATTCATCTACCCAAATTATTTTAACAGAAACACATTTTAGTTAGATTATATTTGTAGTAATTAAATTAATTTTTTTGGAAAGTAGAAAAATCTCATTCATGCTACTAGAAAACGTCCAGAATCATTTGGCAAGAGAAACTCTAGAGCTGTATCCCAATTCCTTCTAACATTTGAACCATTCTTTGCAAATGAAGCAAGATAATAGGCTAAGTATGTTCTCCTATCTCTAGGGATCCAACATGGATTGCAGAAACCTCCCCTAAGTAACAATCTTCGGATCTCTTCAATTAGCTCCACACAGCTAAGAGTTACAGACTCCAGTTCCCAAACCATACGAACAATACTTAGGCAGTCGCTTACAAATGATGGCGCATCCAACCCAAGGTCATCGACCAATCCTATAGCAGCTCGCAGTGGCAACCCCTCTGCATAACACGAATCAGTGATACCCTGGAATTTTATAGTCAATGTTGGATAGAAGTGTCATTCTATTGTAGCACTATGACCCCAATGCCTACAATACTCTCCTTGATCCTTGCATCGAAAAGCATCCTTGGACCGTTTGGTAGTGGCCGAAGAAGCGAGTTCTCCATTAGGTCTTCGACGTTCTTTCAGGCCACTGGTTTGCATTCTGAAACGAACGTAGGTTTACGCTACTGAAGCCGCCAAGTATTATGGTCTCAACTTTCGATCTGTGAACAGCCTGCTATTAAGTTGCATCCATATTCCATCACATAACATTAGAATTAGCTTAGCCATCTTCGAGTCGTTACTGATGAGAAATTCCTTAAACCATTGCTAAAATGTTGGATTGGAATTTATTTGTTCACTGGCGATTATGGTGTGTGACGGTCTTTGGTTTAAGCGGAATAAGCAGATATTCGAGCAAAGCATATTGTGTCAACCACTATGGCCGCGGGGGTGGTGGCGAACTTGAGGAATTACAGGAATGCTCAACAATGGAGGAAGAGTCGTCGAGTTCTTTGTTGTCGCAGACGTTGCTGAGACCGCCGGATCCTATTCAGACAAATTTTGACGCGGGAATCTTGAATGGGAATGCTAGAGTAGGGGTGTGGCCCTTGATTTGGAAAGGAACTTTATACAGGCCGTAGCACGGAGAATCCCAAATGTCAGTGACCCGACACTTGCAGAATGCGTCGCTCTCGAGGAAGCTCTTATTCTAGCGGTAGAGATTAACCAGCCGTCGTTAAAGCTCGTGGGGGACATTGTTCATGTAGTTCAGATGGTTCATCAGGAAACAAACTATTATATGCAATGCATAGAGACGATTCAAAGGCTACAAGGATTATTAGAGAATATCAACTACATAGGTCCTTTTTTGGGTTCCCCGTAGTGAGAATTTTGTAGCACATTCTCTAGTTAATTATACCAAATCGAATCCCCTGTTGTATGATTCTTGGGTGACATCCCCAAGTTCCTTATCATTCGTTTCTGGACGATTCGAGGATTTTGAAGTTGAATGAAGTAATTACCATTTCTTTTTTAAAGTAAAATTTTGCCACGAGAGTATTTAACTTTTATCACAATTTGCTACACATATATACAGTATATATATTTTTTCCTTCAAATTGTTTTACAATCATTTTTCTCATAAATGTACATACTTCTAAAACTCATTATTAACTTTATTATTTATTCAATTTCTTATATATTTAAATATTTCTTTTCATAACTAATACAAGTATTCTATTATTTATATATCGTATTAAAATTACCGATACAGTCTATTGTAAAACAGCTACAGAAAGAGGGAGACAAAATGTGGTGATTTCCCGGTGTAGCGCGGCCACGAGCTTATTAAGCAGTGTTTATTACTACTTTAGCAGCTTGTTCCGTTGTTCGTGTCGGTGAAGTTTCATGGGTTAAAACCAAAAAAATCAAGTACGGATTATTTACATTTTTGGTAGGGTAAACTTTCCAGTCAAATCTTACTCTTTTGAGGGTGCAGTCAATTTTAATCCTTGTCAGTGCCACGCATATATATGCTGCAACTTTTATCCAAAAAAGACGTGTGCAAGGGGATTTCTTTTTCTTCCTCATTCATGCACCCACTTTTGTTCACAATATTATTTGGTATATTTAAGCCTTGTTATCTAGAGATTATTTGAAAATTTTTTAGTTCAGATGAGTTCAGATAAAGTTTTTTAAGTTCAGATGAGTTAAGTTCAATAAACTTAGTTAGTTTTCATATAAGTTAAGTTCAGTAAACTTATTTGTATTTTAGTTCATTTCAGTTTAAATCAGTTCAATATTTTTATATTTTTTCATGTCAATTCAGTTCAGTTCTGTTCAATATTGTATATTATAATAATTTAAATAATGCTAAAAATATTTTGTGATTTTACTATCATGCGTCGACCCTCTTCTTTGAGCTTAATTGTTCATATCAGTTCAGTTCAATTCCATTCAGTTTAGTTCAGTTTCAATATCTTTATATTTTTCATGTCAATTCAGTTCAGTTCAGTTCAATATTGTATATTATTATAATTCAAATAAAGCTAAAAATATTTTGTGATTTTACTATCATGCGCCGTAGTCGTAGACCCTCTTCTTTTGAGCTTAATTGGTCATATCAGTTCAGGTCAATTCCATTCAGTTTAGTTCAGTTTCAATATGATTTGATGAAATTTAGATTAATTTAGTCATACCAATTCTTTTTTTCTTCAAAACATTAATTTCACTTCAGTTCAGTTCAGATCAGTTTAGTTCAACAACAATATAATTTGATGCAATGAATTAAGGTTAATTTATTCATACCGATTTTTTTCAACGCATTAATTTTTACTTCGATTCAGTTCAATTTAGTTTAGTTTAGTTCAGTTTAGTTCTGTAAAATATAATTTGAGGAAATTAAGGTTAATTTTGTTATACCAATTCAATTCAGTTTATCTAAATCAGTGCAACTCAGTTCAGTATACTTTAATATTAAATGTATTATGTTATATTTAGATTAATAAATTTCAAATATATTGGAAATGATCATATATTTTAGTTAGTTTCAATTTAGTTCAGTTCAATTTATCTATATATTTCAATTCAGCTCAGTTTTTAAGTTCAAATGAGTTCAGCTAATTTTTTTAAGTACAAATGAGTTCAGTTCAGATAAAGTTTTTTAAGTTCAAATGAGTTTAGATAAAGTTTTTAAAGTTCAGATTAGTTCAGATAAAGTTTTTTAAGTTCAGATGAGTTCAGATACAGTTTTTAAGTTCAGATAAAGTTTTTTTAGTTCAGATAAAGTTTTTTAAGTTCAGATGAGTTCAGATAAGTTCAAATAATCTCTAGAGAACAGGATCTTAGTACTAGAAGAAGTGGATTTTCTGCAAAATATAAATTAAAACGAAATTAAAAAATTCCATATAAAAATTGAACTGAGTTTGAACATAAATACAAAGTCTTGGGTGAGACCGTCCTACCATAAGCTTATGGTAGGACGAATGATAATACATGTGTTTAATAGATTTGTTCATGTGTTTAACAATTTTGTTTGCTATAAGCTGAGTTCATGTGTTTGACAGATTTGTTCTTGTGTTTCACAATTTTGTTTGCTATAATCTGTAACAATGTGTAAATGAACTAACAAAGTTGTGAAACACATGAACAAATCCATTAAACACATGAACTATCATTCGTCCTACCATAAGCTTATGGTAGGACGGTCTCACTCAAGACCTTCTCGAACATAAATTAAGCATAGTTAAAAAAATAAAATTATAAACAAAAATTAAATTAAAAATCATCAGATCAACTCACAAGTTTAAACAATCGGGACTAAATCGTCATCAAACAAGGTTACGTATACAACATTTTTGGCAATCGGCATAAGTCACCGATGCATATAACGGATGACGACGGATTAACGGCGCCACCTAAGCTGCTTTGAAAAAGCCCTCCATTTCGTAAATAATTTAAAAATCATCATGTGATCATTTAGTATTCCTTAATATTCCCGAATGCTCTTTCATTTCCTCCATTTTTGTTGGTTTCTAATTTGCATCCAAAATCAGAAGTTTCAAGGAATCAGAGGTAGGAGTGGTTATTTGTCCT
Organism: Cruciata laevipes; assembly: GCA_963678965.1. Taxonomy (NCBI): domain Eukaryota; kingdom Viridiplantae; phylum Streptophyta; class Magnoliopsida; order Gentianales; family Rubiaceae; genus Cruciata; species Cruciata laevipes. The sequence goes on from OY787637.1 coordinate 7,048,962, forward strand.
TGTCACTATTATATTACAGTGAGCTATTGCATTTAGTGTCACTGCAATTGGGTTTTCTTTAAAATTTTCAGGTGGTCGAAAATAGCTATGGTGCGTGAGAATGGAGGAACAGTGGGTTTTCTTGGATTGGATGAAGTTAGTTTGGAATTGGCAGCTTCTCTTCTGAAGTCTGGCTACCATGTCCGGGCACTTGAGGTTTGACCCTTTATTTTCTCAGTGCCTTCTAGAATTGCCATTTACAGTGATAAAAAAATGCATTACATGATTCTGGATAGGCATCTATCGAACAGATTGCCAAAGCACTTACCTTTTCAGTTCTTGATAAGTAGAGTTTATGGCTTAGTTAGTGTATCTTAAATATGAGGTTGCAAAGAGCTCGGGCTTGTTGTTTAAATGGTCTGAAAGAAATTACATACTTGATGTAGATGATTGATTTCCAATCAATAAGTAGCTGATTTGAAAATTTTGAACAAGTTATTTCCATTTAGGTAATTAAGAGAGGATTAGGACCTGCAATAGCAGCATAAATGTTAGGATCAAATTTCTTCAGTGAAAGGTCATTGGCTGAATGTGCGACTGCATTTTCATTTGTGTGTATAGACAATGATGTTTTCTTGATTTGTTATCAAACATGAAAAGGGACTATAAAAAACATGGAGTGCATAACTGTTGAACTATGTAAACATATGTATTTTTTTAGCATCTCAATTAACTGATTTAAACATACTTTTGCATTTTCGGAATATTATTTGTGGTCTCATTGACTTTGTTAGCAGATGGCTGGTCCCTTGGTGGATGAGTTTTCTAAGTTTGGGGGTAAAGGATGTGGAAATGATTCGGAGATGGGCAAAGGTAAAATTAATTCGTTGTTGCCTGTATTCTAAGAGCTCACAACCATTAAAATGACTCATGCAATAAATAGATTTTGTTTGTTTGTTTGTTTGTATTAATCTTACCTAACAATATTCCGAGGCTCATTAATTTTTCCTTGCAGGTCTTGAAGCTTTGGTCATCTTAATATCTCGTAGTGATCAGATGAGTGACATCATTTTAGAGCATCAAGGCATTTTTAAAGGTTCCTATATCTTTCTCATTTGCAGTAAAAAAACCATAGTTACTTACCTTTGATTTTTTCTTATTCAGTTAATTTCAACCATTCTTGTGGTATCCCAGGTTTGGAGAAAAATGCAACTATTATTTTGCATGCAGTTCAACCGCTGTTGGATCTGGAGAAGTCAGAGAAGATTCTGACGGGTATTATTTTTTCCTTTTGGCCTTTTTCTTGTAATGACTCTTTTAAATATCGTTTTTATGTCTAGGTGGGATGATAGACATCGGTTGCAGATGCTTGAGTAACTATATTAGAGAACCATATCAGGAATTTAAGTTTTCTAGTAACTAGCATTTGTTCTTGTTCTCATTTTCCTGAACTTATCCTTAATGTTTCAAGAATACTGTTGTTATGGAAGTGATGCTTGTGTCTGCCAGGGTGAAGTTAGAAAATTTGTACTGCAATTTTTTTTTATTTAATATATTATGATGCATTGATAATATGGCCTCCGAATATGATCAGCACAGAGTAATTAACTAACTAAACTGGTGTGAGTACATATTAATTCGCAACTTTTGGTTACTCTATCATAGTTGTATTTCTGTTATATTTTGAAAAATATCCTGATCCCAATATTACACACGGGTATTGCCTGAAAATATTTGGACAAGTTCATGAATAAATATACATGCACAGATTTTGCTTCAAAGCATTATGTTATGAAAGAGAAAAGTAGATATTGTGTGAGCTAGAATATCTTCAATATATAAAATTGATAAGTGACCTTAATTGGCACGATCTTCTATTTGCATCATTTATATTCTGTATTCAGTTCATTCTCATTTTCATGGCCTGTATATTGTTGCAGATGATTATTACAGCCACTCCATCATTGACATTTCTGTCTCTAGAGCTGTCTCAGACAATATGAATGGAAAATTGGTGGTATAGAGTAGAAGCTAGCTTTCTATAATCGTTTCTCCCTTATCCCCCGAGGAGAAATTGCTAATTCTTGTCATTTGCATAATGTTCAGATAATATCCTCAGGAAGGTCAGAGAACATACACAGGGCATGGCCAATTCTTTCCGGTAAAATCTGAAACATAACAATTCTGCTAAGAATTGGCCATTCTGCTAATTCTTGTGAAATTTCTCTTTTCTATATTCAAACTATAACAAAATTCATTGTTGGATAATTTCTAATTCAATGCTTGGTGTCTGATCTTGTCTACTATGGACAGCTATGAGTGAAAGGCTGTACACTTTTGATGGTGAGCTTGGAGCCGGCAGGTTTGATTTTCTATTTGCCTAGTTATTCTGGGTCTGGGCTAGGCTTTATATAAATTTTTTGTGCTTTAGATTAAATGATTATTTGGCTATGATATCAAGTTCTATTAAATTTTAATGTTACTTTAGAAACTCATGTAGTCCTTGCTCTTTCTTTTCAGTAAAACTAAACTGGTGATTGAACTTCTTGAGGGAATTCATTTTATTGCTGCCATTGAAGCCATATCTCTTGGTACCCAGGCTGGGATTCATCCATGGATAACTTATGACATAATTTCAAATGCTGCTGGAAATTCATGGTGATGCATTTGTAGTGAATGAGTTGCAACATTGCTGGTTCTCAGTACTTTCCATCCTAAATAATTTCTCTCCAAATATTTAGGGCATTCAAGAATTATCTTCCCCAGCTATTGAGGGGAAATCAAACCAAACATCATTTTCTCAATGCTCTGATTCAAGATGTGGTAATGTTTCTCTTATTTTTGAGGTGGTACAAGAACGTACTCAAATGTTTTTGTGGTATTGTCTGTTTATGATTTTTTTTCTGCAATCCTAATCGATGTGTTTTTTTTCCCATTTAGGGGTCAGTTTTAGACATGTCGAAATCGCTTATCTTCCCAGTTCCACTTTTAACCGTGGCTTATCAGCAGCTTATAGCAGGTCAGTCCATCTAGAGTTTGTAATATTCAACAAGCTAGGTAATTGATGCCATATCTTCATTGCAGGATTCTCATCTGGAAGGAAAGATGACGAGGACGCTACATTAGTGAAGGTTGTTGCTGGATACGACCTAATTGCTCATTGCTTTTGCTACGAGTTTACTCTATGTTTATAGTTCTAACTTATTATCTTCTACAGGTGTGGGAAGATATCTATGGGGTCTCTATCCGTGATGCTGTTAATGCAAAAGGTTATGATCCTGAAGAGATTGCCCGTCAAATTTCTGCCAAGTCAGAAAATGTGAAGCGAGTCGGTTTCATTGGTCTCGGAGCTATGGGATTTGGCATGGCAACTCACCTACTGAAGTCAAACTTCTCTGTAGCTGGCTTTGATGTAATGTTCCCTACTTTACATTGACTCCTTATTAGCTTGTTCTTGCCTAAAGCCTAGGACAAAAATATTACTAACTAATACATGTTTCCATTTTGTTATTATCGGGCATTCTTACATAATTGTTGGAATTTACTCTGTTTGATTGTAGGTCTACAAACCTACACTATCTCGATTTGCTAATGAAGGTGGCTTGATTGGAAGCTGCCCAGAAGAAGTATCACAAGGTGATTGAAGCTCTCAACACTTCCTATCCATGTTCTCCCATATAGGAAAATCCTTGATATTCTTTCCAATTCGTAAAGATATCCTCTTGCTAAGATTATGAATTTTTTTAAGTATATTGTGTTACTGAATAGTGGGGCAGCTTAATAGCATGACTGTAATTGTCTTTATGTGGTCATAGTAATTGTCATGAAATTTTCTGTTTTCTCCCTTTTGTTACTATAATTTTCAAAGTTATTATCCTTCCGTCCTCTAGAAAGTTTAATCAGGCTTAAACTATGAACTTCAACTTAGTTGATGAACATTAAACATATGATTCTCCTTTAGATTGACAAACCAGGGTTCAGTTCAAAACTGAAATTTATGCGAGTTTAGGCTGACATCTCTGGGCAATGTTTCTGGCATTTATAATGTGTAGATGTGGATGTACTCATAGTAATGGTTACAAATGAATCTCAAGCTGAATCCGTGCTCTATGGTGAAGGTGGTGCTGTGTCAGGTACCACTTTTCTAGTGTCTCATCTCAGCTAAAGTTTTCAAGTAAGAATAAATGACATTGTTATATTGCGTTTATGTAGCTCTTCCATCCGGAGCTTCTATCATTCTTTCTTCCACTGTTTCCCCTGCATTTATAAGTCAGCTGGAGCGGCGTTTGCATAGTAAGTTATTTCGTCACTGGATCAGACTGTTTTAGTCATGCATGTTTTATCTTTTCAATACCATGAAACATAAGAATTTAATATATCTCTTTAATTGATCATGTATACCATTTCTCTTCCCTCTATGACATAATAATCTGATTGCAGTCATGACTTGAAATGTCTTATTATTTTGGTACTTGTGCTTTGCAACCGAACTTATAGCAGTTTTATGTACACAATTTTATCAATTTTTTGTAGATGAGGGAAAGAATCTGAAGTTAATTGATGCTCCTGTATCTGGTGGGGTCAAGCGTGCTGCTGACGGAACATTAACAGTGAGGATATTTTTCTTCCTATTCTCACATGATGATAAAATTTTATTCATGTTAACATAGGTATTTGTTTCTGAAAACTGAACTGGGAAATTTTTATGGTAGATTATGGCATCAGGCACAGAAGAAGCTCTTACCCATGCTGGTTCAGTTCTTTCAGGTTGGTAACGAAAGATAACAGTTCAAGCTATAACGCAATTCTGGTTAATGAATTTCGAATGTAACTGACTTTTGAATGATTAATGGTACAGCCCTGAGTGAGAAGCTGTATATAATCAATGGAGGTTGTGGGGCCGGAAGGTACTTTCAGAAGGCTCTCTTTAGACCCATTTAGTATGATGATTATGTTTTGATATGATAATATTAATCTTGGAGGTTAGGAGGTATTATATTCTCTCAATTAATTTGCCATCATACAAGCACTCGTAACTCTATTTAGTAGTTTATCGGGGTCAGGTATGCCTAATAATCTGATCATTTTGGTTTTACATATTTTGTATCCTAGTGTTGTGAAGATGGTAAACCAACTGCTCGCTGGAGTGCATATTGCAGCAGCAGCCGAGGCAATGGCATTCGGGGCTCGACTGGGCCTAAATACCAAATTGCTATTTGATGTCATCACAGACAGTAAAGGAACATCTTGGTAGGCGTCATATATTTCATGTTAAATTCCACAGATAGGCTTAGATATCTGCTTGTTAAAGTGGAACATATTGCTTTAACCTTGTGATGAAATGACAACAGTTAATGTGTAAGTACATAGTAAACTATTTGCTATCTTACAAAGACAATGCTTTAAATTTTAAATCCATTAGCCCTTGGAAAAGGTCTAAACTGTGGTTTTATGACACAGGATGTTTGAAAATCGTACACCTCACATGTTGCAAAATGACTACACACCATTGTCTGCCCTGAATATCTTTGTGAAGGATCTGGTAAGAGTGATACCCTCCATAATAAATAAACCTATTGTATGTGCTCCTTTTTATCATAGGAGACTAATATTTGTTTGTTAAAGGGCATTGTTTCTCGGGAGTCCTCATCACGGCGTGTTCCACTTCATGTTGCTAATGTTGCCCATCAGTTATTCTTGGCAGGTACACCAGTCGTCATAAAGTTGTAACAATAATATTAAAAAAAACTGTTATAGCTAGATTGCTGACATTTTATCAAGTCAATTCTCCCAACTTATTCTATCTTTATTTTGTGAATAGTTATATTTTCATGGCAAGCACTAATATTTGAGCAACTCAACTATACGTTCATTTAGAGGCTCGATGAGGAACTTGATTCTTTTTTCTGTCCAGGTTCTGCTGCAGGATGGGGCCGTCTCGATGATGCTTCTGTTGTGAAGGTCTGAACTTTCTGCTGCCAATATTTTTTTTTTCTTTTTTCCCACTTTCTGCTAGAGTTTTAGTTCAAATGCGCTCATTCAATACTTATTTTCGGAAAATGTGCTCATATGATAAGTGAATTAGCTTCTAAAAAATAAATAACAGAAACAGGTGAATTACAATAACTGCCTAAAAGCTTTGTGAAATTTTGAAATAAATTACGTGATTATGAAATCACAAAATCAAACTTAGAGTTAGTTGATGCACCTGTATTCATTTTGTACTTTTATTAAACTTTAATGTCGTTGTCACTTGTCAATCATTAGAAATTTTTAGGATTGAGAAAAATCTAATTCAAACTGGAAGTTTTTATCTTATTTAAAATGATTGTTCACAGATCCTGCCTGCTGCTAACGCACGCGCATCCAAAAATGTCAGAGTATCTTAAGCTTTTTTTATTTATGGAAAGCCATATTAGGTAAATTTTCCAAAAAATTATTTCTTAAAAGCAGAATCTAATTAGATAAACACATTTTGTACTAATGTTGTGAAGTTCTTTCTTTACTTTGAATTTCTGTATATTTTGGTTTTCTTATAAATTTTTAAGCAAGACTTATGCATTCTCTTTAAAGTTTTTTTGCTTTCTGGAATATGTGTATACTCTATTGACATACTGTATACATGGGACTTTCCACTTCTTTAAAAGGAAAATTCATACCATATGTCAAAAAATCTTAGGGACAATTTGGTCCACATAATATTCCCCCTTAAATGGGGCAGTGTCCATTAATTGTTAAGTAAGTCAGGGGTGAAGTGTAAAAGGCTATTTGAAAAATAGTTGTGTTCTCAGGTATGATTTTGTAATGTACCCAAGAAAGAGGCAATCACCTGCTTAGCCTTAATGCTATAATTTTTGATGAAGACTCAATACCAGATATAAACAGTGATTTGAAAAGATTTGTAAGATATGGTGCATATTATAGTGAAAATATGTTCTAACATTTCAAATGAGGAGTAAAGATAACATTTTGAGCTTGATGGGCGTAGGTTTACGAGACACTTACTGGAGTTAAGGTGGAGGCCTGTGTTCCAGTCATGAGTAAAGAACTCACCCTGCAGTCTCTTCCTTCTGAATGGCCCGTGGACCCCATTGATGACATACATATGCTTATTGAGAAGAGTTCAAAGACTTTGGTAGTGCTGGATGATGACCCAACTGGGACTCAAACTGTTCATGATATTGAGGTTTTGACTGAATGGTGAGTTTTGTATGCTTCAGATAGTGTTAAGGTTTTGCAATATGATAGTGTTACACTGTAATCTTGTTTGGGTAAAAATTAGGAATGGAATTCAAATGTACTATCCGATCCTTTTTTTGCATGACCTGAATATCATAATTGAGAAGAAAAGAAGCGCTATTTTTAGGTTTTTGACGTATGCCTTCATTTGCTAAATATCATTGTAGGAGTGTTGAATCCCTCGTTCAGGAATTCGAGAAGCGACCCAAATGCTTTTTCATTTTGACGAATTCCCGTGCACTGAGCTCTGAGAAGGTAAACCCTCCTCTCTTTTAGATCATAAATTCCCCTCTTCAAAAACAGTTTAAGCACTTCTTTATACAGAATAGGATATGAATTTTTATTGTTGAGATCTCTTCTGCGCAGGCTAGTAGCTTGATCAAAGAAATTTGTTCAAATGTGTCTGCTGCATCCAAGTCAGTCAAAAACACTGACTTTACAATAGTTCTGAGGGGTGATTCAACCCTACGAGGACATTTTCCAGAGGCAAGGATCAACAAAATTTGCACTCTGTTGACTGTAGAAGTTCTTTTGAATATCCATTAAATGGTGCCTTGTTTCTATCTGATGTCCAGGAACCAGATGCAGCTGTTTCTGTATTGGGAGAAATGGATGTATGGATAATATTGCCATTTTTCCTAGAAGGAGGCCGTTATACCATCAATGACGTGCATTATGTTGCAGACAATGACAGGTTTGACCATACTTCATGTACAATAATACTGCTGAATTATCAAACACCAACTCTGTACTGAACATGAAGCTGTTACATGCAAGATAAACAATGCTATATTGGGCATGAACCCACACTTGCAAACCAATAATCTAATTACTTGTTAGTTAATCTCATCATCAAACAATTAGACTTAAAAGCATAGAAAGTAGAAACTATTGGTTTAATTACCAATGAACAACTTACTCACGTGGTTTGTTGTCCTATAGGCTTGTTCCTGCTGGAGAAACTGAGTTTGCGAAAGATGCTTCTTTTGGTTACAAGTCCTCTAATCTCCGAGAGGTACAACATTTAATTATGAATTTGAAGAAAATCAGTTTTCAATGTGGATGTGTGTGCGTGTTTTTTTTTTCTGCTTTTCCTTTTGTAAACTTCAACATCAATGTCTTAGTGGGTAGAGGAGAAGACGGGTGGGCGTGTATCTGCTGGATGTGTTGCTTCTATTTCCATCCAGCTAATAAGAAAAGGTGGACCAGATGCTGTTTGTGAACATCTATGCAATTTGAAAAAGGTCAGACCTTTTTTTAATTATTTTTTGGATGACCTGGTATCTGTCCAGTTGAACGTACATGTAGTGGCTAGATGATACACCCTTGATTTTATTTTAAGATTTGAATTTATTTGAATAATTTCTAGCATCATATAGAGTTGTCAACTTGAAGTGTTCAGTACGTTAATGTTTCCATTGTGCTAAAACCCATCTTTACGAAACAGGGGTCAACTTGTATTGTTAATTCCGCTAGTGACAGAGACATGGCTGTATTTGCAGCAGGAATGATTCAGGTTCTATGTCTTTCACATTGTCCTTTATATTACTTGGTGCTTTAGCCAATTATACATATTGCTAGGAAACTTTAACTGGCTTTATTTAATGACTTAGATCTATATTATAGGCAGAATTAAAGGGAAGAAAGTTCCTATGCCGCACTGCTGCTAGCTTTGTTTCTGCAAGGGTTGGGATCATCCGTAAGGCTCCTATCATACCCACCGATATTGGCATTAAATGGTCAAGGGCTGGTGGGCTTATTGTTGTGGGCTCTTATGTTCCAAAGACAACAAAGCAGGTCAAGATGATTTTAGAATATGTACTCGCTTGACACTAATTGTAATTCTTGACCTTCATTAACAAAGTATTCCACTTTTCAGGTGGAAGAACTTAAATTACAATGCAGTCACCTCTTAAAGAATATTGAGGTATTATATACTTTAGGTTTTTGCTAATGGATGGAATAAATGCTACTATTCATTTTCCTGTCCAAGAAAACGTATGGAAAATGACAGCAGATAGACAATAAAGTGGGGACATGCATTTTACTCTTTCACTCTCTTTAATCGTCAGATGATCTGAAGTTTTTTTTATGTACTGGTAGATATCTGTTGATAAAGTAGCCATGAAGTCAACAGAGGAGAGGGAGGATGAAATCATTCGAGCAGTGGAGATGGCAGATGTGTATCTTAGTAGTTGTAAAGACACTCTCATTATGACTAGCCGGGAACTTATAACTGGAAATAGTGAGTGGCGTGCCAATTTTCAGGGCCTAGATTCACTTCTTAAAGCTTCATCCATTTAAAGAAGTTTCTGATCTTCCTTAAATTCGTGCAGCACCTAGTGAAAGTCTGGCGATAAATTTCAAGGTGAGCTCTGCCTTGGTGGAAATAGTTCAGCGGATAACAACAAGGCCTCGTTACATTCTTGCAAAGGTACTTTTGGTTCTTGCTTTACTGAGGAAACCATATTATCTATTGACCATTCTGCTTTCGTCTATCTTTAATTTGTAAGGAGTTTATTACATGAATTTTATTACGTCGTTGACAGACCTTTTGACTGGTCAAGGCAGTTCCTATTTAATTGCCAGATTTCAGAAATACATTCCTTGGCAAACTTTGATGTAACAAAAGGATATGAAATCCTATAGTAGCATTCAGATATCCTAAAGTTAATCTGAATGAGAGTTAAAGATGGATCTAGTAGCCTTCAAAATATGAAGCATCCTTAGCTTTTCTTAGTAAATTTTGAAATAACTCCCCAGATTTTTGAACCACATCAGCGTCTCTCTGCTTTTTTATAAAAAGAGAAAAGAGATAATGGACTTCAGAATTTGAAGAATCCTTAGTTTTGTATATTAAAATTTTGAAAGAATTCCCCAGTTTTCTTTAACCGTACTGGCCTTTCCTGGCTTTGAAAGTTCTATTTTGATAAGCTCTCACCTTTTTGGATGTGGTTTGGAAGTGAATACTTGCCCAAGATATTAAGTGCAGCTTAAAATATTATTTTCAGGTCCCTGAAAGAAAGGATGCTTTAATAAGAATACTAGAATTCTATTAAATGGGGATGGCCATCATTTATTATCTAAACCTAAGATTTTGTCGTAGGATTGTTGATATTGCTGAATCATAAGTTATGAAATAACTAAAGTTACTATGGTGCTACCTTCATAGGGAGGAATAACCTCTTCAGACCTTGCTACAAAAGCTCTGGGTGCAAAATGTGCCAAAATAGTAGGTCAAGCTTTGCCTGGTGTTCCCTTGTGGCAGCTTGGCCCAGAAAGCAAACACCCTGAAGTTCCATACATAGTGTTTCCAGGTAACTTCATGATTGTATTTGTATCCCTTGAATTTGCATTATGGAGTTCTTTTTTATCTATAATTATTGACTGAATGATTTCTCAGGGAACGTTGGTGATGCTAACGCTTTAGCCGAAGTAGTAAAACGGTGGACTCGCCCTGCAAGAAATGCATCTACTAAGGATCTTCTCCTTGTAAGAGATCACAGCAGCAAAAAAATTGCCACTGTTTCCTTTGCAGGAATATGACCTCTTTCATTTATAGAATGCAGAGAGAGGCGGATATGCTGTTGGAGCTTTCAATGTCTACAACTTGGAAGGAATTGATGCAGTTGTGGCTGCAGCAGAGGACGTAGGAAGTCCTGCTATTTTACAGGTTTGGAGAAAAATTTAACGGGTTTCATTGTTGCAGTATATTTGAATTTGATAACTGCTCGAGAAAAATACTTTTCAATGTAGTATCAACATATTGACCCGAAATGAATGAAACCATAGTTTTTTTGTGGACTCACATGTTCATTCAGGTTCTTCAATCAATTATAAACTGCTCCCTATGTGGTTTTTACAGATCCATCCCAGTGCTTTAAAGCAAGGAGGAAATCCCCTTGTAGCCTGTTGCATTGCAGCAGCCAAACAAGCAAGTGTAAGTAGAAACCAAGTTTTGGCCACTGTTTGGCTCTTTTAGTCTAATTCGTAAATAGGAGTTTACATCTTAGTTTTGACCTTGAAAACTTCCAAATAGGTACCCATTACTGTTCATTTTGATCACGGAGACTCAAAACGTGAGCTGTTGGAAGTTCTTGAGTTGGTGAGTATTAGAGCTTTTCATTCTATGGTAGTTACCAAAGTAAAGAACAATGATACCTTAAATCAACTGGTTACCGTGTTTATCTAGTTCGGAAGCAAGTAAGCAAAAGTGATTGTGTTATTGAAACAAACCTTGTCAGGGACTGGATTCAGTCATGGTTGATGGTTCACACCTTTCCTTTAAGGACAATGTTTCTTACACAAAATTCATCGTGGAGTCAGCACATTCAAAAAAATTGTTGGTAGAAGCTGAATTAGGAAGGTTGTCAGGAACTGAGGATGATCTAACTGTAGAAGATTATGAGGCTCGGCTCACAGATGCTAGCCAGGTTTGTCCTTGAAATGTCTGGCGCAAAACTCTATTGTTTTGAAAGGGTGTTATTTCATGTCATTATGTCTTTCTGATTATGTTATTCCAGGCAAACGAGTTCATTGACTCGACTGGGATAGATGCTTTGGCAGTCTGCATAGGAAATGTCCATGGAAAATACCCTGCAACTGGCCCAAAGCTCAGACTTGATTTACTTAAGGTCTACCATATAAATTCCATTCGTTTTCATCTTTATGTTCATTCCTCAATATTTTAAAACACCTATTTTGCGACGTGCTTCAATTTTTACCTCTGCTATATATGCAGGACCTGTCTGAGCTGACTTCAAGAAAGGGTGTTCATCTCGTGCTCCATGGAGCTTCCGGGTTACCCAAGGAACTCATTGAGGTAATATTGGACTTGAATTTCAACTTACAATGATTACTCCTTGCCATCTTATTAATGCACGAGATGATGGTTCACAGGAATGTATCAAGTTGGGAGTGAGGAAGTTCAATGTCAACACGGAGGTGCGAAAGGCGTACATGGAATCGCTAAGCAGCAGCTCTACGAAAGACTTGATCCAACTCATGAGTGCAGCAAAGAAGGCCATGAAAGCTGTAGTTGCAGAGAAGATGCATCTCTTTGGATCCGCTGGAAAAGCATGATTCTGTTTAGCAGCTTATTTTCCATAATGCAATAACTATGTTATCGATTTGTATTCTCGAATATTTGGCTCTCAACGCCATTTTTAGAACAGGATAAATAATTGGTACTTTTTACTGATTACCAATTTACAATTACATCCATCTAGCGGGATGATCAACATTGTAATTTTTCTTGATTTTTTTGAAAAGAACATTATAAATAAATATTTCACAAAAGTGTGTTTTTGTGCAAATGACCTGGTTCGTAGTTCATGGGCTCATGACGTCATATGAATGAATCTCACTCCCCTTGACAAATAATTTTAACTAAATGAAGTTGAACATTATAAAAGGAAATTTATTGGGAAAACAATCCCTTATTCTAAAACATAAAAAAAGAAAAAAAAAAAGATGTTACTGTTTTATGAATGAAAAACATCGAGCTGCCCAAACAAAGGCTATCATTCTATACTAAGCTAGGTTCAACCCTAAACTATGTCTCTTGATAACTCGTAAACTATGTCATATCTACCGAGATGAGCTTCCAAAAACCTGAAGAGGTTTTTAATATCTTCAAGGGCTTTAGATTTTGATGTAGTCACTTGTGGATCTCTTTGCGGCATTTATTGAATCCGATGATGTCCAAACACAAGGAGGGCTTCTTGAGATGACATCAAGAATTACCTAAAAACATCCAATAAATTGAGTCTTGAGTTTTAATGGCAGCAAAATCAAGTATAAATAATTTGCAAATTATATTTACTAGGAATTACCCGAAGAGGATGAAGTTTTTTCTCGAAAGCTTGCAAGATTTAAAATCCCTTAAACTTGTGGGACAACCACTGAAACATTATTACACAATAGTTAGTACTAAGAGAATGAACCAAATTACATCATAATTGTGTGAATGTCCAAATTATACCTTATAGGGTTCCCATGTGTCATCTTCATCCAACTCGCACCATTTCCACACTATTTTCATTAAAAGAAATTGATATTAGTTGACAAAAATCAAATCCTCAAATCAAAACATATAGATAGCTAACATTGTAAGAGTAATAATGATTATATGATGTGTAAATTGACATATGATTATAATTTAAGGAAACAAAAAGAAGAATAGTTGGAGAAATTAAAACTGAAAAATACCTCTGAAATCTTCATATAAACCGACAAAACATGTATTTGGAAAAATTTGACGAACATTTATTTGCAACAACATCAACATAATCCGACGATAGATGTTGGATTCGATAAAAACCATCATTTTTCTAATATTCTCGACTCTAGTGTCAAAGAAAGAAGAAAAGACATAACCCAAAACAAATAAAGAATATTTGCATGTAAAATGGTGAAGCGGAGAAAACTATATATAGGCTGAACTTTAGTGGAAGAACTCTTCCACTAATGTTTTTTGTGATTAGATTTTGTTGATTGGTTTAAATTTGTAGATTTGGAAAAGTTAAATTAGTATGCGATTTGATTTAATCAAGCTACAATATCGTGAAATTGATTTTAGTGCTTTTTGTTAGAACTTTTGAATTCTAAGTTTGAAAGGTAAATTTACTTAGGGGGGTGCTTGGTTGGGGGGTTTGGGGGTTGGGGAATGGGTTTGATTGCATAGTTGGGTGTTCGGTTGGGGGGAGAGGAATGGTGGGGCCTACATTCATTCCCCAAAAGTGGGCAATGGAGCAAACCCCTCAAAAAGGTGGGGAATGAGTTTCATTACCCCTAAATATAGTAAATTTTACTTTTATTATAAATCTACAAATTCTTAAGTAATAAAATAACTCTAATATGTAAAAATCTAATTTATTGATTAATTATTAATTATTTTGAAAAATTTTAAATGAATATTTAAATTAAAACAAAATACATCTACCAAACAACATCAATCACTTTGATTATAATGATTCCCCCTATAATCATTCCCCACTATTATCATTATCATTCCCATTCCCATTCCCTAGGGCTGAGCAAAACTAACCGGATAACCGAAACCGACTGGTTAACCGACCGGAACCGTACCAATTTTAAGGTTAACCGAACCGTAGGGTTAGGTTAAGGTTATCACTTTTTGACTAACCGGTCTTTCGGTTAAGGTTAAGGTTTTCAATATTCAACACGAATAGTTAACCGACTAACCGGGGATTATTTTGTAATTATTTATTTATTTATATTATTATTATTATTATTAACTTTATTAATCATTACCAAAACATAAACCTCCCACACTTGTAGCTAGTTTTTGTATTCCTCTATCCTATTGGTGTACGAGGAAATATGCATATATAGCTAGCTTTTGTATTCCTCTTGGAGGTAACTTTTGTATAACTCTTGGCATATATATATATATATATTCCCCACATATATATATATATATAGCTTTTGTAGTATGCTAAACTGTGTCTCAAAATATTTTATAATTAATGAATTATCAAAATTATTGGTTAACCGTAGGTTAACCGTAGGTTAACCGGTTAACCTAACCGGCACAAAGGTTAACCGGCACAAAGGTTATCTGATTTTATTTGTCAATTTTAAAGGTTAACCGAACCGTTGAATAGTTGAGCGGTTAGTAGATTTTTTAGAAACGGGAAGGTTAACCGTACCGTGATCAGCCCTACCATTCCCCTCAACCAACCAAGCACCCCCTTAATCCACACTTTGTTTCTCAGATATTGTCATTTGTCACACTACTAAACGAGAGATTAGGACAAAATTAGCACACATTATTGACACAATATATTTAAGATAATTACCTTTTTCTAGAAAAAAAATTGAAATCCCACATATTCGGGTAATCATTTCCTTATGAATTACAATTATAAAAATAAAAAAATATTTAGAATGTTAAATGACCAAATATCCTATAAAAATAACATTCAAATAAGTCAACTAAATTTAACAGAATTGTTATTAAAAATATTTTTGATAAATATTAGGGCCAAAATATACAATTTTAGAATGTTAAGGGAAAAAATTGGATGATTCAAATGTTAAATTCTAGGCAAAATCTTGGAAGCGACCGTCTACATATGTAGACCGGGTTAAATTGTAAATAGTCTAATATTTCAAAAACAATGAGGGACTAATTTACAATTTTTAAAAATTTAGAAATTTCATGCGCTACAGTAATTTCGCGCGTGAACAGTAACATGCGAACAGTATATGTGAACAGTGCTGCTACAGTACTGATTCCAGTTTTTTTTTTTTTTTTTGGTAAAACAAATTCAGATTTTGTTTTAAATTGATCATGTTTTAATTTATAAACTCCATCTTTTAGGTTTTTAGATGATTGATACTCTACCAATTTTTATATGATTAACTATCTTTCAGGTTTTGCTTTAAACTACTCATATTTTAGGTTATAACCTCAATGTTTTAAGTGACACATTTTGATTTAAATTCCACATGTTTTATATTATAATGATCACCTTTTGAGTTACAAGTTCAGTTTATTATATAATAGAAATCTTCTAGGTTTTGTTTTAAATTCCCCATGTTTTATGTTAAACATGATGTTTAATTTCTAAATTACAAGTTCGGGTTTTAGGTTAAATCCATCATGTGACTGTAATAAACTTGAGGTTTTGGGTTAAATCCCTTATGTTACTGTAGCAAGGGACTGTAGCAAAATTCAAGTTTTGGGTTAAATCCCTCATTTAACTGTAGCAAACTTCAGATTTTGGGTTAAAGTCCTCATGTTACTGTAGCACACTTCAACTTTTGGGTTAAATCCCTCATGTAGCGAAATTCAAGTTTTGGGTTAAATCCCTCATGTTACTGTAGCAAACTTTAGGTTTTGGATTTAAATCCCTCATGTTATTGTAGCAAACTTCATGTTTTGGGTTAAACATCACATGTACTGTAGCAAGGGACTGTAGCGGTTACTGTAGCAAACACTGTATACGCGCGAAATTACTGTAGCGCGTGATTTTTTTAACTTTTCAAAAATTACAAATTGGTCCTTCCTTGTTTTTAATATATTACTCTATTTATAACTTAGTCTCTGGTCTACATATGTAGACGGTCGCTCCAGAAACCACCTCTAAATTCTAATACCATTAGATAAAGTTTCAAACAAGGCCACCTTACGGTAAATGCAGCCCAAAAGTATATCATCTTTTTACAAGATTGGAGTTACCAAATAATTATTTTAGTTATTTGAATTATTTTTGTTTGACCATGAACGGCCCTGTTTACTAGAGCTTATTTCTTGATGTACTGAGCTGAACTGAACTGAACTGAACTGAACTGAACTGAACTGAACTGAATTGAACTGAACTGAAGTAAAAAATGATGTATTGAAAAATGGAATCAGCATGACTGAATTAACCTGAATTTCATCAAATTACATTTTCACTGAACTGAACTGAACTGAACTGAACTGAATTGAACTGAACTGAATTGAACTGAACTGAACTGATCTACAGATAAGCTCTGGTAAACAGGGCCGTTTTTATACTTGAATTTGATTTTTTTTTTCTTTGATTTTTTATTTGGTTTGATCTTTTATGTTTTAGGCCTGATATTTTTATTTGCTTTGATCTTTCAAATTTTGGACAATATCTTTTCACTTTATTCATTGATCTTTTATATTTTATGGCTCAAATATTTAAAATAATTGTTTATAGTTAATTTCAATCTTGTAAAATGTAGTATACCCTACCTACTGTATGGGGACCTTACAGAAGACATTCTCATATTATTATGATTTTTATTTTTTACAAGTGTTAAATACGTAGTAGTAATTAAATCTCGGTGACACGGTGTAAAATGTAACGTTGTTTCACTTTTAATCCTATTCTTTCGGGATGAGTTTTAAATCCACTTTTTTTAATGCAAAAGATAACCAGATAAGTACGGCAGACGTGGATATTAGAAATGATGACGTAATTGACGATCCACACTCAATAAGTTCCTTGTGAATCAGACTTCCCACCTTGCAAATTGATCTCTCGTTGATTCGATTCAATTCCATTCCGTTCGACTGATCAAAGGTATGGCCGAACCCAAGCTTTTCGAACTCAACAATGGCAGCATGCAAGTGAAGATCTCCAACTTCGGCTGCACCATCACTTCACTTTCCGTTCCTGATCGCGATGGTACTTATTTCCTCCATTAATTTTCTCAAGTTTGCCTTTCCGATGTATTATTCTTATTGAATTGATGTGTTATTGTTATTGGATTTTGAAGGAAAATTGGCTGATGTTGTTCTAGGATTTGACACGCTCGAACCATACCTGGTTGGTGTCTATCCATTTACTTTTGTTGTGATTTCTGGATTTTGAAGGTTTGATTGATAAAGTTTGATTTGTGTGTTTTTGGTATGATGATACAGAAAGGGGCTGCCCCTTATTTTGGGTGCATTGTAGGGCGGGTGGCCAACAGGATCAAAGATGGGAAATTTGCAATTGATGGTGTTTCCTATGCCTTGCCGGTAAACAAGCCTCCCAACAGCCTTCATGGTTAGATGCCACTGTCTACCCTAATTATGTGTGCTTATCTTGTTCGGAGTAGTGAAATGGGTCTGGATTTCGTATATCTAGGTGGACTTCTTAGTTTGTGTTGTTGAGGTTTTAATTCAATATCAAAGGCTACCATATGCTAGCGTTAATTTTCTGCATTTATAAAACTGTTGAATTTCATTGATGCCTAGGGATAATGATTCAGTGTAATTGGTTCTGCTTCCTTCACTCATTTGGATTATAGGAAGTTAATAAATCTGTAATTGGTTGTAGTTTATTGTTGATCAATGTTTGAGATTGTTTCTAATTTCTGTATCCCTGCATTATGTACATGTCAATCCAGGTGTTTGCTTTTTTTGCCTGCATTATGGACTACTGCATTTTCACGTACTATTGTCATGACTTTTTAATATACCCAGAACTTTATTTTTCACAACTGATATTCTCTTCTGTATTGATCTGCACTAGATATCTCCCATTTCTGAGGAACCAGTTTTACGATGTTTGATTTTGCTTTGTGATTTTGAAAAGGTCACTTGATTCTTAATTGGTTTCTGCTGCATGGTTGCAAATTGTCTTTTGCTTTCTCATCGTTTATGTCTTGATTTCATGCTTGTTTTCGACCAACCTGTACAACCTTTTTGCTGTGTTCACTCCCCATCTTATGTTCTAACATATACTAATCCTGAAGGTGGGCATAAGGGCTATGACAAGGTTGTTTGGGAAGTTGCTGAACATAAGCAGGGTGAAAACCCATCAATTACTTTCAAGTATCGTAGCCATGATGGAGAGGAAGGTACATGGTTTTCTGTCAAAAAGTATACTGAAGTACTTAACCTTGCAATGTCACTACTCACTATAGTAGAATGAATAATTTATCCCGTTTTTCTCGGAAACAGGTTACCCTGGTGATCTATCTGTGACAGCAACTTACACACTCACCTCTGCAACAACTCTGAGGCTTGATATGGAAGCTGTGCCTGAAAACAAACCAACTCCAGTCAGTTTAGCTCAGCATACTTACTGGAACTTAGGAGGCCATGATTCTGGAAATGTTCTTGATCACTCTATTCAGATTTGGGCAAAGCATGTCACTCCTGTGGATCAAAACACAATCCCAACCGGCGAAATCTTGCCTGTTGAAGGAACTCCATTTGACTTCACAACCGAGCAGAAAATTGGCAACCGAATCCATGAAGTTGGTTTAGGCTATGACCACAACTATGTGCTCGATTGTGGGGATGAGAAGTTAGGGTTGAAGCATGCAGTGAAGCTGAAGGATCCTCGTAGCTCACGAGTGCTCGACTTATGGACAAATGCTCCTGGTATGCAGTTTTACACTGCAAACTATGTTGCTGGAATTGTTGGGAAAGGAGGGGCTGAGTATGGTAAGCATTCTGGAGCTTGTTTGGAAACTCAGGGGTTTCCGAATGCCGTCAATCAGCCTAATTTCCCCTCAGTTGTTGTTCGTCCTGGAGAGAAGTATCAACACAGCATGCTCTATGAGTTTTCGGTAGAATAACTCTATTGCCGATACTTGCAAAGAATGAATAAAGTAGGAAAGTGCTGGGAATAAGAGACTTTAATTTGCCAGAAAAATGTATCTCCGAAGAGAATTTTGATGAATGTTTATATGGTTGACAAGAAAGTATAATGATGGTTCCTTCAGCTTGTTACACATTTTTCTTTAGTAGGAAATTGGTATCATGGGGCAAATTTGTTACACTTGTACTTTTAGTGCAAATGAAATAACAAATCCAAGGTTTATCATTCGGGTCATATTCATTTCGTGGGGAAAATGTAATCGTAACAAATTCATTCAATAAAATGATGATGATGAATTGATGATCAATAAAATAAGTTAATCTACAAATAGATCCATTCGCTCTTTAAATTGTGCATTCAGTTTAGTAACGGAATGAATAAGTCTACTATCAGACTTTTGTTTCCACTAGAAGAAGTATACTGTGGCTCCTGCCTCTAATGGCATACAAACTAGGAGTACACATACTGCTAGCTCCTGCATCTATCAGCATACAATTATCTTTGGAACTTTGAATTCGAGTACACCTTCTATTCAGTCCGAACATGGAAGGCTCAGTACGAGGTATTATCAGGCATGAATGTGACAGTCTGTCTTCCAAATCGCGTACTAGAACATGTTAAAACGCAACAGCCATATTGAGTTCTGCAAATGCTAAGACAGAATTCCACAGAATAACTTCATAACGGAACCTTTCAGAGGGCTGATTATGATGAGTAGCAGGAAGTAACCCAAAAATGAGTTTGTCTGATGATGAATTTGGAATAGAAAACTAGAGATGTCTATGGCAGTCTATACAAGAACTAGAAAATCACCTTGATCTCCTCACTTTGTTCGCACTAGTTCCAGGGGAACACTTTCAAATGCCACCTAAATTCCAAGTATCAGTTTAGAATATGATCATTTTAAAAGAGGCATAAGCAACTATCAGCAGAATATGATGCTTACCCATGGTTTAGCACGTTTCGGATCAAACTTCTTGTCTGTCTTGGTCTGCTCGCATAGAAAGGTAATCACAATGCTAACCTTGAACTCTATCGAAAATGGACTGCACCAAAAAGATTTTTTTTAAGTGAAAAAATATTTATTCATTTGAAAATAGAATCTGTGGAAGACTGGATTCCCTTCTGTTCTGAAGATAGTAAGACATAATGGAAAATCAAAACATAAGGTAAATCCATAAAATATACAAGTCACTCACCCAGCATAAATTGTTGGACAAGTAAGAAGGCGTGGAATAATGGCATAAATGGGCAAAGCCAATCGATGGTATACATCTCCGTCTGCAATCTGATATTAAGTTTTAATTTTAAAAAATAAATAAAATTAAATGATACCAAGAAGCCAAGATAACATGAAAACAAAAGGCTCACTTGCCTGTGTTATTTGTACGCTGGAGCTTTCAGTGGCTACATGGTCTCCGAGCAAAATTGACTCAATCGCGAACAGATGAATATCAATAGACTTTATGGGAGTTCCAGATGATTCAACAGTTAACTCACCAGTAATCGGATCCAGCACCGAACATTGAGAACATACTCTACCAGTAATTCTGAAGCCACCTACAGTAGAGCATATCCACGGTTTAAATCATAAAATAGCCGCCCAGAGCAGAAGATGATCTATGAATACACAACAATCCTAAGCCGTGTAATAAAAAACGGCAGATGAAACTCAAGGCCGGTGACTAACCCGACTTCAGTTCAGGAAGCAAAGTGTGCCTTTGGGTGTCCTGAGTAATACAGAAGAGAACCATTTCTGGAGAAACAGGTTTTTCAGGAAGAGAGTCTGGCAAATGAGAAAACCTTTATTACTTTTTCAGTATCAGATAGTAGTACAGATTTACAGAAACACGCAAACTAGTGTCAGATATTGAACCTTTTTCACTTTCAGTTATGAACTCCACAGTAGCAGTCAGAGATTTATGGAGGTATCCTCTAGCAACATCTACAGTTACCAGATACTGTGAAGGTAATAATAAGCACAAAACATAAGGAACTATACCAATATGGTGAGTACACCAAACAGTAAAGACTGCAAACATGTAAGCCATACCTGTACGCTGATATTGCCACCATGAAAGGTTTCATAGAACTTTTCCATATCATTTCTTCCCTTATCTTTCAGGATCACTGAAAACGGTATCTAAAATAGACGGAAATTGAGAAGGCATTTCATGTATTACCCATTAAAATATAAGCAATCATAAATACAAGAAAACAGATAAATTTAGCAGATGATTATTGAACTATGAATGAGATAACACACCTCTGAGACACCAGAGCCAATCTTTCCTGAAGGTTGAATAGTAACAGTTTTTATCCTGAAACATGTAACGAAAACAAAGCCAAAAATACCCTTAAGTCCATCACTTATTTTCGTGGAGAACGAAAAGACAAAAACTCGAAAAAAAGAAAACTGCTGAAGTTCAACATTTCTTTCTCTAGATGACAGTAAATTATAACAAGACAGTGACTACTTGAGTAAGATAATCACGAAAACAAACTCACACACACACACAAATGCAATACTATAGCTAATGAACATATAACAAAGTGAAAATTCTTACACAATTGGAATAGGCTTCACAGCACCATAAAACGATTCTATCATTCCAGCGGTTCCTCCGCGAACCTAATAAGTTGATTTATAGCAAACAATCATATGTTCACGAACATTTTCAAAAATAACAACAAAATACCACACCTTAAAAAAGTTCTGAAAATGAATAGGAATAGAATAAGATAACTACCTGCAAGTTAACGAAGGCTTTCACATTGAGTCGGATGCCTTGGTGTGAGATTGGAGATGAAGATTTCGACACGATTTTACCTTCCAAAGGCTCCTAAAATTACCACAATACTATCAATCAGTTCATTAACTCAAAAATCACAGCCTCAAATTCGGGGAATAGAAAGGATTACAGGCATATATTTTACTGTGTGAGTGCGTTATTCTTTACATTTGGCCGGAATACGCGATTCGGTCGGGCAAGTTTGATTTCAATCGACATGATTCGGCGCAACCTTAAACTGCCGCCGGCGGTAATGCTGAAAATGTATAGCTGCTGAAGTCAAATGGTTTCCAAAATTATTTCTGGAAAGAAAAGAGGGAGAATTGCAATTTTCACCCTCGATTTTAGACAGACTGACAAATTATCAAACAAACTTGTTTTTACTAGAAACACATTGACCCTGTTTACTAGAGCTTATTTCTTGATGTACTGAACTGAACTGAACTGAAGTAAAAAATGATGTATTGAAAAATGGAATCAGCATGACTGAATTAACCTGAATTTCATCAAATTACATTTTCACTGAACTGAACTGAACTGAATTGAACTGAACTAAACTGAACTGAATTGAACTAAACTGAACTGATCTACAGATAAACTCTGGTAAACAGGGCCATTATTGTTACATTTTCAAAAACAAAAAACACATTATCTATAAAGAGAAGTAGAATAGTTATTCGATTCAAAAAATGTGTGGAATAAACGACGTCGTATTTGTTTCTGCATATATATTTTAGGTATTTTACTATATTATGGTATAAAATATTTAGATATTTTCTGTATCTATTTATGGTATTAAATATTGCACTCTTTTAATTAAGGCTCAAATCAATATTTTCTTTTGAGGAGCTTCTCCTTTTTTTTCCTTTCTCCCTTTTTCTCTCATAATATATATTTTCCATATCTATATTTTGCAGCGTCGTATATATGTATTTGATCTTTAATACTGTATCACACTCTTCCGTCACAAGTAAATTTCTGAAAATTTGAGGTACTTTTGAAGATTCATATTGTTTTATTTATTTTATTTCTAATATTGTGAATTTGGTGATTGTCCATATTGCTTGATTTCATGTGGTGACGACTATAAACTCACAAAAATGAGTTTAAACATCTTATAGATGAATATGCTCACATCATCTGTCAAAATATGGAGAATGGAGCTCTCTCTACGATGGTAAAATTAAAATATTTAGATATTCTCTCTCAGTTATGCCCAAATATAAAATTTTGATAATAGTGTATCAAAGTTTTTGATTATTATTTTGATGATTTTTGTGCTATCCTTTAATGATTAGAATGCAACATAGTATCAAAATATAATTTCTCTCATTACTGTACCATGTATTATTGAATATTATCTCTGATTTTTGTTTAGATTATAATATTGTTTTGTTTTAAGTCATTTTGCTTAATGTGCACCTTTGTATAAAGATAAAGGAAAAAACAAAGATTAGAAACTATTTTATTTTTATTTTCATTTTATTTACAATGAGACTTCTTTTCAATTTTACTGTTTCTTGAGGTCAGAGAATTAGTTAGTTTTGATTTCGTTATAGAATGATCGGCATTCAATATTCATTAGTCGATATAGTTATTTTATTCTTATCATTTATGCAATTTTGTGTTTTGTTTTTCTTAAATGTAAAGCATGTAGGTTATAATTGGATCTCATGAGATTATTACAAGAGCATTACAAGAAGATCAATCGGAGTACGCATGTTGCTTCAAAAAAACTATTATTAAATATGGTTTTAATTACCTTAGTAAGATATTTCGGTTTAAACAAGTGTTCAAATACAAAATGTGTATTTCAGTTGGTTAAAATGTAAGATATACGCATATCAGTGTAAAAAGTGCCCAAATACACGCACAACGTGTGGAGGTACCTTGCTAGTTGTTAAACAGTTTTATATATATCTAAGCTTATTAGGTTTGTTATTTCATAAAAAAAATTATTAGGTTTGTAATTGAAAAAATAATTAAGAAAAAATTTCACTTTTACGTATGAAGAATAAGTGACATTTCTTGTATGGTACATAAATTTCTTTTTTTTTTTGTGTACATTTGAGGTAGTAATTACTAAAGATAAGACATTGAAAAAATTGACCTAAGACAAATATGGATACACACAAATAACAATAGTTATACAATGCATTGTGTCATTAGTGACTAGTACCATTCACATTTAGAAATATTGTTCTTCCACCAGATGGTTAATTAATGCCTTCAATGACACCAAAACATATGATGGTGGCAATTTCAATAACTATTCGACTTGATATTTCCCTCAAATTGCATGATTAAATTTGTGTCTAACTCGAGTCATGTATAGTTGATGAGGAAAAGGAATGGGTTTTTCAGAATGTTCGGTTATTTTCTTATTTTTAGAATGTTTTATTTTCTTTAATTAGAATCTTATTAGGACATTATTTATTTAGGAAAATAGGGTTCTATTCCATTTAGGATTGGTCATTCTTATGGCTATAAATATTGTATTCCTCTATGAG
Organism: Cruciata laevipes; assembly: GCA_963678965.1. Classification (NCBI taxonomy): domain Eukaryota; kingdom Viridiplantae; phylum Streptophyta; class Magnoliopsida; order Gentianales; family Rubiaceae; genus Cruciata; species Cruciata laevipes. The sequence continues at coordinate 7,073,559 of OY787637.1, forward strand.
GTTTATTCAGACTTTGATTAATAAAAAACTTATTTTGCGATTATGTCGTGAGCCCCGAGTTGTGTGAAGCAGCTTACCCCCGAAGGTGTGACTCCTGAAGGACCCCCGTCGACGATGTGACTCCGAAGACACCCCACGGTGTGACTCCGAGGGTTTTATCTACAATTTACGCATTTTCCACAGCTTATTCGTTATGTACAGTCATTAAACACTACTTTTCGCTAAGCCAACCTTGTTCATAACCAAGATCCGTTTCGTTAAACCTACGCCTACGTTGTCCTACATCATTTTTGGTATCAGAGCAATGGCTATGATACCATATGAAGAGGAAAAGGAATACTATTCCGGAGTGAATAGTATTCTGAAAAACCCATTCCTTTTCCTTATCATATGAAGAGGAAAAGAAGAGCAACGAAATCCTTGACAAAATACTTGTCAAAGAGGAGTTTAAGACAGAAGAGATTGAGGTAGACGAACTATATATTGAAGAGGATTCTAAGAGAGAGGATATTGTGGTAGAAGAGACAAATGCTATAGTTGAATGGCAAGCTCCTACTCTTACTTCAGTTTCGAAAATTCAAACTTCTTGTGAACTAGAAGAATTCCATAAGAGATTTGTCAAGGAGATGAATATCACCAAGGATCCTAAGCTTAGTTGCTTGAAGAATGGGGATTTTCGGTTAAATATTTTTGGTGAAGTTAAGAAACCGAGTGTTGAATCTCCAATACTTGAATTGTTGGATTTCCATCAAGATGTGGCACAAGTATCTAAGGATTTCCCTTTTCAGAATATTAGTTCACTGATTCTTAAGATACCACCTAAATTCTTGCATGGTCAAAAATATGTTGTTCGTTGGAAATATCTTGTTCGTTGGAATGTGCATCCGCGTGAAGAATGTACATGGAGTATTGATTCAAATTTACAGGATATGAGCTTTGGATTTTTGGAGGAGATCACTGATTTTAACTCGCCGGAGTCGAGTGTTTTTAAGAGGGGGAGAATGATGAGGAAAAGGAATGGGTTTTTTAGAATACTATTCACCCCAGAATAGTATTCAAGAATGTTCGGTTATTTTCTTATTTTTAGAATGTTTTATTTTCTTTAATTAGAATCTTATTAGGACATTATTTATTTAGGAAAATAGGGTTCTATTCCATCTAGGATTGGTCATTCTTATGGCTATAAATATTGTATTCCTCTATGAGGTTTATTCAGACTTTGATTAATAAAAAACTTATTTTGCGATTATGTCGTGAGCCCGAGTTGTGTGAATCCTGAAGGACCCCCGTCGACGGTGTGACTCCGAAGACACCCAACGGTGTGACTCCGAGGGTTTTATCTACAATTTACGCATTTTCCACAGTTCATTCGTTATCTACAGCCATTAAACACTACTTTTCGCTAAGCCAACCTTGTTCATAACCAAGATCCGTTTTGTTAAACCTACGCCTACGTTGTCCTACATCAATAGTTGTCTCAGCAATTAAGTCTGTCTCTCCAAATGACACCATTATACTTCATTTAGATTGCTTGATTTTAAATGCATTCATTTTTTAATTAGATACAAGCACCTTTATTTTGCAAGCTAAGATTGTTCCGGAGAAAAGGGATTTCCGAACTATTGAGCTAAATAGGAATACATTTTACTCTTTCACTCTTTACTACTCCCTCCGTCCCAACCAAAACTTCTTACTTTCCTTTTTGGTCCGTCCTAACCAAAACTTCTTACTTTCATTCTTTCCTTATTTGGTAAAGAAAACACATATAAAAGGTCACATTTACCCTTAACTTATTCCACTTATTGCGTTGCACTTTTAAATTAAGAGTAAATTAAATGAGTTTGGTCACATTAATCTCTTGATTTGGCCCAACATTATTATCCTAACTTTATTTAGGTAAAACTCAATCATAAGTTAAAGTCCTAATTCTCAAATTCTCTCGAAGCTCTCTCCCTCATCTTCATCTTTACTTTGGCTCCACCCCTCTATTAGTATTCTGATGAACTTTCTATCATCAAACCTCCTCCGACGCCCAATTAATTTTCCTAATATGCCTCTTCCCCATTCAGATCTTTGAACGATTTAGCTCTTCCAACTTCGATTTCAATTATGAAGTTCCTCCACCCGCTTTAATTGATCAGTTCTTCTGATGTTAACTTGTGGAATTCATGAATCTCTCGATTAATTTGTTAGATGGGTTTCGTTGATTTGATCGATGTAGAGGTTTCGCGAGTTTGATTTTTTTCGTTTTTAGTAATTTCACCAGTTTTTGTGAATATGGTCTAGGCGTAGTCACCGCCGATGTTGTTGGTGTCACCGTGGCAGCAACTGCGGTGTGCTGGGTGGTGCTAGTTCAGATTTATGGTTGGAGCTCAAGAGATTAAGCTGGTAATAGTTTCCATTTTTGCCCCTTAAGATTCAGTTATCCCAGCCAAGCAAACTGCCACATCAGCTTTTCCTTGGTATTTGAGCCATAGCCGTCTCAGCAATTTTTGTTGGGACGGAAGGAGTATTGCACAATATGTTATTCTTAAATGTTGAACTAAATTGTCTCTAAAGGAAATAAAGACTCCATACAAATTATTTACAAAAAAGACTCCATCAAGATTTCCTAACGCTTTCTTCCTATTAAACTAGATTGTCTTTATAGAAATTAGACTTCTTCCCACTCAATAACATGAGCAAATGTTACCCATATCGACTAAATTTCTCAAAAAAAAGGAGAGAAGAAAGATTCCACCACTCGAATACAAACACATGTGTGCTCTCTCTACCTATTGGGCACAGAGCGCGTGACTTTATTTATCTCCATCTACACTCTAATACGTGCACACACTTTTTCCCTATTGGACCAACTCTTGGTTTTATTAGTGTTTTATAATGCATTATGTTTTTGGGTGTGCACGCGCTTTAACTATTTGCCGTTATTATTGTGTTTTTATTGGTCTTCAATAATGTCTTTATGCTTATAGTTTCTTCACCGGCACGTGCATCATTTAAAAAAAAAGTTGGCTCGAAACTTGTGGTTTTATTGGTGATATATGCACCTATACTCTCATAGGTGATAGATACGAATAAACTCTAGCTATTGGACATAAATTCTGTTATTTTATTGGTGTTTCGATTATGTTATTATACTTATGGGTGCCACTCTCCACTCCTTCACGTGATTATACTCTTTAACCACTCGACCCTAAATCTGGCCGATATTTAATAAAATTACTATACTCATTCACATGCACACTATGCACTCTAATACCATTGATACATACCCACCCTCTCTGTCTATTGGACGTCACCCAATCATTTTATCAGTGTCACCTTTCTTTGCAATACACACTTGAGTTAGATACAACAGACTAGTAGTTCATTACTTATTTATTTAAATACACACTTGAGTACATCGCATACTGTGAACTTTAAAAATGTGATACTTAGACGACTACACTCTGTAGCTGACATTGTATGAATTTGATTTGAAACCGTAGGACATCCTACAGATATTTGAGTGTCCATCCAAACTTGAACATTTTTTAAACCTCTCCTTAACCTCTTAATTATGGTGTAGAGTTCAGCCTGTGTTGCCAAGAAAGCTTGGCAAACGGTGTCATTGATCTCACAAGATAGGTAGTCCGTAGTCCTATACCTACTATCCTCATCATCCTTATGTGAATCTTATGATATGTAATCACTAAATTAGTTGCGTGATTGATTTATGATTTACGAATAATACAAGATTGAGTGATTTTGATTTTTCATCACCATTCTTTTGTGTTTTAATAGTTTTGGTCACCATTCTTTTAATCTTTTATTTTTAGTCACCATTCTCTCAAAATCTTTTATTTTTAGTCACTTTTGTACTATTTATCGTTTACTGTAAATTCTGTCTAATTTGCTGCTTTTCATGAAGGGCAAAATGGGTATTACACATCATCCTCCCACTACCCATCATATGCACGCCATCTCTCCTCTGCCGCCGGCCTCGGTATCATCCTCTCCTCATTGCCGCACAAACACAGTATATTCTGATCACAACAATATGGACAAGATTATGTGCATATTAAATTCAAGAAAATTCTTATATCAAGATTTTCTAATTCAACCCATCAATTTCATAACGTAAAAGATAAATTATGTTCATATTGCAGCCCCAGATTTAAGAACTCGACCTTTACCAACTCATCTTTGAAGTGAATCCCCATTATTTCCTATGCATAACTTAATAATGATAACAAAAAAGAGATCTTTGTGATTTAATCGAGATCATACAAGTCACAAGAACATGGCCATAACAAAAAACAAACAAACTAGAAGTCAGAATTCAGAAACCACCACCATTAAAGTCCAGGTCGAAGTGGGAACGCAGTCCGAGTCCGAGCAAAGCAACAACATCACGCACTTCAGTGAAGGTGATACCAAGAAGGTTATGATCGGAGATGTACAGATCGGGGAAGGAATATCATCCCCGTCAGCCCTAGTCTTCGTCACTCCGGCGGTAGAAGAGGTCCTGAATTTGATCGATAGTTGATTTCCGAGCTCAATCGTGATGGTAGAGAGATAGTGGAAAAGAAAAAGTTAAAAAGAAAAGGGGAGAGATATGGAGATCGGAGGTGAAGCTAATCAGAGGTAAAAGGGGGTGAGTGATTAAAGGTGGATGAGGTATTAAATCTAAAAATAAATAAAACTAAAATAGAATCACAAATTACTATTTTACCCTTCCAAAAGGCAACTACGATGCATGGTTTGAGAATTAACGATTGAACCGTATAAAAGTGACTAAAAATAAAAGATTTTAATAGAATGGTGACTAAAATTAAAAGATTGAAAGATTAGTGATGCAAACTATTAAAACACAAAAGAATGATGATGAAAAATCAAAATCACTCTACTCCCTCCGTCTCACCCAAAGCTGCACAGTTGACTTTTCACGGTCTTCAATGATCGTGTTTGACTGTTAATATCTTTAAATACATATCGAAACAATATATAAAAATTTACTTTTCGGAAAATAGATGTTATAATGAATCTAATGATATCTCATATATAGTTTTATCATTTATAAATTGACCTATAATTACAGTCAAAGTTTTCTAAGTTTGACTCTGAAAAGTCAACTGTGCTGCTTGAGGTGAGACAGAGGGAGTACAAGATTTGAAGGATGTAGCTAAAGAACGTACATACTAACACGTTTACGTGGCATTTTCTAACTGGCGGAGGCCGACAACGTTGATGTGGCAAACGAGCACCAACTGAAATTACAAAACTCTCCCCAATGTTCCCGCTTTATGTCCCAACTACCCTCCCCCGCTTTCTCCTTCTCCTTCTCCTTCTCCTTCTCCTTCATATCCATCTCCATCTCCATGAGGATATAGAAGAAGACGCCGGAAGAAATCACGAAGAATAACGGTCAACTGCAAATTCCTAATTGAACACGTGATCGGAGACTATGAGGAATCATCGGACTCGGGGATTCCTAGGATTGAGCTGCGTTCTGCTGCTCCTCGGAGTATTCGCTCTCCCTGCATTTGCACGCTCCATCGTATTAGTGCTGTCTCCGAGCGACTTCAACGTGGTGGACCCGCAAGCGGACGGGGCCCCGGAAACGGACCCGTCGGAATCCGACTTTGACGACTTCATTGATCCCGAAGCCAAATCCGACTACGAGCTCGACCCTGGTTCATGGAGCCCCATTTTCGAGCCGCGCGTTGGCGCCAACGCGCCGCCCTACTTTAATTCCTCCACAGAGGGTGAGGAGAGCAGCAATCACGATTTCATTTATTATCTAGCGGTTAAGAAGATGGTGCGGGCCGCCACCCGTGGGGACGAGAGGGCCGCGGCAGAGGCCGCGGCGGAGATCGAGTCTTCCGCGGCGGAGGGCCACCCTCACTCGCAGTCGGCGATGGGGTTTCTGTACGGAATGGGGGTGATGAGGGAGAGAAGTAAGGCAAAGTCCCTTCTGCAGCATTATTTCGCGGCCAAAGGAGGCAATATGCAGTCCAAAATGGCTCTTGCTTACACTTATCGACGCCAAGAAGTAAGCTATTCTACCTGTTGAATCATTGGCGTGGTGTGCGTGCATGCATTCATGTGTGTGTGTGTGTTTTATTCAAGAGTGGTGATGATTAAAATTTAAAGTTTCCATTTTTATGCACTTTCTGATAATTTGATCATGTGTTTTTGGTGGCAGATGTATGAGAAGGCAGTTAAGCTTTATGCCGAGTTGGCTGAGACAGCCATAAATAGCTTTCTGATATCGAAAGATTCACCTGTTTTAGAGCCAGTTAGGATTCATAGTGGTGCTGAGGAGAATAAGGAGGCACTGAGGAAATCTCGAGGGGAGGAGGATGAGGATTTCCAGATTTTGGAGTACCAGGCACAGAAAGGAAATGCAGGAGCAATGTACAAAATTGGAGTGTTTTATTATTTTGGATTGAGGGGAGTGAGGCGTGACCATGCCAAGGCGTTGTCGTGGTTCTTGAAGGCTGTGGACAAGGGTGAGCCGCGGTCAATGGAGCTTCTAGGTGAGATCTATGCAAGGGGTGCTGGAGTTGAGAGGAACTACACCAAAGCTCTTGAGTGGCTTACTCTTGCTTCCAAGCAGCAGCTTTATTCGGCTTACAATGGGATGGGATATTTGTATGTTAAGGGTTATGGAGTGGAGAAGAAGAACTATACTAAGGTAAATATTTACTAACTATACTAACTGATCTATAAAATTTGAATACTGAATGAATGCATACAGCTTAGTTGAAATTACGAACTCGATAGTAAGGTAAAGATTTACTATAATGACTATATTGAATGAATGCATACAGCTTAGTTGAAATTATGAACTCGATAGTAAGGTAAAGATTTACTATAATGACTGATCTATATAAAGTTGAGTACTGAATGAATGCATACAGCTTAGTTTATGGTTAAAATTGTAATTGTTTTGTTGATCCATATTTGTCTACACGCTTTGGTGCCTTATAATGGTTTTGTTGCTTTAAATAATGTTAGAGACTAGAGAGTGCTAGTTGACACTTCTTGTTACAGGCGAAAGAATATTTTGAGAAGGCTGCTGACAATGAGGAAGCTGGTGGATATTACAACCTCGGCGTGATTTATCTGAAGGGCATTGGGGTGAAGAGGGATTTGAAGCTAGCTGGTAACTACTTTATCATGGCTGCTAATGCTGGTCAACCAAAGGCATTTTATCAGTTGGCAAAGATGTTTCAAACTGGTGTTGCCCTCAAGAAAAACCTCGTCATGGTATGTGATTAAAAATTGAAAGCATTCTTCTATTTGTTTTCTTTTGATGTCATACATATTTCTTTATAGTACCCAGAATTTGAATAGACCACTGTATTATTCTTAGCCATGTCGATTTATTAGGACTAAATAGTCTAAAATAATAGTTTTAAGTCGCGTGGTTTTTATTTCTCCCAATTTTTCAGGCAACATCTCTATACAAACTAGTTGCTGAACGTGGGCCATGGAGTTCCTTGTCTAGGTGGGCACTAGAATCATACCTAAAAGGTGATATAGGGAGGGCCTTCCTTTTGTACTCAAGGATGGCAGAGATGGGTTATGAGGTAGCTCAAAGTAATGCTGCATGGATTCTTGACAAATACGGGGAAGATATATGCTTTGGAGAATCTGGAATCTGCAGGGATGCAGAGAGGCATCAGAGGTCTCATGCTTTGTGGTGGCAAGCATCTGAACAGGGAAATGAACATGCTGCTTTGCTGATAGGGGATGCATATTACTATGGCCGGGTACGCCTTGGTTCATGTGTTCATTCCTCTAAACTACTTAATAGTTCTTAGATGATGACTAGGGTTCTGAACTCTTTCTTTTCTCCTGATCTACTTTTGCAGGGTACAGATCGTGATTATGATCGTGCTGCAGAGGCCTATTTGCATGCTAAGTACCAGTCTAATGCTCAAGCTGTTTTCAACCTAGGTTATATGCATGAGCACGGGCAAGGACTACCATTAGACCTTCACCTTGCCAAACGTTACTACGATCAAGCTATGGAAATCGATCCCACTGCAAGACTGCCTGTGACTTTAGCCCGTGCCAGCTTGTGGCTACGTATGAACTACGCTGATAGTTTCCTGGTCTGTTTCTTCTCCCCCTCTGGTTATTCTGATGTACTTATGTTAATCTTGTTCTTGGATTTTGACCTTTTTATCTTTTGAAACTCTGCTCAGGTTGACATCATTGACTCACTGCCTGATGTTTACCCAAGAGTGGAGGAATGGGTGGAAAATGTGGTCATGGAGGAAGGAAATGCAACTATTTTAACTCTTTTTGTGTGCCTTTTGACCGTACTTTACCTTCGCGAGCGTATGCGTAGGCAGGCTGTACCTGCAGGAGAAGTGGTTCCTCCCGAACTACCACCTCTTGAACACGGAATTCTTGCACCTCGTTGAACAGATACAAAACACTAAAAGATTGAAACTGTATACTCCAGCCACCATAGTAGGGCAAGATTCTTTACTGATTAGCGTACAGGGTTGTGAAAGTTTTTGCATCCAATTCGGCCCTTGCTGGAGGCAAAGCTTAGATTTGACAGATAGATCAAAACGTTCGGCTGGGATGGATTCCCTCGTGTATGTATGAACATGGTAGCTAATGTAGATGCAGTTTAAATTGGAGATTACTTGTTAAATATGCTCTAATTTAAATTGGAGTTTACATGTTATATATTCTCTTTAGATTTGTTCAATTAGGAACCAGTCTTAAGATGATGATATGGCTAATGGCATTGAAAACCGAAGAGTTTATGCAAAAGTTGTTCCAAGTAAAACTTGAACCTGAACCTGAGCTTGGAGACAAAGAGCATTGACCAATAATATTCAAACTTACTCAAGTTGAGTGTACTTTTTAGTGTTACTTTACTTGTAAAATCTATCCAGTTATACCTAGGGGTGCTAATCGAGCGAGTCGATCGCGAGCATAGGCTTGCTCGACTCGACTCGTTAACTATTTTACCCTTGCTCGACTCGAACTCGATACTCGCGAGTTTCATTATAACATGCTCGAGCTCGCGCTCGTCAATATCTTTTGTTGCTCGTTTGCTCGACTCAAGCTCAGAATGCTCGACTCGAACTCGAAATTTTTTTAATTTTTTTTTTAAAAAAATCAGTAAACTAATACCAGAATTAATTTGCAGAACATACACTTATATATATATATATATATATAAACCATTATTTAGAAGGATTTTACTATTTGTCCAACAACAAGAGTGATTGACTGATCTTTACTCCTAGATATTTATACAAAATGATATTTCTACATCATTCAAAATGATAGCATTAATAATGGATGCTCAAAAATATTCCACGGGTCTTTGCGTCGAATTCTTCACCGATCTTCTCCAATTTCCTACAAATTATACAACCAAATGTATTTAATTAATTACGACAATGAAGAACGTCCATATAGAGATAACTCTTATTTCATGTTGAGTAAAGAAGAAATTACCTTATGGATATAGAAGCATTTGTAGCTTTCCGTAGGCATACACCATATAATCTTACGTATTCCATTAGATGGAGTACGAGTATTGGTAAAAATGCATGGAGTAGAATATCGGTAACATATGCATTAGATATGACCGGGTCAAAAAACATCCACGTACACCTGCAAACAAAATTTGATGAACCAAACATAGATAAAAGAACAAACAGTGTCAAATTTGATGAATCCATTTGTTTAACTTATTGAGAGCTGCATTGCTTTTATTCTTATTCCTTTGTTTTCCACTTTGCATGTTCCAGTAAAAACAATTTGAGCAAAACTTGATCAACAACAACTTAAAGAGCAAAAAATTCCTTTTTCAGAGAGCAAGTGAAAAAAAAATCGTGACAGAAAGCTATCTTAAGGTTTTTGACAGAAACCGTGACAGAGAGCAAGTCACAATAAAACAAAGCTTCACCTCCAGCAAAGTGCACTTTACATAAGAATACTATCGATATTTTTACAAAAGGTCGTACACATACTACAACAATTTGTTTTGAAACCAGTAAAAGAGGTCTTACACATTAGGACAACATCTAACTGATCTAACAAGGCCAACTATCTTTCATAGACATCATGGGATAGGACATAGATGAACTGCATACATGAAGCTGGTGTCTATACAGATTTCTCACAATCATACATAAAAAAGAGATGCAGGTTTTGCACTGGAACAATGCCAAACCAAACAAAAAATGATTTCAAGTAGATTCAGGTCAAACACATAGGGTTCAAACTAACATGAGGACAATAAAAGTAAACTAAACTTAGATGAAAGCACAAATATGAAGTTTACTCAATTCATATGCACAAATAAGCACTTCACAATGCATCATTACTAACCGCAAAAAGCAAGCCAACTAGTTACAACTTCAGCTGCTAAGGGATTGGAAGAATGATTTCCTAGGTATACCCGCACAAAACAAGTAGTTAATATATATCAATACACCTATTACAAGTGTATTTGATTTTTTAGTCTACTCCGTACTAAGTAGAACAATACTAATTGAAATTTACTCAAAATCATCAACATTAAGGAGAGAAAAAACATCAACCAATTTGACATTTATATAAAAGACATACTTTTAATACAAGTCTACAAGCTTAAAATGGCCTATCCCCATTTTTCTTGCACATTAAAGGTACAATGTGGACTTTTAGCTGTTTTTTCTAAACAAGACCAAAGTATTTCCTGAACAGAGAGTTATTTCCACCCCCACAATGCTCATAAATGACTTGATCAATTAACTTATATAGCTTTACTCAACATATACATTCAACTAACGACAACCAAAATAAACAGACAAAATCGGGACACAATCAACAATAAACAATAAAACAGACATTAATATGTTGAGTAAATATGATCAGGAATCATATTACTCTTGCAGTTCTTTATCATGCAGCTACTCTTTTGGTTTCTTGTTATGATTTGGGACAAGAGTATCATGCATATACTATATTGCCGATGATGGTTTCCTGATCACATTAAACAATAAACGTTTCAACGTAATCGACAATAAGCATATACTTTTTTCTTCTGTACTGGCACACAATCAACAATAAACATACAAAATCTATACTGTCAAGCACAAATTACGCACACAATCTATACTGTCAAGCACAATCAACGCAAACAAAACCTCATGGGCAACATATGCACGACTTCGACCATCCATCGAACCTCCAACTTCGACCATTGAGCTTAATCCAGGCTTTATCCGGTGAATTTGGTGAATTTCAGGACCATATTTGGTATTCGAAGGCGAGGGGGAGGGTCAGGGTTCACTGTTTACCGTCGAAAGACTTATCGCCGAAGAGACTTGGAAGATTGCGGACGGCTCTTTTTTTGACAAATGCAATTGCTATTATTGGATTCTACTAGCAATTGCAATTGGGCTTTGCAATTGTTAGTGGGCTTTCCAATCTTTTTCAAAATAAAATTTAACCCTTTAAAGACATAATTTAAGATAATCAAATATTCTATTAAACTGAACTGGATTGGATTGAATTGAATTTTTTAAAATATATTGAATTGAACTAATATGAACAGATATATATATATATAATATATATTGAACTGAAATGAAATAATTTTGATATCATTGTAATCTACAACAATAAAATAAAGTTTAGTAAATGAATTATTGAACTGATGTAACTTTAAGTACATCTGACCTGAAAAAATATAAATTTATTTAATTGAACCGAACCGAACCGAAATGACATATAAAAAAGTTCAAGCAAAGACATTGCAAGCATACAAGCCTATAACACATGTATAATAATCACGTAAACTATATGTAATTTTATCTCTATATTAAATAAATCCCTTTACACAAAGGATTAATATAAGAAACCTTATTCCTCTAGACCAATTCTTGGGTGAGGCAGCCTCACCCATGAGGCAGGACCAATTTAACCCATTTTTTGATGAGATTTGATGAATTGACACCTCAAGACTTGATGAGTTGATCATGTTTGATGAATTGACACCGAGGTTTGATGAGGTGATATTGAGATTTGATGAGTTGGTAGCGATGTAGGATGAGGTAACAACATTGAAACTATCTTATTTGGTCTTGCCTCATGGGTGAGGCTGCCTCATAGGAGAATTACTCATTCATCTATTGAATGGGTAAATAACCTAATGCATATAGGAAAATGAAGATATTGATGCATTCCAACGTGGACCGTAATTAATCTCATACATTCATTTATTGTCTGTCACATTTTTAATGGTTATTTTATTGATGCTTGATTTGTTCATAATGACAATGTATAAAAGTTATGTTTTGATGATCTTTATGGCTAAATAATCTACTGTCTAAACATAAGGTTGACTAACATGAGAGTTTGTGATGAGTGAAATGGAATATGTGTATATATATATATATAAAATATTTGTAATAAGAATGAATTTTTTGAGGGAATCTAAAGGTAAAGTTGATTATATACAGTAGTTTTTAGTTAATGTTGTGCATTTTCTTGTTGAAGTTCACCTTCTTTTGAACGGTTATTAATTGATGCTGTATTAGTTCATATTGACCTTGTGTAAAAACACAATGTGGATAATATTTGTGATGGAATCATATCGCCTAATGCCTCATATAAGATTTTGTGTAATACACGTGGGTGAAACTAATGGCATAAAATCACACACTTACAATTTTTGTTATTAGAAAGATTGTCCATAAAAATGTTATTTAATTTATTAACGGATGTTTAGTGTAAAGAAATATAACTCTAATGTAAATTTAAATATAATAATGACACTTTTCTAAAAACATACAACCTTATAATAATATAAAACTATCAATAGTTAAATGGATATATCGAGCTTGCTCGCGAGTTTTCGAGTCGAGTAATGCCTTGCTCAAACTCGACTCATTAACTCTTCGAGTCGAGTCGAGTTCGAGTCGAGATAAATCGAGTCGAGTTTTGACCGAGTTTTGACCGAGTTCGAGCACGAGTTGCTCGCGATCGGCTCGACTCAATTAGCACCCCTAGTTATACCCAATGAAGGTGTTTATTATGAACCTGACAAAACAAGTTGATTTGCTCAGTAATATGAAAAGTAAGGCATCTTTATGAAACGACTTTTTGGTGAAGGGTTATGAATCAAAAAAGTTGCACCATCGACACAATTTGACGATTATTGACTTCTACAAACTATTGGTTTCTTGGTTTTTGAAAGGATCTGAAGATTGGAAACTTCTCCTCACTCTATTGTATACTTTACAGAACTAGAAGGGGATTTTGGCTAGCTGAAATGACCTGACATTGTCGTGGCAAAGATTCGATAGCACCTGCTTCCCCACTGATCAGCTTTATCAGTGTAGTAAGATTTTAAACAGCACTGTATCCATGGTGGTTTAACCGCAGTTTCACTGCCATCACAGCTTTCTGGAATGCCCAGCAAAGCATCTCGCATCTTTTTCAATACATCAGCCGAGCGATAACCACCAAAGAATATTTCCTGTTACACAAGGCACTAAAAGTGCTCAAGAACATCCTCAAACAGAGTAATATTTACTACTATAGTAACGGAACTGTAAAAATTGTTTTTACCGCATCATCTGCAAACAGGTATGCATGCATTCGAGCAGTTGGATCCTCAATCGTCAATCTGATCCTGTAAGTCCCGAGTGGACAGCGGAAGTTCTCAGTTCTCCATGGAATCACTCCAATCACTCTAACTACACATCTGAATTTAGCAGTTACCTGAAAAGGTTTCCAAAGCCCTCAGATTGAAAGCAAAAGGTCAAATCATAAAAAATTATAAAACAAATTGATGTGAAGCAGTATATAAGGTTGAACCTCTGGGTGAGTGATCACATTCATCAAAGTAACAAATGGCACATCTGTGTAACCAGCTTCTGAAAATTACAATACACAAAAGTCTGAGTAAAGACTGTGTTTATTACCATATCTGGTTAAGAAAATACAAACAAGGGGTCAGGATATCAAACCTGTAAGATCAGCTGGCCATGGAAAACATGACAAAGGCATCCTTCCCCACTTCGATGAAACTCGTTCATCATAGTTCCTGCCAAGAAGTTTAATGCTGAGTAACTGTACTGCCATGTAATATGCTATCTAAAAGAATGCATTAAAACATCAGACTACAAACCTTTGGCGCTGCAAAACAAGGTCATCATCATCACGTAAATAGCAAACTCTCGTAAAGGGCATCAGATAAGCACACCAAAGACTAGCATGAAATTCACATTTCAAACTGGCAAGTTTGACCCATCTCCCAGGCTTAATGATGTTCAGACCAATCTTCTCGTTTGCCCGATTGATTATCACCCGTAAGACAGTCCCAACTGCTGGAAATGTACATAAAATTTCTCTTGGCATAGCAGATGATTCTAACTGTAGAGGAAGTGGAAGTGTTTCATCCTCTAGTGTTCTACAAAGGAACAAACTATTTGAGGAAATGGATTCCAAGTTTAAATGAAAGTAAAGGAAAAACAGAAACTCACTTTGTCTCGATGTCAAGCGGTGGAGTGTCAGTGCCATCCCAAACAAAGAGTATCAACTCATCCTTAGTTACTTCAGATAGATAAAGAATCTAGTAAATGAACAAAATGAATAAGATAGAAGATTAGCCTATACCACCAAACGAGAAGAAAGTGAAAACATCATCGACTAAATTATACAGTACTATATATTATAACTGACTACAAAAGCAAAATCACAATGAAAACAATTTTGTTAAGAACCTTGCATGTTAAAGTATATCGATCCCCTGTACTGATTTCCCTCAGTGATTGCGAACCACAGGAGCCTGTCAAGTAACCAATCAACAATGAAGCACAAAAGAAGACACAGTAAATAATACAAATAGTAACTTCATGTAGTTAGATTTCATTTGATGATGATGACCTTATATACTGCTCGGAAAAAAAAGACATCAGTTTAATAGGCAATTAGAGGATACTCATGAAATATCTTTGTAAGTGAACAAATAAATGGCTAATAAATTCTTAGAATTAAGTGAATTTTTTATAGACATGAAAAGAAATCATCCAGATTAACATTTTGAAATAAATTTTTTCCTCAACAATACAGACATAGCAGAATGCAGTCACAGCAATGAGAGTTAGAAACATCAATACCCCCTACTTCACTTATTTCTTTCTAAAATTCATAAATGAGAGAAAACACCTAAACAGACCAAAAAAGAACTACTACTTACTTCCCTCACAAAACATAGTTGTAAAACCAAATTCATTCTTCAGTTAAGGGGTGGTAAGAAAGGATAGAGGATAGTACCAGTTTCGCCTGGATGCTTAAGCAGAAAATCTCGTAGATCCACTATGAATTTCTTGTCTTCATCTCTAGATTTATAAGTAGAAGAAAACTGGTACGGTCTGAAGCTTGACCCATGTTTTCCATCAAATAAAGCAAAGGAAGAGTATTTCTTGTTGTAAACAGCATATGCCTCTGAGCCATGGTTTTTCATCTGCAAGATATACACCCTTTGTCAAATATCAGCAAAATCCAAACTTCCAATGCACGATAAGCAAGTTATACAAGGAGCAGAACAAGAATAAATCCAAAAGGCAATCACTCCATGCCAGAATCATACACATTTTTGAATGAAGATCACATTTTACATGAAGTGCATCTTAAAACAACATGCATTCGCATCTTAAAAGGTGCCGCTTTCTTCATTCAATGAACAAAAAGACCATTTTCCCGTATCGAAGCACTCATTTCCACTAGGTGTCATTGAAATGCTAAATCCAAATCCCACAAACTACAACAGAGAACCAAACAAGTGCTTTAGAAAACACACAGAGAAAATACAGGCTATTTGCTTAGTATATGCCCACTGCATATACAGACAGTAAATTTGATCCCAAATGGTCACAACTATGAGCATTACCAGACCAGAAGTTCAGAACTACACACAAGCGTATTATACACTAGGCCATTAGAATTTAGACATATTGTGACATGCCCAACTCATAAAGATTTAAACTTTGTTGCAAATGGACCAAAAAAACAAAGGGGAAATAAAAAATGAACATTACCACAACGCGGGAGAGCAGGATAATGTCCCCAGCAGACTGAACCTGGGGAAGCATGTCCATAGTTTCAGCAAAGAAATTAACTGGGATTCCAGGGCTCTGTTTGGACTCATCCACCATCCTAACAATACAGAAACAATCTGCAACAACATCAAGAAAGGCATGCTTAGAATCTGAATTCAGAACGGGGTTTTTATTTTCGAAGTTCAGTCGGCTTGCTTACCAGTGCCCTTTGATTGTTTAGGGATGCTGGACTCTAAAACGACCCCGATGAGGTTGACCCTCTGATTAATGGCGGAAATTGCATCGATAATTTGAAGGAATTTGTAGTCGTCACCCTTCCTCCCCATGCTTCCCAGTTTCCCTCTAAAAAGACGGCCAAAATTTTCTTTTGAAAATAGGACTGAACTCGAGAGGAAAGTGAGAGAGTAGTATCTTAGAGCAAGTCTAACATTTTTCCTTCAACTTTTCTACATAATAGGAATGGCAATTTAATTTAGAGGTTTTTTCATAAATTTTTGCATTATATTTTTTAAAAAAATCATATCAAACTTTAGTATAGTGAGGCGGGACAACTATAATTAAGTATAATTCAAATCACATTCCTATAAAAATTAGATAAATATGTAATGCATGCAATTTTTTGAATGAATTTGTAGTCTGTCTTCAACACCATTCTTCTCTGTTTTCCTCTGAAAAGACATGCAAGTGTTTGAAAATAGGCTGAATTAGAGAGGAAAGTAGAGAGTGCATTAGTATTCAAGCAAGTTCATCAGTTATCCAAACTTTTAATAATGGAAATGAAAACTAATATTTTTCATATGGTTTAGCATTAAATTTTAACAATTTAATATTTTTCATAGGTTACTATGGTTTGATGATGATGATGATGGAACTAATTCCTTATTTATTTATTTATGGAATGTTAGTTGGTAATTTAGTGATGAGTTGGTAATTTAGTGATGAGTTAGATGGTACAATCACAAAGGACGGTACACAAATGTGGAGTAGAGGATCCGGAGCCGATTGGCTCATTGGGACAGGAAAATAGAAAACCCTTCATATTTTGTGTATCACTTTTTATGTTTTTTGAGCATTTACCATGGGGTTCTGTTAATTTCACTAACAGCTGATTAGACGTAGTATAAATTACTTTAATCATGCAATTCATATTTAAATTAATTTGTGAGAATAGTGCTATAACAATGTATCAAGAACAAAAGGTTATAATAGTTTTTTGTAGCCTCATTAGTCTGCTAGAAAGTAAATCTATTAATATAATAAGATGTCAAACAAGACTAATTATAGTTTCTGTAGTTTACATCTTATGCATATTGGCACTACAAAACTGAAGAACCCACTATCTTCACATATCCTTTACATCTCTTCTACTGGAAATCTGTGTCGTCGATATCTTCAAATAAAATCAAGTTCATCAGAATGGCTTCTTCCATGTCATATCATCGTATTCTGTTTCTAATTCTTTTTTGCGAGACTGGCTGCACTTCTTGCAAGCAATATTTCCTCTAAAATTCAAGAAAAGGCACCTGTACAAGAACAAAGGCAAAATCATCACAAAAAGCATCTAGAAAATGCTTCAGACATTTATAGATATGGATCTTACGATGGGCATTCCCAGTCACCAGGCTTCAGTTCCCTCTTTGGTCGGTCATCACGGCAGCGTAAACATTTGATGTTGCTGGCAAAGTTCATGAAACTACACCTACAAGAGCAAGTAGATCCATGAAAGTAGGTAAGTTTTAGCCAGGTATCGAGCCTTATACATAATAACAGGAAGGAGATGGACTTACTTGGGACAGTTCCAATCGCCCTTTTTCATAACAGCCTCACTTATTGCAGGCCTGTCTGGCCCTTCTGCGGCGCATTTCTTGCAACTTCTATTTCTAGCGAAGTTCATAAATTCGCACCTGTGCATAAAAATACACGAGTCATTTGATGAGGAATGAGAAGGAAAAAACGTAACTTCTACACTATAGTTTAAGAGTTTCTTATTTTCAGAATGGTGTCAGTTATTTAAAGAATGGTTTTACTTTGTTACCTTTTAGCTTTAGAATCAAACTAGGTCATAGCTTGCTTAGGAAACTAGTGGTAATACCTTTACCCAAAGGATGTACTGGATTGAATTTAATAAAGTTTCTTATGATTCTTTATTGTAATCCCAAGTTGTGAGACACAGCTTAGCCTTCAGGTGTGAAATTGTGAATACACCTAAGGATCCCCTGAGGTGTGATGCCAAGGGTTGATAAGTGATCCCTAGATAAATGTAAGAATGATTCCTAGACAAATGCTATATTTACACCTTAGCTATTCTAAAAGCCAAGTTCTGAACCTGATATCCATTCTAAAGCAACCTATTTCTGTAGAAATTTTACATAAATACAGGCTACATCGGACACACTACAATAAAGTTCCTCAACACTAAGAACCAAGAGAAGACATCTCCTATATAATATAAGATATTGCACCTTATGCATGTTTATAAATGGCACAAGCAATATTGACCAATATTTCATACTAACATATACTCCTAGTACATTAAAGTTGTGGGGGAATAAACAGCGCAGAGCAATATAAAAGCAAGCCAAGCCTTTGCCAGAACTAAGATTTAAAATATCTTAAAAGCAAAATGAGAACTTACTCGGGACAAATCCAATCTCCCTTCTTCATCTCAAGATCACCAGAACTAATCATGGTAGGTCCAGATTCTCCACATTCACGGCATTTGGCATTTCTTGAAAAATTCATGAAGGTGCATCTGAGGTAGAATGGCAGTGTGTCAGATCATAATTCAAAAATGGCTCTAAGTAAAATGCTAGAAATAGAGGCTTTAACGAGGAAGGAAATTCTCTCTATTTTTGTCATTTTTTGATCGGTGAATTTTTAATCAACCCACCTCATTTGTTGACTCTATGCAATCGAATATTTATTTCTAGCAATAAATTCATGAGTTATATACAAGATATGAAACCTATAAATTCAATTGATTTTCTTTGTTGTTATTGAATCTAGAAAGAATAGAGAATGGGAAAAAATGCTGATTAAAGAAACAAAGCTAAACATAAAACATCATCTAATCAGCAAGAGGAATATCTGAACTAATTTTCAGCAACACGGTTATAACAAAACTTACAAGTAACTTTTATAGAGAAAAAAAAGGAGTCAGTACAAACAGTCAGGAACAAATCATTCAAAACAAAACAGAAATAATACAATAGTTAACATTATCACATTCAAAGTCCAAACCGGATGATGCCATTTGAAACTTTTTGTACATGGATAAGACAGTCACTTTTTGTTAGGAAGATAAGTCGCTTATATATCTAGCTTCAAGAATTAAACATGTAAGAGAGTGTTTTAGCAATTATCTCACAGCAGATTATCTCCAGAAAATCTTAAATTACAGATTCTAAGCAGTCATGCACCTTGTCAGTTTCATAATTCAAAATATACTGTTCTTCTTACGTTAATCCAACAATTCTCCCATGCTTTGGTCAAGCAAGATAATAGAATAGGCCACAAGCCAGAAAAGAAAGATAAAAAAGTTCGAGAAGCACGTACTTGGAACAAACCCAATCTCCCCTTTTCATTTCAACATCAGATGTACCGGCACCCTGGGCGAAGCTAATATACTTCTTTTTAAGATTGATAACAGGAGGCTCTGGAGCTTTGGGTGCAGGAATTTTATCACTTAGATTAGTCATCTCAGATAGCAAATTTCTGGCAGATACTTCAACTAACTCTCTATCTTCATACTTGGTTCCCCCATCAGTCGCGCTCGGATCCAAGGCATAGAGCAACAAAAGACGAACGACATCAACAGTTCTTGCTACAGACTCAGATTCGCTTAACACTAAATTAGCTCTATCACATGACCCGCGCAGAACACAAGCATTGCATACCTGCAGTTAATCACTTTTTATAAGTCATCCTGCAAAACTTGATCTCCAACTAAAGCAACTAATACCAGAATGGCAGAAACTCAAACATATAATCATTAATCATGCTTAGGAACTTACTTCTCCTTCTTCAATTCCCAAATAGGCCCGCAACCTTTTAGCAGAATTTACAGCCTTCCTTAAAAGATTAGGACAGCCCTTTCCTACAAGAGTCTGCATTTCCAGCCGGCACAATGAGCTGCAACACAGAATATATCTCTTAAAATCTATACAAACAGAATAATCAGAAACTACTACCCCAAAGACTAAATTGCTCAAATATCAAACCACTAAAATCCAAAACTAATATGAAAAAGGAAATAAGCTACACAAATGAAATTTTTTTACTACTCCTATCCCGACTAAACTACACACTTTGACTTAAAACAATGCTTAGTTAAAAACATCTCTTCTCACATTTATCTAAAATGGATGAAAGGACTGCATTTTTTAAAATATAGACATGATGTAACTGAATCATAACGCCAAATGAATTTCAGCAATTCTGGCTGAAGGTAAGATTCATATTAAGGTACAAAACAGTAAAGCGTAGCACACACCTGATAATATCATAACGATCACGGGCAAACTGGAGACAAGGGTCCTTCAACAAGTTCATGTCATTATAAACAGCTCCATCAGCAGGCTTCTCCTTTGCCGTGGCAGAAACATACCCCCTGGCCTTCAATTTATCAACAAACGTGACCCACTCCGGCCATGGATGATATGCTGGAATTTCCTGCGATTCAGGACTGCCAATGGCGGCATTGTCTTCGACGACAGCAGCGGAAGAACAGCACCGGTGGAGCCGCAGAGAAGGGGAAGAGGGAGAATGTTTGAAGGCCCAAAAACGAGTGGAAGAAGAGAGGATTGTAGCCGGTAATGGGTGATTTGTGCGGCAGATTGATGAGCCCAGAAGACTGAGCAGGCGCGACGCGGACATTTCTTGGGGTTGAGGATGATGGATTTCGCAGGGTTTTTGTTTCAGAAGATAGGGTTTAACACTTACATTCTTCAGTCAGTTAGCAATTAATTTTTCATCCTTCAGTCATTTTGACAAGTTCAAAACTGAGAGGACACTTTTTACTTCCTTTAGTTTTGGGTTTGTTTTATTAAACTCTTATTATGATATTTTTAATTATTTAATTTCGTAAAATTTCATATAAATATTGTAAATATATATATATATATATATATATATATACGAAGTTTTTTTGAAATAGTAAATTTGTATGTATAGTTAGTTCAAGTATTTGTGTCATCACTTTTCAATTTTATTCCATTTTCCTTTGTTTAATAATTTATTTTATTTATTTAAATATTGTAAAAGAACTTATTGATTTAGAAGAGAAAATAAATATTACAAAACACAAATAAATCTAATCTCTGAAAGGAACTATAATAGTTATTCTCTTCAAATTGTGTATGGAATAAACGACATTAATAAAAAGACAGAATTTCTACATGATTACTGTATTTCTAAATATATTTTATGAAAAATTTAATTACAAATATAAATAGATGAGTCTTGGGTGAGATCTGTTCTTGTGGAGACCAATGGCCAATGGAATGATCATTTACTGTTTTTGCTTGATCTTTTAGTTAGTTTGATTGATCTTCCAGTCAGTTCCCTTTAGCATTCATTTTTTACCTTGATTTTTCAGTTAATTGGATCTTTCATTCATTTTGCTTGATCTTTCAGTCAATTTCCTTGATCATTCCTAATCCTTGGTACATTGCTGTTATTTCGTATAAATTCGGCACCAAAACTCCGTCTTGAGTCGGTCTATGTGAGACGGCTAAGCTCTGGCGACACAAGCAATCTATAATCTAATTAACAACGGCGATGTAGTTGAACCTCACCAACAACAATTTCAACCAATAATGGTTCCTTATAACACTTGGTCTCTGTAGAGACAGGTCTCAAACGAGAATTTGAAATATAAATTCATCCGTTCAAATCCTTAACATATGACTCAATCATCCATATCCTTAACATGAATATTTTTTTTGATAAATATTTACTTAATTACTTAATATCCTTACACAATTTCTTTTAGTTCTTATGAATATTTATAACTTTATTTTTATTTCGAAAGCAACGGTACTAATATTAATTTAAAACAAAATTACACAAAGCGCGTCCTAGGCCTAGTGTCACATGATGTTCATTACTGACAACCAACCGATTAACTTTTAATACTTGAAAATAAAGAAACGACGTAGCTAGGAAGCTAACTATTTCTTCGATCAATCTTTTGATCTCCCAAGGCGCCTCATCTGGATAGTTAAGTGCCGCCACAAGGATAGAAGAATCTGTAAGCAGTCGAATGTTTTGGGACTGTACACGACACGTTGCTTTGATTGCTCTCCAGCAGGTCATCACTTCCGCTTAAAGAGGAGAAACACAGGTAAACAAATTTGAACCCGATGTTTGAACATGGCCATGTTGAGCAATTCTGGTGATGAACCAGGCTCCAGCACTTATCTGGCCCCTTCTGTGATATGATCCATCTAGTTTTATTATGGCTATTTCTCCTCGTTCCTCATTTCTGGCATCTGTTGCCAAGGAACCCGCCTGATTCAGGGCTGAATCGTCTGCAATAAAAATTTCAGGGAGCTTTGCTTTTTCCCTGGTACCTCTTTTCTTTTCAAGTTTAGATTTATCCTAATTTTTTGTTCAGCAGCTAGGCAACCACCTTCTGGATCTAAATGCACACCTTCCATAACCAGTTTTTACCTTTGTGCCCAGATTTCCCACACCACTAATAAATCTTTGTATAGCATCTCATCTTATGCGAAGCCATTTAATCACACTTGAAGCCATTCTCCGAAATTTCCATTCATTACTATAAGTGAAAACCCGGCCTTTCTCCATAAGATTCTTGATTCAGGGCAATGAATAAATAGATGGCCTTCATTCTCAATACCTAAAGAGCATCTCTGGCATTGTTCCGATGTAATGATATTTCTCCGTGCAAGGTTTACTGCAGTAGGTGAGGCTTTTTCCAGCAATCTCCAGAGCAAAATTATGATTATCTTGTATGGCACCTTCAAATTCAAGATCTTGTCCCATAATTTTCTCCTTCTAAAATCTTGGCAACCAATTTCTTTGGATGCAAAATGATATCACTTCTTTACCGTGTAGTTTCCATTATTATACTAAAGTTACTATTTAATTTTGAATAATAACAAGAATATACGTGTCATTTTTAGTAAAAAAATAAGGCCCAAAAAATAATATTAAGAAGTCAAATAGTCAACCCCAATTTATTTTAGCATCTGAAATTATTTTAATTAAGAAAAAAATGCTATTATAACCCTCGGTTCCTGGGTAAGTGCACATATAACCCCCAGTTCTTTGAAAGTACAATTGTAACCTTAAATTATAATTTTGGTAATTTTGTGGCTGATGAATTACGAAAAGACTAAAATATCCATAACATTAAAAAACAATTGCTGATATTCTTCTTCTCTTTCAACCCACTACGCCGGCCGCCACTGTACTTCTTCTTCATTATTAATCCCCAGATAGTGTAGCAGAACCTTCTCCCCTGTTTTACCACCGGTATAAGTTCACCGCTCTTGCGCCTCCCATTGAAAACAAAATCATTTCATGCCAAAAAAAAATAGAGCTAAAAACCAACCATCAATGGCGGCGCCGGCGAACTCCGAGAAAGCAGGTATGGTGGTCGGAATCGACCAGAGCGAGCACAGCTTCTACGCCCTTGACTGGACTCTG
This sequence comes from Cruciata laevipes, assembly GCA_963678965.1. Lineage (NCBI taxonomy): Eukaryota > Viridiplantae > Streptophyta > Magnoliopsida > Gentianales > Rubiaceae > Cruciata > Cruciata laevipes. The sequence continues at coordinate 7,097,312 of OY787637.1, forward strand.
GACCACTTCTTCGTCCCCTCCGCCCTTTTAATTGGTGGCGATTTGGTGGTTGGTGGGCGGTGGTATGGCTGGTGACGAGTTTCTTCATCCATGGAAGCCGATCCACTGAAAACGGATCATTGATTTAGAATGAACATTAATGACAAAAGGTTGCAGTGGGCTATGATGGCGGTGATGAGGCAGCGTCGAAAAAAGTTGTTGATGTTGAGACGACATTGACGTGGTGGAAGTTCCGGTGAGTTTGATGGTGGTGGTAGTTTCGTTTTTTCAGTTTCCGGTGAGGTGCCCAGTGCCGGCAGAAGGTGGGACAATTTCATCTTTTCAATTTGCGGTGGCTTGAATCTGTCAAGTGAGGGTTATCCCCAACGAAATTTGTCCAATTGAGGGTTAAAATTGCACTTTTAAAAAACTCGGGGTTATAATTGCACTTATCCCAAAACTGGGGTCATATAAGCATTTTTCCCTTTAATTAATTAAACTGAATTGCAACTTATGCGTGTTGGCCTCCCATACACGTTCGACGTTATGCGTTGCATCATTATCATGTCCCAAACCTTCTTGGTTGTGTCTTTCACTCCAGCATGGCTAGCATCTCTAGCGGCATGGCATGCAAGATCACGGCCAACGCCTGCCTGTCCGTGCGGTACTCAACATCCCCATCCTCAACAGCTCCCCGCAAACCTCGCGCTTGCAAATTCACCCTCATGGCTAGGGCCCAATCTGCATAGTTTGTGCGAGTTAGTATAGGGTACACCATGGAACTCTCTCTCAACACCGTCTGTACCACTACCTCTCGGGCTTTCGAAACACTTGTCGAACAACGCCCTCTCTGTTGGCTCGTGCGTGAACGGTGAACCCTCCGGCTTCTTCGGTGATTTTGATCTATCACTAACCATTTAGAACCGTAACTCTGATACCACTTGTTGGAACACGAGATCGTAAATGGCTAGAAAAATGAAAAAAGATCATAGAACACAAGAGAAACTTTGGTGCTGAAAAGAATTAACTTTTTATTTTTATTTTTATTGTTTCCATAACTTATTTTTTGTTGCACTGAACTAAACTAGATTGGACTGAACTGAAGTAAAAATTAATGTATTGAAAAAAAAGAATCAGCATAACTGAATTAACCTAAATTTTATAAAATTACATTTTTTACTGAACTGAACTGAATTGAATTAAACTAAACTAAATTGAACTGATATAAGATCTGGCAAACAAGATCTTGATGTATAACTAGTGAGGCAACACAAATGTTATTACTCTAAGCTTGTAACTTCCAAAAACATAAGTCTTAAACACTACTAACTCCAAGAACATAAACCACCATTTATTCTTGTAACCACCATTGATGAATGCATGCAACATGATTACTCAACAATGCTAAGTACAAAAAGAAAAATTTCCAGAACCATGGACGATCCACACGGGCACGAAGTATATCTCTGAATTGCACATTTGAGAACTACTGTTATACTTTCCTATCCTAACAATATCCTAATAAAATGAGCATTTAAAGTTAGAGTATTAATGTAGTATATGAAAGGACAAAATTAGACGTGGAAAAATTATACAATTTTACACAATTTCAAATTTGGGTTAAACGAAGAAGAAAAAGAATGCAGATTAATTATAGTCCACACATGAATGAATGACTGGCATGATCTTGTCGTATGCTATATATATAAAAGTAGACAAAATAAAGAAGGTTCTAGTGAAAATCGACCATTAATTACTGTGATTCAGGTTTTTTCAGTTATTTTTTGTGATCGCTGTTCAATATAGAAAGTTGGGTCAAATCCGGAACTTCAAATCCGGAGAGGCGGAAGAATAAATAAAAAGGTCGTCCCTTTTATTCCAAGCCTTTGCGTATACATGATCTACTCAAATTGGCAGCTCCACCAAGTGATATTTCGTTTCTTCTTTTTTCAGGTATTTTTTTATTTTTCTTTATTAATAAACTTATATATTATACAGTCCTAGTAAATCCTTTTTCCTTATAACTTAAGTATTCATAGCATTGAAAGAAAACTAAACCTATATACGTACCTTGTCAAACTAAAATTTCAGAGATATTTCTTTTTGAATAAAGAAAGTCGATATTATCAAACACACAGTGGAACTAATTTGATTTTCTAAAGTCGATATTAGTGTGTATACGTACTATATGCAAGTAATTAACTACATTAATATAGATTAATTTTGAATTGTTTTAAAAAATACTGAATATAGTTAATTTAATATTTAATTGATTGATATGAACATTGTTTACACTTAAATAATTCCTTAGTTAATTAAAAATTTAATTGATTTCTGAATATCGCTAGTTAGTTAATTTGCAGCAGGAAGTATATATATATAGAGAGGGAGAGATGATTGACTGGATTTGGAGGGCTCTGATGCAAAAAATAATATTACCGCCAGCAAAGGCGTGCAGGAAAGTGTGGAGGCGACTTAACCTACTCCTCATGAACTACGAGATTGATGAAATGGACAGGCAATTTGTGGTTCCGGATCAAGAACTTAAGAAGTTGTATCCATGTGACTAAGGGCTCTAGAATTTTCGTGTAGTGTATATTTTTTAACTTAATTTACATGCTCGATCGCTGTATATATACTTAATATATATTATTAAAATCATGAACTTCATAACGAGAATTGCATCCACAACTCAAGCATAGTTCAATCATGTAAGATCTATATCACTAACTCTAACCACGCAAATTATATTGTAATGGTAGCATCACATTGGCGAGTTCAGTGGCAATGGCAATGGCTTCGGCCCTTCAGGCAGAAGCGTTGGAAATATGTAAAGGTTTAAAGCACGCTGTGAGGTTTGGGATCAGCAATATAGTGGTTTGGTCGGACTCGGAAGGTGCTTTAAGGGCGATTGCAGGTGAAGGAGACGTTTCACGGTTTCAGTTGAAGTCAAGCGTTGGAAGAGATATTATCATATAGCCATCTCTTTACTTATATGGAAAACTGTGCATTTATTCATGGGACTTTCTGATAGGATCTTCTCTTCTATTTGGGAGAGACTCTCCTTTTATCTTACTTATAAGGGTTTGAGTACTCTTCATAATAACATCATTAGACTCTCTCCTTCTGTGACTTGCTGGATTTTATGGAAAACCAGGAATAGATGGCTATATGATAATATCCCAGCCAATTCATCCTTTGTTCTGACACAGTTCAAGGACTTGATTTTCCTGATGTTCTCTGTTAAATTCTGCTATTGACTCAGAAATTGCCCAACATAGCTTTTTACCTCTTGGAAAGAGACCACCAAAGCCAAAAATTTATAAAATTGCTTGGATTAAGCCTATCTCAGTCTATAAATTCAATGTAGATGCTTCATGGTCATCATCATCCTTATATGCTGGTATCAGCCTCCTAATTAGAGATAACAGATGTAGTTTTATATCTGCTCATTGTAAATATATCAATGCTGATTCACCTCTGGAGGCTGAAATGAAAGCTATTCAATTTGCTCTTAACTTCACATGTGTTTTTTCTGAGCCAATTATCATAGAGTCTGATTGCCTTAATGCTATTTCTTGTATTCTCAATCCAGTCACTGCCCATTGGAAGCTTTTTCATTTGGCAGTCACAAACTCACAATACATATGGCTATCTCTTCATTCTCACTAATCCATGCTCATAGAGAGAGAAATATGCATGCTGATTCTATTGCCAAATTATGTCTAATAAACAAGCATGATGCATCTCTTACTTTTGGCTGTCTTCCTGATAGGATTCAAGGTTTAATAAGATTAGATCAAATGGGAACTCCTTCCCTAAGAATGCTTAGAATGGATTCTACTAATGTGTGAATGCTACTTTTTCAGGATAAATAGAAGGTGACTAATATCACCTTCTATATCTCTGCTCAATTCCAAGCTTCATGGATGGATGAAGGAGCTCTTCCCTCAATCTGCCAACTTAGAGTGGCACCTCACTTCAACTCCTTGAGTAGAAGAATATGGTGCTATATGACATTTTGCTGAAGGACTTTGTTGAAACTTGGAATTGATCCATAGGCTGCCTTGTGTCTGAGTTGCCTTGCGCTTCTGATTCACTAACAAGCAAGTGGATTTTACCCCTTCTTTCTCTTAGTTCTTAAACTGGAAACATTTTGATGTATAGAATGAGTTTCTCTAGTGTTAATAGGTAGTCTAACTCATTCTTTTTGGAAGCTATGCTTAACTTCTTGTAGAACCTCTTAAGGTTCCACTTCTTGTATCATTACTTTATTTGTCTTGTTATTTAAAAGGCATGGGGAAGCCAATATAAATCCCTCCACCTTGGTGGTTTAACTTTAAAAAAAAAAACAGTTGAAGTCAAGCCAATCAATACTGATATTGTCGCTTTAATTGCAAAGTTTCATGTTGTTTGTTTAGTTAAGGTTCATAGAGATCTAGTCTCTAAAGCAAATAAGTTAGCGCAATCTTATTTCCCTCCTTCCTCTAGGGGACTTTCTGTGTAACCTCTTCGGTGTAATAAATAAAATGGGAGGTTTGGTGATAATAAACATTTCGAAACATGAAAATAAGTATTCAAATATACAATTCATACCAAGAATATATATGCATAACCTATCAAGATTAATTAATATATAAAAATTAGATCTTATATATGATGGTGTTTACACATAGCTTCTTTAAAATTTTGGAATATATAGGAACTGATCAATGACATCGAGATAGAGAATGTTACCTCACTTGCAAAGGATTTTGAAAGCTTCCTTGTCGGTTGCCCATCTACTTTTTGCAAGCATTTTTCACACTAGTGAAAACTTGTCAAATCACGATGGAAATGCACAATGGTTCTAACTAAATTTTTTGAACCGACCCATCCAATTTTACCCCATGCACTTGTTATGAAGTCATAACCCCACCAAATTGTCGTGGCCCTGCGTATGTAACGGGATAGTAAACACCACATTATAGGGTTACGAAATCGATACACTATAAATACAAGGTCACGAAGACGTAAAGTATAAAACTTAAAACCGTATATGTTAAGTTTACGAAATCGTAACCTCATTGGATCTCATCTCAATATCATTTATGCCTTAAGTATAACACGCATTCTTATTGTGTGTCACATATACTTTCCGAAATATTAACTATCCTAGAATTATGTATAATACCGAAATTATAACCATCCTAGTATCAAGGTACCGAAATCGTGATAGTACATGGGTTTAGGATCTAGAGTTCATGTTAGAAAATAATCCAATAATGCTATTTGTTAAACCATCCATATTATTATTGAATTAAGGTTCAACTGAAATAAATAATCAAATAAAACCCTTGCCCCATAATACCTTAAACCCGTCATACCCTAAACCCATAACCCATGAATTAAATAATCAAATCAAGGCAGTGAACGATGGTTAATGGTTTTGCAATAAAATAGTAAAAGACAAATTCTTGGCTGAGGCAGGCTCACCCAAGAGGCAGGACATAAAAATACTTAAGCACGGTACACGGGGTCATTTTTAAAAGAGTTTCCAATATTGAGGGACTAATATGAAATTTATGGAAAGTATATCACTTTCTCCCCCAAATCTGGCGATCGATAACTGCTCCGATCGAAGAAGTAGCGACCCGGCGTTCGAGCACGTAATGGATTTGCAGTGGTGGTGCTCGACCATGAATCGTAGTGCCGGTGATCTTTGAACCGGTGATGCCCTGTTGGAGTCTTACCAGATTAAGCTCCCCGCCGGAATGCGATAACGGTGCGGTCAGAATCCACCCATTACTTTCGGTGCTGCTATCCTCATGTAAACTTTGGCATTACACAAGCTGTAAAACTCGCGTGTGTCCCAATCCTTGTCTGGAAGCATAAGGAGAGGGATATTAGTTACAGGCGCCAACTTATCCTTATGGCAGTGGTGACGTGGCGGCGGCACTCCGGTGGCGGTCCTTATTGAGGTTCATGTCCAGATCGTTAAGGTTATTGTCGTCTGGGTTGAGGTTATTTTAGTTCTTGATGTTGGGTCAAAAATGAGGTATGCATTGTCGACGTTGAGGTTTGTAAGGTCGAAAATGAGGTTTTGATCGTTAGTAGTGAGGTATGTTTCGTTGACGTTGAGGTTCGTGATGTCGTTGTCGATGTTGCGATTTGTACCGTTAAAAATGAGGTTTATGCCGTTAAAAATGAGGTTTGTGTCATCGACATCGACGATGAGGTTTATGTGCTTGAAAATAAGGTTTGATTCCTTAAAAATAAGATTTGCATCGTCGAAAATGATGTTTGTGTTGTTGACATTGAGGCTTGTGTTGTCAACGTCGATGTTGACGTTTGTGTCATAAAAACTAGGTTTACATGGTTGAAATTGAGGTTTGTGCCGTCAGAAACGAGGCTTAAAAATCGTTGAAATGAGGTTTGATGAGGTGGCACTGAGGTTTGATGAGGTGTCACTGAGGTTTGATGAGCTGTCGTCTAGGTATGATGAGGTTGACTGAGGTATGATGAGGTGGCGTGAGCTTTGATGAGGTGGTAGCGAGGTAGGATGAGGTGGTGCCGAGGTAGGATGGTGAGGTGGCAGGAAGTGGAGAAACAATGAAAAATTAGTGATGTAGGCTCTTAAAATAGGATTTTTACAAATTAACCCCTGAAATTTATAGTAATAAGTGTTCTTGCATATTTATTTATAATATGGGCTTTATTGGGACCTGCCTCATAGGTGAGCCTGCCTCATAGGAGAATTACTCATAGTAAAATATAATTTACTTAAAATGAAAATAGTAAAATAAATTTTCAAGCTACTCCATTTTTTCCGGTTGAACACAAATCATCATTATTCTCTTTCTAAGACTCACCACACACACTCACACACAACTGTACAAATAAGCTAACAAAGAACTCACAAGAATAAATTCAGTCCCCGGCTTGCTATATGCAACTCTATTTTTCTCGTGCAGATACATTTTTTACTATTATTAAGGCAAAAAAATAAAAATGCAAGGGTACACTTTGGGGTATATTTCGGATTTGCAAGAGAAAAATAGATCTGCATATAGCAATTGTGTAGTTAAAAGGCAAAAAATGATCATATTCAAAATGTTGAAACTAATATATGGAACAAAAAATTAATAAGACTAAATATGTAGTAATAAAAAATGTAGTCATTCTTTAACATTGGTAAAACCTTTTTTCCTAAAATATCAAAATTCAAATCTATTTATGAGTATAGTCGAACATGTTTGCTTCCTTTCAAAATATCACCATTCATTTCTTATTGGTTAAAGTAGTTAATATAAAAGTAAAGAAACAGTAAAAATGCAAACTCGTAAAACAGTAATTAGAGGGCGAATGTAGTTAGAGTGACAATTAAAGAGTAAAAGTCAAATGGCAGTCATTTATGAAGAAATGGCAGCCATTCATCACATGTATATCGGTGCCAGCCAAAATAAACTCCTTCATGTGGCAACTGGTGGACCCAATCCATACGTATAAAAATGATTTAATTCTAGTTTGATTGATTCTCTTAACTGAAAATTTTGTTTTGTTTTCCCTTTTTAGATAAACTCAATTAATAGAATTTTCTAAAATCTATATAAAGTATAATATATGATAATATTTTTATTATGTTTCTCTCTAATATGGTATCTGGTACTATATTTACATCGTAATTAACATTCTAATGCATTTCTACCAATCTTACTTTTTATGATGAATTATTAAGTATTAATTTCCTTTTAATTAATTAATTTACACGGCGTGTACGTAACTCTCTAACAATATTTTCCTTTATTTTTTTATTAAAAAAATCAGTTCTTCCTCTCTCTTCTTCTTCCCCTCTCTAAACCCATCATGGGGAGATGGGAAAACAATCGTTTATTTGTTTTTTAATTTGTTTTTTGCTTTAAATAAGTGTGAATTCACACACTAATAGTGTCTTTCTATATGATCAATTAGATCTTGTGTTTATGATGCTCGGTCTGGTTGTTCATGTTGAAGTTTTGTTCGCGATCTAGTTTACAGATTGTGTTTCGTGTTTTTTTGTTTCTTGTTCTTGATCTGCTGTTGCGGATCGTGTTTCTGTTCGTGATTTGTGTCTTTCAAGGGCTGAAAGCTTGGAGAATATAAATCATTTTTTTTATCAGGTGGTGTTGCAGTTATAGCAGATCCCTGATTGGCTTTGTGGTTGATGCGTGATGCTCCTTTTTGCCAACCAGATATAGTTTTCGCGGCAGCAAGTTAATTTCCCCGAGGGCGATATTACAATTTTATTGGATCTCTTTAATGTAATTGTACATACAGATAGTCTGGTTGACATGTAGTTTGGTTACCCTTTTTATAGGTTGATTTGATTGTATGTCAATTCCATTGTACATCGATGTTGGGCGTTTCCCAGCAACATATGAATGATATTTGATTTCAAAAAAAAATATTTTCCTTTATTAGTTAATTTACGTTAGTCGAAATGTAATCTAGACTACTTTCCTGTTCTCTTCACGGTATTTGAACTTATCTGAACTTAAAAAAGTTTATCTGAACTAAAAAAAGTTTATCTGAACTTAAAAAACTTTATCTGAACTCATCTGAACTGAAAAAAGTTTATCTGAACTGAAAAAAGTTTATCTGAACTTAAAAAACTTTATCTGAACTGAACTCATTTGTACTTAAAAATTTAGCTGAACTTATTTGAACTTAAAAACTGAGCTGAATTGAAATATATATATAAATTGAATTGAACTAAATTGAAACTAACTAAAAAATATATGATCATTTCCAATATATTTGAAATTCATTAATCTAAATATAACATAATACATTTAATATTAAAATATACTGAACTGAGTTGCACTGATGTAGATAAACGGAATTGAATTGAATTAAAAAAAATCAATTTCAATATATTTGATATTTATTAATCTTAAAATGAAAATATGTAGAACAAAGTTGAACTGGAATATATAGCTCAATTGAACTTAAATGAAATAAATATGACATTTTCAAAACATTTGAAATTTAATAATATGAGTAAAACTTAGAGTTTGATAGAGTTTATTTCTTGTTCAACTGAACTGAAGTGAAAATTAATGTACCGAAAAAAAGAATCAACATGACTGAATGAACCTGAATTTCATCAAATTACATTTCACTTCAATTTACTGAACTGAACTGAATTGAATTGAACTGAACTGATATATAAAAGTTCTGGCACACAGGGCCTTAATGTTAAAAAATATGATCATGTTTGCTAGCTAAACATATTGATTTGAGTTGAACTGAAGCATATAGATAAGTGAACTGAACTGAATTGAAAATTAATAAGTGTGATGAAAATAAACGGTATGAATAAATCAACCTTAATTAATTGCACCAAATTATATTGTTGTTGAGTTAAACTGAACTGAAGTGAAATTAATGTATTGAAAAAAAAAATCGGTATGACTAAATTAATCTAAATTTCATCAAATCATATTGAAACTGAACTAAACGGAATGGAATTGAACTGAACTGATATGAACAATTAAGCTCAAAAGATTCAACTGATTTAAACTGAACTGAACTAAATTACAAATAAGATTACTGAACTTAACTTATCTGAAAACTAAAAAGGTTTACTGAACTGAACTCATCTGAACTGAAAAAAGATTATCTGAACTCATCTGAACTAAAAAAAGATTATCTGAACTCATCTGAACTAAAAAACATTTATCTGAATTAAAAAAAGTTTATGTGAACTAAAAAAACTTTATCTGAACTCATCTGAACTAAAAAACATTTATCTGAACTAAAAAAAGTTTATTTGAACTAAAAAAAATTTATCTGAACTAAAAAATATTCAAATAATCTCTAGAGAACAAGACCTACGTGTTTAATCATTACTAGACTACTTTTCCTGTTTTTTTTGGTAATTACATATTTTTAATAAATGTACTTGATTATATTTTATTAATGATATTTTTCAAATGTTTTTATATTCTTAATAATTAATAAACAAAATAGTAATAATTTTTGGAAGATATGAGAAATAATGACATGGAGACAATATGTAAAAGTGGGTCACACAAAAAATGATGTGGAATTTTAAGTAAGATTTTCATGGTAGTTGGGGTTTGGTATGTTGAAGGATTTTTGGGAATTTTTAATTGGATAAAATTCCAAAAGATATAGTAGATGCTCTTAGACCATCTCCTATCATATAAACCTCTTCCACAATTTTTTCAATAAAACCCCTTACAAACCCTCTAACATCTCCACTCTAACTATCATAAAAAACTTACACACTTTCCATATCACTTTTGCTACTCCCTCCGTCCCCATTTAAATGTCCAACTGGAATAGTCAATTTTTTTTCACACCATGTTTTACCATTAATAACTTATAATATATTAATAATATAATTTCACATAAGATATCGTTAGAATTTTCGTATGATGTAATTTTTAAAAATCAAAATTATTTACTTTAATATTAAGTATAATTAAAATTATTAATGGTCAAATATGGTGTGAAAAAAATTGACTATTCCAGTGAGACATTTAAATGGGGACGGAGGGAGTATGTTTCACCACCATTTCTTTTTTATCCATGTCATTATTTATTCATCATCTACATCATTAATACTTTATTTATTTATCACTAATACAAAATTTAGATATAAATTTATGTAGTAATAATATTTATATATTCAGAATATATTTATTATTTAATTAAATATATTACAAAAACTTTACTTTTTAGTTTTATCAAAAGTATGTTGAAAATAAGATTAAGGTTTTAAAAATGAGTGATTTGTTTGTTTGTTAATATGCATCATTTAAAACTTTTCATCATAACAAAAATAAATTATTATCATATGTGTAAATTTGTTTTACCAATTACTAAATAATGGAAAATAAGGCATAAACATATGGATTATGGTGCGGTGGCCCATTGACAACTCATTTTCAGTGACCCGTCATCAGTTTTTACGCTTTTTCCGGGGCTGCACCTGTGCAAACATACATTGAAATTCTTAGCGAATTTTTCAGAAAGTATAAGAAAAAACCTATCATAGTGTGGAAGTAGCCGAATTATTTCGCAAAAAAAACTCTTGAAAAGTCGACGATAACAGATGCTCTTATGATAGTTGGGTTGTATAGTTTGTACGGTTTTATAGATTTTTTTAATAGATAAAACCTGAAGAAAGGTTTCACAATAGAATAATACAAATAGAAAGAGCCTCTCTATTCTTCGATGTTCGCATTTTTTTTCTAATTCATAATCACACATGCGCACGAACGAACAAAAAAGGAGGAAACCTTAGCTATTGATGACCTACACACAACTTCTTTTGTCTTTTTACAATGTATTTTTCCATTTGGTTTCTATTCTTGTCCTAAAAGATTGAATTTCGATAAGAAAAAAAAAAAACAACTGAAGTGGTGCTCTTAAAAAAATTACTAGACAAATAAATGATTTTCCATTAGTAATTTTTTGTGAAATTTATCGTTTTTTAAAGTAAAGAAGATTGCTCGCAAGAGTTGTGATCAGTGTGTTCACTGAAGGTGTAGAGCCTAACATCTTCCTAGATTTTTCCCCAACATTTGGATCCGAAGAATCACTTTGGGCTAAAGAAATTGTGGGTAACTTTGGGGATGAATCACTTTGGGCTAAAGAAAAGTGAAGATGAATCGCTAGAATTTTTGAAAAAAATGATAAGGTTGCTAAAGTGCTTCCATGCGGAAAAGCTGCATATTCCTAGCAAATGCTTTGGAATGTTGTTTTCAACCTCGACGAGATTGGAAAATATAGAAAATTGTTTGGAGGTTTGGAATCTCTTGCGGCATTTGTTTTGTGCCGTAACTCTAAAGCCTCTTTAAAGTTTCGTCAAGTTAATAGTACATATTTACAACTCCATGTTATTAATTTGATCTTATTGAGTGTTATTAATTGCGTGAAAATTATTTCGTTCCCGGCTTCTCGGTTCTTTTTACAGAGGTGTGATGCTGATGGCGTGACTCTTTTGACGGCGTTCAAAGAATCTTGTGAATCATTTCACATACTCTTTGATGTGGCTGAGATTTTTTTCATGTTGTCTATGCCCCAGAAGAATACAAGTGAGGCTGAATCACTTCAATCTTTGAAGGAGGCGATATGGTTGCTAGAGCGCTTCAGTCAGGAGAAGCTGCATATTCCAAGCAAATGCTTTGGGATGTTGTTTTCAGCCTCGACAAGATTGGACAGTATAGACGATTGTTTGAAGGTTTGGAAGTTGTATGAAAAGATGTACCCCGACGGCGACTACAATAATTTGGTAGTTTCTTATGCTTCATTTCGGCTATTGCAGAAGTCGGAGGAGTTGGCTAGGAAGGTTAACATTGAAGATATGCGTGCACGAGCTGTTGGGTATCAAGATGGTGATCTCGTTAAGATCCACATTCTCGCTTCACTTCCCACTCTACTTCCCACTCCACTCTCTTCTCCATGATGTTCTCTTTCTCTTGTGTGTTGTTATGACTGTCTAGATCATGTTAGGGTTTTTATGACTTTCTAGATCATACTTAGCAAAAAAAAAAAAAATCGGATCCAACATTCTATGATATTTATGATTTTTTTTTGTCCGCTGATTCTCTTACGACATTCTTGGTGTGGATTGTTGGAGTGATTTTCTGTCCTAATATGCAGCAATATCCAGCACCCTTGACCTCCTCAAGTGTCACTAGTCTCATCAGTTCAATATTCACTTTCTCGTTAATGAAAGATGTTCCGTTCGGGATGTTGTGGATTGGTTGGGTCAAAGAAAGAGAATGAGATAATGAAGTTGATAGAATTAGGTTTGGGTGCTTGGTTGTGAGGTATGGGTGGTGGGGAATGAGTTTGGTTGGGAGGAGAGGAGCAATGAGACCCACATCTATTCCTTAAAAGTGGGTAATGGAGCAAACTTCAAAAAGGTGAGACCCTCTAAATACTATTTTTACTTTTATTATTAATTCAAAAAATCTTAAATTAATATAACTCTAATATGTAAAAATATAATTTATTGATTAATTATTAATTTATTTAAATAATTAAAATAATTAAAATAAAATACATCTACCAAACTGCCTTATTTTTTAGTTAACAAATTCGTCAGCTCGGGTAGAAATAGATATAGTGATATCGTTACCTTTTTTCGAGTATATCTCGAGTTCGTTACCCAACCAATTTCACCCCTAGAGAATGTAACACTTGTATAACCTATCCAGTTTCACCCCCTGCAAATGTTATGAAGTCATAACCCCACCAAATTGTCCTGGCCCTGCGTATGTAACGTGATAGTAAACACTATATTATAGGGTTACGAAATCGATACACTATATATAAAGGTCATAAAGTCGTAAAGTATAAAACTTAAAACCCTAGATATTAAGGTTACGAAACCGTAACCTTACCGGGATCTCATCTCAATACCATTAATGACTTACGTTTAGCAGGCATTCTTATTGTGGGTCACATACTTTCTGAAATCTTAACTATCCTAGGACCATATTACCGAAATCATAACCATCCTAGTACCAAGGTACTGAAATCGTAACTATTGTAAGGCATGGGTACCGAAATCGTGATAGTACATTGGTTTACGGTCTAGGGTTCAGGTTAGAAAATAATCCAATCACGTTATTTGTTAAACCATCCATATTATTGAATTCATGTTAACAATTCAAAGGTCAATATTTATTTGACTTTATACAAATACAACTATATTGAGATTTAACTAATGAGAGTTCATTGCTTTATACAGACACTACACTGATATACAACTAATAAAAGTCGAACTCTTACTTGACTTTCTATAGACACTAAGTAAAATCAGTTTAACTAATGAAAGTCAAACACTTTATACTGACTCTACACTAATAATTAAATTAAGTTTAACTAATTAGAGCCGAACTCCCACTTAACTTTCTAAACCCATTATGTAAAATCAGTTTAACTAGTGAAAGTCCAGTATGCAAGTTGTTGAAGTCTATTTCTTCTTTTAGGATTGCTATGTTGGAGATAAGGGTCTTGCATCTGTTGGGGAATGGTGTAAAACACTTCAAGATTTGAAGTTTAGGTCTTGTGAAAGTCTAACTTACAATGGATTGATCAAGTTAGTCGTTGGTTGTGGAAATAGATTGAAATATCTTAGCATTGAGGCTTGTGCAATAATAACCGATGTTTCACTCGAAGGAGTAGGGTCTCACTACCAATCTCTTGAAACGTTGTCATTGGTTAGGCAGGTTTACTATCTCAAAGATCTCTACAAAGGTTTGCTTTTTGTGGACAAATGGCGCACTACTTTAAAAGTTCTAAAGCTACACTCTGTAAATGCCGGGGATGAGGGTTTGGAAGCCGTGGGATTCTTTTGCAAGGCATTGGAGATCTTGGGATTGAACGGCTATCTGAGATTCACCGACAAGTATGCTCGCTTTTCTCTCCTATTTTATTCATTTTACAGCCGTATGGTCATCACTAGATAGATTTTACTTTCAGGAGTTTTTGTGTTATTGGAAAAGGCTGTAAAATATTGAAGAACCTTATGTTGAGAAATTGTCCTCTCGCGACCGACGAGGATTTGCAAGTTGTTGATGTAGGCTGCTCAGAGTTGACAAAACTTGAAGTAAGAAGTTGTCGCAATATTGGAACATCTGGTCTCGTGTCTATTGGAAAATCTTGCAAGAATGCTCATTAATTCATGTATTCTTTTCTTCAACAATTGTTTCATTTGAGATTTCTCATGATGTTTATACTTTTGGCAATGCATTCATGTAGGAGCCTTTCTGAGCTGGACTTGTACAATTATTGGAAGACAAATAACTCTGCACTGTCTGAAATAGCCAAATGGCACAAGCTCTTACAATCTCTTCACTTGGTTGACTCGACGATGATGGCATTTGCATTATAGCCAAAGGTTGTCGAAACTTGAAAACACTTCACATTCGTAGTTGCAGCAAGGTGCAATTTATTCCACTTTTATTAATTACCTGAGATTACATTTTTTGAATGAATTGCTAAGATTTCTTTGCTTGTGTTGATTAAATCCAACAAACCTATTAATATTTCAAGCTACACTTGAACATGATCATCATTAATTCAATGACGTTTTGTATTAACATTTACACGAATTTTTCTTCGTCACCCATCAATTTAAGGATCACAGACAAGGGAATAGCTGCAATTGGCAACTGCCATTCCTTTCAGTTCCACAAAATGAGTGCACGGATCATTGAGGACAAAAGCTTTAGATCTTAAAATTTAACTCAAATATTCCAAAATTTAGCTCAAGACTTCAAACTATTTTTTTCCAAAATCCAAATAAATAGGCTAAGTGAGACCAAAATCGCGCTTATACTCTACAAAGTCGAATGAACCTACATCTTTCTCGGAATACCAAGAGAACTACTCATGGTTTACATGTATTACTTTACCCAAATGTGTGTGATCTACTGGAACAGAGTTCTTAACCGCTCCGCAGACTGGGCTGCTCTTTTGTTATTCGGCTCAAGTATGAGTGCATATCTGAAATCTGCAAATTTGAAACAGAAGAAAACGGTCAAGTTCTACTGACTTCTAGAAACAAGGGAGATTCTTACAAAACCTCTAGATGTAAAAATAGATTCATCATAAAGATATTCACCTTCTACTGCTTCTTTGTAGTAACCTAGCATTTCCCTTGCGGTGCCTCTTCTCAAGTACGCTTTCACATTCTGCAGTGCATGGCAAAACACGGAATCATTATATGCAGCCTCAAAGAAAAAATCATGTCATATTGTTAGGGACATGTGGGTTACCTTCTTGTCAAGACCAATGGCTTTGGTAGCATCTTCTTCTGCTCTATTGAAGTTTCCAACTTCCAAATAGGCAGCAGCCCTATTGCTGAAGTATGTTGCACTTTTACCGTTGAGCTTGATGGCTTCTGTGTACATCACAATTGCCCTCTGCCATTGTTTCTCTTTGAACGCTTGGTTACCCTAAATGCAGTACCCCAGTAATAAAGAAAATCAGTATCAAGATGATGAAGGTAACGTGGGCAACCCAAACTTTCTCAACAACAAGAAATTAGTTGACTCTCACAAGTCACAACATATGCAACACCACAAAAGGCAAAAATTTAAAAATATACAGACCTTTTCCTTAGCTAGCTCAGCAGATTCTTCCTGGCTAACAATATCGATGGACAGTTTTGCATTTGCAGTAAGACCGGCCTGCTGTTGGAGCGCTCCATACATGGTCTGGACTGTATCTAGTAAAAATCGATCACCCCCATGCTTTGCTATTAAAGAAACTGAAACAGGACACTTCTCATACAACCCCAAGGGCACAGCAACCTATTACTCAGAAATAAAAAATAGCCAGAGAAAGGGGAAAAGATATATAAGTTGATAATCACATGAAATGAATATCAATCCATGCTTGCATAAAAGCTCAAACCTGACAACAACCAGACATGCTAACTATGCTCGTCAAGGTAGATGTTCGCATCTGGTAATCCTTTGATGTAACTTCCTTAGCTCCAAGTTTTGGAGGGGGGTCAGAAATAGTTGGAATCACCAATATCCCATCATCCTGTTCAAGCCAAGCACCAAAAATGAGGAAACAAGAGACGGTCTTTTTTTCTGTAGCATGCAGTCTACCTAAGTCTGATCATAATACCAACATACCTTCAAAAGGAGATTTAAAGCAGCACGAAGTTCGCTTCTTACTGCATGGCAGTCTTCAATATCCGCCTCTGACGTATCAGATGCTTGGCTTATCTGGGCTGAAATGACAGGATCCAAGGTAGGGCTCACTGAGTTGATCCAGTCCTTGTGCTTCTGCTTAAACTCAGATCTGACCATGACGCATATATCAACAAAAAGACTAAAACTTCTTCAACCAAAAAAATAAAATAAATTACCGACACAGCATGCTTACTGCATCAGCATGTGCATAGCTTGAGCTAGCTGCCACAAGAAGGACGACTTCACTTCTCCATTAGACTTTTCCCTCTGGAATGCTTGCAATGTTGGAACTTTTGAACTCAAGAAGTCAATCAAATTTTCGTGCTTTAATACTTGTCCTGAAAGAAGTCATCTTAGAAACTATGCATCAATTATCCAAAGTATAAAAGGACAAAACAAATCAATGAGGAACATACTTCCAAATTTCTCCTCGATAGTTTTCACCACAGCCCGAGTTATCCGATCAGCAGAAGAATTCAATGAGGAAAAACAATCATCAGCGACTACAAATATCCGCGGATTACGTTGAACAGCAAAGGGAACCTGAAGCAGAACATGTCCCACAAGGCGTAGTACATTTGCATCGTTTGCAAATATTCCTACAAAAGGTATCTTACATAGTCAATCGTCTTTTAAAAACAAATCACGTCTGCGCCAAGAAGTGATAACTGACACCAACCACCACTATTTTTTGTGTTAAGCTATTGTACATCTTATTTCAAGAAGCAATTATGGCTTCCAAGTTTGGATACAGAATAGACATACACAAAATTCATTATTGTTCTATGATGAGTCGTGACAAAATGCAAGTTTACTGTGATTTTATGATTGAGCAACAGACAATTTAAAAAGGAATAAAACTTGAGCAGCTGAACATAATTCTTTAAACATATGCAACATAAGAGAAAAAAAAAAGACTTACCAACAGTGTCAAGACTAGACGAAACAGAAAGAACTCCTGTCTGAGGAACTAAACCATAGGAGGGTCTAAACCCTAATATCCCACAGTATCCAGCTGGGATCCTCACACCACCAACCGTGTCCAGACCTGCAAATTAGTAATAACATGAAGGATCAAATTATTCAATGCCAGTGAAGCATCATGAGTCAACCATCGAACCAAAACCACCCAGTACAGCACTGGTAAGTATACCATAAGACTGAAGAGGAAAATAAAATTGTAGAGGACAAATTATATAAAACCACAAGCAACTCACCCAATGCAAAATCGGCAATGCGGGCAGCAACAGCTACAGCAGCTCCACTAGAAGATCCCCCAGGAATTCTCTCAGGAACAGTAGGGTTAGTTGGTGTACCATGATGCTTATTTTCTCCACTGATGCTAAAACCAAAAAGGACATTAAGTTACAATCTCAACCAAACAATCTACAAGGTTCTTTACTCACAAACAATTATTGACATGGTAGCAAACTTATCCATCCCAATAAATCCTTAAGTCAGCCACTAACAAGAAAGAGAATGCAGTAAACACCACATAAGTTCTATCCAAGCAACTTGCAAGTATCATCAATCTTACATAATTATGCAAACATATCAACGTCACCCTTGAGGAATTATTAAGTAAGTTTAGTGGATTAATCTTAAGAAATACTATCATTCATGGAAGACACGGGAATTCCTATCTTTGAGAGCCTTACAAGGAATTATAAATTGAACTGGAGCCAAATAATAAGAAGAATCAACAATAAGCAGTTAACCGGGCTCCTAAACAATTTCAACTTTTCTTATGGACCTTTTGGCAATAGAGAATGTACGTCAAATATGTCAGGTGTTATAAAAAGATTTATAATTATCCAGGCTCCTCTAGGTTCCTTTTGTGTTCACAATACCAAATTGGTTAATAGCTTTATTTTTCGCAGTGAGACTACACTAAATGTAATAATCCCTAGTAGTCAAGCACTTACCAAAAATCCAATATAACAATGAAGTGACATTTCTTTACTAGCCCATATATATTGGTCAAACACAATCTCAGCCTAAGGTGTCTCAATTCAGACCAGAAGTATCAGTCTTAGCATTTTTGTGAAATATACATTTTTTTCAAGTATCTTTAAAGTTAAAAAGCAAAAGTAAGAAAAATTAGTATATCGTACAGACCCGAATCCCATTTCATCCACAACAGTTTTGCCAATACATGAGGCACCTCCTTCAACCAGGGTAGAAACAATAGATGATGTCCGAGAAGCAGCCTCATGCGAATTTGACCAGTCCAAATTGCCGAATCCAGTTATGGACCCTTCAATATCAAACCTGGAATGTTAAAAAGGAAAAAATGACTCGGTGATTAGTTAACTGGTTTTAAACTTTTTTAAAGGGACATGTTCAATTTTTGGTGGAAAGTAACGGAATCATCAGGTACATATAATAAGCATACTGATATATTAAAATCAAAATGTCGAAGGCCAGCAAAAAAAACGTGCCAGAATGAGCTACAAATGCAAGATATATCGAATGAATTCAACTTTCTAAAAAAGGTAGATATCGGAAATATCCATCTCAGAAAATTAAACTAACTAGAAACCATTCTCAGAAGCTTCTTGCTTGGAGTGTGCATAAAGAATTTCCCCGATTAAAATATATTCGAATATACGATATCATAGAGCCCTTCATAGTAAATAAATGCAAAATGACAATTTACAAATTCCGGGCCTGGCTGCAGTGGTCATTTTGTCTTCGGCTCCAATCCAGGTAACACTTTTACTCTAAAAGTTTAGAGAAGTTTAGAAAAAAAAACACCTAGTATACCAAAGACCAATGCTTTTTCGAGTACCAAAGGGCCTCCCCCAATACCTACTCGATTTGCAGAATTTCATTTCTAACTTACTATAAACAGACATGAACTTTAAAACTAAACATAAACTAACAAGTACTCCACATTCAACATACATTTATCATCTTTTCAAATGTAACTGACCATCAACCTAGTTCAAACAAAGCATCCAAAATGCGAAAAGGAGGACTCTTACAAATTCACAGTGGTAAAGACTTTCAAACAAAATCACCAGAATTAAGAAGCTTACACGTCAGAGACAGCGAAGGTAAGTCCGGTGAGGGGGTGCGGCGCTTTCGGTGGCGGCGGAGGCGGTGGCGGCAAAAGCTGCAGCCTTTGAACAAACGCCCCGAAATCCGGCTTCACAGCTTTCCTCAGCTTCTTGGTCATAAGCAGTATCCCTGCTATTCCTAAACCCAATAAAACAAGCAAATTCGCCGGAGCATTAGCCATGTCTTGTGCTTATCGAAAATTCTGATGGTTGCACCGAGGATTAGAGGATAAGTTTGGGCAGAATTTTGGATTTACTTGAACCAAATTTAATACTAGGTTAACATAGGATTGGCTTTAGTCTTTCAAGTAAGCAGAGGAGGGTTTTGTTTTTCTTGTTTTTCTGGGTGAGGATAGAAGTTTTTGAAGTGATGACCAGGAAACCTAAAAGAATTTTGAAGTGTGGGACAACTTGAAGAGGGGTGAAGGAAGAAGAAGAGACCTTGGTATTGTCGGGGAAGGTTTACATTATGGGCCGTTCAAGTTTTGACCCCTAACTTTTCTTATGTGACTACTTCACCCCTTATACATTTGGACTTTTTCAAATCAATTCAGTTAAATAAAAATATACTCTAGTAGTTAAATTGAAATTTATGTAGATTTAAATTAATTTTTATTTCAACTCAAATATTTTTATTTAAATATATAAATTCAAAAGAACACAACTTTTTATGTTTGATCAGCTCTTCGATATCCATGGTCACTACAATTTGTGATGGCAAAGATTTTGAAAAGCTCATAAGCCATATTTAGTTCACTTTACTTATGGTAGTAATAAATTCAGTTTAAATCAATTAAATTAAATTTAGTTCAACTTTAATAAATGCATAGAAGCAAATTCAATTTCATTCAATTAAATTTAAAATGAATTTTGCTTATTAAATTTCTCGACGCGATTTTTTGCAAATTCAATTTCATTTAATTAAATTTAAAAAATCTCATTGTAACCATTGTCACAGGGTTCTGGATGACTAGTTGCATGTCATCTCCCTAATGCGGGCAACCGAAGCCCCATTCACCATCTAGTGTGACCTCGTCGACTTTGAAGCTTCCCTCACCTGCTCCTCATGCACATTCCTTATCATTTAGTTCATGTGATTATCTCCTTACATGGCATTAACCCACCAGTCGAGGTCCAACACCACTTCCACCACATGTTTAAGAAGCCTGGGTTTTTATGAGGAGCGCGGTCAGGCTAGGATTACGGTTTTTCTGGCCCGCGATCACAGTGTTGACTCTCTACACTTGCAACCATCCTCACCCAAGTGCCAGAGTCTCCTCAAAAGATTCTCGTGTCGATGAACTAGGGTTTGCAACGATTTAGGATTTCCTTTGCGCCTTCTAAAGAGAGGCCCATTAGGGTTGCCCCTAGCCACGCTGGATAGTGCTATTGATTGTGTTCAATTCTTGGCATATTCAGGCTTTTGCACAATCAATGTTATTATGACCAATTAATTGTTTACTATCTTTTTAGAAATTATGTAACAATTTACTGTTTACCCATACTCCTTAATCATTCCGAGTTGATTTCAAGGGTTTTTCTTCTCTTTCTTTTCCTTTTGCTTTTTATTTATTTATGGTTTATTTTTAGGCCTGGTTAGAATTGGAATTAGGAATATGTGCCTATTTTGGTCTTTTTTACTCAACTAATGGTCAAGTAGATTTGTTTGCTAATTCCTACTTTTCCTATTGGTCCTTTTGCCTAGTAAAATTTGTTGACTTCTTATCTAATTCGTATGACAATTATGAGAAACCAGAGTAAGAAATTCTGACCTCCAATCAATTATGTCAGAGTGAGACTTGTATGTCGTTTTATTTGGGTTTTTCTCTAATTTAGGTAAACAAGTTGTTGATATCTTGACTATGTAGAAACAACCTGAAACGTTGTGGAAGTCCCTTACCATCGAAGGGGAGTCCTAATTTCATGAACTAACTAGAGGGTAACTAATTAGGATTATGTGATATAGCCAGCCGTAGCTAGATAGTCCGGCCTGGATTAGTCCGAAATAATGTAATATTGGTTACGAGCTTTTCTTTCTATCCCTTTCTTTCAATGTTTACTTAGATTAGATTAGAAAGCTATATTGGTCTTGTACTATTCAATCACATACAAAGAAAGTATATAATCACATGTTTAACTACTTCTCCGTTTCGTACAAATCGACTCCACTTGTGTAATTTTGGAAATGCCTAACAAAGGCTCCTCCACCTATGAATCATCTTATTTTAAAAATGGTTTTTCTAACGAGTGCCGATAACAATTCGTAGGTTCCATCATTAATTGAGTATTCTGTTGATAACTGTGTGGATCATAATTACATTACCCGCATACAAGATTATCTGTAAATCTTAGTAAATGCATTAATTGTCATAATTACGTCGCAAATGCACGTATATCAATTGTATTTCTTGTTAATAAGCAGGTAAACGAATGAATTAACTTTTAAATTTTTTAAAATTACAGAATGAAGGTAGAATTTAATAGTTTTTGTGATATTGAAGTATAAAATTTTTAAGTTGAACAACCATTTTTTTCCTTTTCGACATCTTATAAATCAAAGGAGAAAAAACACCTAATTCGAATAATTAATATTTAATAATACACAAACATTTCATTATTTCATGAAATTTTTTTCGGAATGATTATTATATCAAAAAAAGATTGAGTACAATCAAATTTGAAGTTACATAATATTAAAATTAGTAATATTATTTTAAAGAGAATAAAAAAATAAATTACACTTATCTATTGGAGTTTGTATATTAATATAATACTTTTATTGTTTTATTGGAATATTTAAATACTAGATATAACAGTGAAAGTATATCATAAGTTATAACTTAGATATAAAAAATTAAAAGTAGTATAATTAATAGCGTAATATTTCATTTACCAAGTAAAGTGCAAGTTTCCAAGAGTAACACAAACAACGAAAGTGTAATTATGATCCACACAGTAACCAACAGAATACTAACGATGGAATCTACGAATGGTTATCGAGTGCCATAGGTCACTCGTTTTAAAAATTCCACTATGCTTGAACAAAATTTTGATAGAAAGCCGTAACGTAAATAGCTTCGTGTGAAACATTAGGCTAATTGGCTAATTTTTATGGGTGGTTCTATTTGCACTCCCCTTTTTTCTAATTGCACCCCTATAAAATAGGTATGTAGCGTTTATAAAATAGGTATGTAGCGTTTGTGGGGAACAAGTAATACTTTATCACTATATTTTAATATTATTAGTCAAACATGCTTATCTAAAAAACTATTATTTATATTTTTAATTTATACTATGTATGATTTAATTATACAAACATTTTCTTACTATTTCCGTCCTGAGTTCGATCACATTCAACGTTTTTCTATATTAATTTTTTAATTTAATATCTTTAATATTTTGTGTTTTTAACTATGTGTTGATTAAATTAAATTATTTTCTATGTTAAATAATTATTTTCAAGAGAATTATTTTATCGTGACTTAATATCATTTGTGGATACAGAATATTTCAGTATATTTTATACTGCAACACTCAAAAAATTTCATGAAATTTAAACCAAATGGTAAAATAAATATTTTAGTATTAAAATAATTTGTACGGCAAAAAAGTGAATTATAGACTTCATATGTGGATAAAGAATATTTCAAAATATTTTATCTTGAAACACACTCAATCTTCCATTAAATTAAACCGCATTGTAAAATAAATATAGTAAAGTAAAAGAACAAAATTTTATATTTTATATAGTAAATTGTGGAAAGAACCACGCACGCATATCCATTCAGACAAACTTTACTTTTTGACAAAACTTTACACTTTTTATTGTTACGAGATTGTTTACACCCCTATTTTCACTAGGGTGGGAGTGTAATTAGCAACACCCTAAATTCAAAGATGTGGTCAAAGATTTGGAGATTTATTTATCCTTTTTGAAAAATGAATTGCCTTTCTGTTGATTTGTTGTTGTTGGGGCTCATGACAATTGACAGGGACAAAGTTTGACTAGTGTACATAATTGAAAAGTAATCATCATTATTGTAGAGTCTAGTGGTGGATGGCGACTAATTGAGGCGGTTGTTTATGTATAAGTAACGAAAATGGAGTCATCCATCCCCTAGCATTAGCAAGCCTGCAACTATGGACGGTCTCTTGGGTCTGCTCAGAATTCGAGTGAAAAGGGGCATCAATCTTGCTGTTCGGGATGTCCGTAGTAGTGATCCCTATGTTATTCTCAAGATGGGAAAACAGGTATGCTTGTCTGATCTTTACTGGTGTTTTTTTTCCCGTTTTTAATTGTGCCTCGTGGATGATATGATAGCAGACTCTACATGGTGGGATAAATGCATAGCTGCTGTTGTTGTTAATTGTGTTCTTGAATGGCTGTTTCTGTAGGGATGTTGCAAAATTTTGTAGTGTTGTTGTTTTTAAGTGTGTTCTTGAATGAATGCTTCGGTAGATATGGAATGCAAAATTTTGAAGGACTAGTTTAAGAGTTTGGTGTTCATTTTAGCTCTTTGATTGAATGTTGAAGATATTCCAAGATAGTGTGAGATTTTATGTTCCTACATTATGTGGAGTTGATTGGGTCGATTTGTGATTGATTAGTGATTATCTTACCTGGCATGATGTGTTTTTGTTGTTGTTATTAGCCAAATTTGTGCTGACACTATTGTTGAACATACACGATTTTGGCTTAGTATTTGTGAAAACAAACCTCATTTCTGTGTTTCAGCTGGAATTTTTTGGAATTTGCTGGGATCTGGTCTGTCTAATTGTAGCCAAATCCTATTCTAGTTGGATATAGGGAATGCATTTGTTAATTGAAAGATGTGCTATAGATAGACCTCAAGTAAGTAATGATAGAGCTTCATTAGAATGGTTACAGAACGAACACGTAGTTGGCTTTTGATTGATATCTTTGATCATCAATCTTGAAAAGATGTAGCTTTAATTCCCCCTTAGTTGTTACTGTTCTGGTATTTATAATTGCGAATACGATGTGCCTGGATTGCTTACCAAACTCTATGTCTATCAAATTTCTAATTGGAACTGGAACATTTCAGTTGGAAAATAAAGGTTTTCTCTCTTTTAATAGTTGGTACCTGTCTATTTATCGACCCAGCTATACGCGTGACACATGCTATAGTTAATGCCTCATGTGGACCCAAATGATGTATTGCACACTGCACATGTTAAGCTGTTAATGCATGACACTTGATCATTTTATTTTCCCACTTTTAGATAAACATGAAATGCAGTGTTTCTTATGAAATGAATATATCTTCCTCTGCAAGCTTGTGCTTAGGTTGGTTCTTGCATGGCTATCTGATGATTACTTGTTGTTTCTTCAATTCCTGATGCTGGATATATGCTTCTGTTGACTGCAGAAACTGAAGACTCGCGTCATACATAAGGATGTTAATCCAGAGTGGAACGAAGACTTGACTCTTACAGTTACTGACACGAAGGAAAAAATTAAACTGGTAAACTTTGTTTCTTTACTTGTTAAGTGTTCAACAAAGAACTAAAAGAGGTGTTGTACATGATAAAATTAGCTACTGATGTCCTTAGAAGTCATAAGTAGCTTCTTGTGCTGTTTTGTCTCAATCATGTAGCTTTTTTAGTCTAATTTGTTAAGAAGCAAATTGTCCAGCTAATTAATTTCACTAGTAATAAAGTCTGACTAAGATTAAGAGACAAATTTTCATTTAGTGGTTAAAGTATTCGGAAACTGCTACACAATTTTTCTAGTTACAGCATCTTTTTGAGTACAGAAGGTGAGGAATGGGAAGGATCGATCCTAAAAGAGAGTAGTATGCCTTTTACTGTCAACTGATTGTATACTTGAAATGTAAGGAGAAGTATTATTGTCTCTATCAGATCACCCTATAGTTTTTCTTTGACCACAATTGATAGAACCTCTACTAGCTTAATAATTTTCATCTAACTTGTGGTCAACTAGTTATACTAGACAATTGCAGAATTGCTTGCATTTGATGTTGGGGATGAGTTTATTCTTTTGACGGGTTGTGCGTATTTAGCCATCTGGAGATTTTGGACTGAATATATCATTTTCTTAAATTTTTTGACCTCTTGTCTTGTTTAGGAAGAACTTTTCTATATATTTGCCATAACAAATGGGGTTGATCTCTTGTGGTAATTACTGAGTCCTCATTTCATTTTCAGACAGTTTATGATCATGACTTGTTCAGCATGGATGACAAAATGGGAGATGCAGAGTTCGACATCAAGCCATTTGTGGAAGCTGTTAAAATGAAACTGGAAGGCCTCCCGGATGGCACCATAGTCACCAGGTGCCCTCCGCTGAGAACAAACAGCCTCTCGGAAGAGAGCTGCGTGATATTCAAAGAGGGTAAGATCATTCAGGATATGTGTTTCAGATTAAGAAACGTCGAGTGTGGTGAAGTCGAAATCCAACTTCAATGGATCGACCTTCCCGGCTCTAGAGGACTTTAGACAATGTGGATGTCACAAAGTTCGATGCCTTTTACATATGTTCTGTATAGCCAGTGTTACTATTATGCTTGGGAGTCTTTTCCTCACTGTAAGTTGAGCGGAATCTGGTTCCGATTTGTACCAGAATTAAAATTCTTTATTTGTTATGTGCATTTTGCGTTTGCTTTCCTTCATTTCTCTTACTGGTTGAACTGATCATTAGATTCCATTGCTTTTGCTGCTGTTTCTTCGCCGGAATTGGCCTTTCTTTTAGCAATGGAATTTAACAGTTTCGACCAACATAATAAACAATGGATTTAAAGAGTAATGCATGTCTAACTAAAGTTTTAGCGGAAGCCATGCTTAAGATTGAAGTTCGTTTTATACCGTGTTTTTAAAGATTAATCAATTCATGGATTTACCGGAAATGAAAATCTACTCAGTTTCTCTCTATCAAACAACAAACTTTTAGGGAATGTTCTCCCAACTTTTTTTCCCAAATTCAGTTGAGTTTCTCAATTTAGAATAGATCAAATGAAATATAATTTATTGATATTCAGATTAATTTAGTCATATTGTTTCTTTTTTTTTTGAAGAAATTTAGTCATATTGTTTCTAATTGCTCAATTCATTACTCCCTCCGTCCCCTTATAAATGTCCTACTGAAATAGTAAATTTTTTTCACACCATGTTTGACCATTAATAACTTATAATATATAAATGATATATTTTCACATGAGATATCGTTAGAATCCTCGTATGATGTACTTTTTAAAAATCAAAATTATTTACTCTAATATTAAGTATAATGAAAGTTATTAATGGTCAAACATGGTATAAAAATGTTTGACTGAACAACTAGGACAACCTTTGGGGGACGGAGGGAGTACCTATTATTTCAATTTAAATTAGATCAGTTCAGTTTAAACAAGATGGAGTTATAGAATCCCTAATTTGATATAAACTTAGGCCGTTTGATTGAGCTTATTTTTTTCTGAAATGAACTAAAGTAAAAATTAATATATTGAAAAAAGAATCATCATAGCTGAACTAATCTGAATTTCATTAAATTTTTACTAAACTGGACTGAAATGAATCGAACTGTACTCTAAACTTACTGTACTCTAAACTTATTTGACACCAACCACTTCTTTATTTAACACTTTACAAAACTCGAAATGCATGATATGTTTAGCTCCATAATTTAATCGCCTTTCAATGGAGGGAGGAAACTACGTAGAAGCACCAGTTGGGGTAAATCTTGACAAGAAAAACTCAAAAGTTACATGCATTGAACTTTCAAGAAGGGAACAAAATCTTAAAAGCGTGATTTCAAAAAAAATAAAAATAAAATCTTAAAGCGTGCAAAGAATCACAATAATTCTCAGTTTGTAATGACAATTAATGCTATCCTAAACATTGATTGGCCTCTAAACACAGTCAAAGCCAAGCCAAAGGACAAAAAATTGATCCCTCCAACATAATTTCAACCCCAAATCCATACAATACAAATCCAAAGAGGCGGTTTGGTTGGCAAGCAAAAAGCATTCTGTGTACCCTGCACGAAATTTTGCAATGAAAGGTTAGGTAAGAGACAAATTGAGGGATTAAATAAATAAAAGAGAGGTAAACACATTTATGCTCATGATAAAAAAATTAAAAAATTATGCTCTTGGAAAAGAGAACTATATTTTAGGACCTCCATTTTTCTAAGACTACACAAATATGTATGAGTTTAGCACAAAAGACTATAACGCTAACTCACAGCGCGTCATCCACCCGACATTACAAGCCTCGATAAAAAGGTAAATCATGGTAACTCATCGCCAGGAACCATTGACCGGTCCACTGCTTGGTGTGCATGAGGGACCATTGAAACAAGGAAATCCCCACACTGCCGCTGCCGACACTCGAACTCACAACCTCAAGACAATTGAAATGTGTATGAGTTTAGGATAGTGCAGAAATGTGTACTAGTAAAATGTGCAAAATAAACACAATGTTGGATGTTTTTGGAGTTCAAGAGAAGTGGCACACCATTTAATCATTCACCCAAAGCATGCTTTGATCACTCCTATGACCCAAATTTTTGCATATCTTTGAAAGTTTATCTTTCTTTCTTCAATGTGATTTGCATTGGTTCTCTCATTCTCAACTGCACCCGCCACCAATCACCATTTAACACCATACTAGTTACCATTTGTCAACTGAACTCGCTGAATGATCATGTTTAATATGTAAAATATCAGTCTTGAAAAATATTAATAATAACATATTGAATGATCATGTTTAATATATAAAAAGGTCGGGTTTCAAAGGAGATGAGCAACATTTGGTCATGGTATTAATTGAAACTATTCTTCTTTAAATTATAACCCTAGCGTATGAAAAGGTCATGTTCTAGCTAGGGATTTGAGGACTAATTCGGGTCATGTTTTTTTGAAATAATTTTCTACTAAATAAAAAAAATGAAATAGATAAATACCAATTAATCTAAATTTCTTCGAATTATATTTTTTACCGAATAAAACTAAATTAAATTTTACAGGACATACCTTAATAAAGAAACTGTAAATATTAGTTAATAGACAGTCCCATTCAAATATAAGCCAGTAAAATTCTTGAAGAAAAGAAGAAAGGGTCCTGTAAGATGAATTGTAATTTGTAACAGCAATCACTAGTCTGCATATTTTCTTTTGCTTGCGGGCACCTGGTTGAATTAATATATTTACCTGGTCATTTATTTAGTTTTACATGAAAAGTTCAATTTATTTTACAACTTAAATAAAATATTAAGTATAAAATAGAAAGACTTTACAACTCAAAAAGAAGAAAAAAGGAAATTAAAGTGCAGTAAATTAAAAAGTGTCTGAAAAGTATTGTTGGAAAAATAAAGATACCATGATGTGCAATCGATATATTATGACTAGAAAAAACATTTCATCGTACAGTCCTGGTTGTGTTTTTTCTATTTTTATTTTACAAGCTATCATCATGTTTTTTCTTTATCTGTTTTCACCGCTTTTTAGTTTTTGACCACTGTAATATTCCCCAAAGCATGACTGAAAAGAATCGTGCAGAATCTGCAATTTTCTTGTTTGGTTAATATGGAACAAGAAAATCCCGTGAGCAGAATATAAATGATAATTATAGAACATTATCTTGTTTCTTTGTGATTAAAACATGCTTGGCGTGAGAGCAAAAAGGATTAAAATTACAAATTTATTTTACTAGCCTTTTCATCGAATGCAATTTATTCATGTTAAAATATATTTCTATGCTATGACAAATTCTTATTTAAACAAAACTAGGTCCTGTTTGCCCGAGCTTATTTTTGGTTAAACTGAACTGAATTAAAAATTAATGTATTGAAAAATAGAATCAGCATGACTGAATTAACATGAATTTCATTAAATTACATTTTCATTTTCACTATACTAAACTGAACTGAACTGAACTGATCTACAGATAAGGTCTGGCAGATTCATGGCACAAATGCTTTTATAAGTTTTGGGTATATAAATAAATTTTAGTTTTGGCGTAATAGTATAAGATTACAAAAATTAGAGTTTCCCTTCAAATATGGATTTAAACACAAATTCCCCCAACTCCATAGCCAAAATCGGTGATCAAAGCAAGCACGGAGATGCGTTGAGCGATGACATTGTGGCTGATGTGGTGCCATCGGAGATTATGATATCGATCGACGACAACAACAGATATGCCGCTCTATAGTTGATGGGTACGAGTTGCCAAAATTGAAGAAAGTGTTGCAATTCCTCGCCCTTAAAAAGTCGAAAAGACTCAGATTGGAATTTTTTAGGGTACGTTGTGAACAGCTGTGAAAGTGTGGCCATTCTCCTAATTTTTTATGCTGATAGTTCATAAGTCATTACTGGCACATAAAGTGATTTTCCGGTGAGTATAGTCATAAGTTCATGTTCGGGTGATTTACATAAATTTCGATGATTTTCCCATGACTACAAGTAATTTTCCAATTGCTACTAGTGTGAGGCGATGTTTGTGTCACATACAATGATATCTGGATATGTCAATGTGGTGTATAGTAAGGTGGAAGAAAATAGAAGAAAAATTGGAGGAATGAGCACCAAAAATACAATTTATATTTTGACCCCTAATATTTAATAGAAATATGTTTTATCATATTAGTACTTACTTATGGTTAATGGCCCTAGCACGGTTATGATGCAGTGGATCACTATTTGGCCAGTTATATGAAATTTAAATTTACACAAAAGTGCTACTTGTAGAGGTTCACCCTAGTATTGAGCTAGGAAATTTCGTCCAAAATATAAAAAGGAGACGCACACACTATAATCCTATCGTTAGAACTTTGTACTCTATGAAACTGCTATAATATTTTAAGGCAGTGAGAAGCACTATCGTTAAAGTAATATTAGTCTTCACCGCTTGATTGCTGTGAGTTATCTGACAAAATTACTTCCAGAATTTCCATAAACTCTAGAAAATGTGACAGCAACAATCACAAATTCTCATACGAATGAGAGCTGGAATCTGAGAGGACTTTTGTAGTAAAAAATATAAGATAAAAAAATCTCTTTTTGAAATCACCTTTTTTTCAGTAAAATTACCATCGCATATTTATAATAGATTTCAGACTAGATTCACACATTTTGGACGTATCCATTCGTTTCAAAATAAACAACAGTATGACCCTGTTTACCAGAACTTATCTGTAGATCAGTTCAGTTTGGTTCAGTTCAGTTCAGTTCAATTCAGTTCAGTTCAGTTCAGTTCAGTGAAAATGCATTTTGATGAAATTCGGGTTAATTCAGTTATGCTGATTCCATTTTTCAATACATCAATTTTCACTTCAGTTCAGTTCAGTTCAATTCAATTCAGTTCAGTTCAGTTCATCAAGAAATAAGCTCTATTAAACAGGATCTATCTCTATACAGATAATAATACGATGCTACGGATAATAATACGATGTTTCATTCCTTGGATATAATAAGTTAATCCAATAAATTATCTTTAATTTCCGGATTTCCTCAATGTTAAAAGAGTATTCCAACACCTACAGGCTACAGTCGCACAGAGGCACGCTGCAGCAAGCAAAATGACTAGTTTTTTTTATAATAATAAACATCATAATTATTCCCACACCAGTGCGCTACTATAGTAGCATCACAACTCCTAGAATATATAGGTAGTATTAATTGACATCTATCCCTTTCAAATAAATCCGTCGCACAAAACAATCCGCAACTCATATAAAAATCCCCCCATTCCCAATTGCAGAAAAAAACCACATGCCCTTCCTGCAACTCACCCTCACCACACCTTCCACTGCGTGTTCTTGATCACCATCATCATCGACCAGCCCAGAAAGAAGGAAGGATGATCACTCTCTCAGACTTCTACCATGTCATGACCGCCATGGTGCCTCTCTACGTGGCCATGGTCCTCGCCTACGGCTCCGTGAAATGGTGGAAGATCTTCACCCCTGACCAATGCTCCGGCATCAACCGCTTCGTCGCCCTCTTCGCCGTCCCGCTCCTCTCCTTCCATTTCATCTCCAGCAACAACCCCTACGCCATGAACCTCCGCTTCATCGCCGCCGACACGCTGCAGAAGATCATCGTCCTCGTCGTCCTCGCCGTCTGGACCAGGTTCAGCCGCAGGGGCTGCCTGGAGTGGACCATTACTCTGTTCTCCCTCTCCACGCTCCCCAACACCCTCGTCATGGGCATCCCGCTGCTCAAGGGCATGTACGGCGGCGCGTCGGGGAGCCTCATGGTGCAGATCGTCGTCCTGCAGTGCATCATCTGGTACACGCTGATGCTCTTCCTGTTTGAGTATCGCGGCGCCAGGATGCTCATCTCCGAGCAGTTTCCCGACATGGCTGGCTCGATTGTTTCCATTCACGTTGATTCCGACGTCATGTCGCTCGACGGGCGGCAGCCGCTGGAGACGGAGGCGGAGGTGAAGGAGGACGGGAAGCTGCATATCACCGTGAGGAAGTCTAACGCCTCGCGGTCCGACATCTACTCGAGGCGGTCTCAGGGGCTGAGTTCCAACACGCCTCGGCCGTCGAATCTGACCAACGCTGAGATTTACTCGCTGCAGTCGTCCCGGAATCCGACACCGAGAGGGTCGAGCTTCAACCATACTGATTTCTACTCCATGGTTGCCGGCGGCCGGAGCTCCAACTTCGGAGCTAATGACGTCTCCTCCAGGGGTCCCACTCCGAGGCCTTCCAACTTCGAGGAGGAGACCGCGAACAAGTCAAGGTTTCACGGCGTTAGCCAGTATCCGGCGCCGAATCCCGGCATGTTCTCTCCGACCACCGCCGCAAAAGCGAAGAAGCCAAATGGGCAGAACAAGGAAGAAGGCGGGAAGGATCTGCACATGTTCGTCTGGAGCTCCAGCGCCTCCCCTGTTTCCGACGTCTTCGGCGCTCATGACTATGCCATTGATCAGCCGCCCAAAGAAGTGAGAGTTGCAGTTTCCCCCGGAAAAGGTAACAAGTTTTCAGTGTGTGTGTGTGTGCGTGTTTTTCTGCAATTTGTGTATTTTTACTGATTTTTAGTTGAGTGTTTTGCAGTGGATGGTCGTCATCAGGAAGATTACTTGGAGAGAGACGAGTTTAGCTTTGGGAACAAGGAGAACCAGCATGATGATGGCGAGAAGATGGGGGAAAACAGAGGAAAGACAATGCCACCAACCAGCGTAATGACAAGGCTGATCTTGATCATGGTGTGGAGAAAGCTCATCAGGAATCCAAACACATATTCCAGCCTGATTGGCCTCACTTGGTCCCTTGTTTCCTTCAGGTCTCTGTCATTAAATATCTTCAAAATTTTACTTAGCTTTTTGTCATCAATCTTCAAGAATCTAACAAGGAATCCACTGTGTGTGTGCGTGTTTTTGCAGGTGGCATAT
Source organism: Cruciata laevipes (assembly GCA_963678965.1). Lineage (NCBI taxonomy): Eukaryota > Viridiplantae > Streptophyta > Magnoliopsida > Gentianales > Rubiaceae > Cruciata > Cruciata laevipes. The sequence continues at coordinate 7,130,451 of OY787637.1, forward strand.
TGAGATGCCTGCTCTGATAGCCCACTCCATCTCCATTCTTTCTGATGCAGGGCTGGGAATGGCCATGTTTAGTCTGGGTAAGTTCTGTAATTAATCCTGGTCTTTCATCTTCAATTCTTCATCATCATCATCATTAAAGTTGTGTTTTTTGGTAATGATGTGGTTTTTTGAGCATGCTAAAAGGAAAGGGAAAGTAATGATCAACTGTTACTGTGTGTGTGTGTGTGTGGGACAGGTCTGTTCATGGCATTGCAGCCGAGGATCATAGCATGTGGGAACTCGGTCGCATCTTTTGCAATGGCGGTCAGATTCCTTGCCGGCCCTGCTGTCATGGCCGCCGCCTCCTTCGCCGTCGGCCTTCACGGCGACCTCCTCCACATTGCCATTGTTCAGGTAACGAAATTATTACATTTAACTTTTTACCTTAACATTTCTTGCTAAAATGTGAATAAAAATGACCCTTTTTTCTTTATGCTCAAAAGGGTTCACCTACATTCATGCCACCTACCCACTAGAAGTGTCAAAATCAAATCTTGCATTAAAATTTTTACATCTTTTACAAATTTTTAAAAAATGGGTTGCATCTTTCTTGATTCGGTCTTTTGGACCATTTCTTGACCTCTTGTACAAATTTATTTGATAATATTGCAAAACAAGATTGTTTAATTGAATGTGGTCCTAGGGTTTAAGCAGTCAAACACGTGAATCCAAGTATGTTTTGCATTAAACAATGAAGTTAAGAAACGGGGAATAATATGTGTTTTGATGATATTAATGTGAGATTTTGATTTGGTTTTGAGGATATTGGGAATAATAATGGTGACACGTGAAGTTTTGTGCTAACAAATGCATTTTCGTTTTTCTATGTTTTTTGGTTACTTCAAAACAGGCAGCTCTACCCCAAGGAATTGTTCCCTTTGTCTTTGCCAAGGAGTACAACGTACACCCTGATATTCTCAGCACTGGGTTAGTTTTTTTTTTATATAAAAAAATAATTTTTTAGAGTTTTTAAATAATTATTTGTTGAAAAATGTGATTGAGTATTTTTATATAACTTTGCAGGGTTATTTTTGGGATGCTGATTGCGTTGCCGATCACTCTGGTGTACTATATTTTGCTGGGGCTATGAAGGGGAAGAAGAAGAAGGAAGGAGACGATGGTAATTACGACAGAAGGGGAATAGCTAATTGGTGATTAGGAAGCAATTAGGTTAATTATGTAGCTTAATCTTGGAGTTAAAAGGGGGGTTTTGTACTGCCCTGCTTTTGGATCATCTTTTGTAGTAGTAAATTAATTATGCTTTTGTAGAACCATTAATTTTTATTAGAATGAAAAGGCTATCCATCCTTTAGCATAGTTTTTCATCATGTGAACCGATGGTTTTTCTTTGATTGGCTTATGCGATGAAGATAAGTTTCATTAAAAACTAACCGATATAAATGGCTAATGCTATTTTGAACACAATTATCAGTTTATCACCCTAGCAAATGTCAAATCAATCAGTGGCTAAACCAGACACTAATATTCGGGGAAGTGAGATTGAACCGAGAGAGGGAGATTGGCCTAGGGGAGTGAAAATCAGACTGTAAAAGTCTATTTTAAACTTCGAATTGCTACAGTAATCGCGCTCCCCCAATTCTGCCATTGTTTAATTATTTGTTTAATCAAATTCATCTTTAATTAGAACGTCCTGAATACCAGCATTTAGTTAATTATTTGTTAGCTATTTTTGTATTTTGTTGCGTGTGTCTCAAACTAAAATCTCCCCGCCACCATTAGGGTTTAAAACATTGAGATCCGCTATACTAAAGTCTACACCTTATCTACCATCGGTGTAACTGACGCAGCTCATTTTTCGCTATCATTTGCTGTTTACTATTTATGTTATGTATATCTGCACATGCTACACGTCTATAGTGTTTTATGAAGTATTTTGTAATTCTAGAGTACTCCATGAATTTCGAATGCATTTTTTTGTTGGATAGATATTAATTTGTCCAATGGCAACCCCAAGCAAATTAAAGGAGAAAAACAAAGTAGTTTTGGTGGCAGAAATGATAATGAGCAGTCAGTTCTCTACAATATTCCTTGCGAATGCCCGAAGGTTGGAGGGAATCACCGTTTGGTTTGGATGGCGTGGGGAAAAAGTCGTTAATCTTGCACTCACATTTCACTCTCACAAATGATTTCCTCCAAGAATCCCACAGCTAAAAGTTACATCACAATATTGTGACAAGTCGAGATTCACGTAATAATATCCTCTCTTGAGTTGTGGCCATACTACTAGTCAAAGTACGCTCCATCCTTCTTTGATCGGAAGACCTGCCATTTCTGCAATTCACAATTGTCCATTCATATAAAGGGCAACATTGATGGAGAGATTTCCGAATATTTTTTGAATATTTTGATTACCATGATAGATTAGCCCATGCTTCTTTTTTTTTAGAAATTAAATTTACCGCAGATCCAATAAACTATTTACAACTCTAATAAGCTGAATACAGCTCAACTAAACCATTGCAACACCGATAAACTAACTATAGCTCCAATAGACTCACTCCGACACCTATAAACTAACTGTAGATCCAATAAACTTATCGCATCACCAATAAACCACTGCAACTCCTCTGCATCTCAGCTGCACATGATCTTACATTTATTTTAACAAGTTAGAAGATTAAAATATGCTCGCAAGTCCCTATCCAGTTCAATTTATTACAATCATCTTTCAGTAGATTATTCATTTCAACACACACCAATCACCTCAATTATCTACTTCTAGCATTATTTCAGATGAAACATATAGAGTCTGAATAGTAAAATCGATGGATCTTGGGTTTATTTGCTCCGACGATCAAACCTCACCACTTGTGATCTAAACTTCATTATTGTCAAATTAAATATCAATACCGACAACGACAACCTCAATCTCAATCTCAATCTCAACATCAGCATGAATGGCTTGGAATTATAGATTTCCCAAAAAACCAAAACAAGTTTAAGACTTCAAGCTAGTAAATCAGGCCATTGAAAGAATTAATTAAAAAAAAAACAAATGAAACTAGGGTATTCAAAATCATCGCAAATCCGTAGTAAGGCTTTGGTGTTGTCGTTATTGGAATTCAGATTTGGCTTTGGTAGATTCTTGGTGGCACTTTTATAAGTTGAGGTTGAGTGTTCAATATTTGAGGGATGATCGAAGGGGTGTCGCTTGACAGAATATGCTGTTCCTCAGCACGCCCATCATCTTCACTCTCTTTCTTTTCAGTTACTACTATTATTCTCCGGCAATCATCACCCAGGCGAAATCTCTCCACTTTTCTCAGATTCCCCACTTCATTTTTTTTTAATCTTACTCATTTGTACTAATTTGTGCCTTTTGTCATTTATATTATTCTCATGTAGAAATATATACTTTTGCAAATTTATTATATAATTTATGTAATAAATGAAGAAAATGAATTAAACTACGAGGAAGGAAACTACAAGTGAGAGGTAATGGCCCTGTCCAATAGCGCTTATTTCCAGCACCTCCAGCATCCTCCAGCACACACCAGCACCCTCCAGCACTTGTCACTATTCACATACATGAATGATTTATTTTTTAAAAAATAATAAAAATAATTTTTCTTTAAAATTAGTTTCAATATGTTGTGTACGAATTAATCATTCTTTAAATATATAGTTTCATAATTATGTACATCATAATTATACAATTTTAATTTAATTTCAACCCCCTCCAGCACCCTCCAGCACCTTCCAGCACCAGCTACCAATTCCAGCACCCTATTGGACAGGGCCAATGTATTAACTCAACGTAGTTGGAAATTAACTCAATGTAGCGTGTTTGATAGCGAAAAATTGGATAAAATATTTGAAATTGCAAATTTAACGTTGTATGAATAATTAGATGAGTTCAAATTAACTGCTCGTTTGGTATGAGTATTGTATGCGGTAAATTACTTCTTCTTTTTTTAGATGAAAACCACCAATGGTGGTAGGAGTCTTATTTATGGGATTCCAAGCCCAAAGAAATATATAAATATAAGTACTTATACATTTCCAAGAAGGGGGAGTCCCCCGGATGCAAGAAGATTGCATCCAAAAGATAGAAAATCAAAAACTAGTCTAAGGACTAGGGAGTTTTTCTCTTACATTTCAAGAATATGAAATAGACCAAACAAAGCCAAGCTTATTAGCGAATCCGGAGAGACACAATTCAGTCGAGCAAGGGGACTAAAACATGAACAAAACTAGAAAATTAAGGGAAAAAAATGTGTTGAAACTGGAGGCACATAGCTTGTCCATATGTGTTTTGCTTGCAGCCTACATCCTTGATCCAGTGTTATCTGTAAAAAGAGGAGGAATAACTCAGCAGCATCCATTCAAATTAACTCTAAGAGTGGCCATTTGGATTTTATCCAAATGTATAAGCCCCTTGACTTTGGGAGGTATAGTATGTTGCTGGAAAACTTTGTCAGATAACTCTATGAGAGCCATCTTAGATAGTACATCAGCAGGTTGATTTCCTTCTCTTAAAATATGAACTAAAGTGAAAGAGGAGAAGAGAGTGTGTAAATGTTCAACATAATCATAGAGAGGCCAGGGAGCCAGACTAGTCTTCTTAATCATATTGGTGGCATTAAGGCAGTCTGACTCCACTGTTACCACAATAGGATAAAAGGATTCAGCAATAAAAAATCCTTTGTGAATAGCAGAGAGTTCAGCATGTAAAGCAGACAAGGCACTCACATAGAATGTATTAGCAAGGATACATTCTGCCCTGTTATTCCTAATAATGATACCTATGCCAGCATGCAAAGTTGACTTATTCCAGGCTGCATCTACATTTATTTTTAAACCTTGCTCAGGAAAGGACCAGGTAATGGGAGATGCAATAGGTTTAGGAATAGTACCTAAGGAGGATGAAGGAAGAATCCCCAACATAACAAGCTCTTTATCAAACACCTTATGGATTCTAACTGGTTCAGCTAAAAAGATGTTAAAAATGAGTTTCTTAACATTTTTGAAGAGGGTAGCAGGACATGAGGAAATGTTATCATAAAGAAATTGATTCCTAACTTTCCATATAAACCAGCATAAATAGCATGAGTACATTATGATCAAATTGGAGTGTAAGGCAGTAAAACCTTCATATGACCAGTAAACTGATAATCTCTCCCATAGTGAGTGGAATGATCTATCCGGCATGCCTAGAGCACTATTGAAAGCTTTTCATACAAGTTTAGAAAAAATGCAATCTTTAAAGAAATGCTCTAGACTGTCCAGATTATTGCAAAAACAACATTTTGATGGCAGATGAAATCCAAAACGTGTGATGACATCATCAAAGGGAAGGAGAGCATTTATTAGCTTCCATTTGTATGCGGTAAATTACAAATCCTCATATTTTGGAATTGATATGGTTGTTTGGTTTGCGTATTATAAGGAAAGTGGAGTAATTTAAAATTCCGCGAATTTTACAATTCTGTAAAACATGAAAAAATTCTTACCTTACTCCACCTAAGTAATTTACAATTATGCGTTTACCATTCTATTAATCGTTATTTTTTCAAAACTACTTAGTAAATTCACGGAATTACAAATTCCTACACGTACAATCAAACAAATATATCTATTTATGCGTATGTTGTTAAAGAATTAAAATCCGAGTAATTATAAATTCTGTGGGAACTTAATTCCCCGTGAACCAAACGACACCTAAATAAATAAGATGCAGAGTACATGTCGTAAGTCAGCTCATGTTACTTTATAATACTTAAGGTACTCAAGTGTTAGTGTTTGCGTTTTGTTTTTATTTTTATTTCAAATTTCTTAATAATATTAACCTTTAAATTACCAAATATTTTTTACTTGTCATGCAATAATAATTTGATATGTTGAGAATGTGTTATATGAGACCAGTCTCAATTGAGATTTGATGATAAATGTTGATCTTTTTCGCTTTTAATTCTGACGTTTTATATATCAAGAATGATCATTCACTTTATTATTCAATGTATTATTTTTTATCTTTTCACTTTTATTTATAATCTTCTCACATTTAAGATGGATCTTCTCACATCAACTAAGCATGATTATTAATTTTTTTTTCTTGAATTCTCTTATATAGTGTTGTTTGAGTTAAAGGAATTTAATTCGGTCATAAGTATAAAAAATAATTTTAGTTTTACAATTGAAATCCTTAACCATTTTAGATGAAACTGATAAACCAATATTGATAGGGTATGCACGCACTTGTATGCAGCATTAATGAAGAATTAATACTCTAGTAGTACAATTCATAATCGCGTGGAGACTCCAAACGGTAGTCACACCATGTCCCCCACTACATTTTGCTGGGTCGGTCCTTCCTGCGACAACCTTTTCCCCACCATGCTGCATTAAAATATTGGCAAAGTCTCATTTGAGACAAAGATTATATGAGACTGTTATTGATTGAATTTGTCGTTGGTGAGTTTTAAACCCGCCGATTTCCTTGATTGAATTTGTCGTTGGTGAAATTGACCAAGGAAATGATCAAGAAAATTAACCGAAAGATCAAACAAATTGAACGAAAGATCAAATTAACTGAAAAATCAAGGCAAAACAAAAATACTCAAAGACATTGATTGAAAGATCAAACAAACTGACTAAAAAATCAAGCAGAAACAGTAAATGCTCATTCCCCTGCTCTTGGTCTCCACAAGGACAGGTCTCACCCAATACTTTCTCTTAAAATATTTATATTAACCCATATTCACCAAAAAAAAAGGGTTAAATTTTAATTGAAGAACAAAATAGCTCAAAAATACTTTACTTTTAGATGGAAAGGGGTTTCGATCAATTAGTAACAATAACCAAATATGGAACATTTACGAAAAAAAAGAAAATATGGAATAAATACCACAAGATAAAATATATAAAATAATAAACTAATGAAAAATCCTAAAATACCAGAGAGCGTTTTTTGTGGGATAATTATAGTTGAGACAAGAGTAAATATTGATTTTCTCACTTTCATTCGTGATCATTACATGTTTCATGATAATCTTTTTCACTTTCAGAGAATCATATTTTACATATTAAACATGATCATTCAGATACTAATGATTAGGAATGATTAGGGAGAATATTGATGTTTTATAACCAGTTTTGTTTAATGATCACTTTAGACTAAATTCATTATTTAGTCCCTAACTTTGTTCAAATATCATTTTCTTGGCCCTAACTTTAAAAGTGACCAAATTATAGCCTCAACTTTAACTTAATGTATTATTTAGGCCCTAACTCTGTTCAAATATAATTTTCTTTGCCCTAACTTTAAAAGTGACCAAATTATAGCTCAAACTTTAACATTATGTATTATTTAGGCCTCAACTCTAACTTAACGTATTTTTTAGGGCTCCGAAATCCCCCCCGTCAACCTTTGCGCCGACAGTTGGTGATGCTACCAGAATCCGTCCGCTTCCCGGGTTTCAGTGCTATCCGAGCCTCTTTCCGAGCAAGTCCGCAACGACTCTGCAAAACAATCTCCGGGAGGCGTCCTGGGGAAGAAGCTCCGGCGTGATGATGAGATGGGGATAGCGATGAGGGGAAAAACGTACGGAAGATGCTCTCAATATAAAGTAGAGAGATATATATCACCTACCTTGTTTACTGTTTGAGACTAGTATTTATAGCCGAGCTTGCATGCTTGAGATAAGGTGCATGACCACTTCCCTTTGTCCCCGTCCGTCCTTCTTTCTTGTCCGAACGTGCCTCCTAGCGGGAAAGATACCGCTCTTTTGGTGCTGGGCCGTAGACCCTCTTCCCGGCCGAGTAGGCCTTTGGGCCAGTAATATCAGTTGACTCACTTGCAATATTAACCCATTTTTGCATGGTGGTTTTGTCATTTTTCTCTAGCTACATTTTCTTACTTCTCTTTGGAAAACAAACGTCTGCTTACCGCCTCACTCTTTCTCCCAAATTCGAAACCCTAATTATCAAATCCCTCCCAAAATGAAATGGGTGTCTGATAATGATTGAAGGTGGTGGTTGTATCAAATTGCTTTCGAGGTTTGAGTTTGAGAGAGATTTTGTTTAGGGTTTCGAATTTGGGAGAAAGAGTGAGGCGGTAAGAGAATATTTTTCTAGAGATGAATAATAAAACGTAGCTAAGGAAAAATTATAAAAATACAAAGCAAAATTTGTGTTAAAAGTGTAAATGAGCGAACAGTTGGCATAAAGATTGGTAGAAGGAACTTTAGGGCCTAAAAAATACTTTAGTTTAGAGTTAGGGCTATAATTTGGTCCCTTTTAGAGTTGGGGCCTAAAAAAAACGTTAAGTTAGAGTTGAGGCTATAATATGGTCACTTTTATAGTTGGGGCCGAGAAAATGATATTTCATTAGAGTTAGGGTCTAAATAATGAATTTAGTCATCACTTTACCCTTTCAGGAACCACTTCTCATCACCTGCACTATCAACACCCGCCAACCTCCATCGCCTACAAAGTTCAAAATCTGATTCAACTAATATCTAGTTCAGTAAACTGCAATTGGATTCAACAAAAAGCTAATTCTATAAAACCACATATATAGCAATTGGGTTTTTAAATAACTTGGTTGTGTAAAAATGTGTTGTTGGTGCTAAAGATTGGATTTTGATTTGCGGGTTAGGTGCGATTTGAGGGTTTTGAGTGACACGAATGTGTTCTTCATTGAGATCATTCTGAACCATCTTGGGATAAGAGAATGCTTTTCGGAAATCAACGCTAATCCCAGATATGTTGACAGTGATGGGAGGCTGAGAATTATGCCGTACCATAATTTTTTGACATCCTCCCATGGCTGCCATAGGTGTCCTCCTAACATGTGCAAGGTATCCGTATAAATATTCAAGCTATATATTAATATATATTCATTCAAAGGTGGCTTTTAATTTGTCTTACTTTATATTCATGATGTGTTATGAACATAGTTTGATCATTGAGAAGATTCAGGCCAACTTGACCAAACAAGGCAAGAAGAAGATCATCTACCTTGGAGATGGGATCAGTGATTTCTGCCCTAGCTTGAGGCTCAAGGAGGGCGATTTCATGATGCCGAAGAAAATTTTTCCAGTTTGGGATTTGATCTCTGAGAACAAGAACCTGCTAAAAGCACAAGTCCGTGAATGGATTCATGGCGGGGATCTTGAATGGTACTTCTCCAGTTGATCAACTCTCTTCTTCTTGAAATGGCAGCAGATTGCAAGTTTCAGATGATTCCTGTGGTGGTTCATGAGTCACCGCGCTCAGAGGCTGTTCCTGATAGAATGTAAAATCCACACTAACGGTGGCTCTGTGTATTCATATTTATAACAGAGTATGAAGGTAATAAAGGAATACAAATAAAAGGGTGCAATAATACAATCTTAATACTTCCCTTATGAGGATATTTAACCTAAGTTAAATGATCTTCCTAAGATTGGAGAAGAAAAGTTTAGCCTCCACATGGTGTTGTAAGAATAGATGGAATGGTTTGGCTTTGTTGTTTTTAACAAGAAAAATTACACATTTGAACAAGGGTTGTCAAACAGAATGAAAAAATACTGCACTTTTTCACTATACATTTACTACATTGTTTGAATTTGCTTAGTAGACATCAGATAAATGTCTTTCAATTGGCCATTTTCGAAGCATGCAGATGAAGAGATTACCGTTCAGATTCTTCATCATTCTAGGCTCTTTTAAATCTTAAAATTATTACAGTTCCCAGTTTAACAAATGACCTTATTTTTCTCTAGTATCTGAACTCTAAACACAAAAGCACCGAAAAACAAAAAGTTACCTCGGGGGTGGACTACCTCCCCCACGTGTCAGCTTTTCGTTAATCCATTTGTAAATTCGGACAAATAATTGTTTACCAATTTTAATCTCTTTATGGATACGTGAGCTTACGCGCGCTGTAAAAATTATTTTGTAAAACCACCACGATTTTTTATCGTTCCATTGCCCGCCGGTGATCTGCAGCCCAGAGGGAGTTGTCGTCCGATCTCGACCCCGGATATTTATTTGTACAGAAGTTATCATACACGCTTTGCCTGTTCCAAAATATGTTTGGAAAACCGTGGGCGTTACGCTTCATCGCCAGTGAAGAAGAAAACGCTGCAAACAAGGGCAACCACGTCAGCTCCATCCCATCCATCCTCCACTGTCGAAGGAGATTTGGGTGATTTGGGTGTGCCGTCCGTTTCAATCGAGAGCAACGTCGAGGAGTAGTAACAATCATGAGGGAGATTTATCCCAAGTTATTTTCATTTTAGAGTTGATTTTCATTAGTTACATGTATTAGTTACATGTATTAATTCAAGATCCAATTCTGTACAAATAAATATCCGGGGTCGAGATCGAGGACGACAACGCCCTCTGGGCTGCAGATCACCGGCGGGCGATGGAACGATAAAAAATCGTGGTGGTTTTATAAAAAATGGATTAACGAAAAGCTGACACGTAGGGGGAGGTAGTCCACCCCCGAGGTTGATTTTTAAGCCTCCCAAAAGCACACCTAGAATCTATTTGTACACATTTTCAAATTAAATCTTTTAAATAAAGGAGGCAAAAAAACTCCCAAGAAACAAACTGCAAAACCAGGTCTCATTCAGCATAATCCGCTCGATCTCAAACCGTCGTCTTTATTGGAGAGTACAAATTTATATTATTTAGATGTCACTGAAAACAGATGGTATCCTACCAGAATAAGCCGACGGTATCCTACTAGAATAATATTTAAATCTTCACCGTCGGCTTTCCGCAAAGTTCATTGTTCCCTTCATAAACAGATGCACTATTTGACCTCGAGAACCTGCCCCATGTATGGCTGTTGCAGCCACACAAAAAAAGATTTTCTCTATTTTATTTATATGTATTCTATAAAATTTTAATATAATTTATTAAAATATTTAGCTATTTTACTTGATAAATTATACTTATTGTGGATATATAATTTTATTTATTTTTAATTTAATTTAAAATAATCATAATCTAAAAATATTGGGCAATATATTGAAACATGTGGAACCATTCCAATATATGAAGTTATAAATGGACACCATTGAAGGCGCATATATAGGAGCATACTAGCTAGAACTAATTCAACAAATCTAAAACCTGATTACCGCATTTCGTAATCGTCAGAATGTCTGCTATTATGGGTGCTTCGAAAGGTGTGTGCTTTGTTTTGGATTCTCGATTCGCATTTCGGTGTTTTTGATCATGTTGTTTTAGTGCAAGAGCGCGAGGTGCAGAAGAGTTACTGGCTGGAGCAATCCGCAAATCTTACCGTTGAGGCGGCTGATCTTGATAAAGAAGAGCGCCCTGAGGTGCAGTATTTCTCGTTTGTTTAATGTTTCATGTGATCTTTCCGCTTTCAAACCCGACCTTTTACATATTAACCATGATCATTTATCAGGTACTCTCCATGCTTCCTCCATGCGAAGGGAAATCGGTGCTTGAGTTGGGAGCTGGAATCGGCCGATTCACCGGCGAGTTGGCGAAAAGGGCTGGGAGTGTTCTTGCTCTTGATTTCATTGACAGTGCAATAAAGAAGGTTTGCTTCTTGATGGACTAAGTTACCGTTACTGCTTTGCTTTTGAGAGTGAGAATCTTAGTTCTTTAAAATTTGGATCTGCAGAATGAAAGTACTAATGGGCATTTTAAGAACACCAAGTTCCTTTGCGCTGATGTGACGTCACCTGAGTTGAATATCTCAGCAGAATCCACAGACTTGGCTGTTGATGTATCTCTCTGATCAGGAGGTACTAATACTCTCGATGTTGGATCATGGATTTGCTGATTCTTTGTTTTCATAAAATAGAGTTTTTGCTTTGGATATATTTGTTGGAATATTCTGTAAAAACACAGGAAAGACTTCTGTAATTTTTATCCATTCCAATGTTCTGAAAGGAAAATCTGCAAATGCATCTCAAAAATGTAACATAGGCTGCCTCGAATTCTCAGATCTTCAAAAGAATGTCAATTCCGCGATAGCTCTGGGAATTCTTTTGAACTTGCTCGTGTCAGTTGCAAATGCATTGGTGCTTATGTAAGGAACAAAAAGAATCAGAATCAGGTACAAATAGTTGTATGTTGTGAAGTTCTTTTTGTGTTGTTGATATAAGACCTGATTGTGTGTTTTCCTTTTCCTTGTTTTGGATTAGATAGGCTGGATCTTAAGCCTGGTGAGAAGGTTGTGGCATTGGGGGAGGGGATTTTTACATGGCTGAGAAATATGGTTCGTGTTGTTGGGATTGATCTCTCAGTCAACATGGTTTCGTTTGCACTGAAACACGCTGTTGGCCTGAATTGATCACCGAGAAAACATATCCTTTGATGTCATCTATAGCCGGGATACTATTATCCACATTCAAGTAATTTTCTGAACTTGTCATCTACTAAAATCTGTGGATAATTTTCTACATGTGCCTGTTGATTAAGTTGATAACATTGTCATTTTGATGCTAATCTGTCAAGAATAATAGTTTCTGCTATGCTATTGTGGTTCTCATTGACCTGTCTAATTTTATACAGGACAAACCTGCTCTTTTTAAATCCTTTTACAGATGGCTGAAGCCGGGAGGCAGAGTTCTTATCAGCGATTACTGCAGAAATGCTGAAGAGTTTGCGTTTGTATTTCTGCTTTCAGATGCTCATAAATGCTGGTTTTGATAAGGTCATTGCTGAGGACCGAACAGATCAGGTTGGTTTTCTCTGTTCGACATGACAATTATGTTACTATAATGCATTCATGAAAGTTCTAGAAAAAGAATTGGACACTGTGGAGGAGAAAAAGGAAGCATTCATTGAAGACTTTTCTGAAGTCAGTAGTTTGTCATTTGTATCTTCTTCTTATCAAGGCTTAAGGGATCACTTATTCCTTTTTTGCTATTTGTCTTACTGGAAGACTACAACGATATCGTTGGAGGATGAAATGCGTACGTAAGAGGAATGTGGTTTCTTGAACAGGTGGTCACTTGCTTTGTTTAGACAGATGTAGGATGAATGAGTTAGGTTTGATCAAGTGACTTTGGTGGTGGCTCTGTCAGCAACTCGGCAATCAGCATGGCCAGAGTTAGGAGATGGGTTCCTGTTAAGAAGCTTAGTCGTGATAAAACAGTTCAAAAGCTCATCTCATTCAACAATGCGTTGATTCACATGTATGCTAAAGGAAGCTTACGGAGTATTCAGAGAGATGACCACGGTTTCATAGAACAGGATTCGCGAAACAAGGTCTTGGAAACGAGGCTTGATAAGGTTACATTCCTGGGAGTCACCGATGGATGGCTTCAATTTCATAATATGAAGCATTGAACCGAAGATTATAACTCATAAGTTGGAATGCACATGAACAAAGTTAAATAAATGGTTCTAACAAAACACAATTGAAGTGACAGAGAAACAGATGAACAACCAAAACTCAAGTCTAATTATTAACCACAACTCCAGCAATCCTTTATGATTCTGTTTTGTGTCCATTTATTTAAAATTACCACCTATTTCAGTTGGTAGAATGAGCCAGGTGGTTGACTGGTTCAAGTAAAACTGTTTCAGGCTATGCATACATCAACTCATCCTCATCCACCTCCTGTGAATTGGATTGAAAAAACATGAATATGTAAGCATACACTTCAGATTTGTAATCAGCAAGTGCATCATCAATAATCTCAATACCAACTTTTTTTCAAGTTTTAACTTTGTCAATCTGGCTTTTTAAATTTTGCAAACATTGAATATGCATATGGCTCTACTTTAAAATATGGAAATCCGGAAGTAACATTTATATTTTATGTTTATTACGAGTATGAATATTCACCAACTACAAACTTTACATGAAAGAATGAGAAAAGTAACAAAGGTAATAATGCAGGGAAAACAGGATTGTACCTCGAAAGAGGGTATCGAAGATGTGGAGGTTGCCTTGGCAGCTTTAACATTCTCATGGGAAGGAACAAGGCCATCTTCCTTTTTCGAAATAAATTCCAATACTTGGGACATGTTCGATGAATTTAAACCAAATTCTCTACCAATCATTTTATCAAGATACGCCACAATGTCATTGTATTTTCCACCCTCGAGAAGTCCTTTCAGATATAGGCCGGCCTCTGCATAATTACTATAGCTGCCGTTGACAAGAAGCACTTTAGCTTCCTCTAGCAAGCCATGCTCTAAAAGGCCTTCGACAATCATTTTGTAAGTTCCTCCATATCTTGTCTTAACCCTTTTTTGAAGAGATGCCGTCCTAAGAGAATCGGGTTTATGCAGTTCATCAAGAATCATAGAATACATGGTCATAGGTAGCTCCATTCCTTGTTTTCCCACATTTTCCAAGAGCTGAAATGCTTCATTATCAAGTCCATTCTTGCAGAGGCCATCCAGCATGACAGTGTAGGTGTCAAAATTAGGTTGCAATTCAGTGAACAATTCTCTGGCCATATCGCAATTCCCCGATTGAAGCAGCCCCTCCAAGATGAAATTGAAAGTTGAAACACCAGGAACACACCCACTTGCTACCACGGTATCAAAGATTCTCCTTGCTTCATCATCTACACAGCATATATCTATCAATCTATCATATGTGATCATTTCGCAAGCTCTATCAACCATGGTCTTCTGGTCTTTGATCAATCCATGTTTGCTTAATGATTCTATCAAGATGTTGTAAGTGACTAAACTTGGTTGTACGTCGGAACTGAGCATCTCGATCCACAATCTCTTCACCTCGTTCCAATTTCCTAAATCTCCAAAACCCTTGATCAACTTATTGTAAGTTGCGACATTCTCATTGCTGTCATACGCACCCGCAAGGTCATATAAATCATCAATCAGAAGTTCAAAAAACTCAACCTCACAAAACCATAGCCCCTTCATTGCAATCCAGCACATAACTGCATTCGGTTGACACAATTTATCATCCACAATCTTCCAACCTAATTCCAAGGCATCAGATTCCCTGTTTTCTCGAAAAAGACCCCTCAGTAAAGTATTAAATGTAGTAACATCGGGCAATATCCCACGCTTGAAGAAAGTTCCCAGCAAAGAAAACCCAAAATCAACTTTACCTTCCAAGCAAAAACTATTCATGAGGATATTCAACGAACAACGACTAGCTGGAATGCCGCCCTCGAGGCACATATTTTTATACAGAGATGTGGCAGCAGCACGACCGAGCAAACTCGGGGATAGGGATGGCATTGGGCGAACTGGGCGTGGATAGTATACTATCCATGCCCATCCCCATCTAAAATTTTACTATCCATCCCCGCCCATTTACCCATGACGGGTACAAATTTAATATCCATGCCCATCCAGCTGGATATCCATCTCATCTGGGTATCCGTGGATATCCATGCCCATGTTATACCCACATTCCCCATCCGACTTATTAATCCATATTTATAAAAAATTAACCTAAAATCTATTAATTATCATAAAAATTTAAATAAAAGCACTAATAATTCAAATATATTATATTAATAGAACAAAATCATTTATAATATGCTAATCATTAACTTATAAAATTCTTTTATGTTTTAAAATAGACCAAACATGCTTAAAAAATGCTAAAATTATATAATATTATTAATATAAATACAAGTAATACTATTAATATTATATATAACGGATATTATACAAGTATTATACGGGCGGGTATGGGGCGGGTGGGGCGGGCGGGTATGGGGCGGGTGGGGCGGGCGGGTATGGGGCGGGTATAAAATCAATATCCATACCCACCCATTTACCCATGGCGGGTTTGAATCCAACATCCATACCCATGGCGGGTATAAAAAACTCATATTCATACCCGCCCCGTTGGGCGGTTGGCGGGCGGGTATCCACCAAATACCCGTCGGGTGCCATCCCTACTCGGGGATACTACATTATGTTCCAGACTGTGAAATGCCCTATTCTTTGTCCAACCTAAAGAGTACCCAAAAGCTCTCCCTTTATTCGTTGTACTAAAAGACACTACATTATGTTCCAGATTGCAATGCCTAGTTGCAGAGTTGGGAAAAGCTAATGTCTTGGGGATGTGAACCTTAGAGTACCCAAAAGCACTTCCTACATTCATTGCCACAAAAAAAAACGGGATTTCTGAAAGAAAAATACAGCTTTTGGTGGTGCGGGCGGAGCTCTTTGCGCCTGTAACAGAAGTACCAGAAGAGCCGTATCTCTTTTCGATTAATACAATTAAACAAAAACCAGTCAAATACTGATGAGAATTAAAGGGAATAAAAGAATGAGTAGATGAACTTACAATAGTATAAGATGGTTGGCTGGAGCGGTGGAGAGAGCTGATCGAGTGGTGACTGGGAAAGCTCAAGAGACAGCCGACCTTTATCCGTAAAGGGAACTTGAATACTTATTCACTCCAAATTGTGTGTGGAATAAACGACGTACTTTCGTATTGACAGTCAACTTAAATATGATATTTATTAGATTAAAATTATGGAATAATAAAAAGATATTTATATGGTAATCTTGGCAATCGTAATAATATTATATAATCTCAGATGATATATGTATACCCTAAATACGTCAATTATTGGCTATTTTTAATTGACATATTTTGTACCATATTTCACTGTAATAATATTATACCATAAACCACGTTGTTTGATAACCAACTCTATAATTGACGAGGAAGCTTACCACCGACCCAGACCTCCTATTATCCGCCGCCTCTTGTTCCTCCAAGTTCCGACGATTCTCGATGATTAACTCTGGTTAGTCGCTCTTCTCCAGAGCACATGTGTAATTTCAACTGAATTCTGGAAATTCAGGCATTAGTTCGACGATCCTGAACGATACAAACATCAATGTTGAGGGATATCGGATATCGGTCAATGAGGGATGCTACTACGGGATCAAAGGGTTTCGGGTTATAGTCTGGTTTGATGTATACTTGCATATTTTAATGCTTGCAATTGCTTCCATGGGCAATCGATTTTTTCAGATTTCAACAAATTCATCTGAACTTGCCATATATATCAAAATTTCATGAAACTCATATTACAGCTATAATGTTACAGAAGTATCAACCTCTATTTACTATTTCTTGAGGTTTATATTGTTTAAATGAGGTTTAGTATAATTAGATTTTGTGTTTTGTTAATCGGATGCAGCCGAAGGATGGACAGATCGCCTGCTGTATCCGTCCAATTTCAATGACCTAGATTGGCTGGAAAATGGAAACTAAAGAATGATGAACAAGTGAAGAAACTTATTACCGGTGGACTCTTGAAGATTATTGATCAACTAATGGAGGCGTCGTGGACGGGAATGTTTATTGAAGATTATTGATCAAAGAATGTTTTTCAGACTAGGCCGGTCGGGGAGCGGACAATGATAGTAATAAACTCCGATGAATTGATAATTGAGTAAAGAAAACTATTCTTGCAAAGAAGCAACAATCATAAATAGCAATGTGGTACAAATAAAAGTAAATACGTATGAAAATAATGATAACCAAAAAGGTATTATGGGTATTTTTCTAATTTTATGTTTTTTTGGTATAAAAATAAAGGAGATAAATAGAGTCCCTTTCATTATATAAGAAAGTTTGTAACTATGTTAATGTATTATTATTGTATATTTTATCTATGTTGATTTATATATTTTTTTCAATATGTAAACATTGTAATGGATTTAGGTAATTTTTGGTGATTCCTTTCTTTTATGATTATTAGCCTAAAAATATTTTGTATTCTAAATTAGGTGAAATTAGATATTTTCTTCCTTTTAAACTGTATAAATTATTTGGTAGTAAAAAGATATTTAAGATACTTGCATATGTGAAGTTAATTGATTGGTAACATCATAAATTAATTACCATGTAATTATTATTTTATTTTTATTATTTTACATTTAACTCATCATAATATTTTGTGTACCAAAACATGATAATTATATATCAGATTATTTTTGATAAAAATATTTTACATCACTAAATGTTTATTCTTTATTTGAAATTTCTTAACAATCCATAAAATTTGATTTAAAAAAGAAACTTTTTTTTACTTATTGTTTGTTAGGTAATAAAAATAGGGGCCTTCAAAAACAAATTAATAAAAATAGGGGGAAAAAATACAGCATCTTCTATAAAATATGCACTCTACCATTTTCACCTGGAGAATCTACATTTTATATTAAGATTATTTAAAAAAATTTAAAAAAGATAAATTTTAAGAATAAGAAACTAACAATACTAATTATTTTAGCTAAAATATAATTATATTTCTATTTAAACATTTTTACACTTTATACTCCCTCTAATTTTATTTTATTGTAATTTTTCTCTTTTAGTAAATTATATTAATTTTATACATAAAATACTTATCTATCCAATAATTTTATGTGATCAAGTATTACAGTCACAATATTTTAATATATTACATTAATAAGTGATCAATACACCGCACTTTGTGTGGTGGAGCCAAACTATGTCTGTGGAATATACGAATTGACTGAAATATAATCAAATAAGTGGGTTTTAACCTTATAAGTTTGTTTTGTCGTTGCCTATATACAAATAAAATATTCGTATTAAGATGATCTTGACTATATAATATGTGATGTGATTTGATCACCCACGAACCCACCGATGACCTCCGTCGATTCACAGGACGTAACCTGCAAAGTCCCGGAATCTATTGCGGGAAAACTCTCCGATGGTAAAGTCAGTCTTTAGTTGCTCGGTACACAATTTATCATCCACAATCTTCCAACCCAATTCCAAGGCATCAGATTCCCTGTTTTCTCGAAAAAGACCCCTCAGTAAAGTGTTGACTGTTGAATGTAGTAACATCAGGCGATATCCCACTCTTGAAGAAAGTTCCCAGCAAAGAAAACCCAAAATCAACTTTACCATCCAAGCAAAAACTGTTCATCAGGATATTCAACGTACAACGACTAGCTGGAATTCCAAAACGCACTGCATTTTTATACAGAGATGTGGCAGCAGAATAGTTTCTGGTTGTGACTACGCGACCGAGCAAACTCGGGGACACTGCATTATGTTCCAGATTGCAATGCCTAGTTGCAGAGTTGGGAAAAGCTAATGTCTTGACTCTTGAGGATGTGAACCTTATTCTTGGTCCAACCTAAAGCACTCCATTTATTCATTGTAACCAAAAAACAAACAGGATTTCTGGAAGAAAAATACAGTCTTGTGAGTGTGGTACACTTACACATAACATTCATATTCCACAGATAAGTCAAGCTGCAATTTGTACTTTTCAACAAACAGGGGAATATAATGAGCAGATGAACACACAAAATTACATAGGCTTTTGGAGCTATGATTATAAGCCTGCGACTCTGATGAACACACAAAACTATTACAGATGTCTTTTAATTAAACAAAAACCAATCAAATACTGATGAGAATGGAAGGGAGTAGATGAACTCACCCAATTACGGTGGGACGTCGGAAAAGTAAAATAATGCTTTCGGAGTATCCTAAATCATAGACACGTTTATCTCTTTCTCATATACAGTAGTATAAGATGATTGGCTGGAGGATTGATCGGTCGGAGATAGCCGACGTTCATTCGATTGATGGTGGATTTCAATTTCGATCGCAGAAACCTTTACTCCATGATGGAAAAGGATAAAATAGAAGAAGTTTCTTCTTCTTCCATAATTACCAGTGTATAGTTTTCTTGATGGCTCTCTTTTTTCCTTTTTCACAAGCAAGAATACCAAAAAAGAAATTATTTCCATCACGAACATATTGCAATTAAAAGAGATCTAATCTTATTAGAGTGCAATGTCATACAACAAACACTTAACCATGAATATAAGATTTGATTCTGTCAATTCTGGTAGTAACTCAAGACATCATGATATTGCAAAGTTGAACTAGGAAATCTGAAAGTAATTGAGTTGCATCATAACTCATAAGCTATTGTCATCGAATGCACATGAACAAATAAATCTAAAACAACACAATTGAAGTGACAACGAAACAGATGAACAAAGTTAAATAAATGGTTCTAAGATAACACAATTGAAGTGACAGAGAAACATATGAACAACCAAAAACTCAAGACTAAGTGTTTCCATCTTCTAATTATTGACAACAACGACATCTTCCTTTTTCGAAATAAATTCCAATACTAGGGACATGTTAGATGAATTTAAACCAAATTCTCTACCAATCATTTTATCAAGATAAGCCACAACGTCGTCGAATTTTCCTCCCTCCAGAAGTCCTTCCAGATATGTGTGAACCTCTGCATAATGTGAATGTCCGCCCGCACAAAGATGACCATCAAAGAAAGCAAAGAGCACTTTAGCTTCCTCTAGCAGACCATGCTCGCAAAGACTCTTGAGCATCTCATGAATTTTATATGAATATGTTTCCATTTTCATTCTTTCAGGAGATACACTGCTAAAACGTCCGGTCATACGCAGTTCATCAAGAATCATAGAGTACATGGTCATAGGTAGCTCCACTTCCTCTTCTCCCACCTTTTCCAGTAGCTGAAATGCTTCATTATCAAGTCCATTCTTGCAAAGGCCTTCGAGCATGACAGTGTAGGTATCGAAATTAGGTTTAAGGACATCGAGATGCAATTCAGTGAACAAATCTCTGGCCATCTCGCAATTCCCCGATTGAAGTAGTCTCTCCAAGATGAAGTTGAAAGTTGAAATGCCAGGTTTCTCAAAACCATTCGCCACCACGGTATCAAAGATTTTCCTTGCTTCATTTTCTTGGCCCTCCACACAGCATATATCTATCAATCTATCATATGTGATTTTGCAAGCAGCTGGGACCACGGTCTCATCTTTATGAACCATCGGATCTTTCATCCATCCATGTTTGGTTAATGATTCTATCAAGATCATGTAAGTGAGTAAACTTGGTTGTATGCCCAAACTGAGCATCTTGAACCACCATCTCTTTACCTCGTTCCAATTTCCTAAAGCACCAAAACGCTTTATCAAAATATTGTAAGTGGTGACATTCTGTGCAATGCCATCCTTAATCATATTGCTGATGATATTAGGAATTTTATCCATCTTTTTCTCGTCAAACATCTGGCGGATGTTCAAATGACACTCTTCCATTGGGTTGCGATCCGTAAGGAAAATTAAAGCTTCAACCAAACCATCATCATCAATAGAATAGAGCCCATTTGCTACAATCCAACACATAACTGCATTCGGTTGACACAATTCATCATCAACAACCTTGAAACCCAATTTTATTGCATCAGATGTCCTATCTTTTCGAAAAAGACCCCTCAGTAAGGTATTATAGGTGGTGACATCAGGCACTATCCCACGCTTGAAGAAAGTTCCCAACAATGAAAACGCAGAATCAACTCTGCCCTCCAAACAAAAACTATTCATCAGGATATTCAACATACAACAACTAGTAGCTGGAATGTCCTCCACGCACATTTTTTTATACACAGATGTGGCAGCAGAATAGTTTCTGGTAGTTGCAGGTTTGGAAGGGTTGGGAAAAATTAATGTTTTGAGGATGTGAACTTTATTCTTGGTCCAACCAAATACACTGATCCCTTTATTCATTGTAACCAAATTACGGGATTTCTGAAAGAAAAATACAGTCTTGTAAGTGTTGTGTGCCAGAAAGAATCAACATCTCAAACAGGATGATGATTTAAAGCCTGCAACTTTGGTAAGTATTGAAGCGGAATATAATGACACAAAATTACATAAGCTTTCGGAACTGTGATTAAAAGCCTGCAACTTTGATGAACACACAAATAAAGCTACAATTGATACTTACCAGCAGATACAGTGGGAGATTTCGGATCGTCGGAAAAGTAAAATATTGCTTTCGGAGTATCCTAAGTATAATGTTGACAGCTTGACACATCTAACCCCTCCCGTCTGCTGTTGCTCTTTGTACCAAAAAAAATAAAAATAAAGAAAGAGTTTTTTTAAAAATAAAACAAGTAACCTTATTTCTGAAACTAATTTCCAAATTAGCACTCTTTTAAAAATAATTCCATAACTATTACTTCTGGACAAATTTACTGCTTAACAATTACAGTGCTCTCATCTTCACCAAAATTGGAGATCACATATGACAGAATTAAAACAAATTTTGGAGGGAAAAGCACAGAACCTTGGTTGCCTGAGCCAATATTGTTAGCTGCTGCTTTTGTTCGATCTTTCGGCGATAGACGATGATTAATTTGCCGATGTGTCTCAACATGACCGAGAGCTTTGCTTTGGTTTCTGTTTATATTTCCAGGATGTGTTAGGGTTTGCAAATGGAACCAAATATTGTCTGTAGATTGATTTTTGTGGAATTTTGGGGTTTTGCATATCCAGATGTGTTAAAAGTAAAACAGCAGTTCGGTTAAGTCGAAGGAAAGGAGATCGGCTATATATATGGCCCCATTCGGAAAGGGGACACCCTGCGGCGGCTGGCCCTAACACGCGCTGTGAGGGCGTTACGCGGTGCCAGAGAACGCCGACGATGGTGGCGAGCCGGTGATTTAATTTGGTGTCGAGTATGTCTGGTTAGGGCTTGATAATTAGTTGCCATATGATAAATAGCTTCAGGATTTTAGGATTTTTCGGTGATCGGTTGTCATATGATAATTAGGTTTAGGATTTTTCAGCTTCTTCTTTTCAATTCATCTGCAACAAGAAAATCCTCATCAGGCCTATGTGATCATATGTGATCTCTAATTTTGTGAAGATGAGAGCATTGTAAGTTAATCAGTTATTTTTGGGTCTGATCAGAATTTACATAAATTTGTGAGTTTTTATTCTAATTAAGCTTCAGTCAAAGAGTATTAGTTATGAAATTAATTTTAGAAGAGTGTTTTTTTTTTTTTTGAAGAAATTCATTCAAGGTCCTGGGAAACGCCCATAAACGATTACAATGAGTGGAATTGACATCCAATTCGACCAGTCTATTACAGAATAACCGAACTATATGACAACCAGACTAATTGTGTCTGTACTATTACATAAGATATCCAATAAAAAATGTAATACCGCCCTCAGAGATATTATCTTGCAACCGCGAAAACCACATCCGATTGGCAGAGAAGAGCGTCCACCGTATCAATTAATGCGCCAATTAGGGATCTGCTACAACCGCAACACCATTTGATCCAAAACATGATCTAAGTTCTTCAAACTTCAAGCACCTTAAAATCCACAGATCATGAGAGGAAACACGATCCGTACAATCATATCGAGAACAATAAGACAAATAAAAAAGCACGACCTTCATAACCAGATCGAGAACAAAACTTCGATATAAATCAAGATCTAATCAAAGAACTATTATTTTGTGGACTGGTCACACTTATTTCACCATAAATCAACCCAATTGCTATATGCAGGATCGATTTTCTCATGCATGACCGATTTTTTACCATAATACCCCCAAGTGTGCCCTTGCATTTTGAGTAGCTTTTTTTGCTTTCACAATAAAAGGAGCATTTTGGTAAAAAACCGGTTTTGCATGAGAAAAATGGTTCTGCATGTAGCGAACCCCTAAATCAATATAGAAAAGAATTATTGCTTCCCATCTCCCCATGATGGGAATATGAGGAAGAAAATCAGAGAGGAAGAGAGGGTTTGGACGAAGGCGGCTACAGGAAGGAAGAGTGTTAGTTACTTAGTTTAGGAATTAATTTACGAAATAAAGTTATTTAGGAAAAAACTCAAATAAATACACTACAATTCATTCGGATTTTTAATATGGTCTTAATTTTAGGTTTTTTTTAATTTTAAAAAATCATTCATAATGTTAGGAAACGCACCGCTTACAATAGGTGGAATCAAATATTTAGTCTAAATATCCTATCAAAGATAATCAAATTAAATGCTAATCAGACTAATTGTCCTTAATTTTCAATTTAGTTCAGTTCGGTTCAATAGCAAACATGGCCTTAGTGGGAAAAATTGAGTGGTAAGGATTGAAAAAAATAGATCATCAAAGTAAGTGTGCAACTTTTTTTAGGACACACTAATAAGGAAAGTGTGATTGTTTAGCTGGGGCGGAGGAATTACCAAACAAGGCCATAATTACCAAACAAGGCCATAATTATGTACTTGCTCTTACTTTAGTACTTGTGTATTAATTCAAATTAATAGTCAAACGTGAGTTAAGTCATGAGCAACTTGTGAGGCATCATTAGGAAATTGGAGGGAGCAATAATGAGTAATGACTCACTTTAACCAATGACCATCCATATTTAAGCATTGACTATTTAAGCATTGTTTAACCTAATTTATAGATTTTTTTATTTAGAAAATACATGTTACGAAGAATTATTTTTTCTGAAAATAACACTAATTATTAATTAAACGAAAGAAATACAACTTACATACCCTAGGCCTAGTGCCATAACAACATAAAGAGCAACGATAAAAAAACATACAAGGCCTATCGCCTTTACATATTTAAAACTAGATCTTTTAACTAGTAGGAATGTGAAGAAGGGAGTTAACGGAAACCTCCAGTTCTCCTATGGCTCGGATTCATTAAAGAGTGTTGGCCGATTCGCAGACTGAACATTAAGTAAGTTAACTTTTTGGGGTTGAACCCTGGTTGCTGCTTTCAGAGATCCCGAACAAGCTATCAGATTTGCTTGTGTTGGAGAGATGCTTAAAGATAGCCCTGAATTAGTTTACATCACAACTTGATCTAGGCAGTAGTCCTTAAAGTTATGCACTTCACCATTTACCTTGGGTTTATATGGGACTTTAAAGTTCCAGATTTTGCTCCATAAATTCTTTCTCTTCTCATTAGCCCAAGTATAGAGCAGATCCAGCCATCCATTCTAAATCAACCAATTTCCCCATGTAAAGTTCCAAGTTTTGTTCCATTTTGCCTTCCTTTCCAGGCCAGCATACCACTGTTTCCACAAAGATCGCGTCCTTTCTTTATCGCTCCTCCCACATGATGCCATCTGTTCCCATCCATCCTTAGGACCTCTAATAGCTACACTATCTAGAAAGAACAACCAGAGGAATGTAATTATCAACATAGAATCAATTCTGGGATCCCTCTTCTTCTGATATGTAGCTATAGGCTGGTTGAACCTCCCTGGGATCTGTTTAAATGACCATGTCTTCTCCATGATTATTGCACTCCTAGAGTGAATCATTGAGTTGCTTACCCTTGACTGTGCTCCCCTATATGGAATCTTGATGATCCAAGCCTCATTCCAAACTTCCTTTCTATTTAATCCTTGCCCGTGGATTTGTTCCCTTCTATACTGTACAAACTTATCAAAGACCACCTTGAGCAAGAAATGAAGATACCAAAACATAGTTAATGTTAGATTCAGTAGATCGCATTGATCATCCTCATTAGTGGTGTTTTCTTCTTCACTATCTCGCCTTGTGTCCTCCATACTCAGGTCTCGCGCATCTCTTAAATCCTCTATATTAGGAGCAGATATAGAGAAAACCTTGATGTATCTATGGCTTTTAACCTGAGAATTCTCTGTTTTTCCTGTTTCCTTACCATGCTGCGAGCTGCTAATCACCTCTGTTTGTTCATCCATCCAAACTTTTAGAACAGAGGAGATTGAAGAACCAGTTCTTACTCCATCAGTTTGACCTTTCTGGATCTGAACAGTATCAGTTTCTTCAATCCAGCTTATTCGTGATGTTTTTGATTTCGTAAAGAATCGCTGAAGCTCAGTCTTCCTGAGAAAAAGAGGACCTCTTTTATTTTCCCTTTGAACCTCCGTAGTTCCTCTCTTCGGGACAGGTGATAGCCCTTCAGTCTTCTCCATCTTTTTCTCCAGGGCCCCAGAGATATGATATTCGTGTTCTGTCTGATTCAGCTGTTGCTCCATTTCCTGCTCAACATGGTAATACCTCCAGTCCATAGAACAATCTGCTATCATATCTTGGATCTCTGGGCATATCAGACGTCTCTTCACCTGACTTGAAGACCTATCCTCTCTATTTTCATGACCCTTTCTTTTTCATTTCTTCTTTACCCTTTTCCATGCAAACAACCTCCCTTTTTCACAGGCCATCTTATTCGTGCTTGCCTCCTCCATAACCATATCCTGAACACTTGAGCTTTCCTGTAGGGAGCATAGTTTGTGCCTTTTATCTCTGTGCTATGGTTTCTCCTCGGAATCAGTTTCAAGACGCATATGTTTCCCCCATGTTCCAGAGATTTTTCTCCCACTTTGTACACCAGAGCCTCTGTCAGTTATCATAGATTCAGGTACCTCAGACATTCCATCCAAATTCTCAGCAACAATATTTATTCCTAATTGCTTTCCTATCTCAATGAAGTGGAACCACAACGATTTACTAACAAAGCTTTCCAGACTCTTGTCTTCATTCAATTGGCACCTAGATGTGAGATGGCCAATTCTCCCACATCTAGAGCATATCTTAAAAATCTTCTCATAAGCACAAGGGAGCTATCTATCGTTTTCATCTGCTCCTTCAATAAGAAAACCGGGAATTAGTGGTTTTGATTTATCCACCCATATCAGTGCTTCTACATACTGCTCCTTTGAGTCTACCTTACCACCACTCCTAATACGTGCAACTTCTCCAAACACCTGAGCTATTGTGCATTGTGATTCCTGCTCCATCAGTTCTGAGGAACATTAAAGACTCGGATTCTTGTAAGCAGTTTCTTGATTTATAAGCTCCAAAGCGGCAATTGTACTTCCCATCTCGATAAACCCAGTATACCCCCTTCGACATATTTTGCAAGGCATACATCATATCATCTTCATTTGCAAAACTTAGAACCATTTTATTGTGTAACTTTTTGATGATTCTCACCTCAACATCCCACACTTTCTGAAGATAATTCTGAAAGAATTCCCCATTAATGTCTCTGTCATCAAACCAATGCCCTAGCAGATTATACACTTCTTTATACGTCCATGACTTCTTGTGTACTTCAAGTAACAGAACTCTAATACTTTTACAGTCATCTTCTATGTTGTCCGCCGAATATATTCCACCAAAATCCCATTCAAAGTACTCGGTGATGAAATCAATAAAGGGAAAGTATTAGCAAATCTAGCGGAGCGTCTAATCCTGTTAAAGCATCTATCCATTTCGATTCACCATTTTTCCTAATCGGGATACGTCATCCCGATTTTCCCAGGGTCACCTTTCCTGCCTTATTTCCACATGCATGACCAAATTCATTGTCCACTTCCTTCAGAATCTCCTCCGAATCAGATTTCCCATGCCTACATAACCTTTTCCTACTCCTTATCATCAGATCCTCGGGTACATCTTCATCTTGGATTAACCCCCGATCCATTCGAACTCCGATCCTAGCTCTTTTCCCGCATACCATCATTATCGAGTTCAAAGTCCAGACCAGATGAATGAACCAAACTGATAAGGAAGGTAAGCGAAGAAAACCCGGCTAACCGTGACTCCGATCCTTTGTTTCTCAACTGGATGTTAACAGAACTCAAGATCACCTACAGATACTCTGAAATTAATGTTACATGTAATCCAAACGCACATGTTGAACAAACCCTTTCACACTATTAGTTTCTCCCTGCAAATTTGACTTAATTAACAAGAGAAGGACTAATCCGATCAAACGAGCTCCATGAATTCTTCAACTCCAAAGAAAACCCCCAAATCTATTAAACCCCCAAATCGATTAAACCCCAACTATCAGCCTGTGCCGGTGTTCACCCCACCTCACTCCTGATTAATTACCCAACTCACGGTACTTTGAACAAAAACAAATCCATGATCCCACAATTATTTCCCTTCTTTATTGAATCAGTAGACGAAAGAAATTTTGAAGACCCAGATCCTGTGTAAGGAAAAAGGAAAGAAGGAAGAAAAGAAACTATTCTAGAGAGAAGGTAGAGGAAAGCTCTCACTTAGTGAGAGAAAGTCTTTTACTTCCATGTTACGAAGAATTAAATGACATCAAAGATGATAATTTCATTACTTGTAAAATAATTTAAATTTATAGTCTAGTGTGAGTTGAATAAAAAAAGGTATTCTTGGGTAGCTCTTAGACATAAGATAGCACAAGTGGGCTCTAGGATAGCATAAGATATCATTCTCTATCATTCTCTATTGAGTAATGATAGGATAATAATTCTGGTTCTCGGGCTAACTACTAAAACCCTAGCCGCCCCTCTCCCAAAATCCTCCCCAAACTTCCTCTTTTCTTCTTCAATTTTCTTCCCCGTCTTCCCATAATGGGGAGACGGGGAAACAATCATTATTCTGTTTATTGTTTTTAATACCGTTGAATAAGTGTGTTTCAATCCACATAATAAGTTCTTCGACTAGATCTTGATTTATGTCGAAGTTTTGTTCTCCATCCAATTATAAAGATCGTGTTTTATGATTTGTGTGTATTGTTCTGATCTGATTATACAGATCGTGTTTCCGGTCATGATTTCTGGGCTTCAAGGTGCTTGCAGTTTGAAGAACATTGATCATGTTTTGGATTAAGTGGTGTTACGGTTGTAGTAGATCCCTGATTGGCGAAGTGATTGATGCGGAAGACGCTCCTCTATGCCAAGCAGATGTGGTTTCAGTGGTTTCAGCAGTTATCAGATAATATCCATGAGGGTGGTATTACACTTTTTATTGGATCTCTCAAACTGTAATAGTACAGACTTGTTACTATAAGTCTGGTTGATATTTTATTCGGTTGTTCTTGTAATAGACTAGTCGAATTGGATGTCAATTCCACTCATTGTAATCGTTTCTGGGCGTTTCCCAGTACCATGAAAGAATTTCTTAAAAAAAAAGAAGAGTAATGATAGAGAGAGGGAAAAATTATAGGGAAAACAAATAGGGAATGATGTGTTATTATAGGTGGCTATTCCATATCATCATTTCCAAAATAAATACCTCTTCTTTTTTCCTTCCAAATATAATTCTATTCCTTTCTCATCAATTTTTCAACCTTTCCACTTTTAAGTCTCTCTTACATTAATTTTTTTTTGAAGTCTTTATCACATTAAAATGATATTTACTTAGGCCCTGTTTGCTAGAGCTTGTTTCCACCATGCACTGAACTGAACTGAATTGAATTGAACTGAACTGAAATGAACTGAAGTAAAAATGATGTATTGAAAAATGGAATCAACATAACTAAATTAACCTGAATTTCATCAAATTACATTTTCACTGAACTGAACTGAACTGATCTACAGATAAGCTCTGGCAAACAGGGCCTTAGACCCTATTTGCTTGAGTTTGTTTCTTTCTAAACTGAAATAAACTTAACTGAGCTGAACTGAAATATATTTTAAATATATTTAACTGAATTAATTTAAAATAAATGAAAATACATTTAACTGAATTAAACTGAACTGATATAATTTTGAAATCAACCGTATATC
Source organism: Cruciata laevipes (assembly GCA_963678965.1). Lineage (NCBI taxonomy): Eukaryota > Viridiplantae > Streptophyta > Magnoliopsida > Gentianales > Rubiaceae > Cruciata > Cruciata laevipes. Next base: position 7,159,799 of record OY787637.1, read on the forward strand.
ATTGTAATCTATAGTATAAAAGTGACCTTTCATTAAAAAGTTATTGAACTGGAAAAATATAAATATATTTATCTAAACTGAAATGTACTGATCTACAGAAAATATTAGGCAAATAGGAACTAAATGTAATGAAATCTTTGATTCATGGCATATTTAGATTATTATTATAGGAAATAAATAAATAGACTTTTAATGTGAGACTTTTAAAAGTTATAGTGATTGAAGAATTGATGATGTATTGGATTTGGAAGATTTATTTATTTTTGTAAATGATGAGATGAAATAGCCACCTAGATCGACACATCATTCCCTATTAAATTTCCCTATAAATTTTTCCTCTCTATCATAACATATCGCCTTGACTTCATTCAAAAAACCAAGGAGAGTCATTTATAAGAGCACCTTCAATGGTAAGAGTGTCAAGAGTAAAAATAGGTGCCAAATGTTTAAATTTTATTGGGTGTCAATATGATGTAGGATTGAAAGTTTTCATTTTGAAGTTTGGTTCTCCAATGCAACCGTCAAATTGTCACAAAATATTATTAAATTAAATATTGCATTTATGTTTCAAATTTAAAAATGGAAGGATGCAATGATTAAAACTCTATATTTGTTAAGTTGTCAAATTGAAAGCTTCAAAGTGAGCATCAATATATAGAGGGTGTAATTGACACCTTCAATCCACATCATATGACACCTATGATTGACCTATACATTGATGTCTGGGTTGGAGATGATTTTTGCAATTTCTCACTCTCAATCCTACATGTCAATTGATATTTTTGAAAGTGAAGGTAGCATTGGAGATGCTCTAAGTACATAAAACCAAGCGGAATTGATATTCCTAAGGACAGAGGCGGACCTAGGGGGTGGCCTAGGGTGGCCCGGCCACCCCCAAAAATTAAAAATTGCATTTTATACCTTCGTAATTTTTAAATTATTAAAATTTAGTGCTATAATTTTGGGTCACCCTCAACTTTAAAAATTAAAAATTGCATTTTACATCCTATAATTTTACTTTTATTCTGTTAAGGCCACCCTCAACTTTAATTTCTGGGTCCGCCCCTGCCTAAGGATGACAGCAACTATATGACCATGAAAACCATATTTGAGCAGTAAAGAATTAAGCATAGACAAACACACTTCGTCGAAAATCTTGGACATATCTAGCTTAATTTAAAATGGTATTGAGACTTTCACCGAGTTTATCTAACAATCTAGCAACTTCATGCATGATCAAAATATTATCAAAAATCTCTCTCTGGCATGAAAGCATATTATTCCTCCGAAATGCATTTTCCATGCATATTGGCTTAATTAAGTCTATCAAATAAAAGTGTTGAGCAAATTTTATTTAATTTTTTTGAAAAATCAACAACCAACAATCAAGTTTAACCATCATATCACAAATAATTAGCACTTTGATGCATGATTCCACCATGATTTGATTTTACTTTTAAGAGAAAGTTTCAAATAATAGCACCTTACGGTAAGAGCGTGCTAAAAAAGACTACATTTTATAAGATTGGTGGTTACTATACAATTATTTTAATTATTTGAGTTATTTTTGTTTAGCATGATGTTTTTATACTTGAATTTGATTTTTTGTTTGGTTTGATTATTTATTTGGTTTAATCTTTTCAATTTTGTGCATGATATTTTATTTGGTTTGATCTTTTAGGTTTTTTTTTTTTTTCTTTTTGAAGATAAAACATTTATGAGAGAATTTTATAGAGGCCCCTAACGTTTTCCAAAATACCGGTTTGGCCTCCTATCGAATTTTAGTGTCAAAATGGCCCCTAACCTTTAGTTTTTGTTTCATTTCGGCCCTCTATGGCTAACTTGGCCTTTAACTATAAATATTAGGGGTATAATAGTAATTTTAGCTTCATTTAAGTTGGAAAAATACTTGTGGCTGGATTCAAACCCGGGTCTCCCAAAGTAATAGATAAAGCTCCTACCATTATGCCACAAGCCATTCATGTTAAATTTCATAACTAAATTTATTTAAAATATATGTCGTGGCCCATATTCACGGGATGTTCACCGGAATATGGGTCGTGATTTATAGTTTTAAAAAATTAAGTTAGAAAATAAAACATGAACGGCTAGTGGCAAGAACTTTGGCTGGTATTTAAGGAGACCCAAGTTTGAATCTAGCCACAAGCAATTTTTCCAACTTAAATGAAGCTAAAATTACTATTATACCCCTAATATTTAACTGTTAGTTAAAAGTTAACGGCCAAGTTAGTCATATGGGGCCGAAATGAAACAAAAACTAAAGGTTAGGGGGGCCATTTTGACACTAAAATTCGATAGGGGGCCAAGCCGGTATTTTGAGAAACGTTAGGGGGTCTGCATAAAATTCTCTCAATATTTATTTCTTTCGTAAACTACTGAAAATCGTCCAGCTGCGATTGAACATGGTTAAGACGAGCTCCCTCTAGTAGGGTACTCGACTTTGCGAGTATCGCTAGGGATTGAGGTAAATAGACTATTGAAGACCAAGTCGACCAACATGGCCTTGTAATTGTACTAATCCCTAATTCAGATGACTTCTCCATTGACATTATCTCGATCGGACAAACTTTCCTTAGAGTGAAGGGCTTCCAAAGGGGTTTCTCATCTTCTTTCTCCCATGAGATGCCTCTGGAAGGTCCTCGACCATTGACTCCTACCTCGACGAGATGTAGCTCCTCGCCGGTTATTTGCATCAAAATAAAACACTGAAATAGTAAACCAACAGTTAACAAAATAAAAAACTTAGGCACATACTAGTGTGCCTATTCGGACCCATCTGGAGATCTTTCCATGGAATTTTTAGGTCATCCAGATGGTTCCAGCTGAAGCGACTCATAGATCTTGGCGGGACTGTGCTTCATTTCCAGTCTCCGCGTGAGTTTCAGCGCTCTCATCGCCATGCTCGAGATCGCCACGACCTGCAACAGGACTCGCGGTTGCCCTTTCAGCGGCGACAGCTTCTTGGCGGTTGCCACGGCCTGCAACAGAACTCTCCCGCAACGTCACATCCTTCCCATAGATATCCTCAAGCTCACCAACCTCTTCTACAATGAATTCTCGCTGTCCAGTTGCTGCCCGCGCGGCTTGATCCATTCGGCTTACCGGTGGCGGCTTTTTGAGAGCCACCGAACCGGAAGCTGATGCCAAACCTTGAACTCGATCAGAACAACTAAAACAAAAAAAAAATGCCGCAGTTCTCCAACAAACTGCCACCATCGGTGTTTCACGGCTCCATCAACCGCCGTGAGGGCATAAAGACAGCGCCAACAATATGCACAAAACCGGAGCTCTCGTCTTGCCACGCCGAAAATCCCGCTGGTGGAGACGTCGCCATCACAGCCTCTGCAGATCTCAGATCTCCCAAACGTAGAATGGTTTGGATCGGTTTTTCAACCTCTTTCAATGTTAAACCACTAATTAGTGATTGAGTATAATCCATGTGCGATCCGATTAGGAAGATCAACACAATGATTCGTGGATTGGCCGAAAAAATCCTAGAGTTTAGGATGAAGGCGGCCTCGGGTTCTCTCATGGGAGAGTCGGCGGCGGGGAGGGTTTAACTCCGCGTCAAGAAGTGTAAGGTTTCTGAAAAAATCAATAAATAATTTATGACGCTATATGCACCTTCTAGAGAGCAGAGATTATAAAAACTAATTTGATCTTTTAGCTTTTGGGTAATATCTTTTCACTTTATTTCTCGATCTTTTATATTTTATGACTCAAATAATTAAAATATTTGTATAATAACCCCAAATCTGATCCAATCCCGGAATCTTACATGAAACACTATCTACTTTTAATTATATATCATACATAATCAAGTCTATACAAATTTATAAAATAAAACTAACTAATATCACCTCTACGAACAACCATATTTTTGTGGTGGACAAGTGCAAACCGACATAGGATTGTAACTATTTACAAAAAAAAAATAAAAAAATGACATAGGATTATAGTCCATACACTAGTTAATATAACCCTTAAATCTTAGCCACTATTGTTTGCAAAAGATAATCACAAATATTCTTCCCTCAATTATTAGCAGCTACTAGCTAGAATGAAGGAAAACATGGTAGTTCCTCCATCCAAACCTGATACAATTTGACTAATTAATTTTACTTAATTTTAACTCTAAATTAAAATGATAACTGAATTTCTACATTATTATTCGTAATCTTTTGGATCCGTCATATATTTTCAAAAAAATTTATATTTTCACCTACTTCAATTATTTATGATAAAAAAGTCAAAACTTATAAATATGATTTTAATTCAAATCCAATCCTGTGGATGCTGGATGGATCTCCGAGACCTTCAATTATTCATCTGAATCATTTCACGATTCACCTAAGATTCTAAAACCAGCCCTTCAAATGTCGTTTAAGCCATTTCCAAATCCGAGTGGGTCCCGGAATCTGCAGCCGTTCACGTGGCACTGGCCCATTGGTTTCGAAATCATCATCGGCCACATCCCGCACCAATGATTCATCCCACTCGGCTCCCCCGCGCAATTTTCTCCGCTTCCACTTCTCTCTATATTAACACCGCTCTCCTCCTCACAAATCCCACACACACTCACACACTAATCACCCACTCTCTAAACAGTAATCATATCATCTTCTTCTTCGTTGTTTTCAATGCATTTTCTCAGCTGCTATAATTAGAAAAGTGTTTCTGAGGCTAATGAAGCAAAAGGGTCGATCCAGTAACCGTAGATCAAGGACTTTTTCTAGATCTCGTACTGCCATTGAAGGCGCATAGACACACAGAACTACTAATTCAACAAACCTAAAATCTGATTACTGCATTTTGAATAGTAATTTCGTCGAACATAAAGAACCCATTTGTCCGATCATCGTTTATTGTGAGAATGTCTGCTACTATGGCTGCTTCGAAAGGTGTGTGTTTTGTTTTGGATTCTTGATTTTCATTTCCTTGTTTTTTTTTTATCTGAAATGGGGTTGTTGTTTTAGTGCAAGAGCGTGAGGTGCAGAAGAGTTACTGGCTGGAGCATACTGCGAATCTTACCCTTGAGGCGATGATGCTTGATTCCAAGGCGGCTGATCTTGATAAAGAAGAGCGCCCTGAGGTGCATTTCTGTTTTTTATTACTCATTTGTTTCCAATGCATATGATCCCATCAAAATGTTTTATGTGATGATTGATGAATGCTTTGCTTGGTGTACTTGGTCTGTGCCTTCAGATAATTTATGATTTGTTGGCGAGTTTATGTAATCCCTAGTGTTAAGTATATGTGATGTGTGTATGCAGTTTAAGATCCCTTGTGAGCGTATTTTGAAGAACTACATCTGTAGTTATTTTGTGCACTACTATTCACTGATATAGTGTGAAAATCTCTCTTGGTTGATTATCAGGTACTCTCCATGCTTCCTCCATACGAAGGGAAATCGGTGCTTGAGCTAGGAGCTGGAATCGGCCGATTCACTGGAGAGTTGGCGAGAAAGGCTGGGAGTGTTCTTGCTCTTGACTTCATTGAGAGTGCAATAAAGAAGGTTTGCATCTTGATGAACTAACTTATTGCTTTGCTTTTGAGTGTGAGAATCTTAGTTCTTTCAGGTTGTAAGATTGTTTTAAAATTTGGATCTGCAGAATGAAAGCACTAATGGGCATTTTAAGAACACCAAGTTCCTTTGCGCTGATGTGACATCACCTGAGTTGAATATTTCAGCAGAATCCACAGACTTGATTTTTTCGAACTGGCTGTTGATGTATCTCTCTGATCAAGAGGTGATTCTCTTTACCCTTCACTAAACTTGTATAGTATTCTGGATTTCGGATCATGGATTTGCTGATTGTATTTTTTTCATAAATGTTTTTTTAAACTTTATTGCTTTGTACATATTTGTTGGAATATTCTGTAGATATAATGTAAAGCAGGAAAGACTTTATATTTCTTTCCGCCTGTGTCTGTCAATTGATGTTTGAATCATTCTCATTTGAGCTCAATGTTGTCTGACCATTGCAAACACCTTTTTATTTGTTTGGATTGATTTTTAGGTTGAGGCACTGGCTGAGAAAATGGTTAAATGGCTGAAAGTTGGTGGTTACATTTTCTTCCGTGAGTCATGTTTCCATCAATCTGGAGACCACAAGAGGAAAAACAACCCTACTCATTACCGTGAGCCGAGATTCTACACTAAGGTAATAAGGTTTCCTCCTAACCATCCATTGTCACTATACTTATTTTAGGCAGTAACAGTGTTGGGATGTCAAACAACTGGTCACATTTTAGGAGTTTGTATGACAGTTGTATATGCGAGGCATTGTCATTTAACATCACTTATGTACTTTCTGTAAATATGCACAGATATTTGTTTAAGATATCCAAAGATAAATGTTTTGAAAAATCTGCAAATGCATATCAAGATTTTGACATATTTTGTCTTGTATTCTCAGATCTTCAAAGAAAGTCAATTCCGCGATAGCTCTGGAAATTCCTTTGAACTTGCTCTTGTTAGTTGCAAGTGTATTGGTGCTTACGTAAGGAACAAAAAGAATCAGAATCAGGTAGAAATTTTTGTGGACTCTTCATATTGTTCTTTTTGTGTTGTTGATTTAGAGACCTGATTGTGTGCGTGTGTTTTCCTTTTACTTGTTTTGGATTAGATATGCTGGATGTGGCAGAAAGTAAGTTCAGATGACGACAAGGGTTTTCAGCGTTTCTTGGACACAGTGCAGTATAAGTGTAGTGGTATACTGAGATACGAGCGTGTATTTGGACATGGATATGTTAGCACTGGAGGAATCGGTAAATATACTTTCCTTTTTCCCAGCTTCCCACTGTTTTTTCATGCATATGATTGATGTCTAATACCAAAAACATGGGTATTAAAGGACAAAGTATTCAGATCTATCTATCATTTTGACTCTCCAATTTCATAACTTTAACTTAAATTGTGTAAGACCCGGACCTGGCCTCTTAACCTTGTTATCTGAAATTTACTGTTGGATTTGGTTTATATTGAAATGACTCCGATGTTTTTTCCCCACTACTCTTGTAAGCATTTAATTCAGCTCTCTTTTTTTCACTTTTTCATTGTGAGTCTGCTGGTTGATTTTCCACAAACAAATCTGTTTTGGACAAAATACTCTGTGTAGGCCTCTGTGCAATGAGCTAGTTTGGATGATTTCTGCATACATTTTGGATCATAAGTAAACTTACTGTTTACTTCACGGTCTCATTCAACCTTTTGTTCGATGAGCAGATACAACCAAAGAATTTGTGGCTAGGCTTGATCTTAAGCCTGGTGAAAAGGTTCTGGATGTAGGTTGTGGCATCGGGGGAGGAGATTTTTACATGGCTGAAAAATATGATGTTCATGTTGTTGGCATTGATCTCTCAGTCAACATGGTTTCTTTTGCACTGGAACGCGCTATTGGCCTGAATTGTTCCGTGGAATTTGAGGTTGCCGACTGCACCAAGAAAACATATCCTGATGGCACCTTTAATGTCATCTATAGTAGGGATACTATTCTCCACATTCAAGTAATTTTCTGAACTTAATTTTGCCATAATAATCCATAGACCTGATTATTTTACTGTACGTACAATCATCTTGCCAAGGATAATTTTCTACTAAAATCTGTGGAATTTTGAACATTTGAGATCTCTATCATATTTTATTTCTATACTTCAGCAATCAGTTTCAAATAAAAAAAATCACCGATAGAGAGTGTAGCACCTAAAGCCTATCTACATGCGCCCATTGATTAAGTTCATAACATTGTCATTTTTATGCTAATCCATGAAGAATAACAGTTTCTGCCATATTATTGTGGTTCTATACAGGACAAACCTGCTCTTTTCAAATCCTTTTACAAATGGCTGAAGCCGGGAGGCAGAGTACTTATCAGTGATTACTGCAGAAATGCAGGGACTCCTTCAGAAGAGTTTGCTATGTATATCAAGAAGAGAGGGTATGATCTACATGATGTTGAAGCATATGGAAAGGTTTGTTATTGACTACCATCTGTCTCTTTCACGTGTTTAGGCTCAGTAATTTCCTTACTATAATTTGTTTTTCTGCTTTCAGATGCTCATTGATGCTGGTTTTGATGAGGTCATTGCTGAGGACCGAACTGATCAGGTTGGTATTCTCCGAAGTTCCCCATTCTGCTCAATCTGTTCGACTTGATGTTGCTAACCTAAGTAGAATGACAATTTTACTACTATAATGCTGATGGTCTATCTTTCTTTCAGTTCATGAAAGTCCTAGAAAAAGAATTGGACACTGTGGAAAAGGAGAAGGAAGCATTCATCGAAGACTTTTCTGAAGTGAGTAGTTTGTCATTTATATGTTCTTATACAAGGATTAAATCGCACACATGACACTTAACTTCTATTGTTGTGATTTGTCTTACAGGAAGACTACAACGATATCGTTGGAGGATGGAAGTCCAAGCTGGTCAGGAGCTCATCTGGTGAGCAGAGATGGGGTTTGTTCATTGCCAAGAAAAAGTGATCCTTATTTGATCTTCTCCATCATCTTACTATGAAGATCGTATTATGTTTGTTTTCATTATTGTTGTTTGAATAACGAAGTATGATGTACTGGGATGCTAAGACCTTTGATTTGGTGTGCTACTGTTTGATGTACTTTTATCGAACGTGTGATCTTCTAAGTTTCCGATTGTGTGATCAGTAACCGAGTTCAGTTACTTTATGTTCGTTGCTTTACACTTTTAACTACTCAAGCATGTTCTATTCTCATATTGCATCCTCTAAATATGATTAAACTGTGAAATCCTAACATATGTTGATCCTCTAAATATATTGCAAAGAAGTTCATTTGTTGAATTCAACATTTGTTGCTTTATTCATTGAGGCAAATGAAGAGGCAAATAGTAGATTGCATATGGTGTCCGTGCATTATTAAAACCAATGTTTCTTGCTATGATTTTTCAAATCACAAAGGGATGGAATCTGTATAACTAAAATTTGACATAAATTAATATTAAAAATTTAATTGATGAGAACTAATAATCTAATCGAAACCAAGATAGTGAAAGGTATCTCATTGATTATATTTTGAGGCGAATAAAACGGAAAATCCTTTGGTGCTCCCCGGGAGCATTGCTCCCCCCACTAAATGCCAAGCTCATTAAATGCGTGCACGAGGTATTCTTTGTGAATGGTCCTGGGTCTCATTAAAATAATGAATGGTGGTCCTGACCCTCTCATCCCTTCTCTCTCCTCCTCCATATTCTCTCTCTCAACTTTTGTCACATGGTGTCGGAGAAGATAACGGAAATTACAGAGTGAAATGGCTTACGTGGATGTCACTAAGCCCTCAATTGGGTTCACTATTTTTTTATATATAGCAAACGTTGGGTCTCAATGAGTACTCATGTCAGTCGCTCTTAACTGGCTTTATGAGTATCACTAAACATACCCAAACGTTTTCAACGTTGAGTCTCACTAAATTCTCAAATGGGTTGCTCATAACTAGATTTGTGAGTATCACAAATAATGCACACGTATACACTACATTAAGAGAAACTCCGAACCACAACTATATTAATTCTACATAATAACGGTTCAAGCACCCTTCACATTATTTCAGGGAGACTATACAAGGAGATTTCTATTGATACATTAAAAATATGCACAAATATATATTTTTAAAATAAATAAAATGAATGATATTTATCTTCTTCTTTTTTTTGTTGAATTTAGCTTTTCTTAATTATATTAAACATGTGATTTGGGAAAGTATTTGTGTTTCATGATCCTTTGTAATTTAACAACGATTGTAACGAATAAAACTTGTAAGCACAATAGAACGCTCAAAGAAGATGTTCGTGTTGGAAATAATGTAGGATTACTAGTAATATTTACTAATATTTGTCAAAATGAACATAAATAAACTAATTATTAATAAAAATTTATGCACCGCTTGTTTCAATTATAAAGTTATATCTCATATACGACAATTCGATATGGAATACATATACTTGCCCAAATAAATGTTTAATATATTTAAGAAAAGTTAAACTCAACAATAAAAAGATTAAGAGAGATACTCTTAAATGTAGTGTATTTGTGTGCATCCGTTGCGATACTCATAAAGGTAGTTGTGAGTAACTCATTTGAGAATTTAGTGAGACTCAACGTTGAATGCATTTGAGTATATTTCGTGATACTCTTAAAGTCAGTTGTGAGAGACTAATATGAAAACTCAGTGAGACCAAATGTTTGTTATATTATAATTATAATATACTGTTGGGACCCATGTGAGGGCTTAGTGACATCCACATAAGCAACTAACATTTTCATAATATCAGGTCTTACATGGTTTACCTTATCAGTCTCTTTTAATGTAGTGTATCTGTGCGAGTGACCCATTTGAGGATTTAGTGAGACTGTTGGATGCATTTGGGTTTATTTCGTGATACTCATAAAGTCAGTTGTGAGAGACTGATATGAAGACTCAGTGAGACCCAACGTTTGTTATATCATAATATATTATTGGGATCCATGTGTGGGTTTAGTGACATCCACATAAGCAAATGACATTCTCGTAATATTAGGTCTTACACAATTGATCTTGTCAGTCTCTCATGTTAACCTTTATTGATTATTGAGTTTATTTGATTTTTGTCGTTCAATAAACATATCAAATTGTCGTATATGAGATAAAAATTTATAATTTAATATATTTAAGAAAAGCTAAACTCAACAAAAAAAAATTACATATTATCGTTCATTTTAGTGTGTACATTTTATTTTATTTTTCAAAAATATTTTTTATTGTATCAATAAAAATCTTCTTGTATGGTCTCTCATAAATAATGTGAAGGATTGGTCTTTTCGGATTCAACCATTATTATGGAAAATTAATATAGTTGTGGTTTGGAGTTTCTCTTAATGTAGTGTATACATGTGCATTCTTTGCGATACTCATAAAGCTAGTTATGAGCAACCCATTTGAGAATTTAGTGAGACTCAACGTTGAAAACGTTTGGGTATGTTTAGTGATACTCATAAAGCCAGTTAAGAGCGACTGACATGAGCACTCAGTGAGACCCAACGTTTGTTATATATAAAAAAATAGTGGAACCCAATTGAGCGCTTAGTGACATCCACGTAAGCAATTTCACTCTGTAATTTCCGTTATCTTCTCCGACACCATGTGACAAAAGTTGAGAGAGAGAATATGGAGGAGGAGAGAGAATGGATGAGAGGGTCAGGACCACCATTCATTATTTTAATGAGACCCAGGACCATTCACAAAGGATACCCCGTGCGCGCATTTAATGAGATTGGCATTTAGTGGGGGGAGCACTGCTCCCGGGGAGCACTGGAGAATTCGCCGAATAAAACATTTAGATATAAAATGGTTTAATTCTTCATTCTTAAAAGAGACATAATTTGGTTCCTTTTGTGATGGGTCCATTAAGCAAATATAGTGGAAACGTCACGCTAGCAATAATTCAACTTTCACTTGTTGCATTCGCAATAATAGAAAGATATAACTCCATTTCATTCATGCGTTTCCTTTATTTTTATTTTTTGTGAGATTCTATTGAATGGCTACCAAAACTTGTTTTATTCCTAATTATTGGGACCATTGGCCATTAATGGATGCAAATTGGCCCTTTCGATGTACCTAAAGGCTGTAAACAAATACCACGAGGAATCCAATAATCAATATTTTAAGATTATAGTTGATTTCAATCTAATAATGTAAGCATATTTCCCCTCGAGATGGGCAATATTATGGATCCTATGTATAGTTAATTATCCTAGTGATGAAATGCACTAGGAAGAGCATTATTTATTATCTTTTGTCCTTTTTCCAATTTGTTTTCCTCAGCCCATTCTATTTAAAAAATTATTGGAATCAAAGTATGCCCCTCTTCTTTATAATAAAATAATATAAATGTTATTAGAGTCGGATTTTCAAATCACCCATTCTAATTAATGTGTTACACACTAACATGAATGTGTGATCTGAATTCTGAAATATGCTAACCATTAGCGAGGGGCGGACGGTTTTTAAGTATTTTTTGTTTAAATAAAAAAAAAGTTCAGTACAGCCTCACTGTGAAAATATATAGTGTTGCAAACAAGTGTACAACTACAAGTGCATTCATTTCTTATTTTTCTTAGGTACCTCCATTACACATTTTCCCCGTCAACCTTAGAATCAAAATCAGGTAGTGGTGGATTTACTATTTGTGTCATATTCTTATTCATTGATAATTTGATATGTAGCTAATCTCTTAATGTTGTTCATTTTCCTGCTTGTCTTGAAATAGACATGTCGAATGTCGATGACAACGAATTCCAGCGTTTCCTGGACACAGTGCAGTATAAGCGCAGTGGTATTCTGCGATATGAACGTGTGTTTGGACAAGGATTTGTTAGCACGGGAGGGATTGGTATGTTAACTGCTTGATTAATCTTCCATTTTGTGTTTTTTCTCCCTTTGATCATATTATATTTTTACATTTGTTAATAATCTTGTTGATATGAAATGAAAGAAATCACTGTTGAAATCATGTTTTGTGTTCATGATCAGTTACAACAAGAGAGTTTGTTGCTAGGCTGGATCTTCAGCCCGGAGAAAAGGTTCTTGATGTAGGCTGTGGTATTGGTGGAGGTGACTTTTACATGGCTGACAAATATGGTGTTCATGTTGTTGGCATTGATCTCTCTGTCAACATGGTTTCTTTCGCACTCGAACGCGCTAATGGCCTCAAATCTTCGGTGGAGTTTGAGGTTGCTGATTGCACCAAAAAAACATATCCTGATGCCTCATTCGATGTTATCTACAGCCGCGATACCATTCTCCACATTCAAGTAATTAATCTTTTGCAACTCAGACTTTGATAAAATGTGCTTCGATTTTCATTTCTTGATTTGTTCAATGCAGGATAAACCTGCACTCTTCAAATCTTTCTACAAATGGCTGAAGCCCGGAGGAAGAGTGCTGATTAGTGACTACTGCAAAAATGCTGGGAGTCCTTCAGAGGACTTTGCTAAGTATATCGCGCAGAGAGGGTATGATTTGCATGATGTCGAAGCATATGGACAGGTTTGTTTTGGATTTTCTCTCTATTTCAGACATATCTGGAAAATGTAGATGCCTTAATCATGAATTGTCTTGCATTCAGATGCTTAGTGATGCTGGTTTTGATGAGGTTATTGCTGAGGATCGAACTGTTCAGGTCTGTTTCTGTCATATCATTCGAGTTTCTGTTACTTAATGATGTTTAATCACCATGGTACCGATGATCTGTCTTTGTTTCAGTTCATGGAAGTCCTTCGAAAGGAGTTGGATACAGTGGAGAAGGAGAAAGAATCATTCATCCAGGACTTTTCTCAAGTGAGTTTTCCATAATCCTCGAGGTTTATGTAATGCGCGTAATCTGGCACATTCGCTTAACGACTTTATTACTGATGTTTTCTACAGGAAGACTATAATGACATAGTTGGAGGGTGGAAATCCAAGCTCATCAGGACCTCATCTGGAGAGCAGAAATGGGGTCTGTTCATTGCCAAGAAAAACTGAAGTGTCTTGATGTGTACTTCTTTAAAAGGTGTTTTCAGAGTTGTTTCTTGAATAAAGGGCTATGTAATGAGAGGATAATTCCTTCGATTTGGTTAGCCAAAGATTGTTGGTTCGACGCACTTTTAATCTATGATGTGATCACTGAATTCAATTCCCAAAATCATACACATTGCTTTGTTACATCAACTTGATATGAAGAACTCAGTAATGTAAACTTGTGTCGGTTTTTCGTGTTCTAACTGAACCCCATTCCTTTCCTCCAGTTACCAAAACCAGAAAACAGTGAAAGATTTTTGCACAGCCTTTTTTATTTACCTTGTAAAGTAAATATACATTATATACATCACTACATGTATGTGATTAAGCTAAAGCTATATAAGTTAGTAGTTAATCATCCAAAGTAACCATTTTTTTACTTGTTTAGGACATCCATGGCATCCTTGGATCTGATAACTACCGGGGTAGCAGAAAAACTGCTGCGCGGCTTTTTGTCATCAACCACTCGATCATTCTTCACTCCCTCTTTGATTACATTGGGAAGGTATTCATACATCTGCACCATCATGCTTCCACCTGAAGGAGAGACATTGCATTAGATGGAATACTAGGTTTTTGTTTCATCAAGAAAGAACCTAGGCTGACCTAATATCAGAGCAGCTCCTATCCAGCCTGCTGCACCCCATCTCTCACCTAGAAGAAACCAAGCAAACGCAGCTCCCCATAACGGCTCCATCCCAAAAATCATTGCTGTTTCGGTTGCTGATACATCGCGCATGGCAGAAATCTGTTCAAAGTACAAGAAACATTGTATGATCCATCATTTGATACACTGATAAAATATGTGGAGTTAATTTAGATACCTCTGCCCATAAGCACAGCCCTGTTGAAAATATACCAGTGTAGAGTGCTGGAATCCATGGAAATGCAACTATCCAATCCCATACTCGCGTCAAGGTTACATTATCAGTATCTCGTAAACCATCAAAACTTCCTGCAAGAATACACCAGAGAGCCGAGAGGAAAGCCACAACGCAAACCTGACATGAAAACGCTTCATCTGTAAATGCTGAGAGCTGAGCAATATGTAGTGAAGTTTTCGCAGGGTAAAAGCCAAACCTCATATCCAAGAAGGGCCAAGTGCTTGTCTTGCTTTGTACTTTTTGATATATGCTCTGTCCTGAGGGTATGAATACCAAAGAATATGGCACTCAGAAAGTTCAGCAGATCTCCAACCTAATTAATGGACACCATGAACAAAGAAAAATGGCCTTAAAACCAGGTCCACATACTTTTCATTATAATTAAACATTTCTACAACTCAAAGGATCCCAAATACTTACATTGGGAGGTGATCCACCAAATTCTAGCATACCTAATCCCATCACTGACATTAGAACTCCAAACCAGGTCCGAGTCGGCACCATTGTTCCCAACAAGCTTTGAAGCAATGGAACCACAATAACCTGTTGTAGTGTTACATAAAGTGTTACAGAAGATCTTAGGGTGCAATTTCTTTATAATTTCAATACCATAACATTAAAAACTTGAGGACTAAAATCAGCAGTTTCTTCTAATCTCTACTAAATGTTTGCATAGAAACTTTGATTAGGCAATCTTACAGTGAAAAGGGAGAGAAAGGAAGCACGTCCAGCTTCGGCATCGAGAAGTCCAAGAGCCTCAATCAAGTACCCCAAACTGATCCACAGTCCCAATTCTAGCCCTGCATTTCGGGTCTGAGCATCACCTCTTGCTTTAAACACAAGGGGCAGAAATGGGATGGCACAAATAGCGAATCTCACCGCAGAAAATGCTGCTGGATCCATGAAAGCCTCTGCTTCTTTTATAACAAGAATGTCGCTCGCTGTGAACATTCAAACGACACGAATTAATCTTACAAATCCTTAATTTTTGGGGAAAAAAATGATCGAAAATCTCAGAAAGAGAGCTTACCATAAACAAGACTGACAACATTAAGCAAGATTATACTTCTGACTCTCTTCGACTTTGAGCCAAACAACAGTTTCCTCCAAAAAGGTCTCCTTTTTTTGGCAGAATTCTTGATTTCTCTGAAAGAATCCTTTGAGACTTCTTGAGCCTTGGTCTCGGGAACCCTTCTGCTCAGAAAAGATCTTTCTGCCAAGAGTTTTATAGGAATAACTGAACAATTGTTTAAAAATGATGAAGATGAAGAGGAAATTATGGTGATATGGGCGATCTTTCTGATTTCTTGAGGATTCAAACTGCAGGATGTTGCTGCTAGTCCTATGGACGAAGAATCTTTAGGAATCTGCCCAGTTGAGAGAAAATGCATCCTTGTATAGTGAAAACAAGAGAATGATCAGTTCATATTTCAGTTACTGATCATCTTCTTGGTCTGAATTAATGGAGCTATGCTTGTTAATGTTTGGTACCATTATTGAATGATGGCTAAATATCTTAAAATTATTGCAACCATAATAAACGGGAACAAACATGTGATATTTTCTTCGAATTGGGTATGGCAGTACGTGAAGCGTGGTGGAGCCGAGAAAGAGATTCAATTGACTAGATTAGTATGCGTTCTCTGTACTATTTACTTGCCATGTGAATCACGCTATGAATTGCTTTACAAGATTATCAGTGATCACGCAGGGAGTAAAAAATTATACTAGGGAGTGATGACTTTCAATAGTTTTGTATATATTACCAAATGAAATAATGGGTTAATTAGCCTGACAAAACTCAATCAAAATCAACTTGAAATCATTTTAACTTGAGAATGAACTTGAACATGAACCAAGTACGAATCTAAAGATGTCCAAATTCAAACCTAATCTGACCCGAGCTCGAAAAGTAAACGTAGAGTTATTTATATTCTAATGAAAAAATTACGTCACTATTAAATTTGTTAAGTTTGCAACTTTATTTACATGAATGGAAGTTTTCAATTTCACATGTTAGTCTCTCTCACACTCTTTATTTATTTAAGCTTCTTCTAATAAGTCTTCGAAATGATGAGTTGCTTTCTCAATCTTTCTGATTGTCAATGTGTTATTCTTGCATGAATTTTTAAAATTTTGTTACTAAATTGTGTAGTCCTCTCTTCCGGCTAAATTTTTTGGCAATGTTGATGATTGTACTTTGAATTTTCTGCTTGTGTTGATAATAGTGTGAAAATTATGTACTGCATGCATGAATTTTAAAATTTTTGTTACTAAATATTGTTTGGTCGTCCTCTTTAGGGCTAAGTATTTGGCTAGGCACATATCCGGTTACGTACAATTAATCTCAATATTGTTTTATTTATATTTAAAGTGCTACTCCAAACTAAAATGGTCCAAAACTAAACATATTATGAATGCTTTCAAGCATATTAATTTTAAGAATAAGGTTTTTAATAAATGAACTTTACATAAAAGTAACTAATAAAAATAAACAAACACATAAGTGATAAAAATACTTTCTGATACTTCAAAGCAAACAATACACACTACATAAAACTAACTAATAATAAATTGTACTAACGTATCACCAAATACACATATAAAAATCACTAGTCAAACACAATTAATAAAATTTGATAACATGAACAACTAATGCAAGAAGGCCTTCCTCCTGAATATGGCGGTGTGAAGGCTGACTCGCCGGAACAAAGATCGAGGTCATGGTGAGCCCCCGCTAGCAGCGGTATATCTCAGACACTGGATTTCGCGTTGTTCTCCATAAGACTAGAACAGCATTACGAAGGAAATGAGATGCCGATTACAACGAAACCCTAATTTATGGGAAGAAACAGGAAATAAAACGAATTCAACCTCCTTCTTCATCCTCATCAGTAGCACTATCCTGGTGCAACAAGATCATTCATGTTGCTTATCCATCCCCTCCCCGGTGTACCAATGCAATAAGGCCTTCCTCCTAAACATGGCGGTGAACTGAAGGCTGACTCGCCGGAACATTTCCTGAATCGAATGTAGAGGCCATGCATGGAAAGCCCCCGCGCGCGGCGGTATATCGTAGACGCTGGATTTCACGTTGTTCTTAAAATAAGACGACGTGAATTTCACCTCTTTCGTGCTCATTACGCCCGGAAAACCTCCTTATGTAATTGCAGCATCAAAAAGAAAGTCTAAATTTTCCACGGAAGCCGGCTTGCATAGAGTTTATGTCTTTCCTATCAGTGGCATTTTACAAATTGTTATACCATTTGTACCAACGAAATTTTGTTTGCTCTATTTTATATTTAATATAGGCAAATTCTCATTTGACACCTGTTTCAAATGAGACCAAAGATTATATGAGACTGCTATTGATTGAATTTGTCGTTGGTCAGCTTTAAACCCGCCGATTTCCTTGATTAAATTTGTCGTTGGTGAAATTGACCAAGGAAATGATCAAGAAAATTGACCGAAAGATCAAGCAAATTGAACGAAAGATCAAATTAACTGAAAAATCAAGGCAAAACAAAAATACTCAAGGACATTGATTGAAAGATCAAATAAACTGACTAAAAGATCAAGCAGAAACAGTAAATGCTCATTCCCCTGCTCTTGGTCTCCACAAGGACATGTCTCACCCAAGATTTTCTCTTCAATATATTATAAAAAGCGATATTTTTTTGCTATTTTAGAATTTTATGTGTGAGAGGAAGGATATGGTGAGATTTACACTGCCAAATCCTTCTATTAGTAAGTACGGCCGGTACCATTTCAATGTGATGCAGTGAGATACCGGCCGTGCCTTGAAACACGACCATCATGATTGGTTAGGTCACCGTAATTTGACTCAAAAACAGACCCAATACTAGTTTTTAGAACTTAAAAAAAGAAAAGAAAAAAAAGGGAACATTTCATTAATGGTGAAATTCTTACGTAAAATTTACAATGTATATGAATTTACTTAAGACATGAAATATAGTTTGAAAATATTTTGTTTCATTTAGTTATCATATTACTTTTAATTTTCAAATTAATTCATTTTAGATCAACTTTGTTTAGTTCACTTCAGATAAATTTAAAATAAGTTAGGAACAACGGTTTGTAAGAATATAAAAATTTGAAGTCAGACTTAGGCCGGTTTGTCAGAGCTTATCAGTAGATTAGTTTAGTTCAGTTCAGTTCAATTCAATTTAGTTCAGTTCAGTGAAAATGTAATCTGTTGAAATTTAAATTAATTTAGTCATGCTGATTTTATTTTTTCCAATACATTAATTTTCATTTAAATTCAGTTCAGTTCGGTTCAATCCCGGTTCAATCCAATTTAGTAAAACTTCCTCCGTTAATCATGCATGCACTTTTTCTTTTTTTTGATAAAATGCATAATGCATGCACGTTATGTATATTTGTTTGTAGTTTTTTTATGATTGATTTCTTCAACCCATATATAGGAGAACAGAGTCAACGCATCAGTCCACACAGGCACTGAGATGAAGCTTATCAAATTCGGTCATTCGTATATCGACTTCCTCCTTTTTAATTATTACTATCCTATTATTATTACCAATTTACACCTGGCTGAGATTCATTTCCTATTGTTTATGCCCGAGAAGGATAAAATTAAGTGATGATGAATTGCTTGAATCTTTGAAAAAGGGATAAGATTGCTAAAGCGCTACGGTGAGCAGAAGCTGCCTATTTTGTCACCCTTTAGTACCATACCTTATTAATTTCTGCTAACAAAGATCATTATTGATGTCCTTAAAAAACGATTGCACATGAGCAAGGAAGTAACGGCGCAGATTTAAGGCGCACTGCTAGTCGAGTGCCAGGACAACTAGTCGTTACGGTGCTCTACTTACGGGCGTTTTGTTTATATATTAAACTATAAATATATTTAAGATGTATATTTAAAAATTATTAAAATATTTATCCTAATATTATAATTTAGAAAAAAAAGTTTAATTTTAACTATAAATGAGATTATCTTGTTTCTAACATTGAGATATAATATATTAGACCATAACTCATTTATAGAAGGGTAAAATTTTACCGGATTAAAAATATATTTATCCTTTTTAGTTCAAAATTTTAATTTATTTTGCACAATTCACCAAAACAACGTCGTTTGGAGGCTTTCGTTTAAAAGGCGCTAAAAGTCACGGCGAACAGTTGCGGCGATGCAAAATTTCTGCCATGACGACTAGTCGTCCATTTGGCGGGTCTCGGCGGACGCCATGACTTCCATGCATGAGAGAAAAAAAAATTGGACTATCAAGACGCGGAGTTAAACCCTCCCCGCCGACTATCCCATGAGAGAACCCGATGTCGCTTTCATCCTAAACCCTAGGATTTTTCCGGTCAATCCACGAATCCTTGTGCTGATCTTCCAAATCGGATCCCACATGGATTATACTCAATCACTAATTAGTTGTTTAACATTGAGAGAGGTAATCACGCACGTGCTCTCAATCTTAAACGCACTGTCGACCTCAGCCTTCACAAAGTGGCGGAGCGATGTGGCGATCCGCTCAAATGACGTACAAATCGTAGGCAAGTTCGTGGGTTGACCGGAGCGTGGGGTACATCCTGGAGAACGCATGGATGAATTTCAGGTTCGTGAGGATGGCGGTAGCCATGGACGATTCTGAGAGCGAGAATCAGCTGGATTACTTGGATAGCTGCCTGGATTTCATCGAAGAGAGCAGGAACGAGGGCGGGACTGTGATGGAGACGTCTCCGCCAGCGGGGTTTTCGGCATGGCAAGGTGAGAGCTCTGGTTTTGCGCAGATTGTTGGCACTGTCGAGCCGCGAAACACCGATGGTGGCAGTTTGTTGGAGAACTGCGACATATTTTGTTTTTGTTTTAGTTGTTCTGATCGATTTCAAGGTTTGGCATCAGCTTCTGGTTCAGTGGCTCTCAAAAAGCCGCCACCGGTAAGCCGAATGGATCAAGCCGCGCAGGTAGCAACTGGATAACGGGATTTCATTGTAGAAGAAGAGGTTGACAAGCCTGGGGATAGCTATGGGAAGGATGTGACGTTGCGGGAGAGTTCTGTTGCAGGTCGTGGAAACCGCCAAGCTGCTACCGCCGCTGAAAAGGCAGCCGCGAATCCTGTTGCAGGCCGTGGCGATCTCGAGCATGGCGATGAGAGCGCTGAAACTCAGGCGGAGACTGACAATGAAGCCCAGTTTTTCCAAGGTCTATGAGTCCTTTCAGATGTAACCATCTGGATGACCTAAAAATTTCATGGAAAGATCTTCAGATGGGTCAGAATAGACACACTAGTATGTGCCTAAGTTTTTTATTTTGTTTTGCTGTTGGTTTACTATTTCAGTGTTTTATTTTGATGCAAATAACCGGCGAGGAGCTACATCTCGTCGAGGTAGGAGTCAATGCCCGAGGACCTTCCGGAGGCATCTCATGGGAGAAAGAAGATGAGGAACCCCTTTGGAAGTCTTTCGTTGTAAGGAAAGTTTGTCCGATCGAGAAAATTCCAATGGAGAAGTCATGTGAGTTAGGGATTATAGTACAATTATGGGGCCATGTTGGCCGCCTTGGTCTTCAATAGTCTATTTAGCTCAATCCCTAGCGATACTCGCAAAGTCGAGCACCCTACTAAAGGGAGCTCGTCTTAACCATGTTCAATCGCAGCTGGACGATCTCCAGTAGTTTACGAAAGAAATAAATATTTTATCTTAAAAATCAATTGCAGTTATCAGATTTTGGTCTGTCATTATGGGGACCTACTGAGGCAGCGATCATATATCCAAAAGATCGGACTCAAATACACATTGGTGCTGATTCTTCGCACCTTTCATTTAGCAAGGTTTACAACTTTCTTGAACTGAAGCAAGACCAGAACAGCTTTAGGAAGGAAATCATGAGATGCTGATTACAGCGAAACCCTAATTTATGGGAAGAAACAGGTAATAAAACGAATTCAGTTTGCACCACCTCCTTCTTCATCCTCGTACTGATCAGCATCATCCTCATCATCAGCAGCATCCTGGTACTGCTGATACTCAGCAACAAGATCATTCATGTTGCTCTCGGCTTCGGTGAACTCCATCTCATCCATCCCCTCCCCGGTGTACCAATGCAAGAACGCCTTCCTCCTGAACATGGCGGTGAACTGGAGGCTGACTCGCCGGAACATTTCCTGAATCGACGTCGAGTTCCCCACGAAAGTCGAAGCCATGGAGAGCCCTCGCGGTGGGATATCGCAGACGCTGGATTTCACGTTGTTCGGGATCCACTCCACGAAATAAGACGAGTTCTTGTTCTGGATGTGGATCAGCTGCTCGTCCACCTCTTTCGTGCTCATTTTTCCCCGGAAAACCGCCGATGCAGTGAGATACCGGCCGTGTCTTGGATCGGCGGCGCACATCATGTTCTTGGCGTCCCACATCTGCTGCGTGAGCTCGGGAACCGTGAGCGCGCGATACTGCTGCGATCCCCTAGCTGTAAGAGGAGAAAATCCCACCATGAAGAAGTGGAGCCGAGGAAATGGGATTAAGTTCACCGCCAGCTTCCGCAGGTCTGAGTTCAGCTGGCCGGGAAATCTCAGGCAGCACGTCACTCCGCTCATCGTCCCGGAAATCAGATGATTCAGGTCTCCAACTGATAAAACAAACATCAAAGAGTTAAAACATATATATATATATATAATCTCTCATATATATTATATAAGTTAAACCGCTTACAGGTCGGGGTGGAGAGTTTGAGAGTCCTGAAGCATATGTCGTACAGGGCTTCGTTGTCGAGAACCATGCATTCATCGGCGTTCTCGACAAGCTGGTGGACGGAAAGGGTGGCATTGTAAGGCTCCACAACTGTGTCGGAGACCTTGGGGGAAGGAAAAACCGAGAATGTGAGCATCATTCTGTCTGGATATTCCTCTCTGATCTTAGAGATCAGTAGGGTTCCCATTCCAGAACCCGTTCCGCCTCCAAGAGAGTGGCACACCTGAAACCCTGTGTCAAGATGGAACAACCCCATCATCCAATGAAAGCATAATTAACGTGCAAGGAAAAAATGGTGTTGCTAGCTAAAGTTAGTCGGTCATTTGCTCATGATCTTCAAAATAGTGCATGAATATAAGATTTGCCGGTTTTTGTAAGCTTATTTACAAACATCAACTGAATTGAAGTAAAAATCATGTATTGAAAAATAGAATCATTAAGTAAGACTAAGTTAATCCAAATTTCATAAAACTTTTTATTTGTTGAGATGAATTGAACTGAAGTGAACTGATAGTGAAAAAGCTTAAGTTAACATGCCTTAGTCCTCGTCCTCTAGAAAGAAAAACACACAAATTAGGGCTTATTAATTACCTTGCAAGCAGTCGCAGTTTTCGGCTTCTTTCCTGACAATATCAAGAACGGAGTCGATAAGCTCGGCGCCCTCGGTGTAGTGACCCTTGGCCCAGTTGTTCCCGGCACCGGACTGACCGAAAACGTAGTTATCCGGCCGGAAAATTTGACCGTAGGGACCGCTCTTGATGCTGTCCATGGTCCCCGGCTCGAGGTCCATGAGCACCGCCCGGGGAACAAACCGGCCGCCGCTGGCTTCGTTGAAGTAAACGTTGACTCTCTCGAGCTGCAGCGCAGAGGTCCCTTCGTAACGGCCCGTTGGATCAATCCCGTGTTCATCGCAAACCGTTTCCCAGAACTTTGAGCCGATCTGGTTCCCGCATTGTCCACCTTGAATGTGAAGAATTTCACGCATTTTGGCTGACTTGATCAGATTATGTTATGTGGACTGGTTTTACCACAAACTGCCTTTGTATATAATAGACATTTGGCCGGCCAACGGACCAAGTTTCAAGTCGATCAAAAGAGGACATTTGTTGTGTTCTCTGGAATTTAAGATTGCCGTCCCGGGTGCAATTTTATATATGATGCTGTTTCTGTTGATGCCAAACGAGATGTAATTAACTAAAAACTCTAGATGGACACATACGGCTGTGTTATTAAAAAAAAAACTATTTCATGAAAAATATAATGATAAGATCTTAATTAGGAATGAAAGTACAAATTAGGCCCTGTTTGCTAGAGCTTATTTCCACCATGTACTGAACTGAATTGAATTGAACTGAACTGAACTGAAGTAAAATGATATATTGAAAAATGGAATCAGCATAACTGAATTAACCTGAATTTCATCAATTACATGTTCACTGAACTGAACTGAAATGAACTGAATTGAATTGAACTGAACTGAACTGATCTACAGATAAAATTTGGCAAACAGGGCCAACGTTTAACGTTTCATATTTAATTAAAAATTGAATACGAATTCTCAAA
The DNA here is from genome assembly GCA_963678965.1 of Cruciata laevipes. Classification (NCBI taxonomy): domain Eukaryota; kingdom Viridiplantae; phylum Streptophyta; class Magnoliopsida; order Gentianales; family Rubiaceae; genus Cruciata; species Cruciata laevipes. Next base: position 7,183,583 of record OY787637.1, read on the forward strand.
TATGTCTCAATTAATCTCACTCAATAATCATGCATAATAGGTAAAATATCAATCGTGAAAGTAGACATAAAAATAAGAAGATAAACATATTCATAGTAAAATAATTTCAATACTTCAAGTAATACACTACATATAAAAATAATTAGTAATAAATTGTACTAAAATACAAATCGCTAGTTAACACAGCTAAAATGGTAATGCTAGTTAAAATAGCTAATGGAATTCGTTAACAACTAAGTGGTAATGAAACCCGCTAACAACTAACAGTTGATCACCAAACGAGACCTAAATGATAATGCTTAATATGTAAAATTTAAAAGTGGGAACATCAACATTTATCACTAGTGTAAAGTTCAGTTTTTGTTTGCTGCTTTGTGGAAGGTCATTTTGCAACATGCCTGTTTTTGGAAGAATAAAATATTTTCCATGTCACAGCGCAAGATTTGAAAGAAGAAAGGAAATATTTCACGGTGGTTTTCTATGGAAATTACAGTCCTAAAGATGTCAACAACTCAGTTTTACAGCTCATCGAGGATTGGAATGATTCGGGGATTCAATCTTCCATAATTCAGAGTTGGTGACATCTTGGTATTCCTTAACTTCACGGCTTTTCGATTTGGAAAAGATGTTTATTGAAGGAGGAATCTACAGCCACGAGGAGTCTATTTTACCACGACATTGAGATATAAAGAGGACATCAATTGCATAGTTTGAACTACTAATTTTCACAACATCAATTCTGGCATTCAGAATTTGACATATATAGTTCGAGCAAGAAGGAAACATAGTCCGGGTTACTCATAACACAAAACATTTGGACGTGTGTTAAATCTCGAGTGAACAAGATCAACCGCCATCTCCTAGGAAACAGAGGTAATCATAGTAGCAACTGCTAGAGAGCGAACTAGACAGTGTGTCAATGTGATAGGCTTGCAAGGAATTGCCACTAGTTTGTAAGAATAGGTTTGTACGTTCTTCACAAATAGTGAATGATCTTTACACCGGGCTACGGCCCCACAAAGGTAGGTGCTTCACACCGATCTGCATGATCATATTGCATGTTTTTTAGTAGTGAATGTTTTTTAAGTTTTGATTATTTGTTAACTGATTAAAACTTAGACGCAATTTAGATCAAGTTCATAGTAAGTAGGAACTTTCAATTCGTATCTGAGCTTAATCACTCGTGTGTCCTCTTGCAAGGTGAGTGAACGATCTACCTGCTTACCATCTCAAGGCCATCGCTGCTACATGAAGGAAACTATCCAGATTGGAAGACAAGGATGACCATGTTCATTGCTCAGCTTGATGATGATGCGTGGGACATGATTGAAGTTGGTTACAGTCCCCCAACCTCTCTTAATTAATGCTGCTGGAGAAACTGTTCCCAAACCTGCTCCATGGACAGAAAATGAGAAGATGCTGAAAAGATTGAACAACAAGGTTTTAAATGCATTGTACAATGGAGTTAATGATGATCAGTTCAGAATAATTTCTGGCTGCACTAAACAAAATTGACAAGATTCAAAAACAAAATTCAAAGGAGATTCAAGAACACGAGATTTATCTAGGTTCGGTGTTTCCACCTACGCCCTGCAAGAATGGTTCCACTAAATCACAAACAAAGATTACAAGGATTATAACTCTCTCTCAAGATCTCTCCTTTCTCTATGTATGTTCTAGCTCTCAAAACCCTAGTTGGTTTGGCTCCCCCAAGTCTTAAGAGACTTTGAAAATCCAAAGCGTACATTTTCCCTTCATTCTTCCAAGTTCAACTCTAAACGCTAGAGCCGAGCCTCCCGGGCTGAAACTTCAAATAGAGGCACAGACTCACAAATCTCCACTTTGGCTTTATAGACACCAAACAACAACAACATCAAGGAGCCTCCGTAGAACCATTCTTCACATCCTTCTCTAGATGCTAACTTCCGCAACATTGATCAAGTTGGGACAATGCCTAAACTTGATCTCCGTTACCGCCTTCGTAACCATGTCCGCGGGATTATCATCCGTGTGCACTTTCTCCATAACAATGGATCCCTCCGCAATGACATCTTGAATAAAGTGTAGTTTTATATCGATATACTTTGTTCTTTCATGATACATTTGGTTCTTGGTCAAGTGTATAGCACTTTGATTATCACAAAACACATTCACCTTATTTTGGGCTATCCCGAGTTCACCAATCAACCCTTTCAACCAAAGAGATTCTTTCACCCATTCCGTAAGAGCGATATACTCAGCATCCGTAGTAAAATGAGCAACCACGGGTTGCAATTGCGCCTTTCAACTCACCGCACCACCAAAAAAGGTAAACACATACCTGGTCAACGACCGTCTCTTGTCCAAGTCCCCACGAAATCCGCATCAACATATCCCTTAATCTTTACATCACCTTCATCCACCCTCTTGTAGTTTAAACCAACATTGGAGGTTCCCTTCACAAACCGAAGAACCCACTTCGTTGCCTCCCAATGTTCCCTACCCTGGTTTGCCATAAACCGGCTTACAAGGATTGTCGCATGTGCCAAATCCGACCGTGTGCGGACATGGCATACATATGACTTCCAACGGCACTTGCATAAGGAGTCCGCTCCATGCTCGCTCTACCCTCCTTGGTCTTCGACGACATCTTCGCAGAGAGTTTGAAATGAGACGCCAAAGGTGTTTGTACCCCTTTTGCCTCCGACATTCCGAACCGAGCTACCAATTTTTGAAGATAATCACACTGGGACACAAACAATTCACCGCGTCATCTCTAAATGACCTGGCGGGAATCGCTACCACCTTTCGAAGGATCTTGAACATGATGTCCGAATCAGAGGTCGAATCGGCTGTTGCAACAGCCTTCCAGTGCAATGCCCCAAGTACTTCTTTACAAACTCGACAATTGGCTGCTTGTCTCTGATGATCACAAAGCCGGTTGGTCTGAGGATTCGGTCAATCTCAATCAGCAGATCCTCACCAGTGCAGCCGCTTTTCTCCATGTCTGACAACACACCAAGGCATGGAGTAAATCATATGTCCTTGGGTATGTTGAGTAGGCTTCGCACCTAAAAAGTTTGATAGATATTTATATAGGGGGTTGCTCCTTGCAGGTCCATTTTTCTCTTGCAGTTCCATTTTTTTACCATAATCCCCCTAATATTGTTAAGACAAAAAATGGGATTGTAATCATACGGTTCCAACAGGGGGCATTATGGTAAAAATACGGACCCGCAAGAGAAAAATGGACTTGCATGGAGAAATTGCTAGGGTATCATTCCTAGCAAACAGAGATGATTGTGAAAGTTTTAGCTGCTTACGAATTATGGATTGAGCCGATCAACCCTCTGTCATATACAAGCTTGAGCGTGTTCAGGCCATCTTCAGGAATCACGTTCGTTACCGAGACATCCTTTTCCTTCAGGGCAGCTCCAAATGAGCCGAGGTTTGCTCTCATGTCCATTACATTTCTAATGGTGTCTAACTTGACCTTTGAACCCATAAGACTCCAGTATTTCTCAACTCTTCACTTCCACAGTTGTTGTGAATATAAAGAAACAAATTTGGTGCATTTAGTTATCTCAGATTCATCTTAGGCAAACAGATGAATGTGTTTACCCTTCCAAGCAACTTCCACCTGTATATCAGTACTTTAGTGCTCACCATTGTATGTTCAGTTCTTGGAGGCCTCAATCATCACAGAAGGTGATAAACACCAGAGCTCCTAACCTTGACAGTTCAAAGGATTGTATACAGTATACACAGCAATCAGACTATGGGATTTGAGATAGATGGAATTAGTCCTGTGTGAGACCCCATACTTTTGGATATTATTTAATACCATTTTAATATTATTTTAATATATATTGTAGAAAAATGATAGGGTTAAGTTGACTAGACTTGCAATTAAAATAAGTTTAATAGGTGAAAATAAATATGGTCTTAATTAGAGATTTTTGGAAATGGTAATTATATGAAGTTATTGTGGACGTCATCATAATTAGGTAAGTTTTAACAGCAATAATGGAGGAGATTCGTAAAGTATATAATAAGTTGGAATGTATTGTGTGGGTGAGACCCATACTTTCTGATTTGATAAATATTATTAAATTAATATTTTATAGTTTAAACCTTCGTTTGGAAAGATAGAGTCTAGCCAGCTCTCTAGAATTTAAAACGTAATAGTAGTTGAAAGGTGACGAGTCAGTGAAATTAAGAAAATTGATTAAATTAAGGAATACATTTAAGGTCCTTTAAAATGGCAAAACGTTTGGATGATGGAACTGTCTTATTATTTTCTATAAATAATGAGGTTATTGATAGTGCTGCTATTAATATTTTATTTGGAGTTACTACAATGAATCATTGGTTAGCATTACCTTATATAATTAATTGCCATTAAACTACCGTTACTAATTGAAAATTTCACCCTATATAAAGGAGTGCTATCAAAACAATTAGGGGATTCTTGCAAGAGCTGTAAACCTGTAAACTATACGAACACATATACCTTCATGATTAAGTTTGAAACTTATGAAAGTTCTACGTTTGGATCATGAAGGTGAGAGTTTTATCATTTTCTTTATTCCTTTTCACGAAGCATTTTCATGATTAATCATGGATTGTTTTATGTGTGAACTCGATTGAATGCATGCTTTGTTGACTAATTATTTGCAATGTGTGTTTGATTGTAATTTTGACAATTGTTAAGGTTTTGGGAAATGTGAAATTCTCACGAGCTAGTTGTAGCTCACCCTATTTTAAAATCATTTTTTTTCCAGATTTCGAATATCGAAAGTTTGTGGATGTATTTGACCATTCGAAGAACGTGGGGATAGTGTCGTCAAATTGTATTTTGTAGCTGAATATATAAATTGTAATAGAAGGTAGCCTATTTGAGACAATCTAAATTACAATTTTATAATAACATCCCATTGGACTTATTTTAATAAATATTTTATTTCGATAAAAAGGGGGGTCTAGGAGGGATGTTACATCCTGGCTGCTGGCTATTGAAAGGTGTGAACATTATTGTCACTGCTTGGACATTTGTTGGGTGAAACCAATAAACAAGTTGAGCTGATCTCCATAGTGAGGGTTTTAGGCACTTCTCTGTTTCTTTTGGTAAATAACAGGGTCATATCTCTCTCAAGAATCAAAGAGAAATTTCTTCACACAAAAGCTCTCCTCCCTTTTCCGATATTCTCTGTTTTGTTTGCTTTGAGTTTTAGGGTTTTTGCAATGGCTTTATGGTTCCGTACCATGTCTCGAGGAATCACCGTTGCTTCCCGCGTCCTCCTCCAACTCCGCCGAACCACGTCAATTCCGGCAACCATTATCTCTCCGGCTGCCGAACCTGATCTCACCAAAAAAGGTAGTAACACATTCTTCCTTTTCCGTTTAATTTACATCATTCCGCCCTACAACCTAGGATTATAGTAGGATCGATAATGGGGTAATGTAATATATTTGGGATCGAGGGAGGCACCGCAAAGAGATACGATAAGGGATAATAATCAAATGAGAGGATCTTACAGAGTAATAATCAAATGAGATGTGTTCACTTGAATATACGTGGTGATTTAACATTTTCATCTTCTTTATTTTTTGCTTCAAGCTCATGTTTCATGGTTGCTTGGAAAATATGAGCAAGTGCAAGTGTTATGATTTGGCATGTTCCCTACATTTTTGTCAATTTATAATGCAAACATAAGTCATTTTTTATAGTTACAAGATAGGGTATATATGATAGCATATAGACTTAAAGAAGTCAGTTCATATAGTGGCAAAAAAAGGGCATACACTATAGCATGACTAAGAATATTAGCAATAGGTGATTATATTGAGTAGGAGATCTAAACTTACTAAATTAGAAAACAAGTGGATGAGTAAAGTTGGGAAACGAATTACTTGGTTTAAGGAAAGAGTATTAATTAAATTAAAGCACAAAACAAGTGGATGCGTATTAATTAAATATATCCATGCGTATTAGTTTCCCTCTTCTTTTTCATCCTGGTATATTCTCTCTCTTTCTTTGCAACAGCCGGCGAGATCTACCTCTTTCCAACCTTCAAAATTCAAGATTTCTCTTCCAAAATTTGAGCTATTTGTCGCCAAATCATCGCCTAGGCGTGAATAGCGACGCCGGGACGCCAAACGGACGCCGAATGGATGTTAAACCTCGCCATATGACAACTCGGAGAGGCGCTAGCTTGCAGCGGTCGGTCAACATCGCCGGGACGCCTAATCCCTGCCTAGGCGTCGCCGTAACAACCACGTGTAGAGTTTGAGAGTCCTGAAGCATATGTCATAGAGGGCTTCATTGTCGGCATTCTCGATAAGCTGGTGAACGGAAAGGATCCACAACTGTGTCGGAAACCTTGGGAGAAGGAAAAATCGAGAATGTGAGCATCATTCTAGCTGGATATTCTGTTGGGAATTGAGTAAGTCTAATTTAACGGAACATCAATTATCTAATCCCGGATCTCATGTATGTACTTAGTATGAATCTAAATTAGGGTTTAGGCTTACCACTTGAAGCGTGCTTTACCATCGGATTTAGTCAAATGATCCAATCAACTAATGAGACGAGAATCCCAAGCTTGATCCCTCTATACGTAACACAGCACGATCAGACCGCCTCACCGCTGTTAGCTTAGAACATCGATCAGCCCCCAAAGACCTAGTCTTTGTTCTTCTCTTGACGATGAGGTTTGTATGAGAAAGGTAGGTTTATTTGTTCTGAGGCGCTTAACACATGAGCTATGCGTGTGATTGTATATTTCTGTTTATTCATGTAGAAGTCTATTTATACAGAATAAACAGAAACCTCATAAACCTAATCCTAGTTTTATTCAATATGGGCCTAGCCCAATAAGACTTAATTCTCATATAATTACTATTAGACTCCAAGTCTAATTAAATAATTACTTTGTCCAATTTCATGCTTAGTGTGTGACTCTATAGGTTCAACTATAATAAGGTGCGAGCTCAATAGCTTTGATGCTAGCTGATCGGAAATGGTTTCCAGCTAAACATTTCGATCACTTCAATAACTGAATTAATTATCTCCGTAATCAATCCTCCAACTATTCAGGACAATGCACGTTGATCGAAGGACACTATTCCAACAATCTCCCACTTATCCTTTGGAACAAGTGTGCATTCATATTCCTTTGTCGCTTAATGTCTTCATTCAAACATAAGATAAGATCCCATGTTATCCTTATCGATTTCAAATGTGTTTCTTGAATTTCCGAGTAAAACTGTTAAGACAGATGATTAATCCATAATCCATCTGAGCACGACCATGCATTTTACTGTCTCAACTCTCCGAGAGGCCCATAAGACAACAATCTCATAAAATGAGAGGACAATCCCACTCTTGTACATCCAAGTTTTCTCTACTCGATTCATGTCACCCAAGAGTTGTCTTTATAGTCTCTTTTCACGGCACGTCGTTTGACAACCCTCAAAGCAATCAATCCACAAGCAAGCAAACACTGAATTACTCAGGTATGAGGAATATGCTCCAACAGTCAATGAGAAATACTTATAACATTCTAAATATCTTAAAGTATTTTCATAGCGGGTCAATCCAATACAAGTTCCCAACCTGCATCCATGCAATCGATTCATGACATCCCATGTCCTTCAGCCCATGAAACAGCACTGTGAATCAACTTGCAAACTAGTCTTCTTCAGTCATTAGTGTCCATTCTCAACGACATGGACTAGGGACATAATCAATCATACACTCCAGTTCACTATATAGGGTTTCATTATCCAAGACATATTCTTGATAACCTATTTGGAGATGTAAATTGATTTTGGACTTTCATTTAACACTAAACCTAGTTAAATGAATATGAAATAATAATTTCATAATATTATAAACGGTTCAATCTTCAATGTCTGAAATCACTAAAGTGTTATAACTAGAACATCACAGAAATCATAGCCACTATCCAAAGTGCTTGATTCCTATCGCAAATGGATGAGCCCTAGGCAACATGCAACATTTGTGGAAGGGGTTTAGATTATGGATCAAATCCATTATTTCCTTTTGCATATGATAACTTCACCATTCTCTCAAAGAATGTGAAATATCCTGAGTACGAATTCATAGTGCTCCCTTACCTCTCAATTTACTTAAGAAACGACTCTACAATTATATCAATAGAGAGTCATTGAGTTAGCTAAGACGGGATACTACCAAAGCGAGTGATGAATATCCAATTTCAATCACATTCCCTTTGCAACTTCCAAAGCAGCAATTTACACAGTTTATTGTAAAATCAACAACATAGCTTTACTTAGCATATTTAACAACAAACTCATTTCACCATAGATCAAGGAATCCATAGTCCATTTCAGACACTATGAACTTTTCTTGGCCACAAACCATTGTGCCTCACCTCAATCTATTTGATAGCAAATCGTTGTGCTCTAAGCATACGAGATGTCATATGTAGTACATATCATAGAAAACATAATAGACCCTACAACTCCATGCATTAGAGATCATATTATTTCTCTTTTGCTCATCACGTCTCGATAGACACTGAATCTTGCTAAGATTTATGCCATGAATCTTGGGTAGAAAACATTTTACGGTCTTTTAATTGAACATGTCCAACACCTTACCTAGTAAGTGCTTTGACATATCAATCATCATCTTTAATCTACCTTGTAGAACTTGATGCCCAAGTTGCACTCTACATTTCCATAGTCATTTATTGTAAAATACTTTCTAAACTAAATCTCCATAGACTACAGTTTTGGATTGTCATTTTCAATATATGTCATAGACATAAAAGACTAGGAATTCAATATTGCTCCCACTGACCTTCTTGTATACACAAGATTCCATAACATTTCTTTGAACGCCAATCTCTAAATTGCTTCATCAAAATTTATTTTCCAACTCCATGATACTCGCTTCAATCCATAAATGGACATCTGAAACTCGCATATTTTCCTAGCGTTACAAAAACTCCAAGACTGTATAAAATACACACCTGCTTCCAAAATCCAATCAAGGAAGCTAATTTTGATCTCTACCTGGTAGAACTCAAAATCGCACTGAGCTAAGCTTTCTAGGATATTCAGATAGACTTTAGTATTCCAACCGGAGAAAGGTCTCATCACAATCTACACTGTAGACTTGTTTATAACCTTTCAATCAAATTCCAAACTTGAATTAATACAAAATATCTATTCCAAATATTTCATGGTCTTTAACCACTTTGTGGAGTTAGGGCTTGTCAAGGTTTACTGTAAGTCACATAGGTTCACCATTTCTAAAATGTGATTTCATAGTTTCAGTTGTAAGGACATAAATGTATCTTTTGCCTGAACACTACATCTCATTGACTTACATGGGGCATGAGTAACTTCAGCAGTCTCTAAGACTTTACCGTATTCATCTTCAACACGTCTAAAGAAGAGATCGATGTATTCAGTTCTGATTGTTGCTCACCTCGAATGCTATCAAGGTCTAAATTTCTCCCACTTGTCATTTTGGAAAGATAACACTTCTCCAAAAGGACACATTCTTGAGCAACATCACATAGTTCTCAAAATGTTTGTAGAAGTACCCCCATTGTCTCATTTCCATAAAGAGACAATTATTAGACTTGGTGCAAGCTTAAGAAAAACATTGTTTCACATATGCTTCGCAACCCCAAATCTAATGAGAAAAGACATTTAAGGAATCATTCCTACTCATATCTCATATGATGTCTTTCCTTCAGCTTTAGACAATGCCTTGTTCAGTGTGAACACTACCTTATAGAAATATTTTCCTGGAAGATTGACTTGACCCATCATGAAAAATCATATCCAACATGATTATTTCTTTCTTGTCAGATGGTCAACAAATTCTTGACTCAAATATCCAACGCCTCAATCCAATCGAAGGGTTTCAGTTATCTTTCCAAGTTGATTCTAAACTTCATTTCTGAACTCCTTAAATTTCTTAAAGGATTCAAACTTGTCTTTTTTGAATAGACAACCATATCTACTCAAGTCACTAACCAAGTTAATGAAGTGATTCACCTCATGAAATTTAACTCATTGATCTGCATAACACTTTGTTAATAAGACCCAATAGATTTCCTAATCCATTACCCATCACCATGAAGGGTAATTTGGTCATTTTACCATCACACTATATACACATATCAAATGACTCCAAGTCAAATGATTTCATAGAACCCTCCCACTCGAGTTACTATGAGTGCTCAATGCTAGTGGTATAATCGACAATTTATGAGGTCCAATTCGAATCATTTGTTTTTAGCCCTTTTGACATTTACGTTACAAACTTGTTTATCCATATCTAGCAAATAAAGACTCGTATCTAATTTTGCAAAATTTCAACACAGTTACATAAAACTGAACAACCATTGACCTTTTTATGATAATACATTTCCATGTCCAACATAGGAAGTGTAGAAATTGATTGTGCTATTGTAACACTTTGATTCAAATAACCCTTATTTGATCAAGTGAATACCCTAAAGCATGGATAAACCATAAACTCCTATGGTCAATGCAGCAACCCTTGCTTCATTAACTTTGAGTAGGTTGACATCTTATTAACTAAACTCCTACTTTGGTTTCTCCACATTTTCTAAAATTGTGAGAACCATATGGTATTTAATACCAATTAGTAGAGTGATCGTAGAGATTGTCTATAACGTAAATAAATGCAATTGTAAATTACTCACCAATCTCTTTATCCTCTAAGGACTAAAGGTAGTATATTTTTCAATTGCAATAGAAGTGTTGGGAACTTAGGCGCATCAGCACTATGCTTGCCCTTATCCTATCCCACTTCTTTATCCTTCCATGTTATATTCAAACCATTTCCCTTATTGAGCCAATAGAACCTCGTTCTTGTATCAATTTAGACACTTGACTTAGCGTTTTAAGCATCCCATGCAACTTAGTCAAAGTCTTATCATTTCAACTAAAATGGTTCTAAACCATCAATGAATGAATGATGTCACAGGCTAACTATCAGCTATAGGTAAACCGAGTATCTTCATGTTATCAAATAATCCAATCATTTTTCAAAACACGAGACTTGTTTTTCTTTCTTAACTTTACAATTAAGAATAATCTTAAGGCCTCAAACCTTTCAACCATGGACGGCTCTTGAATCCCATTTCAGACCTCCATGTTGATGTTGTAAGTATCCATGTTCAAAATTTTCCTAGCAATTTTGGACACATACTATACAACACAAGACATTTGACATCAATGATTTGAATATCAACGAAATGCTTCTTTTCTTTTCTTGCAATAGAACTATCTAAAGTTCATTTGCCAAGAATCTGCCGTTCAATTCAACCTTCCAAAGGTTTGAACGCAGATAAGAAGAGTTGTTGTTTTTTGTCATACATGATTACTACAATATAAATAAAATGCAATAAAAAACCTTTTAAATAAGTAAATAATTAACAAGCAAGAAAACTACATGCAATCAAACAAGTTATCTACACATTTTATTCAAATCCAATTGTCCCGTGAATAAAATGATTCCAAGACCCTCAAAATCACAAGGAATTAAGCATGTTTTAGCTTGTCTTAAATCCTTTGATTTTAGGTAAGCAATCCCATTGCTAATAGTATCCAATACTACTCTTGGTTGATGGGATACATCCAATGTAATATCCATCTGATTTTGTCTCAACATCTGAGTACCCCTCACTAATATTGACGAGCAAACCAAAACTAACATGCAAACCCCTTTCACTAGGTCTACGCATTTTACTCCCAAGATTATAGACGATACTATCGCTTTAGCGAAACCTATCATCAGTGATCAAAGCCTAAATGAGTGTTATCTGTTTGGAAAGACAAATTTTGACTCATTATTACTTTGGGACTTCAGTTCATTATGCTGGTTTGATTATTAGTGAACTATTCCATAATCATTCCACACACATAAACCACTCATATGCATTTATCATATAAAGCAATAAATAAAGGCATAAATATATGCACACAAAGTCATACTACACTAAATCCAATTCATACATCATGAATATTCACTTCTAAAGTGAATGATCTAACATGCATAATAAGTGAGAAAAACAACATATCATGCAAAAAGGTCAATTATTTCCCAAATTATTAACCTCACATTGTTACTTTAATAATTCTAAATCACCAGAGTAATTTATAATCATATAATTACCTATGTAATTCTCCATGCAACATAATTAAGTTAACTAATTTCAAAAATTATCAACCTTAATTATTACTTACACCTTACATTAATAATTCTAAATTACCAACGTACAAAAGATTTAGGCAATCAACATACCAAAATAATTAAAATAACTAATTTCTTAAATTATCAAGCTTAATTATTTAATGTTAAATAACTTCTAAATTAAGCGCATCCAATGCCTTAATACAAGAAATTTACGTGTTCATTATATTAATTTTGCATTTCCAAAGTCAAAATTACTCCCAATAGAATTAAGAATCAAAATAAATAAAACTATTTTATTTTGATTTCTGAACCGACCCGATCCGGTTAATTCAAAACCAACTAGATCGGTCAGACCACACCAGACCCGGTCTGGTTAGCACCTGGTCCAACCAGGAGCCTATTGGTCCAACAAGCTTGCCAACATATTGGGCCTGACTACTCAATTTGGCCCAGTTCGACATTGGGCTAGCCTAGCATTAGAAACCCTTGGTTTCTTGTCCGTCACTATTCACTGGCAGAAACCTAGCCGCTGCTGCCGCCATTGCGCTACAGTAACCGGTAATGAACAGTAACTTTGGCATTAATAGTAAATTCGGTGATGAATAGTAATTTTTCAAAATTACAACTTCGAGTGATTAAATAAAATACAATCATCCAATGGTTTATTTGAATAAAATATGAACATTAGACCTGAACATCAATTTATGCAAATCCCATATACATAAATCCTAGATCAAACTAAAACATACAAGATGCTACTGATACCACTGTTGGGAATTGATTAAGTCTAACTTAGCGAAACATCAATTATCTAATCCCGGATCTCATGCATGTACTTAGTATGAATCTAAATTAGGGTTTAGGCTTACCTCTTGAAGCGTGCTTTACCATCGGATTTAGTCAGATGATCCAATCAACTACGGAGACGAGAATCCCAAGCATGATCCCTCTATACGTATCCACACAGCACAATCAGATCGCCTCACCGCTGTTAGCTTAGAACATCGATCAGCAACCAAAGACATAGTCTTTGTTCTTCTCTTGACGATGAGGTTTGTATGAAAAAGGTAGGTTTATTTGTTCTAAGGCGCTCAACACATGAGCTTTGCGTGTGATTGTGTATTTCTGTTTATTCATGTAAAAGTCTATTTACACAGAATAAATAGAAACCTCATAAATCTAATCCTAGTTTTATTCAATATGGGCCTAGCCCAATAAGACTTAATTCTCATATAATTACTATTAGAATCCAAGTCTAATTAAATAATTACTTTGTCCAATTTCAGGCTTAGTGTGTGACTCTATAGGTTCAGCTATAATAAGGTGCGAGCTCAATAGCTTTGATGCTAGCCGATCGGAAGCGGCTTCCAGCTAAACATTTCGAACACTTAAATAACTGAATTAATTATCTCCGTAATTAATTCTCCAACTATTCAGGACAATCCACATTGATCGAAGGACACTATTCCAATATATTCCTCTCTGATACTAGAGATTAGTCGGGTTCCCATTCCAGAACCCGTTCCACCTCCAAGAGAGTGGCACACCTGAAACCTATATCAAGATGGAACAACCCCATCACCCAATGAAAACATATGTACAAGGAAAATAGTGTTGGTCTTTTGCTTATGATCTTCAAAATAGTGCATGAATATAAGATTTCGAGTATTGAATAAGAGCAACAATTGGTACAGAAATAGCAGCAGAAACAACAAGAGCAACAATTTATCAGAACCATTCTGCTATATATTCTTTTTCTCTACTCATAATTGAGAGGCAAAAGGCTTGGTTTGAAGCTTACTTGTCCATAGAACTGAAAACCAGGTGGAACACCAGCAACCACCATATCCTTCCACTCATCATCTCTCCAATTATACACCGTCAGCTTTGCGCGAGCACAGTCATTAATCAGTATCTCATCCTCTCCCAGAAGGCAGATGATCTCATAAGGCAATGGACTCCAATACGCGACGCTAGGATCGTGTACATAGACAACCATCCTGAACCAGAATTCCTTCACGCCGTACTCTTTCATCACATAGAGCTTAATGAGACTGCTATGCATCTCGAGAGTAAGACATCCACCAAGAACAGTGAGCCGATAAGGGCAGTCCACCACTCCATCAGGAAATGGAACTTCATTAAACTCCTCGCTTGCCAGAATGAAAGCGGCTATGACATGATCGGAAGGCAGCTAATGATCTAGGTGCTCGGAGGCCAGCCAGTGAACGGAGCCGTTCACAAGGCCTTCTAACAAGGGTAGTAAGGAGAATTTGCAATTCTCCTCCAGGTTTTTGCTTTCACACTAAACACGTCCATTTGCTTAAGCACGTCATCGCTGTTTATGTTCGACATCTTCACGATCTTGTAATCATCATGAAAGCTGTCATAACCGAGCCCCTTCTCGGAAACACAGCCAGTAGTGTTATGAGGGATTTCCATGGCTTCTCTGGTGATGGGATTCACCAGAAGCATACCTAACAAATTTGTAAAGGTGAAAACCTTGAGAGGTGATGCTACCGAAATCCGTCCGTTTCCCGGGCGTTGAGGCTATCCGGGTCTCCTTCTTGATCAATCCGCTACAGTCCTGCAAAACAATCCCCGGGAGACGTCCCGGGGAAGAGGCTCTGGCGTGATGATGAGATGGGGATAACGGGGAAGGAAAACGTACGGAAGGTGCTCTCAATATAAAGTAGAGAGATATAAGTCACATACCTTGTTCACTGTTTGAGACTAGTATTTATAGTTGATACTGCTTGCTTTGGATAAGGGTCAGGACCACTTCTCTTCGTCACCATTTGTCCTTCCTTTTGTCCGGATGCGCCTCCATGCGGGAAAGGCGCTGTTCTCTCGATCCTGGGCCATGGGCCCCTTGTCCCGGCCCAGTAGGGTGCTGGGCCGGTATTATCACTAGCCCCCAGACCAGTCGCCCGGGTTTTTACTACGCGGGGGATTGGTCTTCTGCGCTTCCTTCTATTATTATTTCTGTAGGGCCCATCCGTGTTGGAATCAACTTCAGACGCCGCCTTTCCCCATTCTGCATTGATCAGTGTCTCGTTTACCGTGTCGCAGTTGCTTTTCCTTCTTTTGAGGTGGCGTTCTCTATTCATCTGCCTATATAAGTAGCGGGATCACCTCCTTCATAAGATTACTTTCTTCGAATTCTTCCAGACGCTCTGCCTTTCCGATCCTCTGCTTTTTACTCAAGTAAGCTCTAATTCTCTCTCATTCTCTTCCCCATGGGTTCCCCGCTTCTCTCCAGTTCCTCTCTAGATACCGAGGGGCTCCAGAACCAGTACGAGGTCCATTTTAGGGCTGCTGATAGCCCAATTCCCTCCCCGAATTCCTCCCCGGACGCTCATTCCAAGGATTTCAATGTCCCCCGGGAGCGAGACGTCCCTAGCACGTCCACCTTGGAAGAAGTGAGTTCCCGCCAGGGTGGTCCTTCTAGCCACGCCCGGGAGGATTTAGGGGAGGAGGCCTTTGACGAAGGACTTGGCGACGACGTTCCCCAAGGGCCCACTCACGGGGTACGCCCATTAGGGCTTAAATATTTCGGTGTTTCTGGGGACTCTCCTTCTGTAGATAGGGACGTCTTGGATCTAGCCAAGCGCTCCTTCATTCCTCTTCCCCTGAATGCCTCCCTATCTAAGCTTCCCCCGGGAATCTCCGAGCGAGAGGTCGCATGCATCCCCCAGATACATTTTCAGTATGGGCTTAGCCTTCCCTTCCCTCCTCTTTTCCTTGAGGTAATAACTTTCTATAAGATAGCCCCGGCCCAGAAACATCCTAACGGGGTGGCTTTGATCTTGGCCTTCCTTCTCAACTGCGCTAGATGCGCCATTCCTCCTACTCTCCTCCTCTTCCGCTCCTTTTATGCTCTGCGGAAGGCGCATGCTTCTTTCCCGGGCGTCTTCTCCTTCAACATCCATTCGGGGGTAAAGGATTTCCTTCTGAGCAAACCCAAATCTGCCAAGGGATATCTTACAAAAGGCTTCTTCCTGTGTGACTCCCGGGTTTATCCCATGCCCGCCTGGAATGATTCCCTCCTTCCAGAGGACTTGCCTCTGTCAAACCTCCCGGCAATCATTGCTAGTGATCACAACCTCCTCCGTCTTTCCCCCTTAGATATGGACGACTTTTATAAGAGTGGGAACGCGGGCTACTCTGGCCTCGCGGGATTTATCCCAGCGACCTCTTCACGCTC